>CM062816.1:1770041341-1770641341 GCA_031772625.1 Pinus tabuliformis
TTGGAAATACCTTAGAATTACACAAAGCCTTAGCTCTCACAGCTAGCTAGCTCTTAGTACAATCCTCACAGATTCTCACAGGAAAAATAGACTTCTCATAAACCTTCTCCTCTTCCCTCCAAGCTCCTATTTCCTTGTACAGTTTCTCCTGTGATCCCCTTGTTACCAAGTGGAACACTTATCTCTCACACTGAGCTTACACCCTATAAAACTGCGCAATCCTCAAGGAATGATCTTCCTTTCTGCATGCATGAGTTTTTTTTATAGGAAAACACATGCAACGGATAGTACAATGTCCCTATCTTTAATCTCAACTGGGTCTTTCTCATAGACATGCATGAGTTACTGATGAGAGAATCTTCAGTTATCTAGAGTACACTTAGTTGAGTGCATGCATGCATCAACTGAATGATAACTCACAATTAGTTCCTCAAATAGTTTGGAACTAATTTAATTGGACTTAACTCAGTAAATTGAGCTAACTAATTACAACTCAAATATAACTCAATCTTATCTCCTTAATTAAGGGATAATCTCCTTAATTTAAGGGATAACTGTTGCATGACTTCAGAAAGACTTCTAACTTGAATTTCTCCAACTAATTAACTCAATGAATTAATAATTATTTTTCAAGCAGCTGATGAGACTAAATTCAAATTTTAATTCAAGGACATATTAAAATTGGAATATTTTTGTTGCCACATTTCAACATTCCCTCTTAATAAGAAAGGGATTATCTACCACCCTGATCTTGTCTCTATGGAACTCGAATTTACACTTTGACAATGCCTTTGTCAAAATGTTAGCATCTTGCTCCTCTGTCGAAATATACTGCAACAACATGATCCTCCTTGCTACATAGTCTCTGAGATGATGATACCAGATATCGATGTGCTTGGACCTATCATGAAAAAATGGATTCTCAGAGCATTTGATACAACTTTGATTGTCACAATAGATCATAGTTGGATCCATCCTCTGATCAATCAAACCAACTAGGATTTTCCGCATCCAGATGGCCTCACATGCTGCCTGACTTGCAGCCATGTATTCAGCCTCTATCGAATTGAGTGGCAACCAACCTCTATTTCCTGCTATACCAAGAAACTGTAGCTGACCCAAGGTTGAAAATCCCTCCTGATGTGCTCTTTCGATCTGATGGACTCCCTGCCCAATCTGCATCAGTGAAGCCCTGTAGCTTCACTCCCCCTGTCTGTCTATACCGTAATCCATACTGAGATGTGCCTCTGAGGTATCCCAATACATGCTTTTCCACCTTTCAAAACATCTTTGTAGACTGAACCATCGCTTGACTCAGCTGGTTCACCGCATAGCACAAATCTAGTCATGTGTTCACTAAGTACATCAGTTAACCCATAAGCTGCCTGTACACAGTAGCCTCTACTACTTCACCTAAAGTAGCATCCTCCTTCCTCTAGTTACCTGCTAGAGGAGTATGCATGGGCTTGAACTTCTCCATGTGGAATCTCCTGAGTATCTTGTTGGCATACTTGCCCTGAGACACAAACAACTCCCCATCCTTCTGCCACAGTTCCATGCCAAGGAAGTAATGTATGAGACCCATGTCTTTCATCTCGAATTCTCTTGCAAGGTCCTCCTTGCAAGACATGATCAACTGATCATCACCTGTCAATATGAGATCATCAACACAAATTACAATGATCAACGACTTACCTTTCACCATGATGTGGTATAAGTTCGCATTCGCTTCACTCTTTGTGAAGCCCAACCTGGTGAAGTAGTTGTCTATCCTAGTCTACCAAGCACGAGGTGCTTGCTTCAGCCCGTACAAAGCTCTCTTGAGTCGGCACACATGTGACTCACGATCGAAGGTCTCAAAACCTTCTGGCTGCTCTATATACACCTCTTCCTCAATCTTGCCATTGAGGAATGCAGTCTTCACATCCATCTGCTGGATCTTTCAACCCATCTATGTTGATAGTGCCAACATCGATCTGATAGATGAGTACCTTGCGACAGGTGCAAAAGTCTCATCATAGTCAATCCCCTCGACTTGTGAAAAGCCACAGGCAACAAATCTTTCCTTATGCTTCTCCACACTACTATCAATAGCTTGATTTACCTTGTAAATCCAATAGGAACTCACAACTGACTTGTTCTCCGGTCTTGGAACCATGTCCCAAAAACTGTTACGAACTATGGAGTCATACTCCTCCACCATAGCATCAACCCAAATTAGCTGCTGCACTGCTTCCTCAAAGGAAGATGGTTCGGTCTCAACACATTCCCCAACAAGGGCCATGTATCCAGTGTACCTCTTAGGTGACCTCCTCTGTCTATACTGAGAAGATGGTTCTCCCACATTCTATCTCGCATCCATCAACAATCTCCCAGCTTCTCTTGTGCGCTTCTATCCATCTCTGGAAGACTCTGCTTGAGTAGATGTCTCCACTCCTGGAACCTATGCATGTGGCTGCTCCACATCAGTCTGAGGCTCCTCCTCCTTAGGAACCAACAATTCCTCCACGACCTATAGTTGGAGCTCCCTCTCAATGGAAACTTGCATGGTCTTCTGCTCATCAAACTTGAGATCTCTGCGAACCACTATCCTCCAACTGGTAGGAAAGTACAGCCGATAGTTGTGAGGTGTATCAATGTACCCCACAAGTATCCCCAACTCTGCTATCAACTCAAGCTTCTTCCGTGCACCCTTTGTCACATGGAATATACCGATGAGCCAAAGATCCCAAAGTGACCCACATCTGGTCTCTTATCGAGAAATCTTCCTCTGGTGTCTTCATCCCAAGTATGCGATGTGGGATTCTATTATGAAAATAGACTGTTGTGTTGCATGCCTCAACCCACAAGTGAAGTGGCAGGCCTTGGTCATGCAGCATCGCCTGTGCTGCCGCTTCAATGGTTTTGTTCTTCCTCTCGTCCACCCCATTTTGTTGTGGGTTATGAGGTGTCGTCAACTCCCGTTTAATTCCTTTCACTGCACAGAAGTCCTTAAACTCTTGAGAGACATATTCTCCACCATTGTCACTTTTGAAGGGCTTGATATTCTTCCCTGATTCTTTCTCGACCAAAGCTTTGAACTCACAAAACTTTTTGAAGGTTTGGTCCTTCTTCTGCATGAAATAAATCTAGCATTTACGAGAAAAATCATCAATGAAAATCACATAATACCTTTTCTTCACTGTGGATGCCGTCGAAAATGGTCCACACAAATCAGTATGAACTCACACTAAGATAGCCTTTGCTCGACTGCCTCGATCATGAAAGGAAGAGTTGGTGTACTTTCCCAAGGTACAACCTTTGCATGTGTCAACTTGCTCAAGTTTACCTTTGGGAAGTCCTATAGATATCTGCTGCATTATCTTCAAGGCCCCATGATGCAAATGGCCCAACTGCCTGTGCCACAACTCGCTAATGTCTTGGCTCTACACAATCATCTACCTCTAGGTTATAGAGATTCTTCACCCGAATCCCTATCCTCTTGGTCTGACCCATGGCTATGTGTCTTAGGAATGCCTTTCCTTTACTAAAGACAACATCGTAGCCTTTGTCCTCCAACATTGCGACCAATACCAAATTCTTCTTCAGCCCAAGCACATACATCACATCTGTCAAGGTGAGAGGAGCTCCATGCTCCCTCTGAAAAGCAACCGTGCCACTCCTGAAACACTATACCTTCCATCGTCACCCATCTCTATGCGCATCTTGAGATCTTTCTCCTCCAAGGAACTGAATAAATTTTTATCACCGGTCATGTGGAATGAGGCTCCCCTGTCAAGATACAAGACACAACCCATTATTGATGACACCATGCATGTGATGAGGGTAAAGTCCATTTCGAATTGAGAGGCTAATGCCTCACCTTTTGATCCTTTCGAGGATCCCTTCTTGGACTTCTTCGATGGGAAATTTGTCGCATAATCTCCCATCTCGTGAAAATTAAAGCATCTCACTTTAGACTTGTCAACCTTCTTCCCTCCATGAAAAGAATTCAATTTGGAATGGGAAGCCTTCCCCTTCCCTTTCCTTGCCTTACTTTCTAAGGCCAGATTTTCTTCATCATCATTCTTGGATGAAGAACCATCTCATGTGTTCCTCGCGATCTCCTCCTGCATGAGATCCAACCATAGTCGTTCCCAATCTGGTAGTTTCTCCCTTCCATTCACAAAGTCCTAGTAGCTATTCTAGCTCTTTGGAAGTCCAAGGAGAGCGAGACTCACCATATCATCATCGGCAGTAGTTATTCCCACACTGCTAAGCTCATATTTGTAGGTGGTGAGCTTGTTCAGATATGTGGAAATAATATCTCCCTTCTCCATCTTGATTCTTCGAAGCTTATCCTTGAGCGCCAATTTCCTCTGGTCGCTACTGTTCTGGTAGAGGTCCTTCAATGTCTTCCACATTGAAAATGGAGTATCCTTCCCATGGAAACTTGAGACAATATGGTCTCGAACTCCCTCAAGGATGATCTGTCTCGCCTTCGCCACACACTTCTTCCACTCAGCCAACTCTTGTGCATTAGTTGAAGCTGGCTTTTGGATTTCTTGATCAATGAATTCCTTCAAGCCGTTGTCTTCTAATACAGCCTCCATGCAATCTTTCCATGCTATGTAATTCGAGCTACCATCCAAGGCATACTCGAGTCTCAAGCCATTGAACGCCATTGGCCAACCTTGAAGTATGATAAGAATTTGATTTTGCACCTGCAACCCCGAACTTCAAACTTTGAATTCTCTTCTCAGTATACTGTTCACAGCTCCGATAACCTTTTCTCTGATACCATGTAGAAATTCTAACTGTAGATTAACATGATAATGCAATATAACCAAAGAAAAATACTTTAACCTACTTCTACAATCAATTTGCAGAAGCTTAAGAGATTTGAGCAAGATCAAGGTGAACACATATAACCAGAAGAAGAATCAAGGCACATGAAACATAGAAGAATACTCAGGGGAAAGCCTCAGCTAAAAACCCCACTATCTATATTATCATACAAGTTGGAAATATCTCATAATTACACAAAGCCTTAGCTCTCACAGCTAGCCAACTCTCAGTACAATCCTCACAGACGCTCATAGGCAAAATAGACTTCTCATAAACCTTCTCCTCTGCTCTCCAAGCTCATATTTCCTTGCACAGTTTCTCCTGGGTGATCCTCCTGTTACCAAGTGGAACACTGATCTCTCACACTGATCTCACACCGTGTAAAACTGCGCAATCCTTAAGGAATGATCTTCCTTATGCATGCATGAGTTTTGTTTATAGGAAAACACATGCAACTGATAGGACAATTTCCCTGTCTTTAATCTCAACTGGGTCTTTCTCAAAATAGACATTCATGAGTTACTGATGAGAGAATCTTCAATTATCTGGAGTAGACTTAGTTGAGTGCATGCATGCATCAACTGAATGATAACTCACAATTAGTTCCTCAAATAGTTTGGAACTAATTTAACTAGACTTAACTCAGTAAATTGAGCTAACTAATTACAACTCAAATATAACTCAATCTTATCTCCTTAATTAAGGGATAATCTCCTTAATTTAAGGGATAACTGTTGCATGACTTAAAAAAGACTTCTATCTTGAATTTATCCAACTAATTAACTCAAGATGAATTAATTAATTGTTTTTGAAGCAACTGGTGAGACTAAATTCGAATTTTAATTCACAATTGTAATTCAAGGACAAATTAAAATTGGAATATTCTTGTTGCCACATTTCAACATATAACCAAGCATACAAGAATGTAACCAAACATACGAGAATGTAATGAAGCATGAAAAATGATACATGTAAGTGAAACATAACAACATGTGACTAGTCATACATTCACGACGATGCATTCACAATACCAATCAACAACTCTACATGATCACACCACTACAACCATTATCAACATTATGCAAATGCAGCAAGCACATGGAATGTAAGTGTAAGAGACACACATGCAACTAACATGCATTCATGACCAACATATAGCCCATCTAGTCCGAAGGGTTGAACCATGCTTTGATACCACTCTATAACACCCTCCTCCCACATCTACCCAAGTAACTGGCCAACCAAGGGAAACATGCTACGAGAAGCTACTTTGGTTAGATTTGACCTCCTATGTGACCTTAAGGAAATGGAATCGACGGAAACATAATACAAAGACCTTCCACATCATCTACACGACCCCTCAGAACCATGCCATAACTTCAGGCAACCTCTCCCTAGGTCCCATTGAAGTTTTATGGTCACTTATCTCTTGGTTGGTCTCATGCTATAGGCATGTCAGCATCCAAGGACATCCATTTGCTCGCACAGTCCTGCCTTCCAGCATCCAAGGACCAATTTTTCCAGTTTTGTACTAACGTCCCTAGGATTTGATCAACTTTTTCAGGCCCAGAGCCCAGGTCACTACCCAAAATTGAATGACACCTTAAGAGAAATAAAAGAATAGAGAACCAATGATGCAAAAGAAATAATTTAAACAATACCTTAACCAGACCCCTACTAGCCATGACAAGCGTTTTGTTAAAGATATCATCAACACTTAATCTATAGATGTAAACAATAGAATTAAGTATAGGGATCTCATACTTATCTGGGAATCGCTATGAACGATTGTTCCCTCATGACATTTTATGCATTATCATCTATTAGGTCATAGATACATTTTCCATTCATTTACAAGTAAAAACATTGTGAGATCCATACATAGCTATTGTCATAAAACATACATATAACCAACATAGTAACAACGAAAATACCATAGATATAATAATCATAGAATCCATATATAAACCAATACATTTACACATGAAAATAAAGGGAATGAATCTCTCATTTATGAATGCAGAAACCAATTAGAGATGGGACTATCACATTCCACCCGACCGTAGATTAGCTGAGCCAAGTTTCTCTTCAACCAATCACCCCCGCGCCATATTCCAAGCATGGATGTGGGACTCATAACCAACCGAAAATAACCAAACAATCATGGATGCTACCTGAGTTCTCCACCTACACCGTGAGGAATTTGAGTGCCTCCTAGTCTCTCAGGTTTTATCATAACCCACTATCTCATCCAGGGATCACTAAGCCCTACACCGAGACCCACTTCCTAGGCTTTACCGTACATACCATCGTAGGACTACTAGGCCCAACAGAGAGAAATCCACCTCTTGGATTTACCTTATATCATACCATTCACCGGCAAGGATTCCTAGGCCCAACGAGGCACACAATCATGGCTTTACCACAACCCACAATCTAGCTTAAGGGTTACTAGGCTAGTGGCTTTACCATGATCCATAGTCTGGTTCAGGGACCACTAGGTCATGTGTTTTTCATTTCAAAAATCCACCCCACTCAGCTTTGAATCCTCCTGGCAATCCATCTCAGCCAAAGTATGAGAACCCATCTCATCAAGGTTATCAGGAAATGGCAAGGCTAGGATGAAAACACTGTCACACCTGGAAAAACCCATGTCATGAAAGAAAACAACCACATGCAACACGATGCATGCCAAAACTAACAAGGAAAATACACATGCAAATCTATACCTACTAAGAATCTTGTTGTAGCTACTTGATCCTCCCTTTCCCTGCTTGATCTTCGCTCCCTCTTAGCTTCTTTGTCTTTCTTTCTCCAATTCCAAAGTGCTCCAAGAAAACGGTAAGTTTCCAAGAGTGAGAGAGACGAGAGAGAATAACGAAAGAGCTCCAAAATTGAACTGGCAAAATGTTACAAACTGATCCTCAAAAGCCTTTCTATGAAATAGGACTATGTTTTCTTCATTTTCCATTATTTTCCTCCATTTTCCACCTCACATGGAACTTGTGACCTTTCACCTTACTTTTCTCTTAATTTCCATTATTTTCATAAATAATTGTGCCAAAATTCCATTTTTCCTTTCCAAATCCTTAGCCATTACCTTTTCCAATTTCCTTGGCTATAAACAACCAAATGAACACCCCCTAGGATGTCTTTCCCAACATTTAGCTTGGAATAAGTGTCCCATCAACTGTGGTTACTATTTTTAACTTTTATTACATGGAATGTTCACGTGGGTTGTTACACTAATTTTATTGATTTATTTTTTCCCACCATAGTTTCATTTTGTTAATTATTTAAGCAATCAGTGGTGTGCATCTTGTCGCGTCGATGCTAGAAAAATTTTATTATATCCAACGCACTCGAAAAATGACTTTTTGTATAATTGTTAATTTAGTATATGGTTTTAAATGGTTACTTGGAGCTTTTGAGCTCATTCTTAAACCAAATTGGAATCTAGAAGAGGAACAATTATCAGTGTCCAAAGGTAGATGTTCTAAAGGCATAAAAAAACTCATTGATACATTTTTTATGATTGAAATCTATGTTCTATCTTCGAAGGCCTATCAGCATGTTGACGTGGTTTTGAGTTTATGGTAGAAGTAGCTTCGAGATGAGTCATATGTGACCATATTGGTGAACAGGTTGAAGAAAAGTTGTGACAGGGTATGGCAAGGCATACACAATAGTATGATAACATCATCTTATTCACTTTGAATATTTTTTTTTTTGAAGATTACGTGGACCTAGTTTGAAAGATTTTAAAAAGTGGTCCATAATAGGTTGAAGGAGGAGGTGGGTGCCTCCACTAATGTTGGAGCTTAGATTAGGTTATATCCTGCTCATCATTGAGGTTTATGCCTTAATCAGGTTGGAGCCTAGATCAAGTTGAAATACTCTCATCATCAAGGTTGGTTCCTCAATTAGGTTGTAGCATCAATGAGTTATTACTTGCACATTTTCAAGGCCAATGTTTCAATCAAGTTGTAGCCTACCAAAAGTAGCAACTTGCACATTTTTGGAGTGGGTGCCTCCAGTAGTTTGGTGCCTACAAATCTAAGTAATGATTTGAAGCATAAGACGAAGAAGAATTTGTGGTTTTCTCCCATATGGGTTTCTATGTAAAACTTGTGTCTCTTTTTGTTGAGGTGATGGCTTCCTGATGTATTATTGATTTGATGATGGCCTTATGATGCATTTTTATATATGATGATATGTTGCAAATGGTTATGTATTATTTTTATACAATTGTTGGTTAAAGAAAAGTTGTGAAACTGTAAATTTGTTGTCAGATTTACCCTCCCCCCGAGTGTGGTCTTTTGTCCAAAATTTTGTATATTTCTAACCAAAAATGATGGATGGAGCTTAAAGAAAAATTCAATATCTACAATTCTAGTCAAATTTTATAAATATATCTATTTAAGCAATTTATAATATGAGCCCTTTTATAAATTTGAAAAATAATGGATTTTAACCAAAAATACATTGTTAAAATTAGATCTCATAGCATTACAATTGCAACAGACACTTTTAATGAGATCTACAATATCAAAAGCATAGATTTTACTAATAAAAATTAGATTACAACTCATTTGCTTGTCAAACAAGGTAAATCTAATAAGAAAACAATGTCTATCAAGTTTCAAGATCAAAATATATTTGATACAGTACTTTTAACTAGTAAAAAATATTATCTTTCTTTATCGCCTCAGTACTACTTTTGAATTTGGAGAGATGTAGGATGACGTTGTGGATATTTTAGTGCTTCCTCAATACATCACCAATTCTTACCATATTATTCAATATGTCTTTGAAATTGATACCATGTTGAAAAAATGCCTTCATGCAAAAATTTATAAAATAAGGAAAAAAATAGTTGCAAAGAAAATAGTAAAAGCCTATGAACCTCACATGAAAATAGAACTAGTTGATATTATTTAACTCTAAGTTAAATTCTAGGAGAGAAACCAACCTTAAAATCCAATGAGTGTGATAAGTCTCATTTACATATTAAGCTATATACCCTCTCAACTAATTGACAAATATGCTAGAATAAACTAAATCCTAAAACTATTAATTTAGACTTCTAGAACATTAAGATTTGGAGATTAATATACTAACCTACTCTCTTTATGAGAATATAATGATTGAGGATGGGTGAATCGTCTATTCTCGATACTTCCCCATAGGGAAAAATTTATGCTTGTGGAAGGATTCATCAAACCTTCAACATAGTCCCCTTCAACAATGAATACTATTCCTCAAAAAGGATTGGCTCAGAGTTACCTTCAGATTCTCTATGACATGATACCATGCACAAGGGTGGGTTGGTTGTCCCCTCCTTACAGTCTCCCCCAATGAAATGACTAAGGCTTTAAAAAGGTCTATTTGACCCTTTCTCTCATGCTCCCTTATGATGTAAATACTATGATCAAGAACAAGTTGATTTTTCCTTCTTTGAGTTCCCTTTTAGTGTATATTATGCATCAAAAAGGATTTTATGATCATTCCTTCAAATTTTCTATGACATCAGTGTTATGCTTAATGGTCAATGAAATCTTCCCTTGGGTCTCCCTCAATGACAATACTGAATTTGAGGAAGAGTTAGTTGAACACACTTAGTGCCCCCACATAGTGAAAATATTATGGTCAAGGACCTAGGATATTGATTAAAAAGAGGATCATACCCTAAAAAACACTTCCCTACGACCCCTTAGATTACAATATTATTCATAACAAAGCGTTCTTAGCTAATGTATCCCCTTTCATTGTCTTGATGGAAATATTATGTGTGAGGAAGGGTCGATCAACCCATCTAGTGGATATCCTATGACGTGAGTACCATCCTTGAGAAAAGTTTAGTCAACCCTTCTTTATGTTTTCCCTTCATCAAAATAATATGATGAATCTTTCTAACAAGTATATAAACTCTAGAAGAAGAGAACATATCCCTATAATGGCTATGGAAGCTTGAAAAAACATTAGGAGAATTTTGAGGTCAAAACGGTGTGTGAAAACACATTTTTTACATGAATTTAAAAAAAATGTGTCTACTAAAAAATATCAAAAGTGGGTACTCATAAGACGCACTTGAAATTTGAGTAAACTTATAAAGAGATAAGTTGAAAATATGATTTAAAAAAAAAAACTCTCTTTTTCTTTAAAATTTCATCACTTATTTTATTATTTAAATTGTTGTTTTATTATTTTCATTGGGAGACCCATTTTAGACCTCAAAATTCCCTTAATTGAAGACAATATTTCCCATGTAATATCCATATAAGTTCGAAACAAAAAGAGAACATATCCATGTAATAGATTTGGAAACCTAAGAAATGAGAGAACATATCCCTTATGACAGCTAAGGAAGCTAGCTTTGATATCAACTAATAGAAAAATAAATAGTTTAAACGATTGAAAAACAAAGAAATTATTATTAATTTTTAAATAATTCATCACTTTATATATGAAATCACAATCTTTATGTCTCCTCTATTTTATTAGTCCTTATCAATAGCCAACACTATTCCAATCACTTTGATCATTATTTTGAGCTAGTTATATAAATATTTACCTATTTGTTAATTTATAATATCAAATAAATATATTTTTGTTTTTGTAATATATTCAAATTTTATGTTTATATCAATTTATTGTTGGATAAAATCGTGACTACTAAATTGGAAACAATAATAAAAGAACAAAAAATAAAAAACAATAAAATTCAAAGAGGAAAAATAAGGTCCATAGAACTTTGAATTGAGAATGAATGGGTGTATTGTTAGGGCACTCCATTCTCAAAGCTCACTAGTTCAAATCCTAGTCGGTGTATACTCCTTTTTCAATTGCTTTTTTTCTTTAAAGCTAATTATTTGAAAAAAAATTAACACCTTATATACATAAACCTTTTTTAGACAACATTATCTATTCACGCGAACTTCATTTTGAGAGGATTTAAATCTCTTCTTATTTTAAAAATACACAATTTAATCCCTCTTTTTAATAATTATAATTGAATAATTACCTATAAACAAAGTGTAATTAATCATATTGAATATATATCATGCTTTTTCTAACTTAACTAAAAACTACACAAACATATATATATATATATATATATATATATATTCCATTTTAACAATAATTTTACTTCTTTGCTTCATCTACTCTTAATTTCTACACCAATACATTACATTTGTGAATTTAGCTTAACATTTATATCTAAAATAACATACACGTGTTATAAGGCTCAATTCCATATTAGAATATTAATCTCAAAAATTTGTTTATTCAATGCATAATATGATAATTACTTTTCACAAAAAAAGGACTATTTCAAATGCTTCCATTTCCAAAAGCCATGCTATTGGTCTTTCTATCCATGGAATTGTATGGAAATAGAACTCATTTATATTTTTTAATAAATTTTATATATTGTAAATAAAATTATGGAAATAAAAGTCATTTATTTATTTTTAATAATATTTATATATTGTAAATAAAATTATGATTAACATAATATTTTTAATGTTTAAAAAAAAGAAGTGAAAGAGATATTAAAATTTAATGAAAGAGTTATTTTTGAATATTTTGAATTGGTTTGAAAATAAATGAAATATTATTGCATAAAAAATAAAATAAAAATCACAATTTTTATTAAAATTAAGTTAAAAGTTTTCATCAAATTTTTATTAGACCCAATTCTTACAATGTGATTAATCAGGAAGACTTTTCTCTAAATTGATGGATCACACAAGTCTTAGATCTAACAAAATTTATTCATTTTAATAATTTTTAACTTTTTCATTTGATGTCCATGGGGTTTTAGAGAGGAGCTTTGTTAAAACACTTGTTGATGTGAATGCATAGATTTAGTCATGCCAAATTACAAAAAAAAAAAAAAATATTTCATTTCATTACATTAAGTTGCAAAATACTAATCAACTTATTAACGAGAAAATATTTTTCAATTAAAAAACAAACTATTTTCATTTTTTAAATTGAGCATGAGCACAAGCTTATATAATGTCTTTTCCAGAAAGAAAATAAAATTTTAAAATAAAAATAATTTTATGTAAAGGTTTGATTATTAAAATATGTTTCTCTTCAAACTTGAACTCAATTTTTTTCATAATTTTTGTTTGTTTGTTTGTAAAAGACATGTTTTTAATAATTAAATCTGCAAATTAGCCATATGAATTAAATGTTTGGTAAACACAAATAAGCATCAATCCATGATAAAAATCAACACATTTTGCCAAAAAGAAATATTTAATTTATAAAAATAAACTTCATTGTAGTTTTATTTTAAATTATGTATTATTAATTATAAAAATAATCAATATAAGAATTAAACATATAATCATTTTAAAATACATTTAACAATATTTTTAACCATGGAAATTCTTAACTTGTAAATAGCTTTTTTTTACAATACCATGGTTTATTAATACCATGCCCAAATATATATATTGATATTTTTTTAATTAATTAATTTGAGCTAAATCAATTAAATAAACATAACTAATTTAGAGATGAAAACTTAATTTTGATCTATGAATATTACTATTAATATTCTAACATATTTTATAAAAATTAAATCTCTAACCTCCTTCTCATAATGACACATAATTAAATTAAAATTATAAAAAGCTTATTATAATTATTAAAAAATTTATTATTATTTATATTATTGATAAAAAAATACCAACCTAACTTGTATAACGTTCTTAGTTTGACATGGTCTCCATATTTTTTGTTTTTCTATACCCGTCGCACCCACTCGCTACACAAATAGCGGACCACAGCGGCTTCATTTTGCTTTCTTTTACATATCTGAAATCTTCCTCCAATGGTTGGCGCAACTGCTCCGTACTCTTCCGCGCCACTGCAGTTTGGGACATTAGCGTACTTTAAGTGTTCACAAGGACATTAAATGTTCCACACCTCGCAGCTCTTCCATCTCACGGCATTCTGCAACATATAAATGTTGAAGCTTTCTGAACTGCTCCAACCCTTGTATGCACTTGAACTTACATCGAATAACCACCAACCACCATAAATTTTCCAAAGCTGGCAACTCTTCTATCTCAGCGAGATAAGCAACAAATAGTACTTCAAGCTTTGTGAGGTGTTCCAACCCTTGTATCGTCTTCAGTTTACTACATCCATCGACTATCAACCACCACAAAGATGTCAGATGTTCCAGAGATGGCAACACTTCTATCTCATCGCAATTAATAATATGTAGACTTGTAAGCTTTGGGAGGTGTTCCAACGCTTGTATGCTCTTGAGTTTGCTACATCCACTCACAGACAAGTGCTCCAGAGATGATGTCCACGTTTCAAGACTGGTGAGACAAGCGAAGTTTTTTAAGGTTTCGGCAAACTCCTTCAGGAAAGCTTACCTCCCTTATCTTTACTCCAACCAGTTCAAATTCCCCGAGCCTCTCCAAGCCAAAGATACATTTGCCATTGGAGTCGTCCAATTCATTCAACGCTGCTATTGTTTCTCTTTCTCGTTCTGCTCTTTTAAATGGAAGTTCGCCCAATGGACAATCTTCTATGCGAAAGTATTGGAGATTGTTCAGCAGGAGAATATCCTGTGGTAACTTTTGTATCCCACAAGAAACCAAACTCAACCGTGTCAGTTGAGTCAGCCGTCCAAAGGTATCGAGCAAGCATTTCATTTCCGGGCAATTCTTCACCTCCAACTTCTTCAAGCTATTGAGGTGACCGAGGAAAGGTGGCAGTACTTCCAACAAACGATCCCCTAAATGGAGTACCTCCAAGTTGCATAGGTCACCGATACCGCTTGGCAATTCTTTTAACTCAGCATCCACTAAATATATTTCTTCCAAGAACCGTTGATGTGCAACCTGGGGAGGCAATTCTTTCACCTCGGAACAACATGAAAGATCCAAGAATTCCAGCGTGGTTATCCAAGCGTGGCAGCATCGCCAAGTGGGAACAATAAGACAAATCGATGGACTGGAGGTTTGGTAGCTTTCCGATGGAATCACGCAGCATCTCCAAACTGGTAGCATAAGACAAATCGATGTGCTGAAGATTTGTTAGCTTTCCCAGTGAACCAGGCAACGATCTCATTCTTGTGAAATGTCTAAAAACCAAGTATGTCAAAGAGTGCATATAACAAAATTCCTCTCGCAAAGTTTTGAGTTGGACAGTCCCATCATAATCCACAAGTCTTTTCAAGGTACTTCAGTTGTCCTATGGACTTTGGAAAATCTGAAACGGGAGAGTAGATGTTTAACTCTCGCAACTGGAGAGGCGGCTGCAATGTATACATTTCCACAGTAAGAAAGATTTCGAGATGATTCTGATCTACAAACAAATTGAGATTGAAATAAAAGTAGTATAAAGTTATAAACACGCAAAATTGCGTACCTCTGATTCCTGTTGCCACAAGGTTTTCAATCTGCTTCCTCTCACTTCTAAAACTCTTAAATTTTCCAGGGGAACCCAAGAAGGCAGGGAAGAATAGGGGCATCTAAACCAGCGGAGCCATATGAGATGTGGTTTCCGCACCCTCCTCAATATAGCTTCTACAAAATAATCTTCACTTGCAAGAATTCGCAAACCATGATAACGGTCTATATTGAACAGTGCCCGCTTACAGTTTTCCAACAGCTCCTGACTAAGCCTTTTCTACCCTGACATTTCTGAACGTACACCGAATCCATAATGAAAACCGTCTACACTATAAGTGGTACTCTTTTATGGTTATGTGCTCTTTTGTGGTTATGGCCACTTCTATTTATCGTCTCTTCTCTAATATAGTAAGTACTACAAAAAAAATGTCCTTAATGGATGTTCATTTTCTTTTTTCTTTAATCTTATTTATTTTTGTTTTATGACAAGTGGTCCTCTTTTATGGTTCTGATGGTCATCTTTTAGGGTTATGGCTATTTCTTTTTATTAGTTCTTGTAGTTATCATAACAATACCATAGTTGATAATAGGATCAATGAAATATTATGAGAGAAAATAGATGAAATAAGGAATCAAGAGAGCATTTTAACCTATCATACATTCACCATATAGCATTGTAATGAATATGGGATCATTTCATGCTTGTGACTAGACTAAGTTTTAAGTTACGTTTTATTCCAAAAATGAGGGTAGTTCATAGAAATTTCCACCTATTGGCTTGTTATTAGAGAGAATGCATTACAATTTGGGAGAGAAACATGGAATAGGAACATAGTCAAAATCCATATGAGAGAAGTCTACATAAAGACATTGGAAGAAGGAGCAAGCAAGCCATAAACTAAGCTATAATGAAGTAATAATCCCATTTGTGAAAGAGACACATACTAGCTAGGAGTCATAGCCTTTTCTACTCTTGTCATTTTTATTGTCTATCCAATGTATAATTTTTAGCTTACAACCATGAACTCTTAATGTACAGTTTGTTTGCCAAACAATTGGCTTGAGAGGACAACAAAACAAGGTATATTAAAAAATTATCATCACACAATTGCTTAACTCTAGAGAGAATTTCCCTTATCTTCCTAGTCTACTCAACATTTACTCCTACAAGAGATAGAACAAACCTTAAGGTTGGTCAATGGGCATACAAAGGATTATGCCAAGACATGTTAATTATATTGCATGTCAAAGTGATTTGTCCATGTAAAATAATATAGTGAAAGACATTATATACTCAATAATGACTAGAACTAAGCCTCATGGTGTGTCAATGCCTTTACTCATTCTTTACCAACCTTTTGAGTATCTCCCTCAATGTTACTAGTTAGTACAATAAACTTGAAAGAAAAAAAGATTAAGTGATGGTAATGCAAAGTTATAGGGGGGAGTAGGATACATCAACATTGCAGCCAACATGGACATCCCGCTGCTACAAAGGACAAAAAGAAGATGGTAAGTTAGTGTTTGTTGCACCAACATAGAGAGGAAGCATGCAAAGAGTTGGGAAGGTACACTAGTGTTATGGTTTGCACTTTCAAGGACACATTGTTTCAATTATGGAAGAATATAGGCCGAAGCATGATCATTATATAGAGGAATGGGGACAAAGCCAAAACACAATGAAGAGGAAGTGTTTAAATCCATTTATAATCCACCAGCCATGGTAGGATACAATCGGGCTTTGCAACTATAGATTGTTAGTGCCATTTCATGGAGACCATGCAGACAAAGGATATAATTATCTCCATCCATATCAATAGTTCCAAATCTTCTCACTCATGTGTGTCAATCCTCTCCATGGGACCTTTTATCTCAGGTTTCACTTTTTCTTACTCTTATCTTACAATTATATTTAAAATCAATGACATTTTATGTCTACTTCTCTGTCCTCTATGAGCTCTTTTGGTTTCTAGACCCCCATCCCCTTCCTCGGCCCTGTGTATCTAGGAGGCTACTTCTTGCTTGTATCTCTATGGTTTCCCTCCCTATCTCTTATTTCTTCCTTGGTATTAGTTGATCCTATTGCTAGCTCCCCCTCTTGTTTTGGTCTAGCCCTAACTATTTTCATCCCTTGTTCTTAGGCCTTCGTCCCTCAATCAATCCTCCATTATTTATCACTACTCACTCCCTTCTATTTCAACTCGTCCCTCCCACCTCAGTTTCTCCTACCACATCTCCATTCACTAACATGGCGAGGCATCATCTAGTTAGACCCTCTTGGTAGAAGAGATAGACTTGAGGCTCCCCCCTCTCTTGTCTATAGTCTCCCAAACCGCAAGGCACTTATGCACAATCCTTTGCCAAGGTAACCATAGAAAGATACAAGGATATCATCGCGTCCAGAGAGTAATCTTTGACATAGAGGAGCAAGTCAGACAAGCTCATAAGTTCATGCGAAGCACACATGTGGAACGATAGACCAAAGATTGGATCTTTGATGTACGGAATTCTAATAGAGCTAGAGAATTTGTTTACATGTAGACTATTAACTTGTATTGGCACACAAAAAATCTTATGGGAAGAGTTCTTAGAAATAGGCTGACACTCAACAAGAAAGTATCATTGTATGGCCTAGCTCAGAGAAAAAATAGACAACATTAACATGAAGGTCACACTGTTGACTAAGAAAACCATAGGCACAAATCCCTTAACATAAGATACTAATAGTGATCCCCATTTGGTAGATTAGGCGCACAATTCAGTTCAATGAGAGAGTATATGGTTCATGCTCAAGCTCATAGTTTATTTTCCAACAGTTTGGTAATGTCTTTCAATTTATGTAGTGTTATTTGTGTAGACATTTTTTTTTGCTTGTTTTGTTTTATCAGCTCAGTAGATCATGAACAATAGAGACAATCTTAAAATTTTTAGTTTATGCTACTAGTTTGCTTTCCCTAGCGACACACCAATAAAAATTATTAACATTGTAAATATTTGTTTTTCACACTAATATAAATTCTCTCATGTTCCGTGGATATATATATATCTATATATATATATATATATATATATATATATATATATATATATATATATATATATATATATATATAGATATAGATATATATATATATTAAATTGAAACTATTTAAAAAAAAACCTTATGACTTAATAGTATGTGTTTTATTCTAAAAAATCATAAAATTAAGTTTATAGGGATACACTATATATCACATATCATTTTCGGAATTCAACTGTGTTAAAGTAAGTCATTCATCTATGACCATTTCCATGAGAGGTAGTCATAACTGACTAATTTCTCATGATTTTTGAATAGTCCACTTAGCACTCATTGCATCATGTGATGCACACAGGGGTGAAGAAGTGGTATTGAAACTAGTGAAATAAATCATGTAGCATCAATCATCACTTCTGGGGCTTGCACCCAGTAACCAGGACTTCCTCGGAGGTCACCCATCCCAGATCACCTTTGGCTCAAGCGCGCTTAAGTGTGGAGATTTCCCCACAATCAAGCCCACTTAGCTTGCTACCCCGAAAATGATATCTAATATAATGCACTGCAAAAACCCCCAATACTTAACACTATATATAGTTGTAAATTTTAAAAGTATGATTCTTACGTGGGAAAATCACTTATCACATAAACAAAAATCATTCATGTATCAATTTAATATTTATACCAAAATTTATAATATATTAAATAATTTAGAAAAAAATTATCATGATTTCAAAATGAAAGACATACAGTTGTGATGAAAAACATGGTCGGGGGAACCAAGAGATCTCTGATAAGAATTTCAGCATGGCGATGGCGAAGATGAGTTTGAAGAAGTATGTTTTCGTCAAGGTAAATGAGCTACATCTAGGGATTATGGGCCATTCGTTGGTCGTGAAAGTAAGGATTTCAAACCTGATGGTTCCCAGAATCACCAGATCTGCGTTGCAAAGAGCATTGTGGGTGAAGATATTGTGGTCATCACTGTGACTACCAGAAAAGAACAAGATATGATCTGAATGCGGAATCATGGTTCTCAACAAGACTTTTCCACGGGACAACCCAGATCGCCCTAATGGTCTTGGCTAGGATATTAATAGAGATCTCTGCTCATAGACCAAAGAGTGAAATCCCAACTCATGCACAATTTCTGGTTCGGGTTGGATTTGAGAAGATCTCCATCTCACCAAAACACGTGCTCATTTACAGATTTGACAAAAATCTAACAGATCTACTCCCACAAAGGAAAATCTTCCCTCGCCTCACCAGATCTGGAGTTTTTCTTATGTCTTGGACCTTATTCTAGATTGAGCCCTATCAATGCTTCCCACAATGGATTTAGCATCTGGTACAGAGTGGATGCAGAAGGAAAGAGCTCTGTAGAGGAGAAACCTTATGTTGTTGTCATAGTTTCCAAAGATCTGCCCAGGGATTTAGCCAGCGTAATCCCTACCCCACAAGACCATGCACTTGGAACCAATGAGAGTTGTTCTGGATTTGTCAATATGAGTTTGTATCGAGGCTCCCACCAAATTGAAAACAAGCAGCAGTACACAGAAATAGCAGAGAACGTTGGGATTGCTTTTGATGAGGGCCTTTCTGGACCAAGCAAGGAGAAACCTCCACAGCCTATTGCACAGGAAGGCTGCACCGGCCCAGATATGAAGACACAAGTAATAGAGGGGGGTCCATTTCGACCGGATCTAATAGAACCTAAGTACCTCTCAGCAGATTGAGCTTCGTCAAGGATAGATCCACCCAACACAACGTCGAGTCTAATACAAATTTTCATCAAAACACTACAAGGTCGAATTATCTGCAAGCGAATTTGAAAGGGGAGGTGGATACAAGAATTAAAGGGCGAAATCCAAAATTAGCTAGGCATATTGGTAAGTCTACAAAGTTTTATTTATTCAAGATAAATCCTACAGGATAATCACACACTACAGGACTATGGCATTGCTTCATAATTGACCATCATCTTCAATCTGCGTCTAGGCGGGGGATGCTCCAGAACTAGCTCAAAGGGCACAGGATCTCTCAAAGATGTGGTAAAACGGAAGGAAGCCCAAACTAAACCAGCACCACCTACAGAACTACCTAGACCCTATATCGTGGAGAAAAAAATCCAGATACTAGCCATGATAGTCACTCTGCTTGAGGTAAATGAACTTTATGCAGAATTTCATACCAAAGCAGACATATGTAGATTTAATGGTTTTTGGCCTAAATCAGACACTTTACACCAATGGATATTCTCTACATGGACAATGAATTGTGATATTCATCTATGTTCCAAGGGGTATTTTATTGTCAAATTCGATAGAGTCCAAGACATGGATTATGCCCTTAATGAGGGACCATGGTTCTGGAGCAGTGCAAGACTTTTCATGATCCCTTGGTTCCCATGTTTTGATGCCACTACTATGGTGGTATCTAAAATGCCTGTATGGGTTAAGACACAAAATCTTCCACTACACTTCTGGCATCACAAAGTATTTGAAGGAATAGGGAACTCACTGGGAAAATTTCTCAAGATTGATGCAGATAGAGTTTTAAGAGGCATAGTTACATTTGCCAGAATATGTGTCGAAGTAGATCTGAGTCAAGGTTTTCCTGATTGAATAATACTGGTCCATAACAATATACAGTGGATTCAACCACTTGATTATGAAAATATAGCATTTCATTATCGTAGCTATCAACAAATAGGTCATCTTCATAGTGCATGCCCACAAGCTAAAAAATATCCCAAAAGAAATAAGAAGCAATCCCAAAAGCCAAAAGGCTAGAAACGCATTGAGATTAGAGAAGAAGTAGCAAATGAAGAAGAGACAATTGAAAACATTACAAACAATAATGTACAGATACTATAGAACAACCCACAGAAGGAGAAGACAGATCACAACTCCACATTAACACAGAGGCCCAACAACCCTTCTTAACAGTATGAGAAGCACACATCAGGGAAAGAAATAAGTGGCAACAAATGAATTCATGGATCCAAGGGATCTAATTCTGACAAAGAATGTCAAACTAATACCAATTAGAATCAAGTGTCTATTGTAACATCCACTCCCAAACATGTTATTATTGCATATGCTCATTAGCATCTACAACATGTAATTTTTATCATTTTTAATGAATAAAATTACGATTTATCCAAGGGAAGAAAAAGAAAGGCATAGGGTTGTTAAGGGATCCTGTATTAATATAATATTAAATTTAAACAT
Organism: Pinus tabuliformis; assembly: GCA_031772625.1. Taxonomy (NCBI): domain Eukaryota; kingdom Viridiplantae; phylum Streptophyta; class Pinopsida; order Pinales; family Pinaceae; genus Pinus; species Pinus tabuliformis. Next base: position 1,770,062,809 of record CM062816.1, read on the forward strand.
TGTGTGTGATATTTAATGATCACAAACTGCATATTTCAATAATATTAAAATATATATATATATATATATATATATATATATATATATATATATATATATATATATATAGATATATATATTTCCTTTTAAAGTGTAATTTTCTTGAGAAATCACAATTTCTTTTTAAAGTGCAATTTTCTTGAGGAATCTCAATCTAGCGGCATCTAACTCGTCAAAATCACATAGAGATCACACCCAACCTAGGCCACATCACCCCTTAATATGGCTGGATTTTTTCCCGCAAAATTTTGAACCAATGACCTTCACATTACAGAGTGCCTTAACACTACACCCTATCGTTGTCTATTTTATGCCCCGTGGGCTTTAAAGTGGATATTTTAATTTGTTATGGACAAAGTTTAATTTTTGCATATTTTGTTTTTTTAATATTTTTTATTAATTTTATAGGGAATTGTATAAATATTCATTGGAGTAATAAGTTTGTGAGAATTATAAATTTGATTTGTATAATTTAAAGCATCTTTAAAATTTTTAAATTTATTTTTTATTCAAAAAATTAATTTAAATAATTATAAATTGCAATCTCATCAAATTTATATTTAAATTCCAAAAAACAATGTGCATTAAAAAATTAAACTACATTCTTGGTTACCTCTATTGCCTGTGTTAATTAATATACTTATAAAGTCATCTTTATACATGTAATTATATATAAGGAAATAAATATTTTTATTTTTAAATTTTTTGTTTATAGATGTAATTATAAAGAGGGAAATAATATATTTATTTGGAAAAGTGTATATGTTTTATGAATTGGGAATCGAGTGAATGTAATTTATTTATTTATTTTTTATTTTTTTTTCCAGTTTATGACAGTTGCTCGGCCTTTGAACCCCTATGCCCTTCAAATGACTCTCCTCCATCTTATTGTCACATTACATGTGTCACATACTATCATCAAACATTGAAACGATACACTTCCATAGTCACCAAGATAGAGTCTTACATTTCAAATTTGACGTTTGAATCTTGGTGCTTCATGAAGACTTTAGATGAGGTTTGAATTGAAATATTTTGTATTTGAGTTGAATCTCTCGATCTATGGTTTCAAGTATACTCTAATAGAGATTAGAAAGTAGGGTCCCCCCTAAAATATTTTGTCCCGTCCTCTATGTTATTGAAGATAATTGTGAAGAAACCTTTTGAACGTGAGCCTAGTTTAAATTCTATATCTCCCTATTTCTACTGGTATTTCCCGATCCACCTTGTGAGTATTTTATCTAAGAGCCAAATTCCCTAAATTTTGAAATTAGTGCATGGTCCTTGATATGTTGTCTTTTTTTTATATGATTTCATACAATAGAGTTTTTGTTATTAGTGGGAGGCAAGTGCTTGTATTCCCCAAGCCTTTCATTTTTTGGGTCCATTGCCCTATTTTGTTCTTTCCTAGTTCTGCTTGGTCTTTCAATGTTGTTGAGAACCACTGATTATTCGTTACTGAGCTAAGATAGTTGAGTCTAGGGGATATGTTCCTAGTGGCTCTCCTCGCCACAATATTATTGAAGGAGGGGTTTCCCCCACCTCCCCATGGGGGAGACCTGTGAATTCAAGAGTAAGGGGGTGTAGAAAACCTAGTTGAAATTAGTGGATCTATTTCAAGGTTGTTCACAAAGAGTTTCTAGTATAAGTTAAATTATCCCAAATCAATTAACAATTAAATAAAAGCGGAAACTCATAGATGATGAATGTCATAGGTGAAAAAATTAGTTTAAAACAAAAATTCAATCATTAGTCTCCATTTACCAACTTAAAGTAACAATAACGAATGAGTAATTAAAATTACAAAACCATAAACTCATAGAAGAATTGTCAACACATGAATAATATAGCCTTATTGTTGTGAAGGTGATAATACAAATACTAGAAGCAACCCACACCAAGAAAATCACACAACACCAATTACTCATCTAAAATGGTCATACGGGATTATTCTCAACAAATATTTCAGAAATAGTGATGAGCCCCAATTTTGGTAACTTGTTGGGCTCATTTGGCCTAATTATCCTTGTTCAGTCCTTGTTCAATCCTTCATTTTCCATAGCTTATGCATTATTTTTCAGTATGTTTATGTCATTTGTACGAATAAGGATAGTCACTCTTCCTAGGTGGCTAACACGTGCTCATTTCAGGTTTTTGGATACATGTTGGAGCAAAACCGACCAATTATGGGCTAGAAGACAGCCAAGCTTGAGGTGAGGATTCGTAGGGGGGTTGTCTATGGCATTAAATAACCCTTCCTCGGGATCTTCACCCCCAACTCCGAGCTCCAAAGGCCACCAGAACCGGATCTAGAAGGCAGCCAAGCAGATTGTGGAAGAGGTTGTCTACTCACAGTTTGGACAGCCAAGTCCCATAGATTTAGGAGGCCAGCTAGGGCCCTCGTGGTGTATAAATGATAAGGCCTCAGCCTTCAAAAGGGACTTTTGAAACCATTGCATATTTTTCTCCACAGTGTTGTTGGCCTTACGTTGTTCTCTTGTAGCCATTTTGGCATAACTCTTGAACTTATGACTATTATTTGATAATGGGAAGCAGTCCGATTTCATATCAACTCTGAGTTTTCTATAGGAGCCATAGCTCTCAGGGTTGGGCCCAACCTGAGAGCCTAGGGCTTCCTTTGTTGTATTGTTACTTTTCCTTTATGCATCGTTGTTTCCTTTTATGCATTTGAAACATATTTCTGTTGAGCAGATTTAGTTGTGTTGGTTAAATAGGTCACTGCTTATGAATATAATTGCTTCAGATGTTTAAAATAGGTTGGTAGGATAATAACAGGAAAGTGCTTCAAGAAAAGGGTCAACACCACTCTCGGTTTCACCTCATCCTTATTGGATCAGGGGCTGGAATTGAAGAAACAGTGTTGTCCCAACAAAAACACTAGTTTGCTTTACCATGCAATCCTGAGTGTACTGTTTTCATTTGCAGAAGTTGGTTAAGTGTTTAGATCTCTGAAATGGTTCATTGCATCTTTGATATACATGGTTCACCTCCAAATAAAGCTGTTGTTCATTCGTTTTACTGACAGTTAGATTAGATTAGCTAGGGCTTTGATCATTTGTAGGACTTTGTTGATTCGGTTAAATGTACATTGTGCAGGGCATCTCTACCACTCTCTCGTCCACGTAAGCTTCATCAGAGCCAGTTGTTCCATCTCCTAGCTAGGTTCCTCATCTCACACTTGTCCTTTTGCCCACGTAACCCTACCTTCTTGCTCAATCATTGTCTTAGCCTTCTTTAAGCCAAGTCAGCCTTCCACATCCTCTCACCACTCCATCCACCAGTCCCTGGGCCACTTCAGACCCCTATCCTACCTCCATATCCATTCATGCATCTTCCCTCACTCACCCATCCTCCAAAATCCAATTTTTAAACATCCTGTAGAAATTTCTAAACATCCTGTAGAAATTCCTGAACATCCTGTAGAACCCCTGCAGACTTCCTGTAGAAGCTCACAAATGAGGTTTCCTGATAGCCAAACTTTGTGAAACTCTCTGGAAGGATGTTAGGGACTCCTTAGACCCTCTCTGAACCTTCCCAACCTTTTCCAAGCATTTCTCCTCCTTGATCTACCCCTGCACAGTAAAAAGCCAGTTAAAAGCACATGCATGATAATTCTAATAACTGATTCAAAAATACAAAAAGATGTTTTCTTCAGGTAGAGGTAGTCTAGACACATGTATTTTACCTTCATAGAAGTAATGGCATCTCTTTTAGTAGTTTGCATTCTCATCTTTGCATCAGTAGGACTAGCTGGTAGAATTAGGGTTTGCTAGGGTTTGCGTTTCTTTTTGGCTTTCAGTTTCTTTCCGCAAGTAGATTAGCTTCCTTTGAGTTAGCTTTCATCCATCAGCTAAAAAGCTTCTTCTAAGAGCTCATAGAAGTTGGCTTGAGCCCCTAGCGAACTTGTGCTAGCTGACCAAGTGACAACTGCGGCAAGAGCTAGTACTTGTGCATACAGCACCGTCGCTTCCAAGTTTGTTACGAACTACCGGGTTGATAAAAGTAAAGACGGGAGTCCCAGGAGTTGCAGCATTATTGCTGCAATACTGGAGCCCACCATCTTTTTGGCGCCGTTGCCGGGGAAGCGTCAGAGTATTTGTGATTGCTGCTTTTCTTCTATTTCTTTACTCTCGTTTTCTACTAAGTAGTTTATTTCATTTCCATTCTGCAATCTCATTTCTGTAAAAGTAAAGTAGACCTTTCCTGCTTTCATAGATTAGACTTTCAATTCTGCAAGCGTAAGATAGAATTTCAATTTTGCAAGCATAGTCTAGCATTTCCTTCCTGCAATTTGATTTCAGCAGAGTAGATTAGTCCTTTCCTGCTTTCATTTCAATTCCGCATTTTCATTTCTGCAAGATAGTTTCTAGTTAGTTGCCATTCCATCTGTTTCAGTTTTGCAGGTACAAGCAGAAAGAGAAAAAAAAACAAAAGCAAGCAAAAGTCTTTCCATTTCATGCCTTGTAGGAACAGAGATAAAACCGGCAAATTCTTACCCAACACCCCCACCACATCACTGAGTCAACCTTCTCTCTTCTCTGGTGACAGTGAGCCAGAAGAACCTATAGGCGAACCTCTTGAGATATACGAAGATCCTATAACAGAAGAAGAGTTAGAAACCACTCCATCTGAAGCCATGGCTGAAAATCGAAATGATAGAAGAGAAGATGAGAGAATAGAAGGTGTCTTTCCCATCCGGGAGACCAATGGGGACATGAAAATGAAGAACATAAGTCCCTCAGCTTTACCCCACTTCCATGGATTGACTACTGAAGACCCTGATACCTTCCTGTTTGAGTTTGTTGTCCTTTGTCGAACTTATGACTATGCTGAGGATGAGAAAAAGTTGAAACTCTTTCCCTCTACTCTCAAGGATGCAGCATTACGCTGGTTCATGGGGTTACCTGGAAATAGTATCACCACTTGGGCTCAAATGCAGCAAGCTTTCAATGCCAAATACCGGGACTACTGTAGGTCCAAGGAAACCAAGGGAGAAATCTTTCGGATGACCATGGGAAGCGATGAGTCTCTAGAAGACTATGAGGAGAGGTTCCAACTCAGTTATAAACGGGCCAGGTGCACACTTGACCCGGAATCTCTGAAGCTGGTCCTGCTCCGAGGAGTCCCTGAAGACCTTCTGGACACCCTTAACATGCTGGCTGGAGGAGACATCTACCAGCTACCTTATGAGGATATCAAGACCGTGTTTAGAAACCATTCTAGGGCGGCCTGGAAGAGAGGTAGGGGGAATCATCTTTCAGCTAGTACCACCTTCTCCAAGCATGAGTTTGCTAACCAGATGGAAGACCTCAAGAGTGAGATGAGACAGACCATCGCCATGCAACTTGATACCTTCCGAATTCAGCAAAAGAAGGAGGAAGCTGAGAGGGCTTTGGCCATTTTTTGTCCTAGATGCACGAGGAAGCACCCTAAGAATGAATGCCCATTGCACTCAGTAGAGGTATGTTTCGTTTGTGAGGAAGATCACCCCACCAACCAATGCCCTACCTTGCCTGGATTTAAAGCCATGTATTTAGGGACTGAGGTAGCTACTGAACCTCTCTACTTCCTCAACCAAAGGAGGCCACATGGACCCAGACCTTACCAGCAGGGGATGCAAGGGACATCCCAAGCTTATTATAACCCCAACCAATCTGCTCATATACCTTCTTGGGGCCCCCCTGCTCATCCTTCTTGGTCCACACCTCCTCCGTGGTCTTATCCATCTCCATACCATACTCAAGCTCCTTCTCATTCGTTTCACCCTCATGCCCAGCCACAACCTCAGTGGAATGCACCTCAACCGGGGTGGAGACCCCAATACAACACTCCTCCCGCCATTTTTCCTCCACCACTGGCTCAACCACAACCGCTACCTCCTGCTCCTCCAAGACTACCCCAGATGCCTGCTCAACTGAACCCGAACCCCAACAACAGACAGGCCCAGCAGGTATATACTGGGGAGACAACATGCCCTACCTATGCTGTGGAGATCCAGGAGATCAACCTGCGATCTGGAAAGATCCTTCCAGAGCGCCAACCTCCTCCCCTAGAGGAGGAGGAAGAGAAACAAGAAAGTGAACCCCAAGCCATTCCACCCTTTCCTGAGCGACTTGCAGTAACCACACAACCCAACCCAGAAGAGAGTGAGCTTCTGGAAGAACTCAAGCAGTTGTGTGTAAAAATACCACTTCTTCAGGCCATAAAAGATGTATCGATATACAACAAATTGATTAAGGAGAAGTGTTACAGACACCCAGGCAGGCGAAAGAAAGATGCCTCAACCATCAATGTCATAGGACAATTGTCCGATCTCATGTTGGGGCAAGTAATCTGTCCAAAGTATTTGGACCCTGGGAGTCCTGTAGTTGATGTCCACATCAATGGCACCATCATACCCCACACCTTGATTGATCTAGGGGCTGCCATTAATGTGATGACCAGGGACACCATGCTTAAACTCAACCTTCAGAGTTCCTTAAGGAAAACCTCGACAGTACTTCAATTGGCAGATCGTTCCACTGTGACTCCCGAAGGGATTGTGGAAGATGTCTTGGTCTCTGTTGACTCCTGGGAGTACCCTGCAGATTTCTTGGTCCTTCAGCCAAAGGCAAAACTCACTGGATATCCCCTCATTTTGGGAAGGCCTTGGTTAGCTACTGCGGATGCTTACATCAGCTGTCGAGCAGGAAGCATGACCATCAAAAATGGGCCTATGTCCAAACAGCTGGTCCTATACCCTCCTGCCCAACCTCTGCTAGAACATGACTTACCCCTCTGGTTGGAAGAAGGAGAGGAGGATGAGGTCTACTCTGCACCATTATGCACAGTGGAAGCCACCAGGGGAGGTCCTCAAACTGAAGATGATGTGATTGAAAACTTGATCCAAAATCCTTCCCCCAGTGCGCTATCCTTGGAAGAGTTGATGGAAGATACCCAAGCCAGTGCTTTAATGGACCTAGGTGCAACTGATTTGACCACTCCCAGAGTTAAGAATGTGGAGTTTGGCCCTGAAAGAACTTTAAAGATCAGCGCCTCTCTCTCTCCCTCTCAGGAAAAGGAGCTATGTGACCTCTTGACCTGCCGTTTGGAGGCTTTTGCCTGGAGCTACAAGGAAATGAAAGGAATCCATCCCTCGATCTGTACCCATCATATTTACATTAAGGAGGACTGCAAACCAGTCAAGCAACCTCAGAGGAGAATGAATCTAGCCCTTAAAGACATTGTTAAAGAAGAAGTGCAAAAATTGTTGGATGCAGGATTCATCTACCCCATCTCGGATAGCGAATGGGTTTCTCCTCTGGTGTTGGTACCTAAGAAAAATGGGAAGTGGAGAATCTGTGTGGACTACAGAGAACTGAACAAAGCCACCAAGAAAGACCACTTCCCTCTACCATTCATAGATCAAGTGTTGGATGGACTGGCAGGAAAGAAATTTTTCTCTTTCCTAGATGGGTTCAGCGGGTATAATCAGATCCAAATCAGCCCGGAGGACCAAGATAAGACCACCTTCACTTGTCCATGGGGTACCTTTGCCTACCGGGTCCTTCCCTTTGGGCTATGCAATGCCCCTGCCACTTTCCAGAGGGCTGTATTGAGCATCTTTGCCGAGTTGGTTCATGATTCGGTGGAAATCTACATGGATGACTTTACTCCTTACGGGTCTAGCTTCCAAGAAGCCTTGTCCAACCTGGGAAAAGTTTTGAGCAAATGCATTGAGATGAACCTGTCCCTCAGTCCTGAAAAATGTGAATTCCTGATGACTGAAGGGACCGTGTTAGGTCATACCATTTCCCGCCAAGGATTACAGGTGGATCCTAATAAAATTGCTATCATCAAAAAGGTTCCACCCCCTCAGAAGGTAAGAGATGTTCGGAGTTTCCTAGGCTTAGCAGGATATTATAGAAGGTTCATTAAAGACTTCAGTAAGCTAGCCTCGCCATTGTTTGGCCTCTTAGCAAAAGATGTTGAGTTTAAATGGACTGATGACTGTCAGAGGGCTCTGAATGAATTAAAGGATAAGTTGGTGTCCGCCCCAATTTTGAGAGGCCCAAACTGGGCCCTACCTTTCCACATCCACACTGATGCCTCGAACAAAGCCATAGGGGCAGCCTTACGACAAGTTGAAGAAAAATTGCCATATGCCATATACTTTGTCATCAAAAACTTATCCAAGGAAGAAATGAATTATATTGTAACTGAGAAAGAGTTCCTGGCCGTGGTCCATTCCCTGAACAAGTTCCAACACTACATCACTGGCTGTCAAACATTTGTACATACTGACCATGCTGCAATTAGATATTTAATGAATAAGCCTGATGTGAATGCTCGTATTATTAGATGGTTACTTTTGTTGCAGCAGTTTGATTTGACTATCATTGACAAACCAGGTAAAGAAAATGTTGTTGCTGACTTCTTGTCTAGATTGGATTTGCCTGCAGGTGAAGAAGGGACAGTGGATGACCATATGCCAGATGAACATCTGTTTGCTATCTCAGTACTCTCTCCATGGTTTGCTGATATAGAAAACTATCTGGTCTTAGCACAGTTCCCTCTGCATCTATCCTCAAAGGAGAAGAGCAGAACCGTGAGGAAGAGTGCCTCATTCACTTGGATCGGGGGCAACCTGTTCAAACTTGGCCCCAATCAGATCTTAAGGCGTTGTGTAAGGGAGGAGGAAGTCTTTGACATCCTCCTAACCTGTCACGATGGGCCTTGTGGAGGACATTTCGCAACCAAGAGGACTGCCTTCAAAATCCTACAGTCACGCTACTATTGGCCCACTCTTCATCAAGATGTCAAGAGATTTACCAGCCAATGTGACTGATGCCAAAGGATGGGGAAACCGACTCCAAGGGATGAAATGCCTCTCCAACCTCAAGTGACTCTTGAGCCATTTGAAAAGTGGGGTATTGATTTTGTGGGTCCTATCAACCCTCCCTGAAGGCAAAGGTCTTACATCATTGTGTGCACAGACTATCTGACAAAGTGGGCAGAAACCAAGGCAATCAAACCAACAACAAAAGAAAAGGTGGCTGAATTTTTGAGAGAAAACATCTTCTACAAATCTGGCTACCCAAGAGAATTAGTCACCGATCAAGGAAGCCAATTCACCTCCAACTTAATTGAAGACCTGCTTGCTCATCACAAGATCAAGCATAGGACTTCCACCCCATATCATCCTCAAGCAAATGGGTAGGTGGAAGTCACCAATAGAGCATTAGAGGGGATTTTGACTAAGGTGGTGAGAAGCAGCAGAAAGGATTGGGAAGATCGCCTGGTTGAGGCCACTTGGGCCTACAACACCACTTGGAAGACCACAACCAGTTTCACACCTTATGAGCTGGTCTATGGGAAGAAAGCTTTGCTGTCAATCGAGTTTGAGAACAACACATTGAGGATGGCAGCTCAGCTGGACCTAGATCTCAGCCATGCTCAACAAGAAAGGTTGTTGCAGCTGAATGGGTTAGATGAACACTGAATGCAGGCCCTCCTCCACTCGGAAGTGGTTCAACTTCAGAGGAAGATATGGCATGACCGGCACCTCAATGACAAACAATTCCAGCCGGGAGATTGGGCGCTGCTGTATGATTCCAGATATAAGGATTTCAAGGGAAAGCTGAGGACAAGATGGCTGGGACCATATGCAGTGGAGAAGTGTAATGACAATGGGTCTGTCCTTATCCGGACCATTGATGAAGAAGCCATCCCCATGCTAGTCAATGGGCATCGACTAAAGATCTACAAAAAACCTCTTTCGAGGCAAGAGTTCATCAAAACTGTGGAAAATCAGTGTTGGTCATAGAAAAGGGTTTTGTCGTTGTTTTGGGCACCCCCTGAGCATCATGAGGAACATATATATATATATATATATATATATATATATATATATATATATATATATATATATATATATATATATATATATATATATATATATATATATATATAATGCAATAAAAAAGATCCTTGGGTGAAAACCTTTCTGAGGCACCCAAGGCAGATGGTAGGGGTGAAAACCTCATTGAGGCGCCCTGCTGTCCCTCTAAAAAATTGGAAAAAAAAAATATCCTTGGGTGAAAACCTCTCTGAGGCGCCCAAGGCAGATAGTAGGAATGAAAACCTCATTGAGGCGCTCCTGTTGTCTCTTGAAAAAAGGAAAAAATAAGAAAACAGAAGAAAACAAGTTTAATCTCCAGAAATTGTTGCAGGTTGCAGGAACACAATGGAAAAAGGAGGCCTCTCAACTCAAGGGCAAGGGTCCCTATCAAGCTACCAGGCAACCTCACATACATTCCCTCCATGAACACTCATTTTTCCCAAGGTCTGGACTCAATTTGGTCACGGTTTAACCTTCTACAGGAAGCTACAGGACTTTCTACAGGAAGTTCTGTATTTCTACAGGAAACTTCCTGTAGAACTTTTGGACGGGCCGAAATCGATTATGGGGGAGAATTTGAAGCCCGAAGTTCATTAAGGAGGCATGCCACAACTCTTTCCTTCCATCCTCCGCTTGTTCAACCTCCTTTCACCACCATTGCTGCCATCTGATCGAATACCTGTGCAGTCATACCAGAACCCTGTCTTCTCAGAAAAATTGTTTTTAAGTAGCAAATGAAGCATGCAGAGGCTCGCACACCTTACCTATCAAGGCGACCTCAGGACCCTGCACCTGTGAAGTGACTCATTTATTTCAGCATGCACCCCAGGAGGAGAAACGGCTACAGGATGTCCTACAGGAATCCTGTAGCAGCTGATCCAGCTGGAGAACATGCCATGGAAACACCAGCAGCTCATGAAACCGGTGCATGCAGCATTCACCAACAGGAAATCGGGTCTCAAGGTCTCATAGCCGGCAGTAGCGAATGAAGAGGAGCTCCAGCACCCGCACGCGAAGCAGCAACAAGCAGATCCAGCATTCCTCGTCCCAGAACCTGAAAAAACCATGTCCACGGCCGCACAGGTAAGTGCCTAACCTTATTTCGTCAAATTACATAAGCTATACTCTAAATATGCATGACTGTGAGAATGGACGGATTGAACAAGTCCGGTAGCCAAGCAACTGGCCACCACAACCAGTCCGATGGCCTCGTAGGATCCGACTGAACTTTGTTATGTCGAGAAGACGGGAAATTGACACGTGGGAAGTGTCCAGTCGGAGAGAAGCGGTAGTATGGCAGGAATGGCGGCGGTAAATGCAGAGGGAAGGATTCGGCGGTCAGGGGCACGCCGAGGAATGATCGTTGTGACGTCGGCCAACGGATCGACCGGGACAGCTCACACCCCGCGCCATGAATTCCGCAGCAATTCAAAATCGGCCGGTGACATAATTGATGATACACTGCAGTCATTCCATTCACAACCGTTTTGCAGCCGAGTACGCGTCCTCCTCCTCTGCAAGTTGTTAGCCGAGTTCTCGGGCTGATTCCAACGTCCTGTTGCTGCTCAGACTCGTCCAAAACCACCGTAGCGTCCTCCGGAAGCCGTGCACGAATTCTACAGGAAGCTGCGCTACCAGACATCCAGCATACGAAGAAGCTTGGACTGTTCACGTCGAAGGTGGAAATTCTAAATGAGGTAGGCCTGAACATCACTCTCCCATGCAAAATATTTAAAAGGTGGTGAATTCGACGTGTTAAGGGGGTCAGGAAAATGTGAACTCAAAGCTGTTTTTATCGCTGCCTGAGTTGCCCTCGTAGTCTGCATACGAGATTTTCTCCAGGGTCTCGAATTAAAAGCCCTCCTGTAGAAAAATTGAGACACCGGGAAGGCTCACTGAAAAATCGTGAATTTTATATGACTGTGTGCATAACGGAGACGTAGCTGCGCTCTGTAGAGAAATCCCGAAGTCCTCCTTCTGTCCACAAGCAGGCAAGTTTAGAACAACACAGGAAAAACACAGAGTTTTACCATGCCGGGAGGGTTCATTCGAAAAGAACCTGCGGACTCCAAGAAATTACGGGAAACCCCTGAGGTGGTGGACTTGTTTTCCCGTGCCCACTGGATGTCCTTCTGTGACAAGATTCAAGGTCACGATGATGAAATTACGAAGGAATTCCTAAGGGCCTTGAAGCCAAAGTCAAAGACACTGGCCGTTGTCAACATCAGAGGATTGACCCTCAGACTCACCCCACAACTCATTAGGAGGGTAACTAAACTACCGATGGGGGTACCCTGGGATAAGGAGGAGAGAAAATTGGGGAAGAAAGCTAAGAAAGAGTTCTTCTTTCCAGAGGAACAGTATTCAAAGGACAAAAATGGAGTTCTAAGAACTAGCCTACAACCGTTTTGGAGTGAAGTCAGCCTCCAAATTATGAAGTATATTACGTGTGAGGGGCGATTTAGCATCGTGTATGGCTATCATTTCCGGTTGCTCACAGAACTCAGGCACCAAATGGACCTACCCTCAAAACAAAAATTAAGCATCCCTTACTTCCTCCTGCAATCCATGATTGAGTGTGCCACCAAACTAAGAGAGGGGACACCAGACCAGCTAGCCCATCATGGGCTTATCAAGCTCCTCGTGGAAGATGCACTCCACACTTATACGGTCCCTCTCTCCTGGGAAATCTTTCGGAATATGTCTAAGGATGATGACATCCGAATTTTGGCTGAGGAGCTCACTCCCTCCAGCAGCGAGGAGAAGGAGCAAACTCAGGCAGAGAAGAAGGTTAAAGGAAAAGAAACCCCGAGCAAAACACCAAAGAAAGAACAGAAAGGACCACAAGAAAAAGGCCAAGCTGCCAAAACAGGGGTTGGTAAAATCACACCAACGCCCAGAGAGAAAAGGCTACAAAGCAGGGTAGAGAGGACTGAGGAAGTCCAAGCCAGTAAGGGCACCCCTAAGGCAGCCTCAGCCAAGCTAAAGGACAAAGCACCCTCGGCCAAGCAGGCTAAAGCAATGCCATCTGCTTCTACAGGAACCCGGAAGGATGTTTCTACAGGAAGATTAAAAACGGCTTCTACAGGAAGCCAGAAACCAGCCACTACAGGACTTTCTACAGGAAGTCCAGAAAAAAGACAGCAGAAGGAAAAGTCGGCCGAAATCCTAGCTAGGGAGGCAGCAGCTGTGCTGGCCGCCCTAAGTACCTCTCCCAAGCCAAAGGAAAAACGAAAGAGGGAGACTCCTTTGTATTTTAAAGCAAGAAGGAGTGTGAGAATTAAGACTGGCAGACCCCAACCTCCATCAAAAGAGCCAATCACAATTGTGGATACCCCTACCACACCAAGGGATAAGTCCCCCTCCAAGGCATCCATTACTTATGAGCGGGGGAGCCTGAAAACATCCTCATGGAGAGAAAGAATGGAGAAATTGAACTCGGAAGCTTCTCTACAGGATGCTGAGACTGTTCTACAGGAAACTTTGGCTAGGCTAAAAGAAACTGAGCAGATGGAGGAAAGAGCAGCCACGTCACCACAGGAGGAGGAGAAGACCGAGGTCATCTTGGAACCTAGCCCCCAGCCCAGCCTGGGCTCTTATTATAACTTTTTGGAGGCTGGCAAAATTATTCCTCAAAAATTCACAGTGCCACTATTTCTAGCACTAGAGGAAGAAAGAGTACGAACCCACACTTGGATGAGGATCGCTAAATCCAAGGGGGTAGTAGATATAGGGCCTCTAGAAGAGAGGCTCAAGGAAACACAAAGGGAGTTAGCAAGAGTGCGACATGTGGAAAGCTCCCAACAGGCCAAGTTAAGGGAAGAGAATGAGCTGCTTAGACAGCAGCTACTTCTACAGGGACAGAGGAAAGAAGAGGACACAACGGACAAAGACACCACAGCAGAACCTCAAGAAAAAGAAGGAATGCAAGTTGATCTCGAGGAACTAAACCGGCAGCTGCGGGAAAGGGAATTGCAGGCAGACATAGAGATCCAATCTCTAAAACAGCAGGTGCAAGAAAAAGAGGCCCAACTGGCCTGCATGGCCAGTTGGGCAATGGAAGCTCTGCAATGTAGGCAGCCGGCCAAATCCTATGGCCTATACTTAAGGGATCAGTGGCTGCAATTCCAAATCAACACACTGGCACAAAGAGGTATCTCCCAAATCCAAAACCCCCAGCAGTTTGTGGATTTATGTAACAACAGTTCATCGGAAGACAAGGCTAAGCTTTCAGAGTTTTACCTTCATAATTTGGCCCTTCCAAATATAACCTCGTGGGACCCCAACCCAGCAGTGGGGGACATGTAGCTGATGTAGGTTTTAACCCTATACAGAAATTACCTGCATACGAATTCTTAAACAAAGAAAATAAACAATGCGAGAGCATAACCCATAAAACACATATGCACAGAGATGTTTCCCTGGATCCCAAAACCGGGACTACCAGCTTGATTTTTCATTATATTCCTTTCAATGTTACAATACATATTTATACATGCCAAAGCATCCAATACCATGGACCGAAAAACCATCGCGTCCAATACCATGTGCGAAAATCATGCACAAAACCATAGGTAGGTTCGCCCAACCTAATATAGGGTCCAAAAATATAACACAACCCAACAATCTCCCACTTGTTGTTTTCTTTCCACAAGGGGCCACAGGAGAGCTTAGTCATTTTTCCAGCCCTGAAACACCCATTGTTTCTCTACACCAAGAGAACTTCTCAGAGCTCACAGATTTTGTCAATGCATCTGCAGTATTCTTCAAAGTGTCCACCTTTACCAGCAACACCTTTTTGTCTTCTATCATATCCCTCACAAAGTGATACTGAACATCAATGTGCTTTGTCTTTGAATGATAAGCAGGGTTCTTTGCCAAGAAAATTGCACTTTGGCTGTCACAGTCTATTCTTATAGCTCCCTGTACTAACCCCATACTTGAACACAATATCTACAACCAAACTGCTTCCTTGCTCGCATGAGTGGCTGCCATGTATTCTGCCTCTGTAGTTGATAGTGCCACTACAGATTGTTTCTTACTCATCCAACTAACTGCACCTACAAATAGGTTAAACACATACCCACTTGTAGATCTTCTCTGATCCGGATCTCCAGCCCAGTCTGCATCAACAAAACCATGAATATCCAACACTGTCCAATCCTGGTCTTCCTTGGTAGCACAAACCATAATCACTAGTGCCACGCAAATACCTGAAAACCCGCTTCATTGTTGTCCAGTGCTCCTTCCCAGGTTTTGACATAAACCTACTCAATACTCCCACTACATGTGCAATGTCTGGTCTAGTACAGACCATTGCATACATCAGGCTACCGACTGCACTTGCATATGGAACATGGGACATGTCCTCTTCCTCTTCTTGTGTCTTGGGACACTGTTCAGCAGATAACCTCACACCTACAGGAATAGGAACCTTCACTGGTTTACTATCCTGCATATTAAACCTCTGCAGTATTGTCTCGACATACTTCCTCTGGTTTAACCAGAGCTTCCTCTTTGCCCGATCTCTTTTAATTTCCATGCCCAAAATATAGTTTGCAGCACCAAGATCTTTCATGTCAAATTTGGAGGACAATTGGGTCTTCAAATCCTGGATAATTTCTTTGTCATTTCCAACCAGCAACATATCATCCACATACAAGACCAGATAAATAACACGGTCACCAATTAATTTAAAATACACACAATGATCTGCTTTGCTTCTGGTGAAGCCAAGTCCCCGTATAAATGTATCAAATTTATGATACCACATCCTTGATGACTGTTTTAACCCATACAGAGACTTCTTTAACTTGCATACCAGTTCTTTCTTACCCTTCACCGCAAAGCCTTCAGGTTGCTTCATGTAGATTTCCTCTTCCAAATCCCCGTGAAGAAATGTTGTCTTCACATCCATCTGTTCTACCTCAAAATCAAAAGCAGCAGCAACAGATAAAAGTAATCTAATAGAAGCTACCTTGGCAACAGGAGAAAAAATATCACCAAAATCAATTCCCGGCACCTGGGAATAACCTTTTGCTACCAACCGAGCTTTGTATTTCTCCACCTTTCCTTCTACATTAGTCTTCTTCTTGAACACCCATTTGCTGCCAATGGGTTTCCTTCCAGCCAGCAACTCTACCAGATCCCAAGCCTCATTTTTGTGCAAAGATGCCATTTCATCAACCATGGCCTCTTTCCAGAGTTTTCCATCCTCTGAATCCACTGCTTCCTTCACAGTTCTGGGATCATCATCAGTAACAGACAAAGCAAAATTTGAACTGAAACCAGATGGACTATACCTTTCTGGCTGCCTTCTTTCGTGACCTGATCTTCTCACAGCCGGAGTTTGTGGCTCTTCATCTTCTGATTCCTCCTCTGCTACAGAGTCCGATTCTTCCTCCGTTGGCTCAAACTCTATCTTCTCAGGTTCCTTTGGTTGGACTTCATGTTGAATAACATCTTTTACCTCTCTGAACACCACATCTCGGCTGTACACAACCTTCCGTGTGACTAGGTTCCAAAGCTTATAACCCTTTAAACCATCCTTATACCCAATAAAGATGCACTTTTCAGATTTACTATCCAACTTGGTTCGTTTCTCCTTTGGAACATGTACATATGCATCACATCCAAATACCCTCAGATGTGAAAGAGAGGGTTTCTTACCAGTCCATACTTCTTGTGGAGTCTTATCCTCCAACGCTGATGAGGGTGATCTGTTGATCAGGTAACGTGCAGTATACACCGCCTCTGCCCAGAATTCTTGTCCTAACCCGGCACCACTGAGCATGCTTCTTGCCCTTTCCATCAACGTTTTGTTCATTCTTTCTGCGACTCCATTTTGTTGAGGTGTATATGGAGTAGTCTTCTACCGTGCTATACCACACTTCTTACAAAATTCTTCAAATTCCTTGCTGCAAAATTCTCCACCATTATCTGTCCTCAGCACCTTTATCTTCTTCTCTGTCTGATTTTCCACCAGAGCCTTAAATTCTTTAAACCTGTCAAAGACTTCAGATTTCTTCTTAAGGAAATATATCCATGTATTCCTTGAGAAGTCATCTATGAATGATACATAGTACACAGACTTACCTAGTGATGGAACCTTCACAGGTCCAAACACATCACTGTGCACAAGCTCTAATATCTGTTTCGTCCTCTTACCACCAGAGGGGAAACTCACTCGATTCTGCTTCCCATACACACAATTTTCACAGAAATCAAAATCCAGAGAGCTATCATTCATACCATCTACCATACCTTTACCATGAAGTATTCGAAGGCCCTTCTCTCCAATATGTCCAAGCCTTTGATGCCACAACATGGTCTTCTCTCCAGAGACCACTAGATTTTCTACTCCATTTTCAGGAACCATAGAACTATTGCACCCATAAAAAACAGTGCTACCTTGCAGCTTGTACAGATTTCCAATCCTAACTCCCCGCATCAATATCAGTGCTCCTCGAACCATCTTGCAGGTATCTTTCTCGAACACCGTCTTTACACCTGCATCATCCAACTTGCTTACAGAAATCAGATTTCTGGCCAATGCAGGAATATGTAGAACACCCGAAAGTGTTCTAACCCTTCGACCTTGCAGCTTCAACTTTACTTTTCCCCGACCAATGATTCTAGCCTTCCTATCATCTCCTAAGAAGACATCACCACCATCGTATTTCTCATATTCGCAGAACCACTCTCTATGGGGAGTGAAGTGAAAGGATGCACCTGAGTCAATCAACCATGCCTCATGATCTACATGTGTACTTGAAGAAGCCAAGTACACATCCCCACCTTCATCTGAGGTGGTTTTCGCCTCTGCAGAAGGAGCATCATCAGATCCCTTTCCTTTATCAGGAGCTTTAGATTTACAATCCCTTCTGAAGTGCCCTTCCTTTCCGCATTTCCAGCACACCACCTTTGTAGGTTTTCCTGGAGATTTAGATCTCCCTCTAGATTTAGATCTCCCACTCGATGACTTATTTTTGTTTCTGTTCTGGGACCGTCCTCGTACAAACAAGGCATCACCATTCTGGTTGTCCATATTCTTCCGTCTCATCTCCTCCGTCAGCAAGGCTGAGACTATTTCATCAAACTGCAAAGCAGTTGCATTGCTACCTATTGCAATAACCAGACTATCCCACGAATCTGGTAGAGAACACAATAGACTGATGCACTTATCTTCATCTGAAATTTTAATATCAACAGATAATAATTGACTTACCACAGTATTAAACGCATTCAGATGCTCTGTCACCGAGTCTCCATATTTCATCCTCAGGTTATACAGCTTTTTCCGCAGGAACAGTTTATTCACCAGAGACTTAGATTGGTACAAAGTCCCTAACTTGACCCACAAAGCCTTTGCCGTAGCTTCCCCTGATACATTCAGCAATACCGAATCTAAGACACACAATCGTATTGTGCTCTTTGCCTTCCGATCCAATTTATTCCATTCTTCATCAGTCACTCCCGATGGTTTAGTACCCGAATCTACCGCGATCCACTGATCTTTATCGACCAACAGATCCTCCATCTTGAGTTTTCACAACTCAAAACTCTGACCATTGAACTTCTCAATCTCGATCTTTCCACTGCTCGCCATCTTCTTTCACCACTAGAATCGATCTCGCAGATCTCCCACTGAACAGGGTCTACCACAGGCCCGAGCGAAACCCCTCAGCAACAAAGGCGTCCCCTTGAAGCCAAAACAGCTCTGATACCAAATGTAGGTTTTAACCCTATACAGAAATTACCTGCATACGAATTCTTGAACAAAGAAAATAAACAATGCGAGAGCATAACCCATAAAACACATATGCACAGAGATGTTTCCCTGGATCCCAAAACCGGGACTACCAGCTTGATTTTTCATTATATTCCTTTCAATGTTACAATACATATTTATACATGCCGAAGCATCCAATACCATGGACCGAAAAACCATCGCGTCCAATACCATGTGCGAAAATCATGCACAAAACCATAGGTAGGTTCGCCCAACCTAATATAGGGTCCAAAAAAATTTTTCACGGGGCGCTGCCTACTGGTTAAACCACGAAGAAAAGAGAGCGGCAGAGGTCAGAAGTGTTATGGACCGAGAACTACATGAACCTCTGCTAATCAGAGCAGAGCCAGGGGACCCCACAGCATTGATATCTGCTCACCAGCACCTAGCAACCAACTCTCAGACATTATTAGAGTACATGGATCGGCAGGCTCAGGCCATAGCACACTTCGAGGATATGGAGCGATTATTAGGGGACAATTGTGTTCATGCTTGCACCCGTAGGTGGAACACATTGTCCCACAGCCTCAAAATCAGGGAATATCACACTCCAACTAGAATGAGAGAGGCCTTGGCACGAGTGCCCCTCTACAAGAAGGCTATGCAGAACCTCCAGGCCAGCTGGATAGGCCTCAAGCTAAGTCCACCTCTGCTTTTGGGATTGTTAGAAGGAAGAACAGAAGAAGAAGAGCGTAAACAGTGGGAAGAGGTGGAAAGGAAAGCTAGATTCCATGACAGTGAGGAGGATACTACTTCAGAAGCCTGGGATGTGAGGGTGGCAATCAAAGCAATGAAGGACGAGGAGCTGGACTAGTTGCTCAGAGGATGAGCAACCCTTTTAGCAGGGGGGTGATGATGAGCCCCAATTTTGGTAACTTGTTGAGCTCATTTGGCCTAATTATCCTTGTTCAGTCCTTGTTCAATCCTTCATTTTCCATAGCTTATGCATTATTTTTCAGTATGTTTATGTCATTTGTACGAATAAGGATAGTCACTCTTCCTAGGTGGCTAACACGTGCTCATTTCAGGTTTTTGGATACATGTTGGAGCAAACCCGACCAATTATGGGACAGAAGATAGCCAAGCTTGAGGTGAGAATTCATAGGAGGGTTGTCTATGGCATTAAATAACCCTTCCTATGGATCTTCACCCCCAACTCCGAGCTCCAAAGGCCACCAGAACTGGATCTAGAAGGTAGCCAAGCAGATTGTGGAAGAGGCTGTCTACTCACAGTTTGGACAGCCAAGTCCCATAGATTTAGGAGGCCAGCTAGGGCCCTCGTGGTGTATAAATGATAAGGCCTCAGCCTTCGGAAGGGACTTTGGAAACCATTGCATATTTTGCTCCACAGTGTTGTTAGCCTTACGTTGTTCTCTTGTAGCCATTTTGGCATAACTCTTGAACTTATGGTTATTATTTGATAATGGGAAGCAGTCCGATTTCATATCAGCTCTGAGTGTTCTATAGGAGCCATAGCTCTCGGGGTTGGGCCCAACCTGAGAGCCTAGGCTTCCCTTCTTGTATTGTTACTTTCCCTTTATGCATCGTTGTTTCCTTTTATGCATTTGAACGTATTTCTGTTGAGCAGATTTAGTTGTGTTGGTTAAGATAGGTCACTGCTTATGAATAGAATTGCTTCAGATGTTTAAAATAGGTTGGTAGGATAGTAACAGGAAAGTGCTTCAAGAAAAGGGTCAACACCACTCTCGGTCTCACCTCATCCTTATTGGATCAGGGGCTGGAATTGGAGAAACAGTGTTGTCCCAACAAAACCACTAGTTTGCTTTACCATGCAATCCTGAGTGTACTATTTTCATTTGCAGAAGTTGGTTAAGTGTTCAGATCTCTGAAATGGTTCATTGCATCTTTGATATACATGGTTCATCTCCAAATAAAGCTGTTGTTCATTCGTTTTACTGACAGTTAGATTAGATTAGCTAGGGCTTTGATCAGTTGTATGGCTTTGTTGATTCAGTTAAATGTACATTGTGCAGGGCATATCTACCTCTCTCTCGTCCATGTAATCTTCATCAGAACTAGTTGGTCCATCTCCTAGCTAGGTTCCTCGTCTCACACTTGTCCTTTTTCCCATGTAACCCTACCTTCTTGCTCAATCAATGTCTTAGCCTTCTTTAAGCCAAGTCAGCCTTCCACATCCTCTCACCACTCCATCCTCCAGTCCCTTGGCCACTTTAGACCCGTATCCTACCTCCATATCCATTCACGCATCTTCCCTCACTCACCCATCCTCCAAAATCCAATTTTTAAACATCCTGTGGAAATTTCTGAACGTCTTGTAGAAATTCCTCAACATCCTGTAGAACCCCTGTAGACTTCCTGTAGAAGCTCGCAAATGAGGTTTCCTGATAGCCAAACTTTGTGAAACTCTCTGGAAGGATGTTAGGGACTCCTTAGACCCTCTCTGAACCTTACCAACATTTTCCAAGCATTTCTCCTCCTTGATCTACCCCTGTACAGTAAAAAGCCAGTTAAAAGCACATGCATGATAATTCTAATAACTGATTCAAAAATACAAAAAGATGTTTTCTTCAGGTAGAGGTAGTCTAGACACATGTATTTTACCTTCATAGAAGTAATGGCATCGTTTTCAGTAGTTTGCATTCTCATCTTTGCATTAGTAGGACTCGCTGGTAGAATTAGGGTTTGTTAGGGTTTGCGTTTCTTTTTGGTTTTCAGTTTCTTTCTGCAAGTAGATTAGCTTCCTTTGAGTTAGCTTTCATCCATCCGCTAAAAAGCTTCTTCTAAGAGCATAGAAGTTGGCTTGAGCCCCTAGCGGACTTGTGCCAGCTGACCAAGTGACAGCTGCGGCAAGAGCTAGTACTTGTGCATACAGCACCGTCGCTTACAAGTTTGTTACGAACTACTGGGTTGATAAAAGTAAAGACGGGAGTCCTAGGAGTTGTAACATTATTTCTGCAATACTGGAGCCCACCAAATAGTTCCTTTAGATTACAAAAATAAAGACCCCTTCAATTAGGTACTCTTGGACATATATCGCTAATGAGTTGAAATTATTTTCTAAGAGTTGAAATTGTTTATTTACTTCCCATTAGCGGTTATATCTTTTGGACTTCCCTTTTTTGTCTTAGTCTAGTTTTGCAAATAACTATACATTATGACTCATAAGAAGCATTACATTTAGCTCTTGGCATTTACGCTAAAAATAGATGGTCCATAGTTCCATGAGGGCTTCACTGGGGAAGAAATACCATACAACATGCATTCATATTGGGGGATATATATTGAGAAAAAAATGACATAATATCTTGAGCATTTAATAGGGGGTAAAGGGTTTTATATTAGCTGGTACAACAGATGTAGCTCAAAGTTAATGAAAAAATGGATACCTACAATATCTATTGAAAGTAGGGGCTTTTTTAATTGGGAAGGTGTATTGAGTTCATATCGATAAGGGGTTCAATAATGTGATTTTTAGAGGTATTTTCCAATATGTAGTCAAATTAAGGGTATTGTTTAGTATACCACGAATGCATGTGATATGTCAGAGCTTCATTGAATGAAGCCCTCGTGCATCCTGCATGCTAAATGCAATAGCCAAAAATTGTCTAAATAATGTATTTTCTTAGAAAACTTGATAAATAATTGCATCCCTAATCATAGGAACCATTTCCCTTTTGTGCTTTATTCCATGATGGCTAATTTTTCCTTTCTCATTTTCTAGGTTGCCATATTTGGAACCTATAATACACTCATTCACAACATCAAGTATTTGTATTGTTAGTATTTCAATATAAAAAATTTGTTATATGGAGACAGATAAATGATTACAAATTATCTCATCTATTATTAGTAGGCTCTTACAAAGAGTAGTTCTATACTAGAAACCAAAAAAAACATTGGATGATCCCCAAAAATAATAATTTATGTTGTTCATATTATTCAAAAATTGAAGCCACTTCTATTCTATGATAATGGTGGTAGGGAATTTATTTTTCCTCATATATGACTCTTTTGATAGTGTATCTGAAACTCAAAAAAATAGGGATGGTGCATTAATTTGAAAAAATCCTTTTACACTTTAAAACCCTTTTAAAAGAACGTTTAATCATCACATCAAGGGCCAATTTAATGTATCACACACAAAGAGACTCCAATGAAACATGTCTTTCGAGCTTGCGAATCACACATAAAAAAATTTGGGTGAAACATCTCTTTCCAACATTTTGCATCATACCTAAAGGTCACTTAGTGTGATGTGTCAAATCTTTTAAAACTTTGGCTTGGTGGAATAAGCTATTTTCATTCATGTTTTACACTTAAACCAACTCTGATGTAGTGTCATGATTTGAAACTCAAAATTTTCCAAATCTCATGTATATGGCATTTAACAAAACTTTGATATGATACAAAAAAATGTTGTCACAATGGAGAAGTGGAGGACAGATTGAGAAGGTGCGATGTGTCACATGAGAAGAAACCTTGACAAAATGTGATATGTCACATAAGTTGAAAATTTTGTCTAATGTGACATATGGTGTAAAAACCTCTTCCATGTGATATATTAAGACAAACAAAAACTTAGATTGATTTGAATCATTGTTTAAAACGCCAACTCAAACAATTGACATGTTTGTATTTATGCACATGTTTATGAATGCAAACCAAAATTAATAGTTAATATAAATTTAATTAGATATATGTTTCTATTCAGAATTATTTAAAAAACAACTCAATTAAATAACATTAATAAATTTCTTATTGAAGATAAAACATATTAATTTTTTAATGATAATAATCACATTTACAATAACCAAATAAATTTAAAAAAAATATATATACAAAATTAAACAATAGAGATAATGATTATCCGTCGTAATATGTAACATTATATATTCCATCATATTTTCATAGTGCATGGTTGTGGTTCGTTGGATTTCAAATTTTCCATGTTTAAAATAATATCATACAATCTCTTATTATTTATTTTAATAAGTAATATTATATATTTAAGCAATATTGTATAATTACTAACACCATAAGGCATTCCCCTTTGAAAATAACTCCCATCCATTCCACCTCCCATCCATTCCACCTGTAACTTTAATGCACCATTGATTTTGGTGTTAGACGATTGAAATATTCTCTGCCATAGGATTTAAGAGCCATATTAGTGAGTTATGATTTGTCACAACCACAATAGCGAAATAACAACTCTCAACCACGATTAGGTTAAGGCAAGGGTTAGAATGTGGATCAGCTATATATTCGTATCATGATGGATAACAAAAAGTGATATACTTGATCTTCTTTGAGTGGTCGCTCTATTTGGGTCCCTACGGGGATAAGGGTTTGACGAATGAATGCAACAATGTTGATACCACTACTTCTAGCGATTAGGCAACATGGCTTCCTTCTATATAAAAACCTACCCCTCCCTTCATATGTGTCTCTCACAGGGATTTATAGATGCGATGACGCTTGCCCGCAAGTTGAGGCCATGTAAATCTGGGCAGTGCTACATCTGTGGGTTCATCCCCTCACGAAAATTAAAAACTGAAAATTTTCTCGTTTTCATTGTAGAAACAATTTGTATTTATTGTCTGTTTTGGATTCATGGTTTTTTTTAGACTTTGTCTGAAGAAGTTCTATCATGTCGTTTCTTCCAAATCTTAGTCCTTCCAGCATTTTGTCTTATAGAATAGCACATGTTTCTTCTCCGAAGGTAATTAAGGCGAACTTTTGGCTGTCGTTGCTATGTACCTATTGTGCGAATAATATTGAAGAACTTAACATTTTTATGGCTTAAGTTTTGATTAAATACTGCAATATGTAGTTCAGTCACCATTTGTTTGACTGAGAAAAGCTCGCCACGACTGGGAGAATACAAACAAATTCAAACCCCGAAAAAAAATACAAGGATTGGCAAGGATCCAGACATATCAAAATATATATATATAGCAACGCGTAGGATAAACGATCAATAAAACATACAGCCACCACGAGCGGCATTAGCCATGTTGGGACTAGAGAAATCTCTGAGTGGTACATTCCTTATCACAGACCATAAGGGACAGGTTGGAAATACACTCAAGCCATTACTATATAGAGGCAACTTGCATTCATGAGGGATGGGATAAGGACATAAAATCATAAGCAAGCCTAGTTCAGTCACCATTAGTTTGATTGGGAAAAGCACAATCTGAAGCCATTGGATTGGACCAAGAGACTCACTATTGCATTGGATGTTGCTAGAGGTAATGAGTATATTAACAATTTATCTCACCAGAGTTTTATTTGAGGTCTCCGATGTGCCCACCTAGTTATCTAATTTCGAATGTTTGACTACTATGTAAGTTCAAGTTCCCACCTGGTTATTTGCTCTCGAATCTTTGACCACTATGTAAGCTCAAGTGGGTTGAAATACAACATAAATTAAGATTTACTATATTTTCAAGCTAACTAGCTTTTACATTCCCATTTCATTATTATATAGTGTGATAGAAAACAGTAATTTGAATGGGCAGCTTCGTTCTGAATTTGTTAACTTGCCGCAACTTAAGACAATGTGAGTGTAAAACATACAACCACCGCTAGCGGCATTAGCCACTTTGGGACTAGAGAAATATTTGAGCGGTTCATTCCTTATCACGGACCATAGGGGGAATGTTGGAAATATGCTCAAGCCCTTACTATATAGAGGCGGCTTTCATTCATGAGGGATTGGATAAGGACATAAAAGAATAAGTAAGCCTAGTTCAGTCACCATTTGTTTGATTGGGAAAAGCACAATCTGAAGCCATTGGATTGTACAAAGAGGCTCACTATTGCATTGGATGTTTCTAGAGGTGTGGAGTATCTTAACAATTTGGCTCACCAAAGTTTTATTCGAGGTCTCTGATGTGTCCAACTGGTTATCTGCTCTCAAATCTTTGACCATTATGTAAGTTCAAGTGCCCACTTGGTTATCTGCTCTCGAACTTCTCTCGAATCTTTGACCACTATGTAAGTTCAAGTGAGTTGAAATACAACATAAACTAAGATTTACTATATTTTCGAACTAACTAGTTTTTACATTCCCTTTTCCTTGTTCTATAGTGTGATAGAAAACAATAATTTGAATGTGCAACTTCGTTCTAAAGTTTTTAACTTGCTGCAACTTCAGACAATGTGAGTGTATTTAATATTTTCTTTACAATATCATCAATGTTACATTATTCAAAGGTCAAACTTGAACGTTCAATGATCCTATTTTTTCCAATGGCCTAGGATTCTCTCCAATAATTCTATAGATGTGACT
Organism: Pinus tabuliformis; assembly: GCA_031772625.1. Taxonomy (NCBI): domain Eukaryota; kingdom Viridiplantae; phylum Streptophyta; class Pinopsida; order Pinales; family Pinaceae; genus Pinus; species Pinus tabuliformis. Next base: position 1,770,088,819 of record CM062816.1, read on the forward strand.
CTATCAATTATGGAAGGAATTATTAGCGAGTCCTAAGGAGTAAGTAATAAGAAATCTGCAGAAGCAAAATAGGCTAGAAACTCAAATAAGTTGTTTGGTTTTGAACTGATTTTTTTATTATCATTATGTTTATAGAGCAATGTAGATTGTTGATGCTTTGAGAGCTCATATAGAAGTTCAGAGAAGACTCCATGACAAGCTAGAGGTATGACAATTTTTTCTAAAATTATGAAAATTGACGAACATAATATCTCTCCATTGTTTTAGTTACTTGATGACTGAATGGAATCTATCTCTTGTAAATGTCAATGTAGGTTCAAAGGCACTTGTAATTGAGAATAGATTGACGGGGTAAATACTTGTAGACCATATGAAAGAAATCACATCAGACATTGACATTAGAAGCATCGACGTTAGAATGCCTTAAAGCCACAAGAGCTAAGCTTGCAGATTTGGCCTCCAAGCTTCCTACAAACATCGTGAAGCCAAATTACTCTGCAGTGAAAGTGACTCCATTGATGGACATTCATGGACAAGATCATGGGTACCTAGAGGTCAAGCCCCACCTTAGAGATCATTGTTCTGAAAATCAGTTTGCAGGCCACGACGTGGAGCAGAATAAACATAGATCAGATAATTACAATGGTTTTTGAATAAGTTGTTTAGTAATACTTCCTATTAAACTGCTTGGATTTGGGATTATTGTTGCATTTCGTGTATTAGGATATCATTTTCCACTTCAAGTTTAAAATAAAGAGATTATATCTGGGAAAACCATCAAATCAAGCATAAACCAGCAAACCCACAAAATGTTTGACGAAATGCAAACTCAAAATTTCAAACAAAATCTGTTAATTGACATGCAATTTGGAGGGTAGTACAGTGTTCCTTCGAGATCCCTTAATGAAGGAAATTGAGGAAGATGAGCATGACTTTCTATGCAATTCTTCTTTTGTAGTGGCACCAGAAACAAAAGAGAGAAGATGCAATTATTGTGAATGAAGAGGAAGAGAGTGTGTGTGGTGAGGATGATTGCAGTTATGATGATAGTGGGATGGATTCTGGTTTGTCCTCATTTTCTGTTTAAAGTTGCATCTATAAAATTTTATATTTTCACTGAGATGAATCTGTAGTGACACCAGCTCAGTCCAAAATTCATATTTACTAGAAGTTTAGAGGAATAATATTTTGGTAAGGTCATCAGTGGGTTGAATAGCCAGATCAAATTAGTAATTAGGCTTATGATATATATAAAAAATAAAAATAGGTATCGTCTGTAAGGAGAAAAAAAAAATCAAGAAATCAAATTATAGAATTCAAATGATAGGCTTGCACTATGAACAAGCAATCAACTACAAGTCTGATGTCTTCAAACTCATTTTTTGTTCCAAATAAAGGATTATTTGTAGTTCAGAAGTGAAAATGGCAGTATATTTATAGTAGGCAATAATGGTTCAAGTCCCCAAGTATAACTTCAATCCCTTATATTTATCAAATCCATTTTTAGGAATCGTGATTATGTATTACTGAACTCAGGAAAATCAGAAAGAGATTCACTATATCCTAGAAATGACATTTAAATAATTGAGAATAACTTCTCAAATAGGGTAAGAAGCACCGGTGGGAAACACAAATTTACTCTATTATTATTTTGAGCTACTATGAACCAATTTAGTTGTCTCTAACGTGTTAAGCATTGGCACATACAAGGGCCAATGTATATAATCGACAACTTGTACAAAGAACTTTAACCTTTGTTTCAGAGTTCTATTAATTGTAAGCTAGCCCTATGAGGTTTGAGAAGACCTCCTAAATTAATTTAGAGTATCAATATATATTTATCTCAAACACCATGCTTTATTATTATACTTCCCTGTCAATGCCTAGAATCCTCTGCTTATCAAGAAATGGGATTTTTTTTTTCTTTCTTTCCATATTAATTAAGCACAAAGGCCTAGCCAAGATTTAGAACCAGGATGTAACTATAACACCACCTTGCTTTCAACTATCCAACTTTCCTTTGCCTTGCTTTATAGTTTGATAGAAAGCAATAATTTGGATGGGCAGTTTCGTTCTGAAGTTTTTAACTTTCCGCAACTTCGGACAATGTGAATGTATTTAATATTTTCTTTGCAATATCAAAGATCAAACTTGAACATTCACTGATCTTAATTTATATAATGGCGTAGGATTATCTCCAATAATTCTATAGATGGGACTCTATCAATTAAGGAAGGAACTGTCATCCAGTCCTGAGGACTAAGTAATAAGAAATCTGTATAAGAAAAATGGGCTAGAAACTCAAATAAGCCCTTTGGTTTCGAAGTGATTTTCTGATTGTCATTATGTTTACAGAGTAATGCATATTGTTGATGCTCTAAGATCTCAGATAGAAGTTTATAGAAGACTCCATGACCAGCTAGAGGTACGACATTTTTATTTTTTTGAAATTATGCAAATCAACGAACATAATATTTCTCCCCTGTTTCAATTACGTGATCACTGAACTAAATATATCTGTGGTAAATGTCAATGTAGGCTAAAAGGCACTTGCATTTGGGAATAGAGTCACAAGGTAAATATTTTCAGACCATATTATAGAAATCACATCAGACATTGGCACCAGAAGCATCGACATCAGCATGCCTTGAAGCCACAAGAGCCAAGCTTGCAGATTTGGCCTCCAAGCTTCCTACAAACAGCGTGAAGCCAAATCACTCTGCAGTGAAAGTGACTCCATTGATGGAAATTCATAAACAAGATCATGGGGACCTAGAGGTCAAGCCCCACCTTAGAGGTAGTTTCTCTCAAAATCAATTAGCAGGCCACAACATGGAGCAGAATAAACATAGATCAGATGATTACAATTGTTTTTTAATAAGATGTTCAGTATACTTCCTCTTAAATTGCTTGGATTTGGTGTTATTGTTTCATTTGGTGTATTAGGCCATGATTTTCCACTTCAAGTTTAAAATAAAAATATTATATCTAGGAAAACCATCAAATCAAGCATAAACCAGCAAACCCACAAAATGTTTGACGAAATGCAAACTCAAATTTGCAACGATTGTAATTACAATTGTAGTGTGTCTAGTTTGGAATAGGGCTTCTAGAATTTTAATTTAATTATCAATAATTATTAGATGGATGGTCTCAAAAGTAGTTATGCACAGGGAAAATTTTAAGAGGCTCCCTAAATTTATATGTATAATAAATGGGCGAATTTGCATGATACATAGAAAAAATGGAAGGCGATTTTACTAATAATATAATGTGTATATATAATTTTTTTGGTGAATCTCTCACCAGATTATATTATCTTGTAAAATCATGGTGAATCACTAGGAAAAAATGGTGAATCACTAAGAAATCCAAGGGTTGTTGTAGTCCCCCCAGTTGATCAAGCAATGGCATGAGATATAAATGCATTTAAATATTGGGAAAAATTTAATAAACAAGTGATGCCTAATGTAAACCTTAGGGGAATTGGAAAAAAAAATTGGTCAATCCCCAAACTAATCGCAATCAATGTAAATCAAATGCAATATAGAATGCCTTGTAGTAGGTGTAATAAGTGCACGAGTGGTGAAGTCAACTTGAAATAACACAAATGTGCCATGTACTAAACACTTAGAGGGGCTTAATACCAAAAAACACACACGAGAAATCTTGGCTAAACCTTGCAACAAGAGCCCTATGAAGGCAGTGCCTTTGTCCTACTTTATCTGCTCATTTGATGTGCAAGAGGCAAAGAGGGACACTAAAAACTCATGTGACGCAAGGGGTTGAAACTTTTAAAACAACTTAGTAGTTGAATTACCAATGCAAACATGTGATGTTCTAACATAACTTTGTTGAATGACATGTAGCTATCTGTCCTAAGGTTTGTTGGATTGATGATTTAAGCATAAGTTGTCACAATTGTCTTATTAATGATCTCAATATGTTTGCCAGTCTAAGACTAAAAAATATAGGGAGAGAAGCAACCTAAATTGTATCTAGATTTGTTGGAAGATTAGTATTGCACAGCTTTTGGTGCATCATTGTTATTGTTGTAGGGAATTGAGACAACAATGTTGGAAAAAACAACACATTGTTATGAAGATGTAATCATGTTTATGTTGGTTCGTAGACTTTCCAGAAATGAAATTCATTGAACTAGATTATGATGGTTAAGAAGGCACTAGTAGATGCTACCACATGCCAAGATTTTGATTGGAAGGAACAGACAAGCTACAATGATACCACTGATATATATAATCATTAATATTCTTTAGCATGATTGGGAAATATGTTGCAAAAGGAATTGAAGAGCCTCATCGATTTAAAGGTGTCTTCTAAGGAGAAGAAATGAGATTCTTTCAGTAGTTTATTTAGCACCAATTAACACACATGACTAATTACATCTGTACAATAACTTATTAAAGAGTATAATTCATGAAATGTAAATTCTACATAATGAGTATAAAATATCGATAAGTAGGATAAACAAATTTTTAGTCATCATAATTACTGCATATGATGTCTAATCTTCTAACAAGTATCCCTACGGAGATGGCTGAGAAGGTATAAACTTTATTATATTGTCTTTGGATCCATTATGTTATTAGATAATGTTGTAATTATTGTAGACAATATACATGTTCTATATGGATATGTTTTTGAATTGACGAATTGCAGAATTTCAATTGTTGATGCTTTGTATGTAGAATATTTTCCCTTTCGAGGAAGAAGTGCCACCATTGTTTAATTGTTTAAACTATGAAAAAAAATTCATTATCATAGGGAGCATAACCTAACTTGGCACGGAACAGAGCTTTAAAGTGATAAACCATTGGATGTTTACCCTACTTAAGAATGATACCTATGGAAAATTATGAGAAATTTGTCTCTTAATTCAAATGGTTTTTGAACATCACAGTGCAAGTGCCTCTGAGTTTTGGATGTCTTTGAGATGCTAAAAATATTTTTCAGCTCAACCACCTATTCGAATAATTTGCTTAAGAAGATGAAAAGTAGAAGAGTAGTGGTTATTGAATATCACATGGAAGTTGAGGTGTTCAAAGAAATGCTTTACCTCATTTCTATTAGTGGATGTAGGCTGCTATTTGAGCAGTTTATTTTCTTGGGATCTACATGTATGCCCTTAGAGCCAATTAGAAATCCAAGGTATGAAATGGAATCTGGTTGAAAGAAACACTTTGAAAATAAAAAATTGAGCAAGTGATGTGATAGACGAGACTGCTTCAACACAATGTTAGCTCTACAAATGATCCTTTCATGTTGGTTTGTAAACTAAGATGTCATCAAAGTAAAGTGTGCTAACAAAGTTCTCAAGGTAAGGTCTGGAGATGAAGATGGTTATATATATATATATATATATATATATATATATATATATATATATATATATATATATATATATATATATATATATATATATATATATATATATATATATATATATATATATATATATATATATATATATATATATATATATATATATATCTGTGTGTGTGTGTGTGTGGAATAAGCATTAGTGACAATGAAGGGCATGACTAGCCACTTGAAGAGCTCAAACATAGTTTTGAAGGTTGTTTTCCAACTACAAATAGTTTCCATGCAAACTTGATGGTTGCTTATGGCCTAGTCAAATATATTAAGTGTTTGGCCTCTTGTAGCTAATGAATAAGCTTATCAATCCAGGAAAGAGGTCAACTATTTTCAACCGTGATTATTTTGAGTGATCCTTGTTTTTACATAACCACCACTCATCCCCATCTTTTGTAACTAGTGAATTTGGGGATCCCTAAGGAGAAGTGTTGCATTGAATCTTACCGAAATTGATTAGTTGTGGTAGTTGTTAACTTGTTTCTCTAATCCAGTGCTCTCCATGAAGGCAGTTTAATAGATAGATGATTAGGTAGCGAAGAGTAAAAAATGGGTTCAATAGAATGTTGAATGACCTACATGCGAGGAGGCCCCTAAGGTTTCTCGAAGAAATTAGAGTAAGCATATAATTTTTATTTCATTGCCTTTGAAGGAAGATGTTGGGTAAAATTAATAGTGATTAAGATACCATAATTATCAATATGGGGCATAAACTTGTGAACTATGAACATTTTGTGCAGGAAACGGAAGCAGATCTAAAAACCTAAACAAAACTTTACAAATCAACTAGTAATTAAAATCAAATAACAATCTGGCAAAAAAAATGGCTTAAAACACAATAAGAAGAAGTGAAACTTGACAAGGGGCAATCACCAAGTCACTTCAGCCTAACCTCACTGCTATATCAAACCTGAAAAGCATCAAAGTGACAAAATTGATTCAGAAATGAATGTAAGTAGAGAACATTACCTAGGAAGCTTGTTAATAGTTGCACTTAGAGACTCTAGTCGTGGTGCAGCAGTATCAATTGCTGAAGTTCTTGACTACTTCACTATTCCCTTGTACAAGGTAGGTTTTTTCTTTAGTCAACCCCACTATAAGCCTTCCAACACTTGCTGGAGTTCTTGACTACTTCATTATTCCCTTGTACAAGGTAGATTTTTTCTCTAGTCAACCCCACTATAAGCCTTCCAACACCAATCAAGTGTGGTTGTATGGGGGATGACCAATTCCTTTGAGAGAAGAAGATTTCTTGGCTTCACTTGTCAAGTTGCTTCCAAGTAACCTAAAACACACAAGCTTTCAAAAGGAAGGAATAATCTCAACTCACTGTGTAAAGAACCCTTAGAAAAAACACAAAACCTTTATTATATGCTTGAACTGTCCTAATTTATGCAAACCCTAATCCGTGCACTAACCAAAAAGCCCTAATTAATATACACAAACCCTAATGTTATCTCTGCAACCTTAATTCACATAAAAACAATGCAATCCTAGTTCGTGTATTGTGTTGCAAGCCTAATTGCAGTTGTCATGACTTTGGCCCTAAACTACAAGGTAAACCCTAATGCTCATGGATAAAGGCAATTACTTTGAGTTTGCACACCAACACAGTATAAAAATGAATGGAACAAGTTCTACTGCAAGTTTTAAATTAACATTTCCAATGAACAACTTCAAATCACTCTTGTAAATATTATCATCAATACAACCTCCAAAACATGACAGAATTATAGGGTGTTTTTTTGAATTTGTATGAAAGGATATCTGTGTGGTGGCCTTTAAAGAACTATAAGAGTAGAACACATTCAAACAATCTTATCAGTTTATGGATAAAGGTAATCTAATACAATCAGATTAGTTATGTTAATGAGTAAATGCTACTGAAATTACAACATCAATTTGGCAATAACGAGAGAGTGCAAGAGCTCATATAAATGTTGTTTTAAATGACAATCTCACCATACTTGTGGGTTGATTGTTGATATGTTACTGCTCTGTTCTAGAGCTTCCAAAATAGGCACAATATATATATTGACAATGTGGAAGAATGCAGAGAAAAGTAAAGGGCTTTATACCATATCCCTAGACAACATTAGACCCAAAACAAAGATACGTATATATATCAAATTTCCAGCGTTAGTACCACAATATTCAGTGTTAAATATGTAACAATATGAACTCAGAATTTTAACAACAATCTACTTGCAATGACAACTTTAAGATTTTGATTGGTAATTCAATAACATTTCCATAAATAATGACAACTAGTTATGTGTTTAATTCAGAAAAATGACAGTTTGAAACTACCTCAGCAATATTGCAATTTGTTTGGAGTTCAATAAGGTTTGCATTGTTAAAATAAGTTACCACAATCCTTGAATGGAAAATACTTAACATATGCCATATACAAAGATCATTAATCATTCATAGAAGAGCATTAATAATGAAATCAAATCTTGGCTACAAGAAACACCTGAAGTATCCTATTCAATGAGATCTCATTCAAACCAAAAAAAAAATGTCAAAAAAGAGGATACAGTGCTTCTCCACTGGAATGGTGGACCCTTTCCAATCTATACGAAGAAGCCTACGAAGCTACAATCACTCCCATAGGCACCAGCACTTTAACAAGATAAGAGAATAGTTGCACAATCACTTGAAAATACAACAAAAAAACATAGTATATAAGCCTTACACAAATTCAGAAGTAATTCAATCTCGCTCCAGGCTTAACACAGTTTTTCACAGGGTTTGTGAGACATAATACATAGAATTCTACTGTATAATGGATAAGATCAACCCTCTGATCTCGATCTACTGTCTTGGGTTTTCAAAACTAATTACTTAAATACACAAATTTAAACAAAAATATGGAACAATGCCTACCTATCCCTATCAAGCCAAACTCGGATCCTGGTGTCTCTTCTTTGGAAAATTTCGCTTATACATATCATTGAGTGTGAATGGAAGGCCCCATAGAAAGTATTCTCGGACTTAATGAATAGTCTTGATCATTTCATGTGAATGCACGTACTTCATAAGCAAATAATATTCTCAAATTCTAATTAATGAAACCAAAAACTTTAGGAAATAAATATTGAAAATGCTATATTTACCTTAAGCATGAGATCATAGAGTTGGAGTCAAATGTTAAGTAATTAGGCCAAATGAAGACTGAAGGGTGATGTTATAAAGGGTTTTGAGGAGAAAAATAGTAATTTTAGCATCACAAAAATATCCCAAAATAAAGGTTCTACATCCCCCCAGACCGAGGGTTTTGCATGCCCTCATGCAAAAGGAATCACCAAAACTATGAGTCACCAGAGAGGGCTAAGAAAGTCTAGTTTCCTCCACTAAGATACTAAGCCCTGGACCTATAGTGCTGGCCCTCTTTCTTTTTTCTTGCCCAGAAGTAAACATTTTCCTCATCTGTTTGTTTGTCTTCTTGTTATCTTCCTTCAATTCTCTTATCTCCTCTTAAAAAATTTTGTCTGGTTCTTTAACCATTCATTCTCATTTTTTATGCATCTATTAATAATCATCGGTTCCAACATCACTTGCTTGAGCCTTTTAATTTTCTGAGTTCTTTTCCTCAACTTCAAGTCCAACTCCATTTCAATTTTGATAATGGGCTCTGGTATAGAAACTTCAGTTTCTTGTTCAAGAAGATTAAGAATTGTTGGGCTTTGAGGTCTAGGGTCCTCTAGGTTTCGTTCTTTTCCCCTGCCAGGGAGAAAGATAATTGTTTAGTACCGCATAGTGGCATCTCTGAGCCTCGAGAATCATGTGATCTAGTAGGTTTGGGAGAAAACTCATTTTGCCCTTCCCAAGGTCCTATAGAATTGAAATATCCATTGAGAGGGCCATTATCTTCTGAGTCAATGTCCAAAGGAATAGGGTGCTACCTACTTGATGTCTTATAAATATCTCTTTCCTTTTCAGATTCTTTTTCCTGAATATTATTCCTCCTAGAATAAAGTCTATTCATATTTCTAGTGATTCTCCTACCATGTAGGGGTATGATTAGAGGAGGCTTATCTGGGTATTCCTTAACTACTCTTGTTTTCATGAGTCCTCACTCGAGGAGGAGGGATTTCAGCCATTGAAGAGTCGAAATGTTCATTTTGAGGGTTATGTCCTCCCTCATCCACCATGAATTTGTTTTCTTCTTCTACCTTAGGTATTGAATTAATTGTCAAATTTCCCTCTAGAAAAGAATCCCATGTATTGTTCTTTTTCTGTAACTCCTCTACAATCAATAATTTGATTAGCCGAGAGTGATATACGCTGCCTTTATGGTTTCTAACATTTATCTAGACTAACATAACCATTTTACCCAGGCTTTGCCACAAATAGTAAGGGAAATTGATTAAATCATCAGATTCAAAATGCTTAGTATTCTAATATGGTGTTGAAAGGTATAAGAATACCTGCCCTCACAAGTGATGAATCTCTGCAAAATAGCCAACAAAATCCTCCATTCATCCTTAAGCCACACCCTGGGGACGCATTTTTCCCAATTAAAATTCCTGCATCTGTGCTTTAAAAATTGATTGCAGACCTGAGGTTTAAGTGGAAGCTTCTTCCACCATCTCTCCCCTGTTTGAGGAAGACCAGAAACCCTAGCCACTGTCTCCTCTGTGACTTCAAATTCCAGTTCACCAACCTTAACTCTGCGTCCATTAAAATTCTAGGCAAACTGCAATGCCACTTGGTCATCATATCCTCTGAATTTGGCAAAAAACGTAGGTCATTCTGTCCCTTCAAGAAGTCTTAAACATAGTTGGTACTCAGGGATGGCCTCAAGGGCCCACTGAGAGCTTGGTTCGTGCCTATGTACAACCATTCTGCCAGAAAACAAAAAATTATCCCCCTTTGTATCAACAGAACTGCCAATAAAACTTTACCCACTCTGTATCAATTGAAATGCCAATTGGAACAAAATCAAGACTAGAGGCCTCGAACGGAGAACTTGAAAATTGAGCTTCAAAGCTAGAAACATTGGAGAAACTTGAGAACTTTAAAAATAAAACAGACTTAATTTGATATGACAATTTAAAAATTTATGTATGCTTGCAACAAGTCACCAATTCAAAAAATGGAGGATTCGCAAAAGTTATACTTGGGCATTGCTTGCAACAAGTTACCAATTTAGAAATCGAGGATTCACAAACTGAGGAATCTGAATGTTCATTTTCCCTGGTCGTGACTATCAAATTTATACAGGCATTCACCCTTGCCATCAATTTGAAAACCAAGAAATCAGGGAGCCGTTCACCGAATCACCCTTGCCCTCGATTTGAAAACCAAGAAATCAGGGCGATTGGGACCAAATCCAACCTCCCAAACCAGAAAAACTAGAAAATGGGCAATTGCAAATGAATCTAACCTTACAAAGTAGAAAATTGGGTGATTGCAAGCGAATATAACCTCCCAAACCAAGCGAATTGGGCAAAATCAGACTTTGCATGGTTTCTCTGCCCCTTTTTTTGAAGGCTAAAATGAAAAAAATAATTATTTTTTAAGCAAATGTTGGGCTCACTATATAAAATGGGTGTTTCATAAAAATTTCGCCCCTCTAAAATGTAAAACCCGTTAAATTTCACCCATGGGCTAAAATTTGCCCCTAAAATTTACCATGATTATGCACTTTCTTCCTTTTTAATTAAATTAATTGATTAGAAGAAAAATCATAGATGAACATGAGTTATGGTTTTTTTGACATGCATCATTAGTAAGTCATGGTATTCACTATGAATTAGGCAATACTTTAGCTCATGCTACAACTTACTAGAGTTTCAATGAGACACATTGCAAATTTTATGGTGTTTCTCAATGACTTTGTGTTAAAGATTAAAAAAATATTAGAGAAGTAATGATAAAAAGTATACATAGCAATAATACAAAATAAACCATGCACACAATGATTTTCCATGGAAAACTCCAGTCGTAGAAAACCCAACCAACAATATATATATATATATATATATATATATATATATATATATATATATATATATATATATATATATATATATATATATATATATATATATATATATATATATATATATATATATATATATATATATATTATTATCGCTTAAAAGCATAGATTCCTTTACTTAAAAGTAGCCAACCCAACCAACATCTTGGCCCAGTCAAGTGATCCCTCCACTCAACTCAAGCACATTAGAATGAAGAATCCCCAAACATTCTAAATGCTTCATCACATGTAATCCATGGGCTCTAATACGATAAGCTACCAAAACAATGTGATTAGAACCACCATTGTGGACCTAACAACTTTGACTATTTGAGCAAGTGAACTTTACCGTAACACTTGGAGAAAATATTTTAAAGTTATCGTATTGTAACAACAAAAGGAAAATATAAGAATAGATAAAAATGTGCAATTTAATACCCTTAGATGGAAACAACTTCAAATTCTTATCTTTCAAATTGTTGTAACTTTTCCATTATGGATGGATGATCTATTGCATATCAACTTCAACAATAACTGCTTAGGAAGTCTCTCAAACCAACTCTAAACTCAAATGGTGTGGACATTAGACATGCATGAAGGTGATCGTGGGAATTTGGCCTTTGAAATTTCACTACTTTACAATTTAAAAAAAAATGATAGATGAAGCTTAAAGAAAAAGTAAAAATCTACAATATCATTTTAATTATTTTATAAGTATATTTGAAGCAATTTATACAACATGAGCCCTCTAATAAATTTGAAAAGAAGTGAATTTTATGAGATCTATCCAAAATATCAGTGTGATACTTAAAAATAATAGAATTACAATTGTAATAGATGCTTTTAATGAAATCCACAATATGAAAATTCATATATTTTACAAATAAAAAATAGATTACAATTGATCTACTTGTCAAACAAGGTAAATCTGATAAAAATACACTAGTTATCAAGATTCAAGAAGAGAACAAGATGAGAATATGATATAATACAATACTTTAAACTATTAAAATGATGATATTTCTTTACTAAAAATTGAAAAAAAAATGTGTTGCAATCAAACTAACATTTTCCTTATTGAATTGAAAACAGGAATACCTCAATACTACTACCCTTGACTTTGTAGAGATGTAGGGTGATGTTGTGGAGATTTCCTTGCTTCCTCAATACGTCATCAATTCTTATAACATTATTCAACATCGCTTTGATATCATGTTGAAAAATTGTCCTCACATATAATTTTATTTAATAAAGAAAAAATGGTTGCAAAGAGAATAAAAGGCTAAATCCTATGAACCTTACATGAACATAGAGCTAGTTTATATAGCCCAACTCTAAGCCAAATTCTAGGAGAAAAACCAATCGTATAATCTGGTGAGTGTGATGAGTGACCTTTATATATTAAGATATAGTATCCTCTCAACAAAGTGAAAAAAATGTCAAATTAAACTAAATCATAAAACAATTAATTTAGACTTATAGAAATTTAGGATTATGAGATTAATAGATTAGACCTTCCCTTTGTACACCCTTAATAAGAAAACTATCTTGAGGATGGATCAATCGATCCTTCCCAGTATTTCGTCGCAAGGAAGATACTAGTATGCTCATGGAATGATAAATCAATTCTTCCTCACACTCCTCAACAATGAATATTATCCCTCAAAAATGGTTTTCTAACACTTCCATGGGATCCTCTATGACACAATACCATGCATGAGGAAGGGTTGGTTGACCCCTCCTTTAACTCTCCACCAATGAAATGACTAATGCTTTAAAAAGGGTCAGTAGACCCTTTCTCACGCTCCCTCATGATGAAAATACTAGGATCAATAAAAGGTTGGCCAATCCTTCCTTGAGTTCCTCGTTAGTGTGAATATCATGCATCAAAAAGGGTTTGGCATCCATTCCATATAATCTTCTATGACATCAATATTATGCTTAAGTTTCAATCGAATCCTCACATGGATCTTCCTTAATGAAAATATTATACTCAAGGAAGAGTTAATTGAATACTCTTAGTACTCCCACATAATGAAAATACTTTGGTCAAGGACCTAGGATGTTTGTTAGAAATAATATCATCCCCTAGACAGTATTTCCCTATGATCCCTTAGATGAGAATATCATGCATGACAAAGGGTTATTAGCTAACATATCCTCATGCATCCTCTCATTAGAAATACTATGCTTGAGGAAGGGTCAATTAACCCTTCCAATGGATATCATATGACATGAATCCCATCCTTCAGAAAAGTTTGGTCACCTTGTCTCTATGCTCCCCCATCATCAAATTATAATGATGAATCTTTGTGACGGTTATAGAAACTTAAGAATAAGAGAACATGTTAGATCTAAGATTTTGTGATCCATAATGTAGATAGATGTCTTTCAGATTAATCACATTATCAGGATTTGGCCGATGTTTCGAACCAACTAATGCAGTCCACATTAGTTAGTTTGAAACGTCGACCAAATCCTGATAATGTGATTAATCCAAAAGACATATATCTACAATAAGATAGCATATCCCTATAATGACTTGGAAGCTTGAAGAAGCATTAGGCGAATTTTGAGGTCAAAAATAGACCTCAAAACACATTTTTTCCATGTATTCTCAATTTGTTTTGTGTGTTGGCTTATAGGGGCTTGACCCAAGCTCAAAAGAGTTATTTATCCAAACAAATCCTGCAGCTACCAGCCCTTTCAACAACAGCCCACAGAGCACAGACTGAGGTCTCACCCGAGGTAGCAGGGGAGGGTGCTAGAACCAGGTTTCCGCACCCTTGGGATGTCATGATGTGGTCTGGAAGGTTCACACACCGTTTTGTGGCTTCGCGACACTCTTCCCGCGTAGATCCGATCCAGGAAAATCCTTAATACTTATTAGTGTGTTGTTATCGATTAGATCTACAAGTTTTTAGGATCTTTAATCAAACATTTAACATAAATAACCAGTTCGCGCACCCAGAAAAGATACAGATTTGCATAAACTCATAACATAAGCATACGTGCAAAGATCAAACAGTTATATCAACCATAAATTAGCCAGATCCACAATAATTCAAATTTAACACAAAATTTCAAAATCAACTTATCTTTATTCACTTCCTTCACCAATACATCCAGATCCACCCTACGCACTCAGCTGCAGGGGTCCACGCACACAGCTATGGACTCTACTAGGCCTCTGTGCACACAGCTACAAAACCTCTATCTACCTACCAACACCCTTGACTCGGACTTACAGACGCTTCAAGACTTTGTTCCTCAAAAACCCATTACATTCCAGATCCAAAAGTACATCCAAAAAGCTACTTTCTACCCTTAGAGCCTCGCTCAAGCCGACTTACTTCCTATTATTCTGTATTATTTCTTGGGCAGACAACCCTTTGACTCAATCTACTACATTTCGCGCTCTGCATATTTCAGAGTTTTTACAATATTTTCATCCTAATTTATAGGCTCTAAGCCCCAAAAATGTTACCCGGGACCTCTACTACCCAAAAGTCCCCCAACACAAATCGTGACTTTTCCCGAGTCACTCGTCGGTGCAGCGAGACGTGCTGCCTAGGCTCTACGGTTCACCTCCCTGTGAGTGACACTCTTCATTCTGCTACTCCTTCTGTGTCTCCTGCACTACTTCTTCCATCTCCTGCTTCGTTGTTTCTACCAATTCTCGCAACCGATAATTCTCATTCTGCTCTAATCGATTAACACAGAACACTCCCTCATAGGATTTTAGCTCTAGCTTGGGTGCCGCATACGAGACATCCTTGTACCAACACAACCAATTTCTAAGTTCGTATCTTCTCTTCTCACTATCTACTACAGCTTGTCTTGAAATTTTGCAATACCATTGCTACTATTTGCGAGAACCCAATCTTTAAGATACACCAGAAATGACTTGTTAACTACAATTCTACCATTTGTCTCTGTATTTACATCTTTTCCTTTATCTTTTATGGTTTGTCGACCAACCCATGGGTAAGGCCATGACATTTGGACTAGTTCTGCTTCGTGTCTACACGTTTCCGGCACATCCCCTCCCGTCGATGCTGAACTCTCCGTGGTGCCCGCAGCTATCCACACTGTGTTCTTGAGAAAGCCCTGCATCTTTAGCCATATCACAACCCTCGGCCTTACTCCTTGAGCGTAGATAATGAAGAGTTCCATAGCGGCGGGAAAGCACAACAACTTACAGTTCTCAGAAGTGCAGCTTGTTCGGTGGAGGCCCTCCTGTGTTTCAAAAGTGTTTTGAGATTCAAATTCATCGGCTCCCGCCTTTTCTGGTGCCCTCATGTTAAGCCTGCGGCAAATCGTTCCAGATTCGGCTCGTACCTTATCTCTTAATTGCCTACCACCCGCTCCCTTTTTCCATAACTTGGACATCTTGTCATGAATAGTGATAGCAACGGTCACCTGTCTGCTTGTCAATGCAGCAACGCATCCCTTTTCGCAAAACTGCGACCCTTGTGATAGACCATATCCACGCGCACCTAGGTGGTCACACAACTTCCCCCTATACTGCTTTATCGTCCCTCGCTCTCTTTCAATTGGCTGGAGCGGTGAGACTATCCTTCGGTCAATTAGTCAAGC
Organism: Pinus tabuliformis; assembly: GCA_031772625.1. Taxonomy (NCBI): domain Eukaryota; kingdom Viridiplantae; phylum Streptophyta; class Pinopsida; order Pinales; family Pinaceae; genus Pinus; species Pinus tabuliformis. The sequence goes on from CM062816.1 coordinate 1,770,104,801, forward strand.
AGTCGGCCCACCCGTGTAGAGCTTCAGGTGACTGCCATTTACTCTTCCCAGGAAGGGGTCTCCATTGAGGTTAGCAAGCTAGACCGCGCCTCCATCTTTAAGTTCTTTGACTACATAGGGACCCAACCAATGCATTCAGAGCTTGCCAGGGAATTTCTCGAACTTGCTGTCATATAGACAAAACTAGATCATTCTCCTTGAAAGTACACACCTTGATATGGTGATCATGCCATGCTTTCTCGCGTTTTTTATGTACTTGCTAATGGAATCCAGCCAAAAACCGTTCTTTCTCAAGTTCCTCCAGTTGCGCGAGCTGTTCCTTCAAATCTTCGCGGTCGGCCATGCCTGTCATTGCCGTGATTCGCAAACTGGGTATAATATATTCCATGGGCATGACGGCTTCCTTACCATAGACTAACCAGAATGGTGTCTGGCCTGTCAACTTCTTGCACATGGTTCATTAAGCCCATAGCACAGCAAGGATGCGAAAGTCCCAATCATTGTGTTGCGCGTTACAGACCTTAGTCAACGCAGTCTCCAAAATTTTGTTGAACACTTCGACAGTCCCATTCGCTTGCAGATGGTATGGCATACTCTGTTGATGATATATCTGGAATTCCTCAGTGAGTGCACTGATCCTTTCATTCAGAAAGTGCGTTCCCTGGTCGCTGATTAGAATTTTGGGACATCCAAATCGTGTCAACACATTCTCAAACAAAAATTTTGCCTCTGTAGTAGCTGTGTAGTCCTTAACTGGCTATGCCTCTGCCCACCAAGTCAAATATTTTGTTGCGGTGATGATGTAGCGCACACCCATCTTCCCTTGAGGTGTGATATGTCCCACGAAGTTGATTGCCCACTTCTCGAATGGTTGCAGCATCATTTGTGGATTGAGTGGCATTTCATCCCTTCACGATGGTTTCCCCGTCCGTTAACATACATCGCAAGCCCGACAGTATGCTTTCGAGTATTGATGTAAAGTTGGCCACCATAGTCCTTCGCAAAGAATCTTCTGTGTTGTGGCGCGAATCGCATAATGTCCTCCAACAACCCCCCCATGTGCTTTGGCTAGGATCTCTCCTCGCTCGAATTTAGGTACATATTTGCGTAATATTTCGTCATTTCCCATATTGTAGAGGTGTCCTGCAATAACAGTAAAGTCTGCTGCGCGTATCACCAATTCTTTCTTCTGCTAAATGGAATATCCCTGCTGCACGGTTCCTATGGTTAAGAAGTGGATTATGTCTTCAAAATGATCATCTGCGACACACATTGCTTACAACTGTGCATCTGGTAGTCCTTCCTCCAATTTTGTGGGCTCTTCGCCATTCTCAATTTGAGATAAGTGGTTTGGGCCTGCATTCAGAAGCCCTGGCTTTACGACGACTTTGAAGTCATATTCTTGAAATAATAGCAGCCACCTACAAATGCACCCCCCCAACACAGGCTTATTCACTAGGTATTTTAGCGCAGAGTGGTCAGTATACATCTTAAAGTGACCTCCGAGTAGATAGTGGCGATATTTCTGGAGAGCGTATACCATCACCAATCCTTCTCGCTCAGTAGTGGAGTAGTTCTTCTCAGCTTTTGACAATTGTCGACTTTCGAACGCGATCGGATGATCGATTCCCTCTGTTCCTTCTTGAGTGACCGCGCCCAACGCAATACACGACACGTCAACGTGAACATGAAATTCGAAATCCCATTTTGGAAAGACCAATATGGGGGATGATGCCATCTTTTCCTTAAGCATTTCCAGACTTTTGTTGCATTCCTCATTCCAGCAATAGGTAGCATCCTTCTTCAGCAACTGCTCCATTGGTGTTGTGATCTAAGCGTAGCTTTTTATGAACTTCCGATAGTAACTAGTGTGTCCCAATGTGGCGCGCAATTATTTGACACTTCGCGGCCCTTGCAAATTGAGTATGGCAGCGATCTTCACCAGATCCACCATCAGACCTTGATTACAAACCACATGTCCGAGAAGGTTCCCGAAGGGGACGAGGAAAGTATACTTCTTTAGATTCAGTGCAATCTGGTGCCATCAGCAAGTATCCAGCATTAACCATAAGCTCGCGGTATGTTTCTTAACTAGCCCAAATACGGTCCAATCATCAAGATATACCTCTAAGAACTTGTGTATAAATTCCTTGAATGCAGCTACCACAATGTGGGAGAATATTGCCATCACGTTCTTTAGTCCAAAGGGCATCACTGTATACTGAAAACAGCCCCATTCGGTGGTGAAAGTTGTCTTACTCCTATCCTCTAGCATGATCTTGATCTGGTGGCAACCTGAGAAACTGTCCGTGAAGGAGTAGGCTTCATGTCCTCCCACATTGTCTAGTACCTCGTCTATAAATGGCGTCAGAAAGGGATTGTTGACACATGCATCATTGAGCTTTCTGAGATCGACGCAGATGTGAATTTCACCCTTTTATTTCTTCTCCTACACAACCATAGGACTTACCCAGTCAGACTCTTCTACCAGTTCAATTGTTCTTGCTGCAAGCATCTTGTCCAATTCTTCATGGACCTTTGCTTTGTATTTTGGATTCAACCGGTAGGGCCGCTGCTTAACTGGATTTTCATCCAGCTTCAGGGTTATCTTCATCATTCCCAGGTCACCAAGGATCCCTTTTAACTCCGTGATTTTTGTGGGGAATAAATCTTGATATTCTCAAAGTAACTCGACCACCTTTTCCACCGTGGCATCGTCCCAATAGTCTCCTAGCATTGCATACTTCAGCTCTTCCTTTGTTCCAATGTTTACTTGTTTTGTTTTCAGTGGCGCAGTGATGTCAGGGTCCTCGATTACTGGGTTTCACACCTCGTGACTCCCCTCTATTTATGGAATATTGATGTTTCTAGGGTTGTCCTCATCATCTTCTACCTGCACATTGTAACATTCCAGGGCCTGGCTCAACTATCGCGACTAGTCTAGCTGCATGATTCCTTCTGATTCCGATGGTATTTTGAAAATAGTGGCCTTTCCGATGGTATTTTGAATGTTGACAAAAACCCTTCATGCAGGATATCCCATTTGCCTGTGCCATGTCGGAGCTCTGTTTTAGTATACCAATTCGTTGGGATGACGTCCAAGGTATGATAAAATAATTGTACCCACTCCGGTTGAGGCTCTTCTCTATAGGCTTGGACCCATCTGGTCAAGTGCATGTGTGGATCATCATTTCCATCGTATTTCTTTGTTATGCGTAGTTCTGGCCTTCCAAATCTTATCTGCATCATGCGCCTACAACCGCGGCAATTTTAAAAGGTTCCTTCATGTGTGCCCCACCAATGCGCAAGCGACGCACGCAATGCCCATTTCAATGAATCGAACTGGTGGTGCTCTAGTACCGTGCTTTCAAATTTGATCAAGAATTCATCTACTACTGTTAGCCCATCATACATTGGTAGTTCACGATCTTGAGCTTTAACACAACACAATGATTTAGTCACCATATTGCAATTTAACGTGGTTACCCCATTCAGCCGATTATGCCATCACTCTTCTTCATCTGAATCTTCGGTGCAAGATTTTGCATGCTCCCATGATATTCTTCCCCCCGCTATTAGATTGTCCCCCACTTGATGTCGTGCAGTGATTTTGTAAATACAATCTAATTCATCATCACTTCCTTCGTTGCACACGGGTTTAGTGTAACGCAGTCCTTCAGCCTGGTCTAGCGGAATGACTACGCGAAGTGACTTCTTTTTAAAGACCATTTTCCGCTTCTTTAAATTAATAACTCCATTCATGTTAGTGGCCCATTCTATTCCTAATAATGCAAGGTAAGGGCTACTTTCATCCACAATTTCAATTACCTCGAAATTCGTTCGGGTGCTCGCACCTTCTATATCTACCGTAATCCCTTGCAGTCTTCCAATGGGGAGGATCTTCTGTTGATTTGCCATCCTCAATTGAATAGGAGACCATTGCAGTGTGGGCTTGCCTAGGCGCTCCCATGTCTGTTTAGGTAGTACATTTTCATCTGAGCCCAAGTCCAGAATGATTTGATCCATCTCATAGTCACCAATCTGCCCTGTTAACTGCATTTCCCGCCCAGTCCACAACACATGTTTTCCCAATATTCGGATCATGCGAGGTTCACTTGACCCTGCACACCTATTTATCAATTCTTACAAACCCTTAACCGCTCTATTGTCGTGAAGCAATTTCATGCATGTCTCTAAAAAGGTAGTCAGCATTGAGGGATCCCTTTCTAGCTCGGATTGATCCCTACTACCTGGGGTAGAGACCTCCGCAAAGCTCTCCCTAGCTTCCAGACCTATGTCCTTACAAACTCTTGCATCCTCCTTGGTTGGTTTCCCCTTATCCTCTCCTGTGACCGTGCCACTTCTGAGCACCATATTTATGTTGGGATCTTCTTCGCGCGGTTCGGACCTCATCATCTAGACGTTCTATGTTGTCGTAGGTTGTGCTGCCTTTTTCTCACGAATCTGCGCTATCAGTGTGGGGCAATCTATCAATTCATGATCAAATTGTTCACAGTAAGGGCACAATATTCTCGTCGAATTGGTACAGTCCCGCACGCAGTGACCTAGTCCTCCGCAGTTGTCACAGATGAGCTGCCCACCACCCCTTCCTGGCCCAACTCCTCCCTTTCCTCGTCCACATCCCTGGAACCCACCGTGCGCTATCACCACGGCTGAATCCTGACCTCGCATTTCAGTCTACATTCTATAGGTAGGTGACTGGTCCATCAATAATTGATAACTACGACAGTCTCGTTCCTCATGGCCCACCGATCTGCAAAAGTTGCAAAATAGCCGCTGGGGGGTTTGTCTCATGTTCTGTAATAGATGACAATTGTCCATGGCATGCTTTCCTCCCTCCTGACATATCGCGCACTAGAGTGCAGGTGCCACACTTGGCCCTGCCTGTGCCTCTGGTTGCAACGGCATTGGTCCCCCCGCTGCCACATAGTTTACAAAGACTAGACAATGATCTTTATCATGACCCTGGCTTCTACACTTTATACACCATACTTCCTCCCGGGCTCCTAGGCGGGGTGCCTGTTCTTGTTTTAACTTCTGCATTTCTAAACACAGGTTTTGTATTTGCGTGTGGATTTGCTGAACTCCCAACCCCGGATCCTGTATTGGGGTTTCGTGCAATCTCATCGCAGTCTCTAATGCTTCGGCTTGGGTTGAGATCTTTTGCTGTGATAGCGTCGTCCTTAGATGTGGTGTCAGGGACACCACAAACCATGCGCAGTGCTACGCATCCGACAACATCATGTTCGCCTCACGGATTGTACTTTTCAATCTCTGATCTAGATCCCACAGAGTTTCACCAGGCATCATCGCGATTTCCTTGAACCCTATGATCGACTACGTTTCTGATTTCGGCCGGCTAAATTCTTTTTTAATTCGGTCCAGATCTCTGTTGTTCCCGCATTCGGGTTATTGCTTGAGTACTTTATATACCATGTCAACACTCGATCCTACAATGTGCTAACTAAGGTAGCCTTCTTGATGTTATCATCCGTAACTCCATGCGCTTCCCATACCGCTGTTACCACGAACCAAAATTGTTCTTGATCTTCGCTTCCTGCTCATTTTAATATCAGTAGTTGGATCGCGCTCGTCATTCTTGACCTTTCGCTTACACGTCGGTGTTCTATAAACTCGTACTGCTCCTGACCCAATCAATCTTCAAGCTCTTTCTTTGTAGGATTCCAATGTTTCGACATCAGACACCCCTTAGGCAGATTCGGTCCCGACAACAAAATCATTTGTTGGCTTATCGGGGCCTAACCCAAGTTCGGAAGAGTTATTTAGCCAAGGAAATCCCGCAGCTACCAGCCCTTTCGGCAACAACCCACAGAGCGTGGACTGAGGTCTCACCCGAGGTAGCAGGGGAGGGTGCTGAAACTAGGTTTCCGCACCCTTAGGATGTCTTCATGTGGTCTAGAAGGTTTGCACACTGTTTTGTGGCTTCGCGCCACTCTGCCCGCATAGATCTGACCCAGGAAAATCCTTAATACTTATTAGTGTGATGTTATCGATTAGATCTACTTTCTAAGATCTTTAAGCAAACATTTAACAAAAATAACCAGTTCGCGCACCTAGAAAAGATACAGATTTGCATAAACTCATAACATAAGCATACGCGCAAAGATCAAACAGTTATATCAACCATAAATTAGCCAAATCCGTGATAATTCAGATTTAACACAGAATTTCAAAATCAACTTATCTTTATTCACTTCCTTCACCAATACATCCAGATCCACCCTACACACTCAGCTGCAGGGGTCCGTGCACACAGCTGTAGAGCCTCTATCTACCTACCAACACCCTTGACTCGGACTTATAAACGCTTCAAGAATTCGTTCCTCAAAAGCCCATTACCTTCCAGATCCAAAAGTACATCCAAAAAGCTACTTTCTACCCTTAGAGCCTCGCTCTATTTATACATTCCCATGGTACGCGGACCATGCACAAGTCGACTTACTTCCTATTATTCTATATTATTTCTTGGGCGGACAACTCTTTAAATCGATCTACTACATTACGCGCTCCGCGTATTTCAAAGTTTTTACAATATTTTCATCCTAATTTATAGGCTCTAAGCCCCAAAACTATTACGCGGGACCTCCACTACCCAACATTGTGTGTGTTTACTAAAAAATATGCAAAGTGACCATTCTTGGGATACACTTGACATTTGACTAAACCTATAAGAAGATAAGTTGAAATATAATTAAAAAAATAGTTTTCTATTTTTTCCTTCAAAATTTCATAACTCTTAGTTTATAATTTTACTTAGAAGATCTATTTGGAACTTCAAAATTTCCCCAATTGAAGGTAATGGGTCTCCTATAATAGCCATGTAAGCATCAATAAGAAGCAAACATTGTATTGTTATGTATTTTCTATTATTGGTATCATCATCATTATCATTAGTCGTTGTGAATGGCGAGAACCATATACTATAGCAATCCCTTTAATCATTTGATCATTAGCTTCACTTTAGTTATACTTATAAAATATTTACTGATTTGCTTGTGTGTGTATTAGTTTTATCTCATATCAAATAGCGAAATGGTGACTATTGTATTAGAAACAAGAAAAAAAAAATACCTCAAAAAAATAAAGAAATTAAAAACTAGAAAATAATAATTAATTGTTTTTTTCCTAAAACTAATTCTCTCTTAAAAAGATTTTTTAACAACATATTTTATATATATATATATATATATATATATATATATATATTATTACCTCTTACTAATTGCATAATATTATTAGCTAATATATATGGGATATTGTGAATAGACTCAGTTACTAAAATAGTATTACAATGGATAAATATTCACATTAACTTGCTTTTTTTAAATCTAAATTTCCTTTTGCTTTTAAAATAAATTAGTTTATTTACCTTATAGTAATTATGAATAAATAATTATCTTTAAACAAAATATATTTAATCATATAAAATTTGATTATTTATTAAGCACTAAACTCCCTTATAACACTTATTATATCTATGTGTTATAACTATTTATTAATACAATTATTAATTATTCCTTAATAATAATTTTATTTTTTCATTCAATTTTTATTTATTTTTTATTTCAAAATTCAATATCTTACCTTCATTCATCTATCTCTATATTTAATTGTAAAATCACATACCCAAATTATAATTCTCAATTCATTATTTATTCAATATACAATATCATCATTATTTTTAATCAACAAAGATACGATTAAATAGTCAAATTTTGTATGATTAAATATATTTTGTCTAAAAATAATCATTTACTCATAATTAATATAAAACTAATTAAATCTCTTACCACACTTATTATATCTATGTATCATAACTATTTATTAATATAATTATTAATCATCCCTTAATAATAATTTTAATTCTTCATTTCATTTTCTTTTAGATTTCAACATTCAATATATTACATTGATTCATCTATTTTTATATTTAACTGTAAAATAACATACTCAAATTATAATTCTCAGTTCATTATTTATTCCATATACAATATAATCATTATTTTTTCATCAACAAAGACTGCCTCAAATGCTTTATTTTTTTCTTTTAAATTTGGTTTCCATCCTCAAATGCTTACTTTTTTTCTTTTAAATTTGGTTTCCATCCTTTCTTACTTACTGGAGGCACATTTACCATCTACATTAACACAAAATTAATCCTCTATATTAAAAACAAACCTTATAAAACCAAGTCTCCACAAAATTAATTGTTAAGGTGATGTGATGCCTGCACAGAATTCACGTTTTAATTATTTTTATAATCTCTTTCCTCTTTCGCCTCCTATCCCAAATCTTGATTTTCTGATGTTCCCACAAACGTTTATCGCCGGGTTAACTCTGCAATTATTTGGCGGTGAGATTGCGATGCACGTAGACATGAATGAATCTAAATTAAAATATAAAAGAAATAGCGGTGGCGTGTAGCCTTGATCATCTTCACTTGCCAGGAAAGTCTTTCAGCCGAACATCCCAAAACTTTGGTGGATTGACTTGGGATTTAGGATTGACTGCGGTGCAATTTCAAATTTATCTACACTAGGTAATGATGAGTTAAATTCTACTTCGTGTATATCATTATAGTTTAACATATCTTTTAAATCATTTTAATTAAAAATATCTTAAACATGATAGTTCATAATATTTAATTCTTTTCACAATTATCAACAATCATTTTTTTCAAAAAATTATAATTTAACAACTTAAAATTAGTAGATATTATCATTTTTTTTTTGAGTTTATGATGATGTGGGTGGTCGTTAACATCCAGTGAGTTCAAACTTTGGTCTATGGGACCTAAAGAAACGAATTATTATTTAATTTGGTTTAAGATTTTATTCATATGCTCAAAAAGCTTGGAGAGAAGTGTCCCGAGCTCACTATAATCTTGACATCGTAAAAGGCTAGGAAGGTCAGTGTTGCAACAAAGATTATGCAACTAAGATCTAATGTGGTTGTACGCGGGGCACTCTAAGAGGAAGTGATTTTCATCATCGATGTTCATATCCTCACATAGATAGCACATCATTTCCATCCCGTTTCACGATGAAGCTCATGAGAGTTCGTTCTAATCTTGCCTATAGTAATTTTCTTCTTTGAGCTAGTTAAAACAGAGAGATACTTTTGATCTTCTAGGGTGGGGTCAATGACCTCATAATATCTTAATTTTCTTTTAGCTGCTAAATCCTTCTCATACCACATTTTTTCTTTGAACTTAGAAGTAACAATATTTTTAATTTTAGTAATGTTTTGCAATGCAACATTCTCGTTGATCTCCCAATGGTTTAACGAGGTCTGCTGTCTTTATACCAACCTAGTTTGAGCCTTAGGTGGTTCTGGCTGGAATTTAAAGCTAGCTTAGGAAGTCTATGGTCTCCTATGCTATTGAGTTTGTGCTTGTACAATAGAAGCCTAGTCATAGCTAGGCTCTCGATAGGGGAAAGACCCACTTTTATAAGGAGAATATGATAGGGTATATTGCTTTTAATTTTGAGGTTATACGTTATAAAACGCTTATGGATTTGATCAATCTTTCTCCAGGATTATCTAGAGATGCTGCAACCCCAAATCTCACATCCATATAAGATAACAAGAGTGACTAAAGTTTCAAAGAGGAACTTCTTTCTATCCCACATTATGAGGTTTGTCGTTTTACAATTATTTTCAAGACCAAAATAAGCTTTCCACTCCACATTAATCATTTTCTCAATGCTATAGTTCTAGTTGAACTTGTGATGAATATCAATTCCTAGGTACTTGTAAGAAGACACTTCCTCCAAGTTACTATTGTCATACATAAAATCTACCTAAGTGTCATAACTTTTGTTTTGTGAGTTTTAAGAGTCATACCCATGGTAGAGCATAAATCCTTAAGAAGTCTAAGTTGCTTATCAAGATCAGATGTAATTCTTTAATTTTTATTATTTATTTGTATTTTTATATTAATTACTAATAAACTATTAATTATTCTTTTCATTATTTAATTATTATTATTATTATTATTATTATTATTTATTTTTAAATTTTTAGAGTTAATTATTTAGATTATTTGAATTTGACCTAAATATTATTTTTATTTTAATGTTTTGATTATTTAGGTTTGATGTAAATAATTTTATTTAAATTTGATCATTTATTATTTTTATTTATTTTTAAGTTTTTAGAATTAATTGTTTTGACTATTTAAGTTTAATCCAAATAATATTTTTATTTTATTATTTTATTATATTGATTTTATTAGTTGTTTTACTGTTTTGATTATTTAGATTTGAACTAAATATTTTTTTAGATATTTATTTCATTAAAATTTTCCTCCTGATTAATTATTTTCCTTAATTCAATATTAACAAGTATATTCTATCTATAATATTCTTTTATATTAAAATATTATTTATTTAGTCTAACTGTTTTCTTTATATGAAAATATTATTTATTTAGTCAAATTTAATTCTCTTCATTTATTTAACTTGATGCCAAGGTCTTGTTCTTCATCTTAATCTAAAGATGAACCACACTGAATGGTTTGACAAAACACTTTTAATGTGATTTTTTACAAATAATTTTCTTACTTTTCAGTAATAGATTTATTTAAAACAAATTTTATATCTTTATCAATAAAATAATAAAAACTATATAATATATTAAACATCCAACAATAAATTAATGAAACTAATATATGGTACCATATATAATTTTAGAATTGAAGAAGACATGTACAACATAATGTTTTTAAAATGATGAAGTATTTGTTTTTAAATGTTTTGGTTTAGTATTAAGTATTTACTTCTACTTATTATTTTGTTTAATTCTTGTTTTTATGTATCATTATAACTATAGCTCTATATAGACTCTCATTTGGTTGAATTTTTTTTAACAATGCTATACATTTTTCAAATGTTCAAGTTAAAAATCTATATTAAAAGTATTTGGTAGAAATTGAATTTAATTTCACATGATATTTATATGTTTTTATAACTCTATATATAGAGTGTTATGGGTTGGATTTCTACTAGTTACATGTGAACATTGGTTAATGTTATGCTTTTGTTAAGAACTCATATCAATAAAGTGTAAAAAAATAAAAATAAAAAATTATATTCACCATGGTTCATAATAATTTAGGTTTTGTTACAATACCAAGGGCCAATATCCTAGCTTATTAATACCACATGCCCAAAAGCCATACTCATTTCTTTTTGTTTGTAAGCTTGACAGAACTACATCTTCATCATGTCCAACTTTTCACCCATATCGGGGAATAGCACAAGATATGAACCCAAGATTTCTGGTTCGATGAGACTTCATTTCCACGACCATTACCAATTAAACTATTTCAAAATCAAAATATTTTATAAATTTTATAAATTAATTTAATATTAAAGTACAATAGACAACTTATCAATACCACTTACCCAAAAAACCATAACTTATTTCAAAATGAAAATATTTTATTTTTTAATTTATTTCACAACATTATTTTATATTATTTTAACATTATATTAAAATATATTTTTTAATATATAGATATATATATATTGTCTAAAAAATCTTCGGCAAAATCACATAATCAATCATTTGTCGACGCGTTTCGAACCAACCAGTGTGGTTCATCGTCAGGACAAGTTGGTTAATTATAGATATATATATAATTAATTTTTATTTAAAATTATTTATTATTTTTATGTAAAAAACAGTTTTTAATGTTCTAACTGCGTATTACACTTACTGTATTTTGGTTTAAACTATTTAAACCAGTGACATTAACGTCGCCAACTAATAACATTGATATTTGGGCTACACGCTTGCTAAGCGTTTTGTTTTTCTCAGCAGTGAACACTAATCATTCACTAACCCAGGAACTACTAATTTTGTACTAATCTTGCACCAACTCACGAAATCTTTTTACATATTATTCGGAGGAATTAAAATAGATAATCACACTTGTTACAACCAAAACATGAAAGTAATGAAGGTTACCAACAAACATGTAACAATGTAGCACGCAAAGCTTCGAACCGACGAAGGAAGCCAACCACAGAACCCACACTCCGTAGACCAATTTATCTCTTATTAAATCATTGCGTACACTCCATACGACCTCGGAGCTCAACATGGTTTATTCTCATTTAATTTATTTCCTCACATTTTATGGTAATAAAATATATTATTAATTTATTTTTATGATTGTATGAAGAATAGTTTGTATGGTTCAATGGTAAATATATGGATTTTTTAAAATAAATTTTTGATTATAATTTTTTTAACTATTTTGTATAAATATTTTAAATTAAAAACAAAATATATTTATTATAAGTATAGTCAAATACATATAGAAAAGCCGTAGTTTAATTAGTCAGAAAGCTATGGAAATTCCAGTCATATTTAGAGAAAATCCACCAAGGATTTTTGTAAATCCAAGTTATAGTTGTTAAACTTCAAAGTTTTAAGTGTCCTAGACGTTTTTTATGGTGCTGAATCCATTTCCACCAACAAAAACACCATTCAAACATTGTGTCCACAAATTTTTTTGAGATTTTTTTACCCGGATTTCGGCCATCCAGATTCATGTGCCTCATTAGAGGACTCCTATAGAAAATAGTTTTTTCACTAAATCTTGTAATACAATTTCAAATATAATTTTTTATTATTTAAAATGTATATTTGAATACATCAATAAATAAATAAAAATTAATTTAATATAAAAAACTAATTAAAAAATTCAAACGTTTAAGTTAAATTATATATATATATATATATATATATATATATATATATATATATATATAGTGTTATCTTTTTAACAACTATCTAGAATTTTGTGAACTATCAAGTAAATATTTCTGTAAGTTATCTTAATACCAACAACTTCACTCTAACTCCTCATACTAAAGAAAAAATTCAATATATAATATTAATTATGATTAATTTTTTTTTTAAATACAACTATGTCAATAATCTACTTCCCACTTTATCTTTAGCCAAACCTTTTCCTATTGATTATATATCTCAATATTCTAGTTTTTTTTTTTCTTATATGCATCACATCCAACTGTCTCAATTATCTACTTCCCACCTTTCTCTACTTTTTAATTTTTTCGTAATAGGTTATTGTCACTAAAACTTTGCCTTTGTGTGCAAGTTTCGTAATAGGTTAATATCACTAAACCTTTGGCTTTCTGTGCAAGTTTCGGTCAGTTGAGGTGAACTTCTTGCATCAAAATTCTAGGGTACAACATTTGGTGGGCTCCAAATTTTATCACTTTTCAAGAAAAGAGATTCCTCTAGATATCATGTTACTTCTATCATCTGGATGACTAAATAACATTAGGTTATTTAGAAATTTAGGAAGCCTAGAGTCCTAGTATTACCTTCCATTGATAAAGCCATACCATGGATATTTTTCAATGGAGCATGCCAAGGTGACCCACCTGAGTGTGGCATTGTGGTGTTTTTTTGGCAGAATGACATTGTTCATGTTAGATATGCGAATGGAAAAGGCACAAACAGTAAGGTTGAGTTCTTGGGCTTGTGGTCAATTTTGGAGGTGGAAAAAAAAAGGTTTAAAATGGTTGCAGGTGTTTGGTGATTCCTTTTTGGTTATAAAATGGGCCAACAAATATTTTTTTTGGAAAACTTACAGTTATCACCTCTTTTTCAGATCATATAGAAGTTCATACAACTCTTCGATTAGATCTCCTTCAAGAACATTTATCAAGAGTTGAACAAAGAGGCAAATCAGCTATCTAAAGAGGTTTTGTAGCTTCTACCTAACCCCTTTAGTAGATGGGAGACTATTGATGGAGAAGACACAGAGGACATGGACATCCATATATAATATGCCCTTTTTAGTCTCATCCTGTCTTGTTTCAGAATATAGAATGTATAACCAAATCTTTGTATAGACTTGATTCAGACTTATACAGGAATGCAACAAAATACAGATATAAACATAAACACATATATTCAACAGAAATAAAACTTCATTTAATTACATCAAAGAACTAAAATATGCTTACATACATAATGGAAAGAAACTATCTCAGGCGATGGTAGCTTATCTCTAAGAAGAGATGTGGCGGCTACATGCCTCTGAACACTATTACAATGAGGCCCAAGGGCATTTTATTATTGAACTACAAGGTGAAAACCCTAAACAACTGAAACCCTAACCCTAGGAGATGGAACACCAAGATTTTGTGGGCCCCATTGGGGTTAGTTGGGCAGCCAACTTCCTCGGGTCGTAACTTGGTCATATGATCTATGTTTAGTGCATTTGATACCTCGTTGGAAATATCTCTCTGACTACTACAGAATTTGTGACATGCCCTTTCCTACAACTACAGGCATATTGCGGACCTACAAAAAACATCGTTTACGAGGTCAAGACAACTCCGGAAGTTCAGGACCCGAAAAACTGCTAAAAATAGTAAATGTTGCTATAATCAAGAAAAATGATGAAACCGACTGGAGGTTTAGGTGGAATAGGTGGGTGGCCACCAATATCCACCTAGATCATTTCTCCCACGTTAGAAAGAAATGGTCCCCATTATGTGCAGAGCCTCCATGAGGTGAGGAAATTTTTGTTGAACCTGGTCCCTAGTGAACCACTTGCCTTGGTGAAGGAGTTAGCCTGCTTTGACAACTACATATAGCTGGATACTCTACTATCATGTTTTCTTGATTTGTGTGTCCATGATCCTATCAGTTGTGGCGTATTCGATGCAGCTTGGTTTGAGCTCTGTCGGTGTCCATTGCTCAGTAACATCGGATGTGTCACCCAATAGGGAAAAGTATGGATGCAACCAGTCCACATTGAATATGGGGTGCAGGCCAAGGAACGATGGAATGTTGAGGTCAAAAGCAGTGTCCCATACAACCTTGGTGATGGTGTATGACCCATATTGGAGCGGGTGAATCTTGTGGTGTGGCCCCACAAGGCACTCCTTCTGCAAATGTAACCAAACTTTGTCGCCCAAATAGAGCTTGTGTGGCACAAGATGTTGATCATGATGCTACTTGTACTTAGCATTAGCTCTACCCAATATGTCATGGACTTGCTGGAGGAGGTGTTGGATGCACTCAATGAAATTGTTAGCCCTTTCAGCTTCGGACTAGACATGAGTCAAATCTGTCTAAGTAGATGTAAATGGTATGGCCACATCAATGGGACATAGTGGGTGGAATCCAAACCCCACCTGAAAGGGGTTGTGGCCAGCTGAGCTATGGAGAGCTCTATTGTAGTTTTACTAAACATAGGGAAGGATTTCGTCCCATGTGCATGGATGCTTAGAGTTGTACATGCGTAGAATGTGCACGATCATCCTGTTGACGACCTCTGTTTAGCCATCAATTTGGGGGTGGAAGGTCATGGACTTAGTGAGCTTGGTATCCAGCATCGACCAAAGACTTGACCAAAATGTGCTCAAAAACATGTTGTCCCAATATGAGATAATGGATTGTGGGATCTTTTTAGTGTACCCACATTCGTTCAAAAGAGCTTAGTAGTGGCTTCTGCGGTGATACTTTTCTTGTAGGCCACCAAAATGGCCATCTTAGAGAATTTGTCAATGACCACCAAAACGTAGTCATTGCCATGCTTAGTGGAAGGAAGGCCCTACATGTAATCCATGGAGATGGATTCCCAAGGCTAACTAGGAGTAGGAAGAGGAGTATATAGGCCTTGCTTCTGGATGGCCTGTTTGGCAATGGCATAGGCAATGTAGGATTTGATGTACTTCCCAACATCTTGTCAAAGGTTTGGCCAATTAAAATACTTATGTAGCACTGCCATTGTTTTCTCTACTTTGAAATGTCGAATGACCCAACTGTAGTGCGGCTCCCAAATCATCTTGGCATGCTTGATTGAAGGAACACATACTTGTACCAGGTGGCATAACAGTGCACCTTGCAGGTGAAAATATGGAACATGTTTTCCTTTTAGGAGCATATGGTATGTGTTGTCGAATTCTGGATCACTCTTGTAAAGATGCAGCCACCACGATTTCTCATGTCCACAAGAGTCTAGCACAGTGGTCAGCACCATGACCGATGGTTGGCTGAAGCAGTCTGCAATATTATTAGTGTTTCCCTTCTTCTACTTAATGTTCAAATGGAATTGTTGCAGATATGTGGACCATTTCTGATGGTGATTTCTCTGCAACTTTCCTTGTGTTTGTATGAACTGCAGGGGTCAGTGGTTTGTGTGGATGATCGTTTCCTTCCCCATAATGTAATGCTTCTATTTTTGGTAGGCCTACACATTGGAATACATATCTTTGTCATAAGTGGGATACTTTCGGAATGTATCTGAAAGTGTCTCACTTCGATATGCCATCGGATGCCCCTACTGGGTAAGAACTGCACCAATAGCATAGTCAGAGGCATCTATCTCAATTTCAAATGGTTGTTGCAGGTCTGGTAATGTGAGCATTGGTGCAGATCAGAGGAGACTCTTCAACTCGACAAATGACTTATGTTGGGATTCAAAACAAAATAATGTTTCTTTCGCTCCACCCTTGGTGAAATTGATATGAGAGAATCCCAACACAAACCTGAGATAGAAATTGGCAATACCCAAAAATTTGTGGAGCTCTGTTAGAGTGGTTAGGGCAGGAAAATCTTTAATTACTTGTATCTTGGTTGGGTCCACATGCACACCCTTCTCATCAATGATGTACCCCATATATTGAACCTGGGTCATACCAAAAGTGTAGTTCTCCAAATTGGCACACAATTTGTGGTGTCGCAAGGTTTGGAGGACCTACCATATATGGTGTATTATATTCTTTTCCCAACTCCGACTGAAGATTAGGATATCGTCTAGGTACACTGGTGAGCTCCAGTATTGTAGCAATAATGCTACAACTCCTGGGGCTTCCTGTCTCTCATTTTATCAACCCGGTAGTTCGTACAAACTTGGAAGCGACGGTGCTATATGCACAAGTACTAGCTCTTGTCGCAGCTGGCACAAGTCCGCTAGGGCTCAAGCCAACTTCTATAGGCTCTCAGAAGAAGCTTGCTAATTGATGGACGAAAGCTATTCTCAAAGGAAAACTACTCTACTTGACAAAATGGACTGAAAGCAAATCAAAACATGTAAACCTAGGAAACCCTAATTTAACTAGTCTAACCTCTACAATGCAAGAAATGTGAATGAAACTTCTACCAATGCTGCTGTTACCTCTAATAAGTGAAAATGCATGGATCTAAACTACTTGCATCATGAAAGATATGTTTTTGTATTTTTCCTTTAAGTGTGTGGAATGATTGTGATCTTGTGCTAACTAGGGTTTGGTTGTGCAGATGAGATGGAGAAGGAAGGAAAGCGTGGGACAGGTTGGGAAGGCTAGGAGAGGTACCTAGGGATCCTTAGCATCCATCCACAGAGGTTCCTCGCATTCAGATGCTCAGCAACTGAGAGAGTGGCCTCCTACAGGATGGCTGCAGGGGATCCTACAGGATACTCTGGTTTCTACAGGATGACCTACCGTGAGTGTTTGGAGTGATGGATGAGTAATGGAATGGTAGGGGGAGATGTGTAAGGTAGGAATGAGGCTGGGGATGGCTGTAGAAGTGGAGGAATAGGATAGGGAGTGAATGTAGGGAGTAGGTTGGAAGATAGAGGGCTAGGTCAATGAAAGGGCTAGAGAATGGAAGTACGTGAGGAGTGAAAGACTTTGGGAGATGACAGAGCGGAGAAGAGGTCAAAGATGTGTTTGCATGTGTGATCAAGATGGAGGACGAAGTAATGGAATGAGAGAAAGCAGTGTAAATGGAACAAATGCTTGTGACTATCACTAAACCAAAAATGCGTTAACCTAAACTACCTGTGCTTGTAAATTCAAAGAGCATCAATCTAAACGCGAAGGAGAACGTGCATGAAGCTGTGGTAAGGGAGTGTGGTGCAGGTGTGAATCATGTGGAAGCATCTAACATAACGTGACTGTGTTTGTAGCAATCATGGAATAAAGAAATGCGTATTTTTGGTGGCTAGTCATGGATTGCACTCCAATCCCAGATGAGACGGCAGTGAGCCTTAACAACCTTTTTGTTGGAGCTCCAATCGATTATATCTATCCTCTGCTACACTACGCAAGTGGAAACAAATTCACCATAAGCAACTCCTATCTAACTCATGAAAAAGACCAACTTAACAACCTGTAATTCGAATTGCATGTGCAAATGAAAAGCTCAAAGTGCTGAAATGAAATGGAAACAACACTACAGCAGAGGGGACCTATGGCTCTTAGGTTGGGCCCTAACCTGAGAGCTATAGTCTCCTTAAGAAACTCAGAACTAGATCACAAACTGCCTTCTTTATTCATAATCTGATGTCATGCCAAATTGGCTTACAAAAAGGAACGAAAACTGAACTGTGCTCCAAAATTACAATAGCAATACGAGAGTTTCAACAACCTATCCAAGGCTAAGGCCTCTATACTTATACAAAAACGATGATCCAACAAGTATCCTTGATTTTAGGAGCTCGGCTGTCCAACTTCGAGTTTAACTGCTGATCCTGTAGGACAGTCATAACTACTGTTCCTGTAGAACAGTTATAACTGCTGTTCCTGTAGGACAGCTGGCTGCTTCTTAAGCTCGGAGGGGAGATGGATTGGAGCTCGGAGTTCTTGGTGGGAATCACGAGGAATGTCCCAAGACCGTGGACATCCTCTCCTAAAAACCAGCAGTGCCAACTCATTGTCTCCTTATCTCCTTTTTCGTTGTCTCTTGCTCCCTTTTAATGCCAAAACCTGGAATCACAATGCATTAGTCACGTAGATAGAGTGCCTACCCTTCTTCCTACAAACAACATGAATAAACTAAGAAATGCATGCATAAGCAATAAAAAATGAATGGTTTGAGCAAGTAGAATAGGCCAAAATGAGCCCAAATTGTACCAAAATTGGGGCTCATCATCACCCCCCAGCTGAACCATTTGCTCATCCTTGAGCAATTTTGCCCCAGCTCCTTGTCCTTGGCCGAGAGCTGGGGCCCAAAACCTGCTCCTTCTTCTCTATTTTTGGGGCCTCTGTTTTCTCTGCCTCAGGTGGAGACGAGGGTGGTGCTTCTTCCCCCTTTTTCATTTCCTTGAGCCGGGCTTCAGAAGGCGACTGGCCTATTTTCCGCGTCCAGGAAGTGACTTTTGGGCTTCCCTTCTCAGGGGTGGCCTGTGTTTTAGAGGGAGTTCTTGTACTGGGTGAAGTAGGGATGTCTCCTGAAGTGGGTTGGCTGCTGGGTGGAGGCTGCGACTTGTCTGTTTTCATTCTCTGACTCCTCCTTGCTTCGGAAGGTAGAGGGATCTCCCTCTCTCTTTTTTCTTTGGGTTTTGCCGGTGTGTTGAGGGCAGCCAGTGCCGCTGCCGCCTCCTTTTCGAGGATGCTAGACTTCTCTTTTTTGTGCTTTGCTCTCTCAGAGCTCCTTGTAGAGGGTCCCTCCTCCTTTGGTTTCGGGCTTCCTGCAGAAGACCCTTCCTTGACCGGTTTTGGGCTCCCTGCAGGAGCATCTTCCTTAGCTCTTGGGCTTCCCGTAGGAGCCTTTTCTTTTAGCACGTCTGGGCTTCCTGCAGGAGCTTTTCCTTTTTCTTTCGGGCTTCCTGTAGAAGCTTTTTCCTTTAGCAGTTTTGGGCTTCCTGTAGAAGCCTTTTCTTGAATTTTTGGGCTTCCTGTAGAAGCCTTTGTCTTTGTTTCCAGACTTCCTGTAGAAGTCTGTTCCTTAGTGATTTTCGGGCTTCCTGTAGAAGACCCTACTTTGTCCACTTTCGGCCCTCCTGTAGAAGACCCTTTCTTTACGCTCTGTGGGTCTTTTGTAGAAGATCCCTTCTCTGTTTTTGAGCCTCCTGTAGAAGCCTTCGTCTGCTTTCCTGTAGGCGTTGTTCTTGGGCTTCCTGTAGAAGCCTGCGTTTGTTTCCCTGTAGATGCAACTGTCACCACCTTTTCTTGCTTGGCTGCATGGATTTTGCTTTTGGCTTTGACTGCAGGAGCTGACGAGGTGCTTGGGCTGACAGGGACCACCTCCGCTTTGTCCATTCTGCTCTTCATCCTCTGTTCTCTTGCTGTCAAAACAGGTGTGTCACCCTCCTCTTCGTCTTCCTTTTCTTCTTGCTTCCTCTTTTGTTCCTTCCTCTGCACCGTGGCAGGGGTCTTCGGACCTGGTTTCCTCTTTTCTTTGGCCACTACCTCTTTGTCTTCACTGCTGGAGGAGCCACTATCTTCGACCAGCATTTTGATGTCCCCATCTCGTGTTAGATTTCTAAATGACTCCCAGGAGAGGGGAACTTTATAGGAGTGCAGTGCATCCTCTACAAGCAACTTGATCAGCCCATGGTGTGCCACCTGATCTGGGACGCCACCCTTCAGCTTCGTAGCACATTCCATTAAAGATTGCAACAGGAAATAAGGAATGCTTAATTTCTTTTCTACAGGAAGCTCACTTCGGTGCCTTAATTCGTTCAGCAATCGGAAATGGTACTCGTAGACGATGCTATAGCGCCCCTCACATGTAATATATTTCATAATCTGTAAGCTGACCTCGTTCCAAGGTGGTGTCAAACTGTTCCTTCGTACTCCATTCTTATCCTCGGAGAATTCTTCCTCAGGTGGAAAGAATTCCTTCTTTGCTTGCTGGCTCTGTTTTCGTTCTTCTTTATCCCACGGGAGACCCATAGGAAGCTCAGTGATTCTACTGATGGACTGCGGGGTTATCTTGAGGCTTAGGCCTCTGAAATTGACTGTGGCCAGCACCTTGGATTTTGGCCTCAGGGCCTGCAAGAATTCCTCGGCCACTTCCTCATCGTACCCCTGCAACTTATCACAAAAAGACATCCACTGTGCTTGTGTAAAGAGCTCTACCACTGCCTGATTTCTCCTCAATGTGGTTGAATCAGTGGGCTCTCGTCTGATAAATCCACCAGGCATGATGAGCACGGTGGTTTTGACCACAGGTGGTAAATACAAAGGGAATTCGGTCTTATAGACAGAGCATGCAATGAATTCACAAAACCACAGTCTAATTATACCTCTATCCTGTAGAAGCGATAGTATGGGCACGGCAATCCAATATCTTTTATGACCAGACTGTGAATAATGACCTTGCCACCTTTGAAAACCAATTGCGGAAGGAGTTTCAGGGTTACCTCTTTTCCGCCACCTTTTTTACGTGAAGACTTCACCTTCCTGTAGAGACTGCTTTCCTGTAGATACTGCTTCCTGTAGGACTGCGTTCCTGTAGAAACTGTTCCTGTAGGAGCAGTGCGCAGACTTCGGGGGGAGCTATAGTTGGACAGCGGTCGAGAGGTGCCTTACCAGCGTTCAGGTAGCCGAGAGCTTGGCGTATCAACATGCAGAGGTAATCAGAGGAGCTACTCGAGTTTTGAAGTGAGGTTGATGGATATACACGCTTAATCGAGCCGATTAGATTTTGAATCGGTGCAGCTCGTGGCGCGGGGGGTGATCTGTCCCCGCCGAACCATTGGGTGACGTCACCCATCATCCGCCTGCACATTCGCTTGCTGCCGCATTCATTCCCACAGATCTGCCGCCGCCCTTTTCGGTTAAACTCGTTTCACGGTTGACGGGACTAATCTTCACGTGCGTGCTACGTGTGTCTTTCGTCGTGGCTGCCACCTCATCATCTGACTATCCCTTCACTAGCCGATGTGGCCAGTCAACTTGCCTTACGGCCGCTCAACCATTCACCTTTATGCCATGCAAAACAAATCAAAGTAATATCCATGCGATTTGATGGAGAGAAGGATTAGAACACTTACCTGCGCGCGGCTGCACATGATTTCCAGTTTGTGGACGATGGATTTACCTGCTGCACGCGGCTTACACAGACCCGGAGGCACATGGCTACCGATTGCTGACGCTGGAGTGGATGGTTTTGCGTTCATGCGCCCGTGTTTTATCTCGGATGGCGGTGCTGTGGACGGTATTCACTCGAGCAGGTTGAACTGTTACAGGATCCCCGCGAGGGGTCTTGTCACAGTCCTTTCTCCTTGGGTGCATGCTGCATGCTGGCGGTTCTGGCTTCTCGATCACGATCCCAGCGCTTCTGATGCATAACGTGGATGTGGTATGGCTCTCGGTGCTTGGTTTTTCTTTGACAGATGTTTTTTCACGAGAACTCATTGCTTTGTTGTGCTGCTGCAGGGATCTTGGTTGCATGGCGACGAGGATGGTGGAGCAAGATAATAGCAATGTTTAGGGGTGCCATCAGTTGCATGCATGCATTCAATCCACTCTTCAGTCGCTAGATCTTCATTTGAAACACATTTCGGCCGTCGCAACCTTCTACAGGAAGTTTCCTGTAGAACACAGAGCTTCCTGTAGAAATTTTGCACTTTCCTGTAGAAGATCCGCGTCTTCCTGTAGGAAGACTGTCTGTTCCTGTAGAAAATTGTATCTTCCTGTAGAAGATCCAAATAATGATAAAAATTGCACATACCTTGAAAAACATTGTTATTCTTGGAGGAGCTGTTGATGACATCCTTTGATAGCATGATGAAGGCCCCTGGCTTGGAGTGGAGAGGCTTCTTCTCCTCCATAGAACATCTGCATGCAAAACTTTTATTGTGCTTATTGTTTTTTTTTCTTTTTTCTCTCTTTTTTTTTTTTTTTTTTTTTTTGAAAAGATAGCAGGGGCGCCCCAAAGAGGTTTTCACCCTTGCTACCTGCCCTGAGCGCCTCAAAGAGGTTTTCACTCAAGGATCTTTTTTAAACTTTCTTCTTTTTTTTTTTTTTTTGAAAGACAATAGGAGCGCCTCAATGAGGTTTTCACCCCTACTGCCTGCCTTGGGCGCCTCAGAGAGGTTTTCACCCAAGGATCTTTATTTTTTTCTCTCTTTTTTTTCTCTTTTTTTTTTTTTTTTTTTTCTTTTTTCTCTTCAGGGTATGCCCAAAGTGGAGGCAGAACCCTTCTCTATGACCAAAACAGATTTCTCCATAGTGCTGATAAACTCTTGTCTTGAGAGAGGTCTTCTGTAGATCTTCAATCGGTGCCCATTGACAAGCATGGGAATGGCTTCCTCATCAATGGTTCGAATGAGGACAGATCCATTGTCATGGCACTGCTCCACTACATATGGTCCTAGCCATCTGGTTCTCAACTTCCCCTTGAAATATTTGAATCTGGAGTCATACAACAAAGCCCAATCTCCCGGCTGGAATTGCTTGTCATGGAGATGTTGGTCATGCCACACCTTTCTCTGAAGTTGAACCACTTCTGAGTGAAGGATGGCCTGCATGCGGTGCTCATCCAGTCCATTCAGCTGCAATAACCTTTCTTGCTGTGCATGGCTGAGATCTAGGTCCAGCTGAGCTGCCATCCTCAAAGTGTTATACTCAAACTCAATGGACAGCAAAGCTTTCTTCCCATAGACTAGCTCATAAGGTGTGAAGCCGGTGGTGGTCTTCCAAGTGGTGTTGTAAGCCCATGTGGCCTCAACCGGGCGATCTGCCCAGTCCTTTCTGCTGCTGCTCACCACTTTGGTCAAGATCCCTTCTAATGCTCTATTGGTGACTTCCACTTGCCCATTTTCTTGAGGGTGATAGGGGGTGGAAGTCTTGTGCTTGATCTTGTGATGAGCCAGAAGATCTTCAATCAAGTTGGATGTGAACTGGCTCCCCTGATCGGTCACCAGCTCTCTTGGGTAGCCAAACTTGTAGAAGATGTTCTCTCTTAAGAACTCGACCACCTTCTCTTCTGTTGCTGCTTTGATTGCTTTAGTCTCTGCCCACTTTGTCAAGTAGTCAGTACACACAATGATATAGGATCTCTGCCTCGAAGAGGGATTGATTGGACCCACAAAGTCCATGCCCCACTTCTCAAATGGCTCAAGAGTCACTTGAGGTTGGAGAGGCATCTCATCCCTTTGGGTCGGTTTCCCCATTCTTTGGCATTGGTCACACTGGCTGACATATCTTCTGACATCTTGATGAAGTGTGGGCCAATAGTAGCCTGCCTGCAGGATCTTGAAGGCAGTTCTCTTTACTGCAAAATGTCCTCCACAAGGCCCATCATGACAGGTGAGGAGGATGTCAAAGACTTCCTCTTCCCTTACACAACGCCTTAAGATCTGATCGGGGCCAAGCTTGAACAGGTTGCCCCCGATCCAAGTAAATGAGGCACTCTTTCTGATGATTCTGCTCTTCTCTTTTGAAGAGAGGTGCGGAGGGAACTGAGCTGAAACAAGGTAGTTTGCTATATCAGCAAACCATGGAGAGAGTACTGAGATAGCAAACAGATGCTCATCAGGCATCTGGTCATCCACCGTCCCATCTTCATCTGCAGACAAATCCAATCTAGACAAGAAGTCAGCAACAACATTTTCTCTTCCTGGTTTATCAACAATGGTTAGATCAAACTGCTGCAATAAAAGTAACCATCTAATAATACGAGCATTCACATCTGGTTTATTCATCAAATATCTAATAGCAGCATGGTCAGTATGTACAAATGTTTGATACCCGGTAATGTAATGACGGAACTTGTTTAGTGCATGGACTACAGCTAAGAACTCTTTCTCGGTTACAGTGTAATTCAGCTCTGCTTTGGACAAGTTTTTGCTGACAAAGTAAATGGCATATGGAAGTTTTTCCTCAACTTGTCCTAAAGCTGCACCTATGGCTTTGTTCGAGGCATCAGTGTGGATGTGGAAAGGTAGGGCCCAGTTTGGACCTCTCAAGATTGGTGCTGACACCAACTTGTCTTTTAACTCATTCAAACTCCTCTGACAATCGTCAGTCCACTTAAACTCCACATCTTTTGCCAACAGACCAAACAATGGTGAGGCTAACTTGCTGAAGTCCTTAATGAATCTCCGGTAGTATCATGCTAATCCCAAGAAACTCCGGACATCCCTTACTTTTTGAGGAGGTGGAACCCTCTTGATGAGATCAATTTTGTTAGGATCCACCTGCAATCCTTGGGAAGAAATGGTATGGCCTAGCACGGTCCCTTCAGTCATTAGGAATTCACATTTTTCAGGGCTGAGGGACAAGTTCATCTCGGTGCATTTGGTTAGGACTTTCCCCAGGTTGGACAATGCTTCCTGGAAGTTGGCCCCATAAGGAGTAAAGTCATCCATGTATATTTCCACTGCATCATGGACCAACTCCAAGAAGATGCTCAAGACAGCTCTCTGAAAAGTAGCAGGAGCATTGCATAGCCCAAAGGGAAGGACTCGGTAGGCAAAGGTACCCCAAGGACAAGTGAAGGTGGTCTTATCTTGGTCTTCCGGGCTGATTTGGATTTGATTGTACCCGCTAAACCCATCCAGGAAAGAGAAGAACTTCTTTCCTGCCAGTCCATCCAACACTTGATCTATGAAAGGTAGAGGGAAATGGTCTTTTTTGGTAGCTTTGTTCAGCTCACGGTAATCTACACAGATCCTCCACTTCCCATTCTTCTTGGGAACCAACACTAGAGGGGACACCCATTCACTATCTGAGATGGGGTAGATGAATCCGGCATCCAACAGTTTTTGCAATTCTTCCTTGACAATGTCTTTAAGGGCTGGATTCATTCTCCTCTGAGGTTGCCTAACCGGTTTACAGTCCTCTTTGATGTATATATGATGAGTACAGACCGAGGGATGGACTCCTTTCATCTCCTTATAGCTCCAAGCAAAAGCATCTAGGTGGCTGGCCAACAGGTTGCATAGCTCCTTTTCCTGAGAAGGAGATAGGGAGGAGCTGATTTTCAATGCTCTCTCAGGGCCGAACTCCACATTCTTAACTCTGGGAGTGACAGGGTTGGTTGTACAAAGATCCACTAAGGTGCTAGCTTGGGCATCCTCCACCAATTTTTCTAAAGGTAGGGCACTGGTAGGTGGGTTTTGGATCAAGTTCTCGATCAAATCATCCTCGGTTGGGGGATTTCTTCTATTGGTTTCTATGGTACACAGAGGTGCTGAATACACCTCGTCTTCTTCTCCTTCTTCCAACCAGAGTGGTAAGTCATGCTCCAAAGAGGGTTGGGCAGGAGGGTATAGGACAAGTTTCTTGGACATAGGACCATTTTTGATGGTCATATTTCCGGCACGACAACTGATATAGGCATCTGCAGTGGCTAACCAAGGCCTTCCCAAAATGAGGGGATATCCAGTAAGCTTTGCCTTTAGTTGCAGAACCAGGAAGTCTGCAGGATACTCCCAAGAGTCAATAGAGACCAAGACATCCTCCACAATCCCTTCGGGAGTCACAGTGGAGCGATCTGCTAATTGCAGTACTGTCGAGGTCTTCCTCAAGGAACCTTGAAGATTGAGCTTGAGCATGGTATCCCTGGTCATTACATTAATGGCAGCCCCCAGATCAATCAGGGTGTGGGGTATGATGGTGCCATTGATGTGGACATCTACTACAGGACTTCCAGGATCTAAGTACTTTGGGCAGATGACTTGTCCTAGCATAAGGTCAGACAGTTGTCCTATGACATTGATAGTTGAAGCATCTTTCTTCCGTCTACCTGGATGTTTGAAACACTTCTCCTTAACCAGCTTGTTATAGATTGGCACATCCTTGATGGCCTGGAGAAGGGGTATCTTCACACACAACTGCTTGAGCTCTCCCAGAAGCTCATCTTCTTCTGGGTTGGGTTGTGTGGTGGCTGTAAGTCTCTCAGGAAAGGGTGGAATAGGCTTTGGTTCACTTTCCTGATGGTCTTCCTCTTCCTCTGGGGGAGGAGGTTGGCGATCTGGAAGAGTCTTTCCAGATCTAAGATTGATCTCCTGGATCTCCACAGCATAGGTAGGGCATGAGGTCTCCCCAATATATACCTGCTGAGCCTGTCTATTTTTTGGGTTCGGGTTCGGTTGAGCAGGCATTTGAGGTTGCCTTGGAGGAGCAGGAGGTAATGGTTGTGGCTGAACTGGAGGTGGAGGCAGAATGGCGGGAGGAGTGTTGTACTGGGGCCTCCACCCCGACTGAGGTGCACTCCACAGAGGCTGTGACTGGGCATGTGAGTGATATGAGTGAGTAGTGGGTTGAGTAGGATACTGAGGTGGATAAGACCATGGAGGAGGCATGGACCAAGAAGGATGAGCAGGGGGACCCTAGGAAGGCATAGGAGTCGATTGGTTAGGGTTCTAATAGGCTTGTGGTACCCCTTGCATTCCCTGCTGATAGGGTCTAGATCCTTGTGGCCTCCTTTGGTTGATGAAGTAGAGAGGTTTAGTGGGGGCTTCAGTCCCTTGGTACATGGCTTTAAACCCAGGTAAGGTGGGACACTGATTGGTAGGATGGTCCTCCTCACAAACAAAACACACTTCAACCGAATGCAATGGGCATTCGTTCTTAGGATGTCTTCTTGTGCACCTAGGGCAGAAGACAGCCAGGGCTCTCTCAGCTTCTTCTTTCTTCTGCTGGATCCTGAATGTGTCCAGCTGCATGGCGATGGTCTGTCTCACCTCACTCTTAAGATCTTCTAATTGGTTTGTAAACTCATGTTTGGAGAAAGGGACACCAGTGGAGAGGAGATTTCCTCTACCTCGTTTTCTAGCTGCCCTGGAATGATTTCGAAACACAGTCTTGATGTCCTCATAAGGCAGTTGGTAAATGTCCCCCCCAGCTAACATGTGAAGGGTGTCTAAGAGATCTTCAGGGACTCCTCGGAGTAGAACCAACTTGAGGGATTCAGGGTCAAGTGTGCACCTGGCCCGTTTATAGCTAAGTTGGAACCTCTCCTCATAATCCTCTAAAGACTCATCATTCCCCATGGTCATTCGAAAGATCTCTCCCTTGGTTTCCTTGGACCTACAATAATCCCTATACTTGGTATTGAAGGCTTGCTGCATCTGAGCCCAAGTAGCGATGCTATTCCCAGGTAATCCCATGAACCAGCGTAGTGCTGCATCCTTAAGAGTGGAAGGGAAAAGCTTCAGCTTTTGCTCATCTTCAGTATAGTCATAGGTTCTACAGAGGACAGCAAACTCAAATAGGAAGGTATTAGGATCCTCAGTGGTCAGTCCATGGAAGTGAGGCAAAGCAGAGGGGCTAATGTTTTTCATTTTCATCTCTCCATTGGTCTCTCGGATGGGGAAAGCTCCTTCTATTCTCTCATCTTCTCTATTGTCAGCCATAGCTTCGGATGGAGTGGTCTCTAACTCTTCTTCTTCTATAGGGTCTTGGTATATCTCAGGATGTTCACCTATAGGTTCCTCTGGGTCACTGTCACCAAAGAAGAGAGAAGGGTGACTCAGTGATGTGGTGGGGGTGTTTGGTAGGAATTTGCCTGATCTATCTCGGTTCCTACGAGGCATGAAATGGAAAGGACTTTTCTTTTTTTGATTGCTTTTGCCTTTTCTTTGGTACCTGCAAAACTAAAACAAAGTGATCTACAACTAACTATATTGCTCAAATGAAATTGCAGAATTGGAAAGCTAATCTAGGAAAGCAAGAAAAATTAGTCTAGGAAAGCAAGAAATATTAATCTAGGAAAGCAGGAAATGCTAATCTAGGAAAGCAGGAAATGCTAATCTAGGAAAGCAGGAAATGCTATTCTAGGAAAGCAGGAAATGCTAAGCTACTTTTGCAGAATGGAAATGAAATAAACTACTGAGCAGAAGTAAGAATACGAAAGTAGAAGAAAAGCAACAATTACTAATACTCTGACGCTTCCCCGGCAACGGCGCCAAAAAGATGGTGAGCTCCAGTATTGTAGCAATAATGCTACAACTCCTGGGGCTTCCTGTCTCTCATTTTATCAACCCGGTAGTTCGTACAAACTTGGAAGCGATGGTGCTATATGCACAAGTACTAGCTCTTGTCGCAGCTGTCACTTGGTCAGCTGGCACAAGTCCGCTAGGGCTCAAGCCAACTTCTATAGGCTCTCAGAAGAAGCTTGCTAATTGATGGACGAAAGCTATTCTCAAAGGAAAACTACTCTACTTGACAAAATGGACTGAAAGCAAATCAAAGCATGTAAACCTAGGAAACCCTAATTTAACTAGTCTAACCTCTACAATGCAAGAAATGTGAATGAAACTTCTACCAATGCTGCTGTTACCTCTAATAAGTGCAAATGCATGGATCTAAACTACTTGCATCATGAAAGATATGTTTTTGTATTTTTCCTTTAAGTGTGTGGAATGATTGTGATCTTGTGCTAACTAGGGTTTGGTTGTGCAGATGGGATGGAGAAGGAAGGAAAGCGTGGGACAGGTTGGGAAGGCTAGGAGAGGTCCCTAGGGATCCTTAGCATCCATCCACAGAGGTTCCTCGCATTCAGATGCTCAGCAACCGAGAGAGTGGCCTCCTACAGGATGGCTGCAGGGGATCCTACAGGATACTCTGGTTTCTACAGGATGTCTACAAATGGCTACAGGATGACCTACCGTGAGTGTTTGGAGTGATGGAGGAGTAATGGAATGGTAGGGGGAGATGTGTAAGGTAGGAATGAGGCTGGTGATGGCTGTAGAAGTGGAGGAATAGGATAGGGAGTGAATGTAGGGAGTAGGTTGGAAGATAGAGGGCTAGGTCAATGAAAGGGCTAGAGAATGGAAGTACGTGAGGAGTGAAAGACTTTGGGAGATGACAGAGCGGAGCAGAGGTCAAAGATGTGTTTGCATGTGTGATCAAGATGGAGGACGAAGTAATGGAATGAGAGAAAGCAGTGTAAATGGAACAAATGCTTGTGACTATCACTAAACCAAAAATGCGTTAACCTAAACTACCTGTGCTTGTAAATTCAAAGAGCAGCAATCTAAACGCGAAGGAGAACGTGCATGAAGCTGTGGTAAGGGAGTGTGGTGCAGGTGTGAATCATGTGGAAGCATCTAACATAACGTGACTGTGTTTGCAGCAATCATGGAATAAAGAAATGCGTATTTTTGGTGGCTAGTCATGGACTGCACTCCAATCCCAGATGAGACGGCAGTGAGCCTTAACAACCTTTTTGTTGGAGCTCCAATCGATTATATCTATCCTCTGCTACACTACGCAAGTGGAAACAAATTCACCATAAGCAACTCCTATCTAACTCATGAAAAAGACCAACTTAACAACCTGTAATTCGAATTGCATGTGCAAATGAAAAGCTCAAAGTGCTGAAATGAAATGGAAACAACACTACAGCAGAGGGGACCTATGGCTCTCAGGTTGGGCCCTAACCTGAGAGCTATAGTCTCCTTAAGAAACTCAGAACTAGATCACAAACTGCCTTCTTTATTCATAATCTGATGTCATGCCAAATTGGCTTACAAAAAGGAACGAAAACTGAACTGTGCTCCAAAATTACAATAGCAATACGAGAGTTTCAACAACCTATCCAAGGCTAAGGCCTCTATACTTATACAAAAACGATGATCCAACAAGTATCCTTGATTTTAGGAGCTCGGCTGTCCAACTTCGAGTTTAACTGCTGATCCTGTAGGACAGTCATAACTATTGTTCCTGTAGAACAGTTATAACTGCTGTTCCTGTAGGACAGCTGGCTGCTTCTTAAGCTCGGAGGGGAGATGGATTGGAGCTTGGAGTTCTTGGTGGGAATCACGAGGAATGTCCCAAGACCGTGGACATCCTCTCCTAAAAACCAGCAGTGCCACCTCATTGTCTCCTTATCTCCTTTTTCGTTGTCTCTTGCTCCCTTTTAATGCCAAAACCTGGAATCACAATGCATTAGTCACGTAGATAGAGTGCCTACCCTTCTTCCTACAAACAACATGAATAAACTAAGAAATGCATGCATAAGCAATAAAAAATGAATGGTTTGAGCAAGTAGAATAGGCCAAAATGAGCCCAAATTGTACCAAAATTGGGGCTCATCATACACTACCACAAACGAGGTTGTGAAGGGCTACAAGATGTTCTCTGTTAGCTACATGAAATTTGCAGAGGCATTCATCAACCCGAAAGGCATGACCAACCATTTTAAAATTCCCTCCTTAGGTTTTAAGGTGGCCTTCAACACATCCTAGGGTTCAATTGGTACCTCATGATAACCAGACTTCAGGTGAATCTTCCTAAAGTATTTGGCACCCTTGAGCTGGTCCAAAAGGTCATAATTACGTAGGATTAGATACATATTCCGTACAATGATCTTATTCAGTGCCTGATAGTCAATACAGAGCCTCCAGGTTCCATCCTTATTTTGTACAAACACAATTAGGCTCCCACGAGGTGATAAACTTGCCCTGATGTGCCCCTTCTACAACAACTCCTGAATTTGCCTCTTGATCTCATCGTTCTCCATAACAAAGCATTGATATATTGATCCATTGGGTAGCAGCAAGACTAGGGTCAGATCGATGGAGTTCTTGACTTAACAGTGTAGGGGTACCCTTGTGGGTGAGGTGAAGATGTCCCTGTACTCCTCCATGACCTTGTCCATCAATTTTTTTTATCTAGAATATCCCTGTCTGGAGGCCATGGAGGTGGCCACAATCTTCTTCTTTCCCTATGGGTGAATCAGAAGGAAGAAAAATTTCCTTGTTTGGGAAATGTTTTTTGGGAATATTTTTGTGGACCTAAAAAGAAAACAGTGTTTAAGGGGTCAAAACAACTCTTAAAGTTCAAGACCCAAAAAATTGCTAAAAATAGTAAAAGTTGTTATAATAAAGTAAACAGGTGAAACCAACCCGAGGTATAGGTGGAATAGGTAGGAGGCCACCAATATCTGCCTGGATCAATCCTCCCCCATTAGGAATCAAAGGTCCCCATTTCATGTGAATCCTCCATGAGGTGAATAAATCTCTATTGAACTCGGTCCCTGGTGAACCACTTTCCTTGGTGAAGGAGTTGGCCTACTTTGACAACTCGATATATTTGGATACTCTGATGTCAGGAGTTCTTGATTTGTGTGTCCATGATCATATCAGTTGTGGAATGTTCGATGTAGCTTTAGTTGAGATCTATTGGTGTCAGTTGCTCACCAACATCGGATGTGTCCAATAATGGGGGAAAGTATGGATATAGCTAGTCCACATTGAATTTGGGTGCAAGCCAAGAAATGGTGTAATGTTGACTTCGAAAGAATTGTCCCATATAGCCTTGGTGATGGTGTACGACCCATATCAGAGCGGGTGAAGCTTGCAATGGGGCCTCGCGAGGCGCTCCTGAAAATGTAACCAAATTTTATCTCCCATCTAGAACTTGTGTGTCACCCGATGTTGATCATGATGTTTCTTGTACTTAGCATTGGCTCTTCCCAATATGTCATGGACCTAGTAGAGGATGTGTTGGATGCAGGATGCACTCAATGAAGTTGTTAGCACTGTCAACTTCATATTAGACATGAGCCGAATCCATCAGGGGAGTTTTGAGCTCTAAAATGGGCCTCCTAAGGAAATTATAAAATAATAGTGGAAATAATAAAATATTATTAGATTACATCATCAAATTTGAGAGGGTAAAAAGAAAAAATTATTTTTTCAAATCTTATTTTCAACTTATCTTCCTATGGTTTTACTCAAATTTCAAGCGGCAACACTTTTTGGATGAAGAATTTGATTCCTCATTGAAGGAGTACCCATGTTGCATACTTTTGATGGACCTTGTTACATGAAAAATGAGAAGTATGTGGAAAACGTGATTGCAATCTCGTTTTTTCATGTATTTCTTATTTTTCGTGTAGTAGGGTCCATTGAAAGCATGTAACACCTTGGATAAGGAATTAAATTATGCATCCAATGAGTACTCCTGATCAAAATTTGAGTAAAAACTTAAGGAGATAAGTTGAAAATACGAGTTGAAAAATTATTTTAATTATTTATTTATTTTTAATCTTTTTACTTTTTTACTCCAAAAATGTTGAATCATCCCTCATGGTTGACATCATCATATTGAATCTTATTGGTTCTTATAAAGTTTATTTTGGCTGTACATTTTTCTTAGGAGGCCCATTTTAGACCTAAAATTTCCCTTAATGCTGCCTGAGCAGCTGCAAATGGTATGGCCACATCAATGGGACACAGTGGTTGGAATCCCAACTCCACCTAAAAGGGGTTGTGGCCAGTTGAGCTTTGTTGTAGTTGTGTTGAGGGGAGAGAAGGATTTCATCCCATGTGCATGGATGCTTCGAGTTGTACATGCACAAAATGTGCATGATCATCTTGTTGACGACCTTTGTAATTGACTAGTAATTTTGATATTTTAAATTTTTTTAGAAGTGTAATTTTTTTTACCCTTCTAGAAAAAGCCAGGGGCCAAAATAAGGACTAGGAAGGGTTCAATTTTGAACATTGGTTGGGCAGGCGAGCACAACCTATAATGCGGGGGTTGTCACTGGTCAACAGGGATAGAAATTAATAGGCAAATTGTTTGTTAGGACCCTACTGTCTAGATCATTTTTTCCTTAGGTTGGGAGGTGTGAAAACACTCAAAATGATAGATCTGTTTTGAAAATCGGATTTTTCTAATTTCCGTTAAACTAATATTTAAACTAATATTCTTTGACGATTGTACCCTCTCTATTTCCTATGTAGCTTCGACTTACCGTTCACGTCCGTCCGTAATCAGCCGATACTAACACTGAAAAGAAATGGTACATCCACACTTCAATGATACAACTAACGCATTCCTCCCACCTGTAATTTTTTGAATATTTTAAAATTTCATAAACTTGCTCTACGTCATTCTTCCTCCAGCGTGTAATTTTTTGAATTTTTTTAAAATTTCATAAACTTGATCTTGGCATCCCTGTTAGCATAGTTATTTCAATGGCTAGGAGATCTTGGTGATGGTCTTTCTATCCAACAGGTATGAGAACTTTTCATTTATGCAATTTCTCCATATTTTCATAAAACGGTGGTGCTAGTAACTCGTTTTGGATGGTATTAATGCCCTCCATAGTAATACAAGCTCTTTATGAATATGCAACTAATATCTGAATCAAAAGATTTATCCCACATGGAGTATGGTATTTCATATTGGATATTTCGGGCTCAAAACGAATAGCCACATTCTGGTTTTCTTCCTCTTACGTCGAAGGATGAAATTCTTAAAACAAAATTTGTTAGGAGAGTCGTTTCATTAAGGAAGGAAATCTTCTTATCGATATTTCATTATTATATTTCAAACTCTTTTTTCGTGATGATTTCATAAGAATGTGTACTTCATTGATTTGCTCTATTTGTTTCTTGTAAGGCAGGCAACGATTTAAGCAGGTAGCACTTAAATAGTAAAAGAGTTGAAGGTTTTCTGGATTGGTAGCACTTAAATAGTAAAAGAGTTGAAGGTTTTCTGGATTGGTTGTGCCACTGAGGCATTGGGAGTATATCATTTGTATGGACCGATAAGCTGTGATTTCCAATATGTGTTGTAGGGTTTGGTTTTCTTAAACTGATACATGTTTGTGTTGTGAAGATGTTCAAAAAGAGAAGATTGGGGAGTTGATGTGCTCATGTTGTGTTGGTGTTTAGACTCATACATATATGTGTTTGGAGGCAGGGCTATTTATTTTGGATGATCCAAGGAGCCAAAAGGTCACGTTTAATAGAAAATTTTCTGGTTATTAAATTTGAGATTTTTTAGAGGCCCAATCTGTTTTCAGATTTATATTTTGGAGTGCTTCTTCTTGGACATAGATTTTGTAATTTCATAACAATGTTTAACAATAATTATGTGAAAATAATCTCGCTATATTTCATAATATGAATATAATCTCACTATATTTTATGAGCTTTTCATTTTGATCTCCGTGAAGTTATTTTAATGAAATAAATTTTTGGTTATGAAATTCATATTTGTGACAAGTGATTTTCATCTTTTTCACATTATATCATTAAAAATGTGTTTAGTTATAAATATAAAATATAGTAAAATAGATTTACACACTAAAATATGTTTTCCATCATCATCATTGGCCAGGAATGAGTAAGGAATGTGGGCAGTTGTAAATTTAATTTATTTTATTCAAAATAAATTCATAAAATATAATAAATAGTGTCATTTAGAAATGCTTATAATTTATTGATTTTGTTATTTTATTGTATATAGTTTAAACAATTTAATAATGATTTTATTATTTTAATGTATATAGTTTAAATAATGTAATTATAAAAAATATTTGTTTTTTTTTTTTAAGTTATAGATTAAATATACATGTTTTTTAAAATTTTAATATTTAAATATTTACATAAAAAAATAAAAATTGTAATAATTTTATTACATTAAAAATGAAATAGTAATAATAATAATAATTTACTATTATTTAAATATGATTTAGTCTCATTTTATGTCAACCATAATATTCACATTCTCGGGAAAAAAGTTGCTGCTGCGCGCGCGTCTGAACCCGCGATCGAGCCTCGGCCTGGGAACGCCTGAACGAGCTCCATCATGGATCCTCCGGATCCACCCGGTGGGGATCCGGAGCTGCAAAGAGCCTTCTCCAATCTGGTAAAGTCACTCCCTCCGCAAAGACCTAGACCAACAACAACAAAATTTGTGAAGAAGCTTGATGTATTACAGGAAGTCCAACTGCCTCCTACCATTCCGCGCATGGCAGCCATTTCCCTAGCAGAGAAAGGGTTAATCGGGCAATTTACAGGACTGTGGCCATCACCCAGAACAGTGCAAAGATGGGTCGAGAGAAACTGGTCGGACAAGATCCAGGGTAAAATATCCATCAGATTCTGTGGCAGAGGATATTTTACTTTTCATTTTGAAACCAAAGAGGATAAAGATCTAATATTCAGAAATGGGCCTTACTTTATGGACTCCAGGGGCCTCTATCTCAATAAATGGACTCCAGTTTTTGATCCAGAACTTGATATACCAAATGCGGTTCTAGTTTGGGTTAGACTGCCTCACCTTCCCCTTCACTGCTGGGGGCATGACTCGGTTAAAGCAATAGGAAATGCGGTTGGGAAATACATAGATCGTAGTGAACCTAAAGACAACATGCAGGCGTGTGCGCGGATTTGTGTTGAAGTCGATCTGGGTCGAGGACTGCCGGAAGCGAT
Source organism: Pinus tabuliformis (assembly GCA_031772625.1). Taxonomy (NCBI): domain Eukaryota; kingdom Viridiplantae; phylum Streptophyta; class Pinopsida; order Pinales; family Pinaceae; genus Pinus; species Pinus tabuliformis. The sequence continues at coordinate 1,770,140,739 of CM062816.1, forward strand.
CAAGCTAAAAGTTGATGACTGGTTCCATATTCAGCAGTTGGATTACGAGCAGATACCCTTCAAATGCAAGGTATGCCACGAATATGGACACTTTGCAAATAGATGCACTAAATTAATTAACGTAAAATCTGATGAGCAGGATGGGCAATGGGAAACTGTAAAAAGGAAAAAATCATCTCCTCCCCTCAAATCTTCGTATCCTGAGGTCCCTGGCCCTTCCCATCAGCATCCTTCCCGTCAGCAACTTTCCCATCAGCAACCCTCCTCCTCCCAGCAGCCTCCCCTTCAGAATCCTCCCTCACCTCCTCGGACTTCCGATCCTCCTATCCCTCCATCCTCTAACCCCTTCGTGATCCTCTCTGAGGCTGATTCCGGGCCTGATTTCCCTTCCACAGATCCACCTCTCCATCTTTCTCCTCCTCACATCACTCAGCCCTCCCCTGATCCCCCTTCTTCTAGGATTACCAGGAGCTCTTCAAAGGAACATGGAGCGCCCAGTGATGTCCCTAAAAAGCATGGGCCTGGCAGGAAATCGGCCAAGCAACAGAGGGAGGAAAATGCTCAGAAAGACATAGCCATGGGTTCCCAGACTCCAATAGAGTCCTTCATTCTTGGACACTTGGAAAAAGAAAATAGTAACAAAGGCAATGAGAGGCGAGCACCTCTCCATGTAACCAGTAAATCATGATGAAAATACTATCTTGGAATAGTAGGGGATTAGGGCACCCCTCCAAGCTAGCAGCCCTCAAGGATTTAATACATAGTGAAAATCCTGAAATTGTCCTTATCCAAGAAACAAAGCAAGATCAGTCAGAAATTAGTAGAGTAATAAGCCAGCAAAAGCATTTCAATGGATGTGCAAGCGAAGCAAGAGGAGCCTCAGGCGGCATTCTAACTATGTGGGATAACAATAAATGGATCTGTGACTCCACCAGAGTCCACCAAAACTGGATCCGAGTCAAACTGGAAAGCAAGACTGGTGGCTCAAAGGTAACAGTTTACAACATATATGCTCCGAATCAGTACAGAGAGAAAGAAGTGTGTTGGAACACATTGGAAGCAAGTATAGAAGAAGAGCAGAACAATAACCTCATTATAGCAGGAGACTTAAATCTGGTGATGCACGCTAACGAAAAAAGAGGAGGAAATTTTACCCCTGATCCTTTCAGAAGTCGACTTGAGACCATCATGCAGGAACAAGACCTTGTTGATATCAGACCCACAAACCGTAGGTACACCTGGAGTAACAGAAGAATTGGTGCCGGCAATATCATGGAACGTCTTGATAGATTCCTTATAAGTATAGCATATCTGTCCACCTTCACTACAGGCCATTCAAATATTCTCAATGTTTCAGCCTCTGATCACTACCCAATAACGCTTACTCTTCATAATCAATGTCAGCTAGGACCCATACCATTCAAATACTGCTCCATTTGGAATCGTTTCCCAGCAGCAAAAGATGTGGTGCGGCAGGCTTGGATTCAACATGTGGAAGGTTCGCCAACTTATATTTGGGAGACAAAATTGAAGAGAGTAAGACAGGCTCTAAAAAATTGGGCAAAGAACAACTATCAAGAGCCCGAGGTGAACAAAAAGAAAATTAAGCAAGAGCTAGAAGAAGTGCAGCAAAGAATTGAAGCTCTTGGGCTATCCCAGCAAACTAAGGAGCAAGAAACTAGATTATATTCTCAGCTGAGTCAAACTATAAGGGATGAAGAAACAAAATGGAGACTGAAATCAAGGCAACTCTGGTTGCAAGAGGGGGACAAAAACACATCTTATTTCCACAAGCAGGCCATGGTTCGAAAGGCCAGAAATACAGTGAATACAATAAAGGATAATGAAGGAAACAGTTACAACACTCAGGACTCTATAAAGGAAGCAGCCACCAAACACTTTAATAGCCTTCTGACTGAGGATAAAGATGAGGAGGATTATTCAAGCATGCTGCAGCACCTGTCTAAAGGAGTCACACAAGAAATGAACAACAGCCTTAGAAAAGAAGTAGAAGAAGAAGAAATCCAAGCAGCAATTTGGAGCTTACACCCAGATAAGGCTCCAGGACCTGATGGGTTTCCAATCAGCTTTTTTAGAGAATATTGGCAGATGATCAAAAAAGATCTCTTAAAGATGATACGCTGGGTTCTACAAAAAGGCAAAATGGGGGGATTTACCAACTCCACCTATCTAGCCTTAATCCCAAAAGAGAACAGACCCTCCTCTTTTTCAAGATTTCAGCCAATATCTTTATGCAACTCAGCATATAAAATAATTTCAAAAATTCTAGCAACTAGGCTCAAGCCACACCTCCCATCCCTGATCTCAGAAAACCAAGGGGGCTTTCTCCCTAATAGGCACATCACTGACTCTATCCTTCTTGTGCAAGAGGCCATCCACTCAAGCTTAAGTAGAAAAGAGAAAGGGTTTGTCCTTAAGCTGGATCTTGCCAATGCTTTTGATAGGGTAAGGCATTCCTTCCTGTTTGTTGTTCTTCATAAAATGGGATTTGACCCCTCCTTCATCACATTGATTAAAGCTTGTATAACTGATCCCTGGATCTCCCCTTTAATTAATGGGAGACCGTGTGCTGCATTCCAATCCTCTCGTGGCCTTAGACAAGGCTGCCCCCTATCTCCTTACTTGTTTATCCTTATGGCTGAATCATTCAGTCAAACCTTGGATTACAACCGGAGAGTAGGTCTAATCACTGGCATCAAGATTGAGCAAGGAACAAAGAACATCAATCACTCTCAATTTGCAGATGATACTCTATTAATAGGAGGAGCTTCCATCACTATAGCAAGGCGCTTTAAGAAGATCTTAGACCAATTCATGGATTGCTCAGGTGGGAAGGTCAATCAGATAAAAAGTTGTATATATGGTTGGAATACATCAAATCACACCATCCATAACATTGCAAGTATATTTGGAGTTTCCTGCAAACTAGTCTGGAATCATTTCTCCTATTTAGGGATGCCAGTAAGTATGGGACCGCTGAAAGCTGATACCTGGAATGAAATTCTTGACAAAATAAAGAGAAAAATCCAGCAATGGGGCACCATGTGGCTGAATCCAGCAGGACGACTAGTTCTTCTAAAATTAGGTATAGCTTCTCTTCCCATATATCGTTTCTCTTTATATCAAGCTCCTGTTGTTTTCCATCAGAAAATGGAAAGAGCCCTCAGGCATTTCCTTTGGCAAGGAGGGAAAACGAATAAAAAAAAATTCAATCTTGTAAGATGGAAGAACATCATTCAATCTCAGGATAAAGGAGGATTAGGCATCAGATCACCAAAATTGCTAAATTTAGCACTGGGAGCTAAAATAGTATGGAGGATGATCACAGGGCCTACAGCGTGGTGGAAGAATGTTTTGGAAGCAAAATACCTGAACTGCACAAGGCATCAACTCCTGGAGACAAATATACCCAACAGAGATAGCACAAAAATTTGGCAACTCTGCAAGAAGGCTATTACCTTTATGTCTCAGAATATCTCAAAGGTCCCAGGAAGGGGGAGCAGCATCAACTTCTCCACAGATAGAATTTTAGGGCAGCATCCCATTGGAACAAACATGGAGGCAATCCCTGCCATAAACTGGCTCAATGGCAAAGGAATAATGCATTTGGCTCAAATATCACAATGGGACAATCATTCTCAAGCTTGGATAGGTTGGAATTTTCCGGACCATCCCAGGGAGCTAGAAACTAGCCTCACTGTCCTAAAGAATCTCCTACACAGCAAAGCTCCGATCCAAGAAGGCAAGCATGATGGATATCGTTGGGATCCAACTGGAACTCAATACACGGTTAAAGTTGGACACCAATTTCTATGTGATAGCAACTTCCATCAGGAAATATGGAACCAATGGAAACTTGTATGGAGAGCAGAAGCACCCCCCAAAGTCAAATTTTTCATTTGGTTGCTCTTGAAAGGAAAACCACTAACAGCGGAAAATTTAAAGAAAAGAGGCATAATGGGGCCATCTAGATGCCCAAACTGTTGTAGATCAGAGGAAACAATCCAGCACCTGTTTATAGAATGTCCGGTGGCAGATGAATGTTGGAGAAAGATGGCCTCAATAGGGGAAGCTGCCTGGGAGCCTCAGGCAACTATTGCAGAAACGATTCACAAATGGAGGAAGAATTGTCCATGGAAAGAGAAAAGGAGTAAATTGGTGCAAAGGGTATGGAACACCATTCCTCTAACCCTTTTATGGCACATTTGGTTGGCAAGAAATGGAAGGATCTTCCAGGAGAAAGGTTGCAACACCAGGATAATGTGTCACAAGGCAAAAATGTTAGCGGTGGAGACAGTCACAAATCACACCAAAGGCAAGATTGAGGCAACAAATTATAGCATGGAAGAGAGAAACCTGATCAGCTATGTTTTAGAGAATATTGCTAGCGCTCAGGAAATAAATCAAGGAAGAACACAAACGAAAGATACAAACAGCGCATGGAAACTGAGGTTAAAGGATGAGGAATTTTCGAATTGGCTGAGAAATTGCAACAGGTTCTACTTATTTTTTGATGGTGCTTCTAAATCGAACCCGGGTCAAGCAGGTGCAGGGGGTCTAATCTGCAACGCAAATGGAGAGAGCATACTTCATTTCGAATGGGGGCTAGGAGAGATTACCAACAACAGGGCAGAAGGATTAGCATTATATCAGGGCCTCACACAGCTGCTAAAGTTAGGGATAAGAACGGCAGTGGTGTTTGGGGACTCAACAATAATTATCAGACTAATGGCGCAGAGACAGAGCACGCCGAATATCCTCCTCCAGCAGATAAACCACCGGAATCAGATCCTCCATGCTTCAATGGAAAATGTCGAATACTATCACATCCTACGTGGCTTGAACAAGGAGGCTGACAAGTATGCCAACAGGGCATGCGAGCGCTCCAAGGGCAGCCTGAGTTGTAATAACACTGTCTCTCTTCAACCTTTACCATGAACCCACAACATTTAGTCAACAGCAGGAGTACCCAAACTGACAGAATCAATGACACCAGACAAGTAATCAGTGCCGATGACGGAGCAGGTAAGGTAGGCAGGATTTGGATCAGAAATGAGGTCAGAATATCGATTCAGCGCATGGGAATCAAGAGTAATCCAGGAGAAAATCGTCCTTGCAGAAGGATCCCATCTGCGGTTCAAGATATGCATTTGACCATTCCGTGGAATACTGTGAGACGTAGACGGGCATCTTCCCACCCTCACAACAGGCAAATGGATTCTATTTATACCCCAGATGGTAGAACTCTTCAATACATTAAGAAATCCAGTTTCTACAGGCAACAGAATATTATAGTTCCCGTTCATCTCCAGTCAGCCCGAGGTAGTTGCTATAGCGCCCAGCAGAAGCATAACAATCCTGTGAAAGTTGTGGTTGCAGTCAGCTGGAAGCGAAGAACTCAGAGGTCCAGCGCTAAAGAAGCCGACAACGCAGACAGGGAATTTTCAGTGATAATGGCCCGCTCAGAAGATTGCTTCCACTGCAGAGACCTTCAGGCTGAGTTCGAGGAGTTGAGAGCGCAACAGCGTGCACTGGAGGACCAAGTCCGAGGTTTGGAAACGCGAATGGAAGATCAGTTCAGAGTTCTCAATGAGAAGTATCGGGCAGAGATCAATCTGTTTCTGCACAGAGTCAATTCTCTACATGAGCAGTTCAGCAACTTGGCCAACCGGTGCAGCCACGCAGAAGAATCGATAGTAGTCCTCAAGTTCATGATGGACAAAAAGCTCAAGGAAACCCCTTCTTCCTCCAGTGCAAAACAGAATGAGCCAGACCCATACCCAGAAGAGTCCACAGCTAGGAAGATCAGCCATATAGAGATAGATTAGATATGTTTTGTAGTTGTAAATTTTGGTGTTTGCAATATGTAAGGATTTACAGTAGTTTAAGTAGCCTTAGAGGCAGGAATATTAGAACAAGGACCAAGGAAAGGACCCTTTTTGTAATTCCTTGGATCCATGATGTCCAGGAAACATTGTATGTATGGCGAACTGCCTCTCTTTTTTTCAGATCATAATATAGCAACCGAAATTTGTCTAAAAAAAAAAATATGATTTAGTCTCTTTTAATTTGTTATATCATGTGAAGTTATTTTATTATTTTTCAAATGTTGACATTTTAAAAACTAATGTGGAATAAAAATAATAGTTGTTCACATAATTTTACTTTTATAATATTTATTTAATATATATATTTATATATTTAATGAATAGTAGTACATTGTTGTATTTAATTCAAATATGTATTATTTGTTATTTATCTATTTTTTAAATATTTAAATTTGTTATGGGGTGTTTTTGAAAAAATAATTAATAAATAAATAATATTTTTTATTAATGGTATATAAATTAAAAAGTAATAGAATATGATATTAAAATATTTACTATATTAAGATGAAGATTTCAAATTTTTTTTTTTTAATTAAAATAGTTAAATATTTTTGTATATAATAATAATAATAATAATAATACATTTATATTTAACTTAAAATATTTATCGAATTTTGACTTATCAATTTTAATAATTTTATACTTCAAAATTTGTAATTTATTTAATTAATATATAAAATATTGGGCATTACTTCATAAGTTCTAAAATATAAATTTTAAGAAATTTATTGTAAGAAATTTTTAATTCAAATTATTTAAAAAGAAAAAGGAAAAACAATCCAAAAAGAATGTGATTTTAACATATTTTCAATTTATTATTTATTTATTAGGTGATACCTTTTTATTAAAATATAATGATTATTTTTCCCCTTAAATTGAGGAGGATTTTCAATCTTTATCCATATTTAAGAATTTTTTAAAATTTGAGTATGATTGCTAATATTCACAAAATGGAAATCATGAAAATTAAATTTGAAAGAATAATATAATACTTAGGTATATAACAACTGACAATATTTTGAGGAATTTGAAATATATTTTGGAATTCATGATACAAATTCAACTAGAATTATGGCATTTTGAATAGGATTATTAGAGTTTGGAAAGTTTATTATGGATATCAAGGAAGTTTTGAAAAAAGATATAGCAGATTCAAACAAATTTAATTTCCAAATTAAAGGAAACATCTTATTCTACTCTTTTTATGGAATCAAATCGTTTCCTTATTTAGAGTATGGCTATGACTATGTATCTAATGTATAATAAAAGGCTAAACCACATGGGCAACCCAAGACTTTTTAAAATATCTTCAAAGTCTAGCCACAACCACCTTTGAATCAAGTGGGATTGTATAAGGAGGCATTACCTTGGTTATACCCACAGGGGCTTCACTGGAGGAACAATATCATACCACGTGGGTTCATATCCACATTTGAATCAAGTGGGATTGTATAAGGAGGCATTATCTTGGCTTGACCCATAAGGGCTTCACTGGGGGAACAATATCATACCACGTGGGTTCATATTGGGGGATATATATTGAGGAAAAAATGACATAATATATTGGGCGATATATAGGGGGTAAAGGGTCTTTATATTGGAAAATGTAAAAAATGGAGCTTAAAGTTAATGAAAAATATAAAGAGGCATAAAAAATGTTAATGAAAAAAATGGATACCTACAATATCTACTGAAAATAGGGGTTTTTTAAATTGGGAAGCTACATTGGGTTCATATTGGTAGGGGGTTAAATAATGTGATTTTTAGAGGGATTTTCCAATATGTAGTCAGATTAAGGGTATTGTTTAATATGCCACAAATGCACGTGATATGTCAGAGGTTCACTAAGTGAATCCCTGGTGGTTAGACCATGGAGGGATAATGGAAGAGATCATTTTGCACACTAAAAGATAATATTATAAATTATGGTACCATAAGGAGTTAGAGATATATACATTCTTAAAATAAGAACAAATTTTCATGAACTTAATCCTCAAAAATTTCATGAGCTTAATTCTCAAAACCTTTGAGTAAATCCAAATTTGAAAATATTTGTCATGCTTTCAACCTTTTGAACTTTTTAATTATGCAAAACTAAGGTGATGTTGAATTTTTTTTCTTGATGTATTTAAAGCATAGAAAAAAACTAATTTCAAGTAATATTTTACTTAGATTAAATCTAAACTTCAAAACAATTGTTGCACTTTCAATTTCTTGACCTTTTAATTCAACAACACTATGACGATGTTGAAACACTTTTTCTTAAAGTTTTCTAAGTATAGAAACAAACTTCTAAAGAATTTCAAGTAAAAATTTACCTTCTTAAAGTTCCATAAAACATTTTTGGTCTCAAAGCATATTAATCATACTTGCCATCATATATATTAGATTCATCTTAACTTGGATCTTTCAAACAGTGTGAAGAATATAACTTTTTAACCTAGAATCATTTAATTTTATGTTGCTTATTAAGAAAATTGACTAGTCTTTATACTAGATAGATCAGGGTCTTGGTTAAATAGATTTAGCGTAATCTTTAATTATTTTAAATATTGTTACATATGTTTTTAAAACAACAAGAAATCCTATCAGAACGGAGTTGTCAAACCAACAATGTGGACAACCATCACTGACTACTATCCACAAATGCAAGTTGACTCATTATTGTTGTTCAAGGAAAACCATGCCACATGTATTAACATGTTGGTGGTTCGTAAGGGGGCATGGTTTCACTCCCAGATGCCTTTGGGTCTAGGGCATATGTGTTTTCTTGTTTTGTTTTCCTTTTGGTTTCAAGAGTTGTTTGAACCTTGTGGTCGTTGGGAGCCATGTGGCTTTGTTTATAGTTAAAGGTGTTGGGGTGTAAGGTTTATGTGGTAGGGTTCTCCACGTCTCAGGGGAAATTACTTGGGAGTTCTTCTTGTTTCATGGTTTTTTTTATGATTGTTGGTGATGATGTTGTGGGATGGTGTTTTAAGTGTAGGGGAGACTACTTTTCGTGTTATTTTTTGTTTCTTTATAGGTAGAGGAAGATTTAGTAGCTTCCACAGGTGCATCCCATCTATTGCTACCACGCTTCCCATGCAGCTTATGCATTGTCGCCAGGGGGGACGTAGTAGTCCGCAGGGATATCATAGGGTGAGGCTCTTCACTCAATAATTTTCTACCACATATATGCAGTGCCACCAGAATCAAGAAGAGAAATACGTAAGTTGGACATTGAGACTGAGTTGGAGAGGAAATCCTACTTTGATTCTGAAATCATGGACGAAGTGTCTACCTAGATTTCAGACCCTATACAGCCTAGCGGAAGAAAGCAGTACGTGAACTAAGTGGATTTACAAATGCATATGAAAACTCTTCTGGGGCATAATGTCTTCGCTACCTTAGAAGAAATTAAGAGAATGTCGAAGAACAAACGGTTCACCATGGATAAATTGGATGCAAGGCTTGCCCATGTGGATGGACACTTCCATAGTGAATCTGATAATGATGAACCTCCAGGATCAAGTGTTAGAGCTCTAGCTACTATCTCATATTCAGAGTCTGGATGACTCGTTTTGTCTGTCAGTTCTTTTAGGTTTTTTGTTATGTATATGTAGTTTATTTTTTTGGATAGCCAAAGAATATAGCTTTTAGTATTCTCTATTTTTATTTGGATTTAGTCGTAATTTTGAGTTTTGGGGCCATGGATTATGTTAGGAAATAATTTTGTTTCTATCTGGAATTCATGTGTTATGGTTACTACAACAATGTAATTGTGATTTTTTTATAATACAAAGTATTATCTTACAAAAAAAAATCTATATGGATCTACTCAAAAGTATATACAATGTGTACCCATTGGATGCATAATTTAGTTATACATCCAAATAGTTCTAACACTTGAAATTTAAGTAAATGTATAAGAAAATAAGACAAAAATACCACAAAAAGAATTATTTGTCTTCCTTTAAAAACACTATAACCCTTATTTTATAATATTTACTATTATTTTATTATATTCCTTAGGAAGTACATTTTATACCTCAAAATTAATCTAATAGGAAGCTCAATATGGAAGATACTTCGATAGAGATCAATGGGTATTTGGATACTACATCGATGGGGATGTCGATGAAACACTGGACTAAGTTGGATCAGAGGGTGAAGAGCACAATGTAGTTATGTATCCCAAATTAAGTATCACTAATTTTTCCAGGAGAAGCTACAATGAAGGAATTGTGGAATAAGTTAGGGGCTTTGTATTAGTTTGTGTTCTTATTGAACAAATTGTTCTCACAAAAGACATTGTATGCCCTGAGAATGAAGGATGAAGACTCAATAATAGACCGTTTGAACATATTCAATATTGTAATAAGACAACTATTATCTATTGATATTAATATTTTAAATAAAAATAAGTGGATAGATTTGTTGTGTTCTTTGCTAGACTAGTTGGATAGTTTAGTTGCTGTCATAGGTAGTAATGCAACTATTTTAAACTTTGGTGAAATAGTCTCATCCTTCATATTTGAAAAGGTGAAATGGAAAAACATAGAAAGTCTAAATGCATATGCCTTATATAGAAGAGGACACTCCAAGGATAGGAATAAAAATAATTCCTTAAGTAGGAGATTGAAATTTAGAGGAAGACCTATATCTATTGGAAAATTCGTAAATGTGTGTTGGAGATGTGGAAAAGAGGGCATACAAGAAACATTATATATCCAAAATTGTTGAGAAAGGGAAGGGCTCTGATGATACTCCTATAAAAGTAAAAAGCTCTTTAGATGAAGTATAGGATGTGTACTTGGCTTCTTAAACCACACATGTAAATCATAAGACATGGTTAGTCAAATTAGGTGCATCTTTTCATGTGACTCCTCATAGGGAGTGATTTTGGGGCAATAAAAAGTATGATGGCGGTGATGTTTTCCTAGGAGATGACTCAACAACCAAAATCATAAGGCAAAAAAAAGGTCAAGTTGAATCTCATGAATGGAAGGATTAGATCACTCCTTAATATTTTTCACAACCCATAATTAATCAAGAATTTGATTTATGTAAGCAAGATGAATGATGCAGGTGTAAAAATGGGGTTTGAAAAGGAAACCTATGGGATGGTTCAAGGAGAAATGTTGTGGGTGAGGAAATTTTAGATTGCAACTCTATATGAGACGCTAGGAAACATTATTAGTGATGGGTGCAATAGTTCCATTGTTCCTCACAATGAATTTGTAGAAGGAAAAACTAGGAAATATCATAGAGAAAGGCCCTTGAGTACTCAATGGTAAAGGTATTGTTAAATATATGCCTAAATGTTCTCTGCATTTTGATTTATGTTAGCATTATTTATATGGGATGTTGAATCATGTAAGATTATAATGTGGTGTTATGAGGGCAAAATAATATTATGGTTGGTATAAAATGACATGTTTGGACCTATTTCAGTTCCATCATTGAGTAAATCTATATATTGTATCTCATTTATAGATGATTTTTTGAAAAATACATGGATTCATTTCATTAGGAAGAAATATAAACTATTTGACAAATTTAAAGAGTTTGAGCCTTTTGTGTATAATCAGAAAAAGAAGATAATTGAGTTGTTGAGGAATGATATTTGCAGATAATTTTGAAGGATTAATTTGAGGAATTATATAATAAGTGCAATATACAAAAGAAGAAAGCTACTCCATACGCACCTCAACATAATGGAGTTGTAGAAAGGATGAATAGGACATTGATCGAAAAAATGAGCATTAGGAGAAGAATTTTGGGTAGAGGCAATGGATATTGCATGTTATCTGGTAAGTTGATCACTCTCACCAACATTTGATGAAAAAACTCCATGTGATATATGAATTGGAAAGAAACCATCCTTAAACATCACAAGGTATTTGGCTATGATGCTTATGTATACATTCCAAAGAAAAATAGGAATAAGCTAAATACTAAAGGTGAGAAGTGTAGCTCTATTAGATATAAAGATGGTTTGAAAGTTTATAACCTTTAGATCCTAGAAACTAACAATGTTGTGTATAGCTGAGATGTTACATTAACACTGAGATTTTACCATGGAAATCCATAAACAAAAAATAAAATACTTAAAGATTTTTCGATGTGTTATTTATATACAATGTTACTATGCAATATGTATATCAATAGATTTTAAATTTCTGTGGTATGCATATTTCACAACATCCATAAACCCCCAATCTATTTATCCTATATTAAAATACAATTGTAGTTCTTTAATTGAAATTACAAAACAATGGGATGAAACACTATGCATTACAAAAATGCTAAAATCAAAAACTGTGTGTTGAAACCCGTTAAATCCGAATGCAAAAAATTACCCAAAAAAATTGTTGGAAGTATATAGGGAAGGCTATTGTACCCCCTATGAGTCTCCCACTGCATCTAATACATATGAGTTGCGTGTGGGATTATAACTTATAATCTTAATATTAAAATCAATACACCTTATCCTACCTACCTCATAAAAATGAGCTTCTCCCCCACTAAGTGCATGACCATGGTAGCCCCAAGGGTTAGCTCAATCGGTCAAGTCGGCGCCTCCCAGATGGGAGGTCACAGGGTCAATTCCTGAAAGCTCTTGGGGTCAGGTCAGTAAATAGGCCGAGGGGTGTGATCCTCAATCCACCCAGTTCTTACCGTGGACGTAGTGGCTACCCAATGACCAAGGGTATTCGTGAACCACCGGGGAAAAAAAAGTGCATGACCATGGTTAGGTACTTAATATAGAAGAATAAAATAAACAAAATGCATGACAAAAGGCTTCTTAAAATCACTTTCGAATAACCTTTGATGGCTAATTCCAGGATGGCATCAAGACATCTAGTCTTGGCTTAATCAGTGGGGATTCAGGAAAATTTCATCATACCAGACACAAGAGATATTAATAATATTATTACATCCAAATTTAAATAGAATGAGGAGTTAGAAAAGGATAAAAACTTAAAATATACTACAAAGAGGTGGTCAACTATAATATAAAATATTAAAAGTATCTTTTAGTACTAACCAACACAAAGAGGAAAATCAACACTACTAAAATATGAACGAACTCTAATGAGCTACATACAAAAATTGGGCGTTGGAAAATTATGAAAACACCATGAGATGCAAGAACCTCTTATCTTTGTGACACTAAGAGGGTTGGAGGTGAAAGACATTTCCTCTTAAAATTCTCTACATACACCCAAATTAGAAATCAATTTAAAATATCTATTATGCCATTGACCCTCTCAATATTCAAAATCTTATGGTAATCTAAGTAATTTTTACCTTTTTAAAGATCAGATGGACCAATTGTGATTTTAATCAACAACAATTATCATCATTATCAATTTAATTATGAAAAATATGTGAAAAGTTATGTGTCATAACATTAATTAAAAAATTATATAAATGGAAAATCATATTTGTATTAAAATTTAGTGCTAAGAAAAAAATTATATATATATATATATATATATATATATATATATATATATATATATATATATATATATATATATATATATATATATATATACATTCATCATCATTATCAATTTAATTATGAAAAATAAGTGAAAAGTTATATGTCATAACATTAATTAAAAAATTATATAAATGGAAAATCATATTTGTATTAAAATTTAGTGCTAAGAAAAAAAGTGCATTTTTTTATAAATTATATACTCATCATTATTATCAATTTAATTATGAAAAATATGTGAAAAGCTATGTGTTATAACATTAATTCAAAAATTATATAAATGAAAAATCATATTTGTATTAAAATTTAGTGCTACCAAAAAAATTGTCCTTTTTTTTTAAAATTTATAACATAAATGATATATTTTGAATGTAGAGAGAAATCAAAATAACAATAAAAATTTCTCCATAAAAAAGTTATATTTTTATTAAATTAAAAAATATTGCATTAAGAGTGGTGAGGATTTTTACAATTTATTATAGGGTATATGTTGTTCTATAAATTTTCATTGAAAATATTTAAAAATTAAATATAAATTAAATAAAAAATAAATAAATCACTACAGATGTAACAACATTATAGCCTGGATCATGCTTAATTTTTTTTTTCTTGGCTAATAATTTGTCTTCCTTGAATATAAGGAAACATGTTAGAGGCATTTGGAAGGAGTGAAACCATGTCTCCTTACCGATACAAGTGGCATGGTTTTCCTTGAATAACAATGATGAGCCAACTTACATTTGTGGATAATAGCCAACAATGGTTGTCCCTAATGTTGGTTTGACAATTGAGTTCTGATAGGTTTTTCCATTGTTTTAAAAATATATGTAACAATATTTAAAATAATTAAAGATTACCCTAAATCTATTTAACTAAGACCCTGATCTATTAAGTATTGAGGCTAATAAGAAACATAAAATTAAATGATTCTGGATTAAAAAGTTATATTCTTCACAATGTTTGATAGATCCAAGTTTAGATGAATCATATATATATGATGGAAAGTATGATTAATATGCATTGAGACCAAAAATGGTTTATGGAACTTTAAGAAGGTAAATTTTTACTTGAAATTCTTTAAATTTTTGTTTCTATGCTTCAAAAACTTTAAGCAAAAGATCGTTATAGTGTTGGTTGAATTAAAAAGTCAAAAAATTGAAAGTGCAACAATTATTTTGAAGTTTAAATTTAATTGAAGTAAAATATTACTTGAAATTATTTACAAATTTTGTTTCTATGCTTGAAATACATCACAAAAAAACATTTCAACATCACCTTAGTTTTGCATATTTAAAACCTTAAAAAGGTTAAAAGCATGACAAAAAATTTCAAATTTGGATTTACCCAAAGGTTTTGAGAATTAAGCTCATGAAAATTTGTTCTTAATTTTAACAATGTGAATATCTCTAAGTCCTCATGGCACCATAATTCTAATAATATTTTTTAATGTGCAAAATGATCTCTTCCTTTACACCTCCATTGTCTAACCAAGATAATGCCTCCTTATACCATCCCACTTGATTGAAAGTGGTTGTGGCTAGACTTTGAAGTTATTTTAGAAAGCCTCTTGTTGTCAATGTGGTTTAACCTTTTAATAGTCATGCTCTAAATGAGGAAATGATTTGCTTCCATAAAAAGAGTAGAATAAAATGTTTCCATTAATTTGGATTTTTTTTTTTTTTTTTTTTAATCTGCTATATCCTTTTTCAAAACTTCCTCCATATCCATAATAAACTTTCTAAACTCTAATAATCTTATTCCCAATATCATAATTCTAGTTGAACTTGTGTTATGAATTCCAAAATAGATTTGAAATTCCTTAAAATATTGTTGGTTGTTATATACTTAAATATTATAAATGATATTTTTTAAAATTAAATTTTCATGATTTTCATTATGTGAATATTAACAATCATTCTCAAATCTTAGAAAATTCTTAAATATATA
Source organism: Pinus tabuliformis (assembly GCA_031772625.1). Lineage (NCBI taxonomy): Eukaryota > Viridiplantae > Streptophyta > Pinopsida > Pinales > Pinaceae > Pinus > Pinus tabuliformis. The sequence continues at coordinate 1,770,156,084 of CM062816.1, forward strand.
TAAAGACTGAATATTTTCCTCAATTTAAAAGGAAAAAATAGTCATTATATTTTAACGAAAAAGTATTATCGAATAAATAAATAAATAAATAAATAATTTGAAAATATATTAAAATCATATTCCTGTTGATTGTTTTTCCTTTTTCTTTAAAAATAATTTGAATTATTAGTTTTTTAAATTTATATTTCAAAAAGTGGATGAAGTAATGCCCATTATTTTATATTTTAAAATTAAATTACAAATTTAAAAGTATAAAATTATTAAAATTAGCATATAAAAATTTGACAAATATTTTAAATTAAACATAATTATATTATTATTGTTAATTTTTTTAATTTATATATACAAAATATTTAACTATTTTAAATTAAAAGATTTAAACTTGAAATCTTTATGTTAATATCATATCCCATTACTTTTTAATTTATATATTATTATTAAAAAATAAATTTTTAATATATTTTATAAACACCCCCAAAAAGAAACACAAATATTAAATAATAATAATTAAATAACAATTAATACATGTTTGAGTGAAAGAAACAACACACTAATATTTATAAAATATATTATTATATATTAAATAAATATTATAAAAGTAAATTTATGTAGATAAAGCCTGCTCTCTTACGGACCACCAGCGGGTTATTTCAGGTGGCGTGGTTTTCCTTGATAACAGTGATGTGTCAACTGACATTCGCGGATAGCAGCCAGAGATGGCTGTCCTCACTGTTGGTTTGACAAAACTGAATTTGATAGGTTTTTCCACCTTTTGGAAAAAACAATTTCTTTTTATTTCACATTCATTTTTAAAGAGTGTGAAATTGAAAAATAATTAAAATAACTCCATATAATATAACAAATAAAATAGACTAAATTATATTTAAATAATAATAAATTATTATTATTATTAATTATTAATTTTTAATATAATAAAAATATATTTTTATTATTTTTATTTTTATGTAAATATTTGAATATTAAAATTTTAAAAACATACTTATCTAAATCTATAACTCAAAAAAATAAATAATTTTTTATTATTAAACCGTTTAAATTATATACATTAAGATAACAAAATCAATAAGTTAGACGCGCAGAGCAGGTTCACGAAATTTAAAATAAAAATAAAAATTAGACGCCGGAGGAAAAAGCCCAGAGCAAGTTTATGAAATTTTAAGAAATTCAAAAAGTTACACGCGCGAGGAATGTGGTAGAGCAAGGTTATGAAATTTTAAAATATTAAAAAAGTTACACGCGGGAGGAATGGGGTAGTTGTATCATTGGAGTGTGGATGTATCATTTCTTTTCAGTGTTAGTATCGACGGATTACGAGGCACCAAGTGCAGCTGGACGGACGGAGTGCTGCGCCGGAAACGCAGACGGTACAATCGTCGAGGAATATTAACTTAACGGAAATTAGAAAAATCTGATTGCATCTCAATGTCAATGGGTATGTATGACATACATACCGATGTCACATCATCCCCGAAAAGTCGCAATATAGACCACTCTGTTTTGAAATTCCGCCCACATCATCCTCGAAAAGTCGCAATATAGACCACTCTGTTTTGAAATTCCGATTTTATTGGTCAGTGTAATATGTATGTACATATAATATCTTCTTCCAAATAGGATGATGTTTTTTAAAATTTATTTTATAGGATATTTTATATATCTTGAAATATTTTGTTCATAATCAATATTTAATTAATTAATTAATTAATTAATATTTATTTTAAATGTTATGTGTCAATTTTAAGGTAAGTATGGATGAAATTATACATCACTTTTATAATGAGAAGTTTAAGATTCTATATTTTAGCAATAAGAATTTGTTTTAATTTTATTTTGTAAAACTTTCATTATGATTGATATTGATATATTATGTATCAACTCTATGATTGATATTGATATATTATGTATCAATTCTATATTAGACATATTACGATTCCTATACATATGTTGTAGAAAATACTTAATAATACAAAAAATATTCTTTATATTAAAATTTAAAAATCACTATTAAATATAATAATAAATGTATTTAATAATAAATTTAGAAATAATTGAACTAATTAAGTTAAATAATTTAATATTTTAAGAGATATCTAGATAAATCCACATAATAGGAGGAATATATTTACCGTATCTGTCACCATCTAAATCTTTTTAATAAAATAACTATACTGGTAATTGCCCCAAAAGGTGCAAAGAGAGGCAGATAGGATTGTTAAATTGTAATTGTTGAATTGCAAAAGTTGTACTTTGATTTGAAATAATAATTGTAAAAAAGGAACCATCATCAAATGAGGGTGAAGGGAATCCATTTTCATCATTTGCTGTTGATGATGAAGGAGAATGTGATAAGATATCTTGCAACATGCAAAATGACTTATATGAACAAAAATGTTTTTTCAAGAACAAAAAGCCCTTCTAATAGAGCACAGGATGACACATTACCATGCCTGCAATTGCTGCCACAACTGCATTAACAACAGTGTTCACCCATTCATCTTCAACTTATTTCTAGCCACTGCAGTATACCACATAAGCAATAAACACATTTTTGGAGGTTCTATAGTTTAAATGTTGTAAGCATAATAGTAGTAAATAACCAGGGTAGCTATAAATACTTTTCTGAGCCAACTCTGGAAAAATATGAATAAAATGCTACCTGTTTCTTTTAAAAACAAAAATGTAAACTTTTTGCAGTATTCCTCCTCTTTAGAACCATAATAAGAGAAGGCACAATGAATTGCAAAACAATACTGAAGAGAGATTTCAGGTGGGAGCCTTAAAAGAGGTACCAAATTTTATTGTGTTAGATAGTGAGAGTGATGAAGAACCTGTTCAAGTGAGATCGAGGCTTTCATTGTCACAGAGGACACTGACTGGAAAGAGAAAGTTGAGATCTAATGTAAGGTAAATAATTCCTTTTTCCAAAACATTTCAATCTATATATGTATTGGTTCATTATGAAATGCAAGTTTTAGCAAATGTTTTTTGAACCTCATAGTTGATTTGTGTATTCATTATGTAAAATTTTGTTTCTTGTTTGGATATCTTATTAGGCTCAAGAGAACTGCACTATGTTAGTTAAATCTCTTGCGTGTCAAGAAGCTAACTTCAGGTATAAGATCTGATTTTCCTCTGATGGAGTGGATTAAGTAAATTATTCAACTCTTTGTTAAAACCCTAGTTGTTTTCCTAACAACACTGTGACAACTCGGGAAGGCGTCAATTTGGGCACCATTTTTTCCTAGTAGATTCCACTGATGGAACTTTATTTGAAGGATATTGAAAGGAGATATGATTTTCTGATGGCTTTGCAGGCGGCCTGTTGGCCGTTTCCCTTTTTCGAGCACTTCCTCTTGCAATAGGTAATTTTGAAGGAGGGAATTCGTCATTACTCGTTGCATCTAATCTCTCAAGTTGGTCTGGAATCAAACGAGACATGGCTGCAGTTGCATGAAAGGAGTGGGATGCACAAATTGTGTAACATGGGTTTGTTTGAAATAGTAACAGAGCAAACTAATTTTAACGAACACGACAGACCTTTGTTTGCCATGTTATTCACAGACATGTGGAGGCCCCAAGTATCAGTGTGGTGGGAAGTAGCCATTAAGAATGGTAGTGCTCGTAACACAGTGAACAGTTAGTGGAGTCAGCCTCAGCACCAATGGCAAGGCCGCAATAAATTCATATATCACTGACGATTTTGGTAAGGAAGTCGGCACACTCAGACGGAGAGAATTTCGGATTGTAGTGTGCTTCCCCGTAGGCATTGGGTGAGCCCTGCTGCTTGCAAACCACAACTTGTATTTATTGATTTTCCTGTTGAAAATTTTCATCCCAACCACAATGAGGCTTTACTGAACATTGTTAACACCATAATAAACATTTTTTACAAGCTTCATAAGATGTCGTCTCTATTGGAGAGATAGAGAATTAAAATAAGAGGGAGCTTTTATTTGTATTGAAGATTACCTTAAGAGGTGATTAACCTTATTGAGGCTGGTAGGTTTCAAACCCCAATTTTCTTTCGAGAAGTAGCTTGACCCTTGAAATGGATTTTTCTACTTCACATACTACTAATTTTGTGTATTTGAGAACATTATCTCATGCTGCGAATGCCATCTAGGGGAGCATCAATGGCTTCAATGTCAATATAGAGACTCTTGCCGGAAATTGTGACTGAGTAGTTGAAATATAAGCCAAGGGGCTGTGAAGGATGACCATCCCATGCATGAAGAGTGATGGTGGATGGGGATAGGTCAAGGGAACCAAGTTGCTTCCAAACACTGGCAACCATCACATAGGTGGAGGTGCCTTTGTCAATGATACACCACTGAACAATGGCGTTTCTAATGGAGACTAGTATTTTAAATACAACGGATAAAGGTAAGGGAGGATTTTCTGACTTGTCAACATGAAATAAAATCATCTAATCGTCTTGAGGATCCATGCCACCCAAATCAGATAGTATAGATTTATGTTGGGATGGGCACATTTAGAGGACTTCCAAAATTGACATGGCAGCAGGAGACTATGCCAAGTCATCTACTATGCTATATGTAAGGGCGACTTTGGTGGAAGTAGCATTTCGACGTAATGGACCTTTGGGGATCTTGGGAATAACCTTGACCTTCGGTTAAGGGATCTGCAAGGTATCTTTAGGTGACAATAGAGGCTCGGTGGAAACTTTGGGTTGGGACTTAGTCGTAACTTAGCGGGTGGCTTGTCGTATTGGTGTGATTGAGTCTGAAGGTTGACTTGCTCAGTATTGATCTCATCATAATTCATTATAAGAATTGATAATCATGGTTACCAGATGGTGGAGTTGGTTGAGCTGCCTGACATTGTGTAGGTTGGGTAGCTATATATCCTTGGTGAGGGAAAGGATTAGTAAGCATTGTAGGTTGAGCTGAAGTAGGAGGGGGAGGAGGAGCAGTAGGTTGCCATCCTTGAGAAGCTACTTGAACTTCCCATACCTAACGCATCTGAGGTAAAAGAGGACACTCATGGGTATAATGACCATATATGCTGCAAAATTCACAAGGTTTGTTTGTACGAAGACCCTTGTTTTACATTGGTTGACTTCCATGTTGCTAGGTTGCGGGATTAGGTTGAGGACCCTGAGGGAATTGGGTGGAGGACCCTAGTTGCCTTAATTACCTTGAGACTATTGGTTCCGATTACTATTCTCCTTATTCCTTTTCTTTTGGTTAGGGGGATTGGGTCCACTCTACTGAGCATACACTTGACGTTGTGGAGGAGGTGGTTGTTGTGGCAGAGGGGGAGCGGGCATGGGGGGCTGGGGCGTTGGTACCAGAGGGACTGGAGTGCTAAGTGATGCATACTAATAATAAGGAGATAGGGAAACATTGGGATAAATAGGTGGTGCAACATCTAACCTTGGCATCTATTGATGTGGATGGGGATATGCATATGGTGTGATGGGACCTGGATAACGGTTGCCTTGTAGAGGATTGGGGGAGGGATAATTGTCAGTGGAATTGGTCCCTCCCTAAGATGGACCATAAATCATATGAGGTGGAGCATATGGTTAAGGGTGAGAAATGGTTCCAATTATGCCATCCACATATTATCTGACAGTTTGTTATTGTTGGTCGCAACAAAAGAAATGGCTAAAGAGTAGTTGATACAACTTATCCACCTACATTTAGATGATTATTGTAAATTTATAAGTGATGGAGAGGGGAAGTAATTAAATTTTGTTTGCAAATGATGGCCACTTTCAAGAAAGTTTTAAGGCGTTTAAGGCATCACTATAGCCAGGACAACAATACAAAAAGATTGTTGAAACATATTGCCTTCACACGATGTTTCTTGCAATGGTCGATATAAGGGATGTCTTGGTCAAAGTGGCAGACATATTTCATAACATGGGGATCTTGCAGTTCTACCTTTTCAAGAAAGAACAATTTTCTAGAGACAATAAATATTCTTTCTACTCTGTTAGCCAATCAATTTGGAGTTTGGGGTTGGAAAGTTGATTTAAAAGACCTCCGCTTCAAACATTTGAAATGAAGAAAACTTCAAAGAGTTTTTTTCCAAGTTTGTTGAAGGTTTTAGAGAAGAAACTATCATGTCTCTAGTCCAAAAGTTGAATGAATCTCTAAAGAAGAAGAACATTTCTTATTATGATTTATGCGTTGGACCTAAAAGTCTATGTAGCGCTCACTGGGAGATGTTGATGAATAAACAAAGAAATAATAGGATCTTCTAGATAATGAATATAGTGTATCATGCCTTCGACTTATCATTGCACAAATATTTTGCAATGCAGTTGTTCAAAATGACCCATTTGCAATTAGATGCATAACGAAGCATATATCCTTTAGTTGTATAGAAAATTACAAAACAATAGCTACTTGGGAGGAATACATAAAACAATTAGAATTTCCCTATAACAAAGGAAATATTGAAGGTGATCTATTTGTCTTTGCTTGGTTAAGAAAAATGAAAAACATATCTTTTGTCATTTGGTCTATAGTTACAATGTCCATATTCAGGAAAATATGTAATTCATAAACAATACTTAGAATTTTGAACATATTGCAATTTGAAACAAGTATAGGTCATGTCTACTATGAACTTTACAACAAATAGGAAAAATTGAAAGTCAGATAATAGGTGAACTTGGTGCAACTGAATTCAAAGCATCTGAAGAAATAGATGATATTGGTGCAACCCATTTCAAAGCATCTTGTAGCTTAAACAAGTACAACAAAAGTTTATCTTTGCATCTTGTTAAAGACATTATTCGAATGAAATTGAAAACACAAAAAATCAAACTTGCCTATAACAGAACATCAATGAAACAACACATAGTGCTAGAAGATTAGAGCATCAACCCACAAAAATATCTCGTGTTCCAATTGACATTAATATTGAGGATATTGTCATCTTTGAATCAATGCATTATTTGAAAAGTAGTGTTACGAACAAGTTTGAAGCAATAGATCAACTAAATGCAGGAAAATTCAAACCATATTTTTCCTTAAACAAGAAAAAGAAAAACATGTCTTAGCATCTGTTTAAAGACACTATTTGAAGAAACATGAAAACAAACAAAATATAGCTGGCATATAATACAACAATAATGAAGCAACAAGTAGTACTAGATGATTTGTGTCAGTCAACATCAAGAAAAAGATTAAGGAACAGGTCAACAAAATTATGAATGGTTGAACAAAAATATCGAGCATAAATAAATGATACACCTATCTTTCATTGTTCAATATGTCAAAGAAATTTCTTTAGAATATATGTTTTGTCGATGAAACTAGTGAATTGAAAAACACATGCAAAGACCATTCGAAAACCACTAACTTGTTTCCATGAATTTGAAAAGCCTAGTTTTGAAAATGTGAAAAATAATAGTTGCTTCATCTGTAGGCTTTGAAAAAAAGCATTTTCAGATGACACAATTCCTAAATATGCAGTTCCTGCAAAAATAAGAAGAAATAAAGGCACTCGAACACTTAGTCAACTTAATGAACTAGAAGAAAGACTAATGGCATTACAATTGCCCTTTTTTCAAATAAATGAAATGAGCCATTGGCATAAAAAACCACAGCTAGGTTTAACTGGAGAAGTCATCAATGTCCCAACTAATAAATGTAGAATTCAATCTGCATTGCCTTGAAACATAAAATACACTGACACAATGACAATTGTGCTACAAAAGCATTTAAAATTCAAAAGTTTCTATGCATTTTGTCGGGTTCAAGTTCACATAGTCATGAAAACATTAAAACAATTATGCAAAACAATGCTTTACAAGTTATAAAATGCCAAGATAGACGACAATTGGAAACAAGTGTTCATGGAAAACTAAGGAGCATATGACCATACATATGATATTGAAAATACTGAAAATGATAATCAGGATATTGATGAACCGATCACAAAAACATTGGTTCATGGTTTCGCTGGTCCACATACTATCCATGACATTGTAAATAGGAAAATTAATATTACACCTCCTACAGGCTACTTGCCATTAGGATTTTTCCAAGATAAACACTGAGAAGAAATGAGTTTTCCATCATTATTCTATGGAAACAAACACCCAAGCGATTTGTTGAAAAACTTTACATATCAAAAAATCTATCAATGGGAAGTCCTGCATAAAAATCATGACTTTTCTTACCATACAACTAACCTATTTTATAAAGCAATTCACATTATCATAAACCAAGTATTGAATGTTATGTGGATTAGAATTAGAAAAGGCCAGTTGAAAGGAAGAAAATTACTTGCAAAAGATGTCAAATCCAAACCAAATTTGGATTACATTTTGAAATCTGACATTGGGTACATGGACTTAAAAAAAATTCGCACTTCACTAGACTACCATCAAAAAATACGTAAAAAACTATATGCAATGATTCGACAACTAGGTCCACCTACTTTCTTCGTGTCCTTTAGTAGCGTAGAGCATCTTTGGGAGCCTTTGATGAATGCATTAAAACATATAAGGCAGAGTACTACAAGGCCAAACAAAAATGAATTAGAAGAAAATGAACCACACTCATTAATAAGAAATGATCCTGTAGCTTGTGCACATTACTATAGATCTAGGATGGATGCTCTGCGCCAACTAATAGCTCATGATTACAAGTATTATGGAGGAATTGATGACTACTTCTATGTCACAAATTTCTAAAACAGAGGAATTAAGCATGAACATGGTTTATTATGGATAAAATATGCACCGATCTATGGTAAAGACGCAAACATTGATGTTGACAAATTTGATGATAAATACTTGTCAACTGAGTCATCAGTTCTACCAAAATCTCTTAGAACCATACAACATCATTGTCACATAAGAACCTGTAGGAAACATAAAAAATCTAATTGCAGATTTAATTTCCCAATATCTCCAATGAAAATAACGAAAATACTTGAACCTCTGGAACTTGATAGTGCTAAAATGAAAACAAATGAAAAGCTAATATTTGACACAATAAACGATGTCAATTATGATCAAAAGGATACATTTGATAGCTTCTTGCATAACATTGGATTAGCAAATGATGAATACATACATGCTATCCAATGTACACTAAATCACGTAACTTAACTGTTATAAAGAAAGTCATCTGACACCTGGAAAAATATCTTTGCTCGACACATCCTGGCAATTTGGATTGCAAACACTCACTCTCAATTTGTACTTGATTCATATGTCATTGCGATGTACTGCAATTCCTATATGGAAAAAGAAGATAAAACGCTTACATCAACCTTCAAGAACATATGCAAAAATTACCTTAAAACAAAATATGATATAATGGACACTATTAATTGTCTAGGAAATATTTAGTAAACATGCAACAAATGTTTGCACAACAAGAAATTTACATTGTGCTATCACTTCTATTAAATTGTAGTTCACGAACATGTATTTTTGTTAACTCTCCTATAGCAAAACGTGCATTTGTTTTCAAAAGAAAAAAAGACTTGCTAAAAGAACTAGATGACTCTGAAGACATAATGTGTCCATCAATGATTGACTATTATATTCTACGACGTATAGCTAGTAATGCTATATGTTTAGCAAAATTTGCATCTAGTTATACAAACAAAGGGCAAAAACACAAACAAGAAAATAAGCCATATGTCATTCAATGTGTGAGATATAACAAATACAAAGACATTGAATTTTTTTGTAGAGAACAGTTAATGCTATACTATCTGTATCGAGTCAATGGGACTACGATCAAGCAACATCACCCAAGTTGGAAATATGCATATGTTGCATTGGAAAAAACAATTAGGAAAAATGAACAAAAAATTAGGTTCGTTACAGGACCTACATGGGGTGACATAGGTGATGAAGTCAATTCAATAGAAACACATTTGGAACAATTATTTGACATAGATACTCTAAAACCAAATGAAATAGAGAATATAAGATCTGATAAATCCATCAATGAAAAATACGAAACCTATGATTTCCAAAGTGATGTGCAACATTTCCAACATACAAAGAACTTGACTCTACTATCTACAAGGCGATATGAAAGTGTCAAACAACAAAATATACTAGAATACATAGAGTATTATAAGTTAATACGATAATAAAACCCAGAACATGCAACATTAGTAGCTAACGTGATAGCATGAAAACTATATAAGCCAGATGAACCAAATCATTTGTTCTTGAAAGGATGTGTAGGAAGAGGAAAAAGATTTACAACACTAGCAATTTTCTAGTCCTTATTACACATACATAATGGCACATTGACTTATAATCCAACACAACTAAAATGAATAATCACAATGCATACAGGAAAAGTTGCATTTAACGCAGGTGGTGTCACATTGCATTCTGCATTCTATTTACCCCTTAACAATAATGATTGTTCTTCGCTAAACAATGAAAAGTTAGAGACATTATCAAAGCACTTCAAACAATTTTGTGTAGTTCTTATAGACGAGGCATCACTTGTTGGTGCAATAACGCTTTAGTAGATTAATAAGTGACTCCGCCAAATCCTGCATACACCAACTTCATATTTTGCTAATGTTGACACGATATTCTCTACTGAGGCTCTACCAAGTAATCCCTATAAGAGACTCTCTTATATTTTAAAACCCAAGAATAAAAAAAAACATAATTCCATATGGCTTTTGGACAGAGAAAATAAAATATTATCAACTATATACATCAATGTGTCAAAAAGACACGATCTTCATCAATTTCCTAAATAGGATGAGATTAAAAACGCAAATTGATAAAGATATTGCATACATTAAGGAAAATTTCCATAGGCCGCCACCTTTAGATCCATTTTTCCCAAACATTTTCTACTGAAACAAGGATGTTCATAGTCATAATACAAAAATTCTTTGACTGGCGCATGGTCAACAAATAACACTTAATGCTATCGATGAGCATGAAATTTTTGGATCAAATTGTTTTTCTTTTGAAAATAAAATAGCATTGATGTCAAGAATAATAGTCAAACAAAACATGTTAGTTGAGTTATATGTAGGAAAATACAATACCAATGATGGATTAGTCAATGACGTTGAAGGCATTCTCAGATGATACTCATCCAATAACAATGGAAATGACATTGTTTGGATAGAATTTCCAGATGTAAACATTGGAAAGCATCAAAGAAACAAATTCAAGGAGTTGTATGAGATAAATATCTTGTCAGCTTGGACACCAATTTTTCGAATTGCAAAAGCATTAGCAATGTCTCACAACAAATCGCAAATCACAATATGAAAATAATTCCCAATACAATTAGCTTGTGCACGAACAATACATCGAACACAAGGACTAACATTGGATCAACTTGCATTTGACCCAACTGGTGTCACCAAACATGGGCTAGTCTATACTGCACTATCACGTGTTAAAACCATTGACTCGTTATACTTGATGAAATGAAACGACTAGAAACAATTGCTTAATGGAAACTGGAATTTACGAAAAAAACCTAACAACCCATTTTTTTTTTCAATTGCAACTTTAAATACACATAGTCTACATGCACATCTTAGCGACATTGTCCATGAAAAAGACTTATTAGACAATATGATTCTATGTTTTAAAGAAATGAACTTGTACATTCCACCCAAAAACAAACAATTCCTACCATCCAAGTTTGCCATAGCAAATTACATGCATGGCATCCTTACTTGTGTAGAGAAGAAGATATTGATCAAAGAAACAAAAAAAATAAAATTGTAACAACAAAACTGAACTCACACTAATTGACATCTACTTCCAACAACCAATTTTATTGATCAACATTTATGCAACTCCATTTGAACAAATGTCCACAATAATAGAAATGATTAGAAAAGAAAAATCACAAACTACACTTGTTAATTGTGTCTTCTTAATCATTGGTGATTTTAACATTGATATTCAATTAGAAACAACTTGCAGTCGAGCTCTTACAGAATATCTAAAAACTGAGAAATTGCAAGAAATAACAATTTATGTCCACGATAAAAAACAACAATAGATCATATTTGGACAAATTTACCTATTGAGCAATGTGAAACCAATCTTGAAAATGCATATTGGTCAGATCATAGCATAATTTATGCTTTTCTACAACTCTAATCAAAACATGGTATACGCTTTGTTGCATTTCTGGTCACAACAAAAGCTAGATTTTTGTGCATCCCTCATGTGCAACAATCTAGGTACAATAATGTGCCTTGCCTTAGAATCGTCAATGCATCTAATTTGCTCTTTGTCTTATGATTTCATAGCTTTCTGTTTTCATTAGGAAATTTGTTATGTCAAAACTAAATATGTTTACGTTACACAACTAGTGTTTCAAACATATAACTCTTGTGAAATGTTTTCAATCACTGATTTACAATATGTTTGTTTCCTTGTTGTGTTTTCATAAGTGTACCAATAGAAAAAATATCAACTCGTAAAGCAAATAGTGCAACAAGAAGAAATGAATCCATTCATAAATAAGATAGTGCAACAGTAGAAATGAATACAGTCATAAAGCAGATACTGCAACAAGCATAAATGAATCTAGCCATTTGGACAAACGATTCACTGTTTTTCCTTTCACAATCAAGAACAAACCAACCAATCATTGCATTTATACATTAATTAATTTATAGATTTTCTTTTTCCATTTTAGTATTTTTAGTATTCGTATTTATACACTAATCAATTTTGCTTTTTCTTTTTTTGTTTCACTCTTTCTAAAATATCCAACAGGCAAAAGAAAAAACAACAAAGCGAGAAATAGTAGCATAGTCCATAATGTACATTTGCATGGGAAGTTTAACAATTATATTTGAAGGTGATGTGTTAGTGTTATATGGTCCTACTTCTACTCCAGTACCCTCCCGACCACAAAAGGCACAAGTTGTACATGTCAACTTTGTTGATGTGCATGGACAACTTACAACAACCTTCAACATAAGTGATAAATTAATCTCTCAATTTGCCTTGTATTTCTTTGTCGGAAAAAGTGTTCATATAATAGGATTCAACGTCACTAAGAAATAAAATATGAAAGAGATGATGCTAGCCACTGTATCTCATTGAATTCAACATTTGTCGTTGAGACAATACCCATGCTTTGTTCTTAATGTCAGCTTAATCCAGACACTACGATTGCTATGCTTTTAGAGGAACATAAAGATTATTTAGTTAGAAGCATCGCAACACTTGTCAAAGGATATTGTCAGTAGAACGATCGTCAATTTGAAATATATGTCAAAGGTGGTGAAACAAATAGTGATTGTGCTTCGGTATTGTGTCAAATCTTCTGTTCTATTATGCTTAGCTTTTTATGTGTCCATTGTTTCTTTCTCTTGCTAAAAGAATTTATTTTTTGATGTTTTTTCGATCATAGCTAATCAAAATTTTCACTTGAATTTCTTTCAGGTGTATTTGACCGAACAACACAAACAAAAATTTCTTGAACTACAATATGATACAGTAAGAGGAAAGACGATCTTGCTTCTCTTCCAAAACATGGTTCGAATTGGACCAAGAGAATCGCATACCATACGTACATGTTTATCAAGCTTATTTGAGCCACTTAATGATGAATTGACAAAATCTTATCTACATACTCTTGCCAAAACAAAGCTCCAGGAAGGTTTTCAATTGCATTTCAACTACTTCTTATTTTTAGACTCTACCAAAAACAAATGTTCAACAAAGTTTTCAGTTGCATTTGAACTTTTTATAAGCATTTCTCTATTTCTTCTTGAACTATTTACTTTTTCTCTTACTATTTTTTATTTTCCTTACATTATTCATCTACTATAAACCTAACAAAAATATTTGTGTTCCCAATTGAACTATTACAGATTAATGGAATTCTCTAACTAGTTGATCTTTTTCCCGCCATACAAGCCATTCTACAGTGAGTGTAAACAACTGATTAGAACAACAGACTGTCCAGTCAATAACATGCTTTATTGCACGAACTGCGGTGACAAAAAGTTATTTTCTTATGAACACAATCTACAATGTACAATAAAAGATGCAGATGGAAAGCTAGATTGCATCCTTCCAAAAGACCACCTTAAAATCTTCTTTTCAACTTTTCTGCAAATATCTTTTGCAGAATATAAACAAAACATCTCTACAACTATTTTCATGTTACGTGCATTTTCACTCAAGGGAACCTTCACAATTTCGATGGAAAATACCATTCTCCATATCAAGCAGATTTGATACCTTCGATTACTTTATTTAACATGTCTTTTTATATGCATGTTGACAGTTCTATTAACTCTGAGTTTTTGTAACATGCATCTTAACAGTTGTAAAATATGAAAAATTTTGTATATGTCTTCAGAATTTTGTTGTTCAATGAAAAAAGATAGATCTTCTTTCTCTTTGTTTTCAACCTATCTCTCCATTGTAATACTTGTTTTTAGTTTTTAGGTATCATTGCACTTTTTATTGTTTCAATTTTGTTCCCACTTGTATTTGCATTTTACTTTATTTATTATAATTTAAATAGTGACATCAATCTTAACCACTATACCATATAATCACCTGATTATTAGTTGTTACCCTAATCTTATTTTGCAGGAGTTGCGAACCAATTTCTTTAAAGTCCGAGAGAGAATAATTTTCTGAGTTGCTCCCCTATGCCCCAGTTGTTCATGCTTACCCGACTTTGAAATTTATTTTGATAATATTTTTAGTTGTAAAAGGTCCAACTGCTATTAATGGTTCCACATGGATGATGCCTTAACTTTCTTAAAAGGTTTTCCTTCTCTGACAACTTTTGCAATTTTTATTTTTTAAATATACTTGGTCATGGAGATGTGATGTCCTATATTGAGGATGATGATATTGTAGAACTGTGGATGATCTCAACCGCTTCAATGCATCGATGCTCTTGACCCAGAGGAAAATCGAGTTTCTTGACCGACCATCCAAAATTTGCTGAAGACATACTTACATACAAGCATATATATGTAATTTGGTGTTATGGAATTTAGTTTTCTCTATTATTGGAGATTTATTCAGATTATCTATTGATCTAGTTTTTGTTCTTTTTAGGTTCATCATATTTTGAACCTCAAGGTTCGAATTTGATGACCTCCATGACATAGTCTTACATATACTAGGCATAGTGCCTATTCTGGTGGCAGTAATTAGACAATGGAGATCAAGTCTCTCGCCTGTGTCTACTCACCACACAATCACAGCATATGCTGGTAGTTTTAGATGGTATCTCCAATATTTTACTCGCTCTGTGAGTGTTAGTTCGAGGTACTTTACCTTTTTCTTTCACTTGTATGAGGCATATCAATATAGATTTAAATTCTTCTTCTGAATCGTCTGAAATAGCTTGTTGTTATTAGGATGATGCTAACACACAGATTTAGCATTATGAGGTATGAAATGCACAGTGATTACCATTCCATACAGTCCGAATTCTCTCATAATTCATGGCTATTGCTTTCCATAATCCGTTGATACTATGTTTATGGCTGTTCTACTTCTAGGAGTAGCTTTCTCTAATTTCCCCAACATGATAGAAATTTGAGTTCTCTGATACTTGATAATTTGAATTCCACAACTAAATGAAAGCTCAAATAGCATGAAGATTCAAACTAGAGTGATAATTCAAACAAATTGATCATTCAAGCCCCAAATAAATTGGACTTTCTGTTAATCCGGATTTCACCCAAACGCATCTGAACTCCACCCAAAAAAAGAAAACAATAGTTCTGCGCTTCCACTGAACTAGGAACCCACCACATGCCAGAAAAGTGTCTTGGTTGCAAATATACTTTTATCCTTGAGCTTGAGACCAATATTGAACTTTTGTGGTTAAATCTTACGTACATATTTTCACAAGTGCTACTGGTATTGCATTCGATTTGGATCTAGTTTCCTTTCTTTTTCCTTCATCTCAAAAATTCCAACACATGGAATTTATATTATTCCTTCAAATGAGTTTTTAGATTATTACATCAGCAATAATTGCTTAATTTGCTTCAGCAGAAATGCATTATTTCCACTTATTCCTGCAGAATAATATCGTGATTATGGCTTTTGTAATGTTGAAGAATTAACTCATTATTGACTTGAACAATTTTCATGGTTAATTGTGTTTGTATCTTAACCAAGTAGTCATTCTAAGAAGTTCAGCTAACTTATGTCCAGGGCAGTGTCAGTTCAGCCATATAAAAGGATTAAGCCTGCATATTTGTCATGTGCGCCGCCTCGGATACTACCTTCTCCAAGAAGATATCCTAAGCATGCACTGCCTATTCCTTAACTTGTAGCAGAGGATGATGAATCTGTCTGCCAATTTAAATTTGCTTGCACAATATTGCATGGAATGCCTCATATAAGCCTTCTCATAAATATCTTATTATTCTTTCAGCTTAGTGTCTTCCTATGTTCATGTTGTAGAGAAGAAGATATCCTAAGCATGCACTGCCTATTCCTTAACTTGTAGCAGAGGATGATGAATCTGTCTGCCAATTTAAATTTGCTTGCACAATATTGCATGGAATGCCTCATATAAGCCTTCTCATAAATATCTTATTATTCTTTCAGCTTAGTGTCTTCCTATGTTCATGTTGTATTCAGAGTGTAGTACAATTAATAATGAAATAGTGTACCGGTATTTCATATTTGATTATACAAACTAGACTTTGGGAAACATGCTTCTCCATTCAATAAAGTCTATAATTTTTAGTAAATTGCATGATGTGCATAGTACATACCATGTTGATTGTTAGATCTTTCGGTGGATCCAGAGTCATTTGAAATTGCAGTAGGGGATATCTATGGTCTTTTATGAGATTGTGGTGACGGAAAGGATAATGTGCCCTGCAGAATCACTTAGGTAGTAATCACTTTGCAAATAGCTGAGCATGCTTTGGCTCATCCAATTATAGCTTTTTGAATGATATGAACACTGATATATCAGATAGCTCATGATGTCGATCCAAATGGTCATCTTTAAGTCAATCACAGATTTTTTGGGAATCCGATGGATATGGGCCCGGTCAATTTTGACCGCCCCATGTCCATCGGATTCCCAAATATTCTAGAAATCTGCAATCAACTTATACTCACCAGATCAGAATCAAACAACCAATTTGCCATGATCTCAGCGACTTCAGTGCATTAATGCTTCTTAACAAGGAAACATACTAATTTGCCATGATCTCAGCGACTTCAGTGCATTAATGCTTCTTAACAAGGAAACATACTAATTTTCAAGCAAAATTCATAACAAAAGTGCTAGACAACAGGGCTGAGCATCTAGAACCAGACTAACTCAAATAAGATAGCCTATTTGGCATCGAATTAAAAAAAAAATAGTTCACCTTTGCTTATATCTTCATTGACCTGTTCCTAGAAACACTACACATGGGTGATCATGTCAACGTGGCATATATAGAGTTCATTTCAAATACACGGGTAAAGATTTGCTACTTTGCAACTCATCTTGTAACTTTAGTAATTGAAGAGTGGGCAGGCAGTGGTGTCACCACGTTAAATGAAATCATGAAATAATTGACAAAAGATATGAAATGCAAACATAAAAATCAAAATACATAGAATAATTCCATAAGCGAATGAATGGAGGTTCCCACACATCAATCAATTACGACCCCGCGGTATGACATTAAATGTCGCGTGGGGTCGTCTGCATGCACCGGATTTAATTCCTGCCGGAGAGTTTCCTTGCCTATAATCCTAGTCCTCGCATAGGACTAGTGTGGATATGTTACTTTGTCTACACGCATTGCAGAGTGTTATTTTCTACTTGATAATTGCATATACCACTTTTTTTTTTTTTTTTTTTAATTTTCCTCAATAAAATTAATATTTCTAGCACATCTATTCTTTTAATAAATTTCTATATTTACATTATCTTATTTTTTATTTCATCATTTGTAATGCACACTAATTTAATAACTATACTAAATAAATGTCAAAAAATTATATTACATGATGTTAGAATTTAATTTATTTTTTAATAATATAATTAAGTCGATAAGTTTATTGATGGCTAATTTGGTCTTTGTTAGTTTGAAGTTGAGACATGTTTTAAAAAAAATAATTTAAATAAAAAAAATATCAACAATAATAAAAATATAAATAATTGTCTATGAAGTCTTGGATAGATGTTAATTGGGTGTGTTGTTAAGACAATCCTAGATATTAAGTCACTAGTTCAATTCCACTCTGTGTTTAAGCATTATTCTTAGGCATGATTAAGATGTAGCCTCATCAATGACAAAAAGAAAACAAAAAAGCCATAAATGATTATACATATTTGGTTAGTTTTAATTAAAAACATTATAAAATATCAATAATCTCATTTTCATTGAGCTCACTTGGTTTGTTATTAATATTACAATTCAATATGGAAAAATATGTAGTGAAAATATTTCACTTTCACTTTTAGAATTATAAATAAAATATTTCTATGTTTCCGGAAGGGTATATGTGATCCGTCCAACATTTCAGATGGGAACTCCATCCATCATCGGGGACCAATGAGAGCCATGAAAGTAAACGAGTGTTGGATTTCCTTTTATAGGAACTTGTTGGATTATGTATTCCCCGATTAACAATAAAAATATTGAATTTTATCATCTTTGACCAAAATTTAGATGAAAAAAGTGAATGAGATGATTTCATTATGGACCAAGGTTTGATTAGAAAATTAGTTAATTAATTTGAATGTGAAGGGAAAGAGAGAGTGGAAAAGTGATAGTTGAAGTAAATTAAAATATAAATACACATTAACCAAATTGAGAAGAAAAATTATGTTATTTTTTGGAATTAGAATAAATGAGTTATTTTCGAAAAGGGACATATAAATAAGGAATATTTTACCCTATGAATTGGTTAATTATGGAACGATTTGGATGAGCTTTTTGATAATTTAAGAAATAGGAGAATGATAAATTGTAGAAAGTTAAAATTAAATTTATTGAAAGATTTTAGAAAGAAACCTAGATAAATATAAATGGGAGGATAATCTAATGAAAACTCAAAGGATTATAATGCAAAAGGGAGATAATGAGACACTAGGGAAATTTAATGATGGGAGAAGAAATTAGAGCAAGATAAAAAAAAAATTAAGAAGAGAAAGTGAACGGAGCTAGGAGAAGGAACCAGAGTTCTAAAGGGATACCTGAAGGGGGAGGGAGGGGGACAGAGAACAAGGTCGGGTCAAGAGTCAAGGGTGAAATGGTTGATGACAGACTTCCATGATTGGCTAAGCTTGTAACCATCTTCTCTATTAAAATTATCAGGGTTTTTCTCGATTTCAAGGGCTTCTCGAATTATACGAGAATGGTAGAAAGGGGAAGAAGTAACGACTTTAGCTTGGTTGAAACATATTAGGTGTTTGGTCTTATAAGAGTGCTCTGCAATGGCAGACTTTGAAAGACGGTTATGGTTGGCATCAACAATATGTTCCTTGAGGCGGGCTTTGAATGGGCGACCTGTTTGACCAATGTAAGATTCACTACAAGAATAAGGGATTTTATAAACCCTTGATCCTAGCATTGGATCTGATAAGTCTTTGGGTGAGCAAAACAATTTCTTGAGGGTTTTATGGGGTTTGAATACAGTTTTAATGCTTTTCTTAGCCATAATCTTGGTAATAAGATCAATGGTCCATTTTATGTAAGGAACAGTGACTTTGCAACAAGAGGGGGAGGGGTCCATCTTTTTAGGTTTAGGGTGAGCCATAGACTAGAGTTCTTTGGAGATCTGAGCAGAGGAATATCCATTGGCCTTGAAAGCCCTAACTAGATGAGATTTTTTAACTGAGAGAGAATGTAGGGCATATATTTTTAGAGCTCGGGAGAAGATTTTTTTGAGGACACCAAACTTTTGGGATGGGTGGTGATGGGGGAGGACGTGGAGATAACGGTTAGTATGAATCTTTTTTCTATAAAATTGTTGGGAGAGGGTGCCATTGGGGAGGTGAGTAACAAGCACATCAAGGAACAAGAGGGATTTTTTGGATTCAGTCTCCATAGTAAACTGGATAAAGGGGGAGATGCTATTAAGATGGCTCTGAAAGGAAGAAAGGGTGTGGCATCCGTGTTGCCAGATGACAAAGGTGTCATGAACAAACTGGAACTAACATTTGGGTTTGAGATGCCAAGAGTTGAGAGCTGTGGCTTCAAATTGCTCCATAAAGATGTTAGCCACGACAGGAAACAAGGTGGAAACAGGGGGGAGCCCATTGTTGTTCCTTCCTTTAGAAGGTGGACTAAAGGAAATTTTGGATTAAGCTTAGGATTTCTTGGTCAACTAACTGGGAGATCAAGAGAAGAGCTTTGGGGAAAGGGATCTTGGTGAAAAGGGAAACAACGTTAACCAAAAGTTCATTCTCATCAATCATAATGGATCTAGTCTTCTCAATGAAGTTCGCGGAATTCTTGATGTAAGAGGGAGTGGAGCCCACAAATTGTTGAAGGTTGGAGGCTAGATAATCACTGACCGCATGGGTAGGAGCTCCAATGGAACTAACAATGGGGCGAAGGGGGATATCAAGCTTATGAATTTTCGATTGACCATAAATCTTAGGAGTTTGGGGGGCCTAGGGAATGAGCTTGCGCTGAATGATAGTAGGTATAGAAGAGGATTTTATATCCTTGGAAACCAGCTGAGAGATATCATTTAGGGGGTTCTTAGGAAGGATTTTATAAGAAGAAGAAGACAAGAGATTTGTCATCTTGGACTCATAATTAGAAGTGTTCATGACAACCGAAGAATTACCTTTGTCAGCTTTAAAAACAAGGATATTAGGATTATCATTAAGGCGCTTGATGGATTGGAATTCTTCTTTAGAAAGGTTAGGGATGGGAGGCTTGGTGCGACGCAAAATTCTACCATAGTCTTGCTGGATTTCTTCAACAGAGTGAGGAGGGAGGTTCAAGGTCATCAACTCAATGGAGAAAAGGATCTCTTCCAAGGGAATCTTGCGAGGAGAAAGAGAAAAATTAAAACATTTTTCCAGGAGTTGGAGGGTATGGGGATCAAGGATGAGCGAAGAGAGGTTTACCACAAAAGGAGGATGAGAATAGGAAGAACAGGTTGATGAAATAGAAGAGGACGAGGTCTTAGGAAGAAAATTATTAGAATTGATATTAGTAATCAAAGAAGGGGAATTACATTTGCCAAGTGCCTTAGAATTTGAGAGACTAGATTCAACATGAATCACAATAGCATGAATATTAGAGTCGATGGAGGGATTACTAGGGACATTGATTTGATTAGAATGAATAGAATTAGAATGGATCGATATGGAATTAGAGAGAGAAGGGAATTAGTGGGAAAGTCGAAGCCCATCAAGAGGTTAGGGTTGGTTAGGTTCAAAATGGGTGCAATCGACTTAGAGAATGAATTAGCATGCAAGGAGGGGGTGCAAGTTAAAAGGGAGGAGCAGTCGGAATAGGGCAACAATGGTTCAAAATTATATGGATTGACAGACACACATCTTGAAGGGGGGGTGGGTGATGTTGAAATGGACGTGGAGGGAATAGTAAAAGCCAAATTCAGATTAGTTGTAGAGGTTATTAGGTTAGGAGCGGTCAATGAATTATGATCATCATTCATGATGGCTGCTAGTGGTAGCACAATAACACTAAATGAAACGATCGAATCTAGATTGGGAAGCGGCGTGCTAGAGGTGAGATCCGAGCTAGATAGGACGGAGTCGGATGTAGTGTTGTGGTTGGTACATTCAAAAGAGGATTACAAGGAGGCGTAGTCAGCTTCAGAGGTGGCTAGATGTACCAAGGAAGGGCAGGTAAGTTTGAGCTATCGGTGAAGGGGATCAACAGAGTGAGAAGCCTGCGAAGATGGGGACAACTACGAAGAGGGGGAACGAGGGTTAATGGGGAGGGTGAAGAGGCGAAATGTGATTGCAGGCTAATGAGCATTCAAGGGGAGGAAAAATGCTTGCTTTGATCGCTGAAGGGTGAGGTTCGCAATCCAGATGAGGCGGAAGTAGGAGGGTGGGTGTTAAGCCCACGATTCGGTGGTTGATGTGCGACAAAGTGGGGTGACGCACCCTCGATTAAAAGTGATGAGCTGGGCGAGCGACGAGCTGGTGAGCGGGCAAGTAGGTTGTGATGTTTGTTGCGATGATGGGACGAGTTGGTGTTGCGACGAGCTAGGGCGGTCGGTTAAAGGTGCCTGGGACACGAGTTGCGACGAGCCAACGAAGAGTCGAAAAACCAAATTTGGCTAAGTGTGGAGACTTTGTGGAGGTAAGATTATACGGTGCAAAGTTGGGCATGTGGACCTGATGGGGTGGCGACATGGGCAAGCCGACTTAAAATGGGAGTGAGTTTTTTGATTTGAGAGGTCAGCCTGGGCATGCTGACCCATGATGAATTCTTGGAGAATCATATAACTAAGAGGATGCCATGGTGGAGAGAAGCCATCAAATCAATTGAATTTCAATCATTCAAGTGTGAGTTCAAGAATAAGGTGGACGAGCAAAGGAGTGGGCGAACTGAGTTAAGGCAAGGTGTAGGCAGCTCTAGACCAAAGCACCAAGCCGAAGAAACAGAACACATAGTTTTTGGTTTCACAGATCGCAAGTTGGGCATGTCTGCTCGACGGACGAACCGGGTAGGGCGTTGTTGTATGCAGTGGGTACGTCTACTTGACGGGTGACCCACGGAGGGCGTGCTACATGATAGGGCGAGATGGAAAAATGACGAGTTCTATGGTGCGACTGCAATTAAGGTTGCAGTTGTGGTTGCGGTAAGGCATGTAGAGGTGTGGGCGAAGCATCGGGTGGTTGGACAAGCTATGGACATGCGCTAGGAATGGCGACATGCCAGAAGCGAAGATTGAATGGTGCGATGAGCTGCAGAACTAGTTTTTGCGATGATTTTGTGTGGGGGGCGACTCGGGTAGGGTGCCTATGCCCGACGAGTTGGGTGACCCGACCCGGCAGGGGTGGGTGCTCCTCAATGGTGCTTTAGGTAGTACTGAATGGTGCAGGCCGAACTGTGTATTTTGATAGAAAAAAGTAATAAGGAAGTTGGGGTTCCTCTTCAAAGACTATACTTGTATATTTCATAAAGATTATTATTATCATTGTGGGAAGACTCATATTCAGGGAGTTTCCCCTCCCATTAAAGATTGTATCCGATGTGCATATGTTATAAATGATAATGATGATGAAAGAAGATTAATTGAATGTTTCCGCTGTGTTATGAATGTTAAATGCTTATAAAGTGAATAATAGACTAAGTATGGAATGTTAGTCATAGTCAACACTTGAAAGTATTGTTGAAAAGAAATCGGGTGGTGGTGCCACACTTGCTTATGAGCGGTTGAAATACTATCCCCAAGATAGGGGCGTGAAAAGTGGTATCAGAGCTTGATTCAGCTGAACCAGATTTACAGATGAAGTGATACAACTGCACTTTGTGACAGTTGGTATCAGAGGCTTCGATGATTTAGTTAAAGTTTTGGGTTTTGAAGGCTGATGACTGTTGAAGGTGAAGTAGGTGTTGAAGACTTGCCGAACGGATGAAGATGGTTGAAAAGGCACTTCAAAAACTTGAAGACATGACTGATTATTGGAAAGACGAAATGTAGAGACACTATGAAGCTCTTGTTCAAGAGTGGGAACTCTTGCTACATATGGGAAGCAGGATAATAGACATGCAAGAGGACTTGAATAATGTTCATGGGAAGACTGATGACCTCAAGGAACTGGATGAGGAGCTACGACAGGGTGATCATAGACTCTAAGAACTCATGGATGAACGGGTTCGACTAAGGGAGAAGATCACCATGGCGCAAGCTAAAGTCAAGGAAATTGAGGATGAAATTAAGAATGACTTTCATGGCATAAAGCCCATTGTGATAGAGCAAGATGAGCTCGATTACATTGGCGGACTTGGGGACTATCATCGAAACATGCAGCAAGATGTTTAGAAGATTTGTTCACTTCGAATGGAAGGAGTCAATGTGTGCTTGATTGGTACACTTAAGCAGGATGTAATGGAGGACAATCTTGAAGTAAATCAAGCTGAACTACGATCGAATTTCTTAGATGAGCCAAGCAAGGAGTTGAAGTACCTTAAGAAGGAAGTCAGGTCGAAGCAAAAGTTGATAGACTCTTCTGGGGACGAATTGTTGAAGAAGGTTGCCGAAATAAGATGCAAGATCAAGCCGAAAGAGGTTGGAGATGCCTTGAAGCTGAGTTTGGTGCAGGTGACCATACATGGCAAAAGGTTTGCAGCTTTGGTGGACATGGTAGCTACTCATAGTTTCCTTAGTAGGAGAGGAATAAATTCTTTTCGGAAGAAAGATGAAGTGGGAGGAGAGTGGAATGCTTTCAAAGAAGTGAACTCTACCATGAAAGCTGTGACTAGTGTATTGAGAACACTTAGGTGAGAGTGGGCTCTTGTTTTGGAAAGTTGGACTTGAGGATCGTTGACTTGGATGATCATTCTATGGTGCTGGGGAAAGACTTTTTGAAGGTTGCACAAGCCATACCAATGGTGGACCGGGACATTATCTTGATTACAGCTGAAGGGAGAACCATGTTGGTTCCGATGAATAGGAGAATTTGCTTGGGATATAGACCAAGAATGGATTCTATGACTTTGTATCCAAAGGATTCGAATGTGAAGCATAAACATGTGGAGCAAAGAGGACTTGGATGTATGAATCAAACAACGAAGGAAGGGAAGTTATTAGACTTCGTTGCAAGAGCTAGGAGGAAATATGGAGGTAGAAAATCAATTTGACACATCTTGAGACACTTGACAAGAGCATATTCTACGAAGGATATTCACCATGGAGTTGTAGATGGAGGGTGTTAGAATACTTCTTCAATGGTAGTGGTTGGGGAATATTACACAGGTTGAGATTCGACTGGCATAGTGGACTTTTGCAGGTATGCCATGGGCATATATGACTTTCAGTTGACAAAAGACAAGCTTGATAAGCTTGGTTGTACACATGAGGAGGTTGAGGTTGCACACAAGTACTTGAGAACGTCGCATCAATCGGATACATGGGTGGATGAGAGTCAGGGAGGGAATTTCCCGTCCCTCCTTTCTCGATAAACAACCTTGGATATGGGTTGGTGCAGTGGCCTTGACATTTAGGAGGGTTGCACCACCTTTACAAGGGGCCTTGGTGACAAGGCTTCTTTCTTGATTGGTTGATGATGCTTGGATGTATGCGACTACATAACAACACATTGGCATTAGCATCATGGGCAACATGTTGTAGATGAGATGGGCACACCATGGACCTAAGCATGGCTTATTTTAAACCTGGATGGATTCTTGATCAAGTTGAGATTGTGATAGCATGTTGAGAAACAACCAATGGTGGCATGGGGGAGGTACATTATGGTTGGATTAGCTACCCAACTAGTTCGATGACATGGGGGCATGCAGTGCACCGAGTTTGTGTCAGATAGGTGTCTTGGTTTCGACTGAGATGTTGTGTTGGATGGAGTAATATGAAGAGATTCACATGATGGGCTATACATGATGGAGACAGTTGTGATATATATGTTGTAGGGATGTTTGCAAGATATGGATTGGCCGAAGTCATGGATTAAGGAGACTTCCTATTTATGAGGGAATAGACTAATGGTTTATGTGACATTGGAGCGGAGGCAGGGAGCATGAGCATCTTTGAGTGTTGGACCTAGTACCACTTTATGACGATGGTTGGTGGAGAGAGTTGTCAAGGATGACAACCATTTAGAGTGGGGGAGTATGTCAAGCCAACGAGTCAGCGGTTGATGTGGGACAGAGTGGGGAGACGCGCCCTCGGTTAAAAGTGATGAGTTGAGTGAGCGACGAGTCGGTGAGCGGGCGAGCCAGTTGCAATGATGGGACAAATTGGTGTTGTGACAAGATGGGGTGGTCGGTTAAACACGCCTGGGACATGAGTTCCGACGAGCCAACGGAGAGTCGAAAAACCGAAATTCGGCTAAGTGTGGATACTTTGTGGAGGTAAGATTATACGGTGCGAAGTTTGGCATGTGGACTCGGCGGGGCAACGACATGGGTGAGCTGACATAAAGTGGGTGCAAGTTGGCCAAGTTGAGAAGTCGGCCTGGGCAGGCCGACCCATGATGAATCCTTGGAGAAGTGTATAAGTAAAAGGATGCCATGGAGGAGAGAAGGTATCAAATCAATTGAAGTTCAATCATTCAAGTGCGAGTTCAAGGATAAGGTGGATGAGGAAAGGAGTGGGCGAACTGAGTTAAGGCAAGGTGCAGGCAGCTCTAGACCGAAGCACCGAGCCAAAGAAACAAAACATAGAGTTTTCGGTTTCGTAGATCACAGGTTAGGCACGTTTGCCCAACAGGAAAATCAGGTAAGGCATCACTGCATGCGGTGGGCACGTCTGCTTAGTGGGCGACCAGCGGAGGGCGCGCTGCACGACATGGTGAGCTGGGTCAAACGATGAGTTCTGCGGTGTGACTGCGGTTGAGGTTGCGGTTATGTTTGCTGTAAGGCGTGTGGAGGTGTGGGCGAAGCGCCAGGTGGTTGGACAAGTTGTGGATAAGCACTGGGAAGGGAGACACACTGGAAGCGAAGGTAGAATGATGCGACGAGCTACAGAAGTAGTTTGTGCGATGAGTTTGTTCGGAGGGCATCTCTGCCCGACGAGTTGGGTAACCCGACCCGGCAGGAGTGCGTGCTCCTGAACGGTGGTTCGGGCACTGCTAAATGGTCCAAGCCGAACTATGTATTTTGACAGAAATTGTGAGAAGGAAGTTGGGGTTCCTCTTCAAAGACCCTACTTGTATATTTCGTAAAGATTATTATTATCATTGTGGGAAGACTCATATTCAGGGAGTTTCCCCTCCCGTTAAAGATTGTATCCGTTGTGCATATGTTATAAATGATAATGATGATGAAAGAAGATTAAATGAATTTTCCCACTGTGTTATGAATGTTAAATGCTTAGAAAGTGAAAAATAGACTAAGTATGGAATGTTAGGCATAGTCCACACTTGAAAGTATTGTTGAAAAGAAATCGGGTGTTGGTGTCACACCTGCTTATGAGCAGTTGAAAGACTATCACCAAGATAGGGGCGTGACAGTGGGGGTAGGGGTCCACGATCCGAAAGATATTGTGCTTTGATTTTTGATGGGCGGAGAGGAGGCGGAAAATTTTTTCTTCTCAAATTGGTTCATTTTATTAATATTTTAATTTACTTCAACTAAGATTTTTCCATTCTCTCCTTCCCTTCACATTCAAATTAATTAACTAATTTTCTAATCAAACCTTGGTCCATAATGAACCCATCTCATTATTTTTTATCTAAATTTTGGTCCAAGATGATAAAAATTCATTTTTGTTTCTGGCATTATTTCAACCGTTAATCATCGAACTCATAATCCAAATTCATTTTAATAATGATTAGGGTCAAATAATTTTAAATATAGTTATATGTCCCATTTCAAAAAATGATTTGTATATTCTATTTCCAAAAATAATTGTAGATAGGCCTATATGTCCAGTTTTGGAATTGGATTCATATTTTTAATATTTATTAATTCCCCTTCAACAAACATATTTTACTATCTCCTCCCTACCGACCTTATACTTATTCCAATTTAAATAACTAAATTTCTAACCTTGGTCTTTTGTGAACCCTTCTAATTCTTCATTTATCTAAATTTTGGTGAAAGATAATAAAATTCAATATTTCGACTGTTAAGCACCGAACACATAATCCAAGAGGTGCCTATAAAAGGCAATCCAACACTCATTTACTCTCATGGCTCTCATATGTCTCTGATGATAGATGGAGTTCCCATCCAAAACGTTGGACGAATCACATATATTACACAGTTTTCTTCCAGAAATCTATAACAGTATGAATCACTGTGGAAGTCTCTAGTCACTTATAACACACATTTCAAAATAAAACTTAATATACATACTAACTAATATATTTCAATATTGAAAACACTCTCTTCTCTAGGTAGTATTTTTGTTTATATATATGTTAATGTTGACCTTAGTAAAATATTTTAATATTCATAAAGAAAAAGTAACTAGAGGCAAAATAATTTAGCTACCTCTTAATAATAGATAGATGTTCAATTCATTCAAGTTTTAATTTTAATAATAATAATAATAATCATAATAATCATAATAATAATAATAATAATAAACTTATTATTAAAAATACAATTTAACAATGAAAAATTTCACATGACCTATATATAGAGAGACAAAAAAGACTGTTATAGATCCATCTAAATCATAGATTTATCAACTGCTAAATGAGCTTAAATCTCTTGGTGTGTAAATCGTTTTTCAAATTTTCCATTCTAAAATGAGATATAATCTTTTTTCCATTTTTTCATTCTAAAATGAGATTTTCATATAATGAGATTTGATCCCTATTGGCTCTTGATACATCAATGACTAAGATGAATCTATACTAGTCTTGTATAGACGTGATCGGGTGTGTTATTAAGGTACTCCTAAATCTTAAGTCACTTGTTCAATTCTCGCCCTATTCTAGTATTATTCTTGAACATGAACATGATGTAGCCTCACCAATACATATGATTATACATATTTGACTATTTTTTATTAAAAATATTATAAAATATCAATAATTCAATATAAAGAATATGGTAGCTTCTTAATAAAAGAGATATGTATAATCTATTCAGTTTTTAATATAAAAGAATAATATTAATAATAAATTATTTAAATATAATTTAAACAATCAAAATTTCATACCTATATACAGAGACAAAAAACGATTATCGCCAATTTTCCAAGCACTAAAAAAGTAATTTTTTTTTTTTCAATTTGCATTAAAAATGAGATTTAATTTTCTTTTCCATTTTTACATTCTAAAATAAGATTTACCTATAATGAAATTTTATCTTTATTAATTCTTATTAGTTTTCGATACATCTGTGATTATAAATCTATTATTATATTAAATAGAGTAAACATTGAAACTAGGGTGTCGTGCATATTTTCCAACACATTTACAACCTTCCTCACTTGCATGCATAGAGGGGTGGTAGATGTGATATTTCTTTATTTATTTCTCCTTCCAAATTATCGCAAGGAAGGTCCTGCACTACTACGCGGTGGTAGGTCCGACCATATGTCTTCTTTGAGTGTTCAAACTGTGGTTTTTATCGACAGTGGTATAACGAGTCAATATTTTGGGGTCCAGGCAGATTATTTTTGGATTTTGTAATGAAAAATTGAAAAATTTAATTTACAAAAATTTTGGTCAAATTTATTTATGCATTTAAAAGTAAATAACAAAGTTTACTTAAAAATGACTTTTAATATTTACTTTTATTTTTAGTGATATTTTTTGTTTATATAAAAATATAATCAATAAAAAAATCATCATTTATTTTTATTTAACACTTAATTTAATAATGAGAAATAAAGAAATTTTTTATAAACAATCAAACTCTCAGTTATAGATATATAAGTGGCACTTTATTTAATATTGGCAGATACCAAAAGTTTCCACTAACATAAATATGTTGAAATCCAAAAACATAAACATCAATATTAACCCATGTTTACTAAGATATAGGTTAACATATATTTGTAGAAATTTAAAATCAAGTGCAGTAATCAATTATATCATTCTAAGAGCCTCTTAGCAAATTGTTGTGTCTTATTAATAAATGTTAATTTGTTTCTTGCCAATAAAATTATTTACAACCAGATTTCTTAAAGCATCTTGACAAAGACTTTTAAAACTAATCACTTTTTTGTGTTATGGGTCTCTGAGGATGACATAAACTCTAAATTGATTTATTATAATTGATCAAGTGCAAAGTGGGATGATTAAAATAATACTTCATGCTAAACAATGATTATTGTTATTCACATCTATTTAAGATTTCAATGAGTTCACTTTGGGAATAGTCAACTATATGTATTGGTTTTTTAGTTAAGACTCAGTTTTGCTAGACACCGAATTTTCGGGATTATAGATTAGGTTAGTTGTGTTATGTTGAGTAATTATTGGAGTCCAAGACACTTAAGAAACTGAATCAATGGTTTACCTATTTTATTAATGTGTACACTATGTATATAGACATTCTTTGATATCATTTAATATACAGTTGAATTTGGTTTCCAATTTTGTTGTCTTACAGTGGTATCATATCAAAGGTTAATTTGCTTTGTCTTCCAGAATGAGCAACGGTTGTATGGCCTTATTATGGAGCATTGGTGAAGCAGAGATCATTGGTAAACAGAACGTGATTGGTGAACTACAAAGACTACGGGCAATGGCGGCCTAATTTTTGTTAACGCTCATCTTGACGTAGTGACAAGGAGTGCAGCATATGAGAGCAATAAGACGAGAATATTGTGAAGAGTCTGCATTAACTCTTGAAGAGCATGATAATCGATTGATGTGGAACAAGGAGATGAATCAAAACGGTCGAAATATTCTATTTTTTTGAGAGGATAATCGACACCACCAGTGATAGTGCGAAAATGAGTTAACTGCCATCAAAACAATGGAACATTATCTGCAAAAAAAATTGATTGTGGGTATTCCATTTAAGAAAAGGAAAAAAAAACCTTAGTTAGATTCAAAGGAGGATGTGTGAAATCCATTGAAGCAAGTGAAGAATACCACTAACATTTCTCTACCTCTGTATCTATCTTTTCGAAGTGTTTTCCTAGTAAAACCAGTGAGCAGACCAGCATACATGGAAGATGTTGCTCCATCGGTCGTTTTAATAATATTATCTGAGCCATACCCTCATGGAGATCCGACTAGTTTTCTCAAGGATGACAGATAGAGAAGCTATGAGATAATTCGAGCCCAAAAATCCAGATTAAATTAGATTTGGAGATGTTGCTACAAGCATTTGTAAGTTTGTGGATTTTTTTCAGCTTCTAGTTAGTTTCGTTTCTGTTATTTGGATGGTGCCAATTGAACTTGACAAATTTGTGTAAGTCATTTGGAGACCTCTTGTCGAATTTCTAGTTTGCATGGGAGTAACTAGATTCCTGGGTAATATGACCCGTATATGTATCTTGCCTAGTTTTGATTTCCATGGTTTGGTGCTTGACATGTTGACTTGATTTTGACAGCTCATGAACATGGTTCAATTTATATATTTGGAGAATGGTATTTTCATACACATGGTGGTTGGATAATGGTATATGTATGTCATGTATCACCTGTGACGTGAGAGGAAAATACCCCATAACGTCTGATACGCATGTTGATGTAGCATTGATGCATATTTTTTCCTATGTGCCTACTTTAATTCACGATTTGAAGGTATGCAAATGCTCTGTTACTATGAAACTTCACTTCTAGTTTTATCTAATCCATCGAAAATCTAAAATTATTCAACTCCAGAAGGTCACACTGAAAAAAAGGTTGAAAGATTTCTGTGTTGTCAAGAAGATGTTTCATGTTTCACTACCTTATACGAATGATATGAAGATTAATTTATGGGGGGGGGGGGGGGAGGGACTTGATTGCTTGGGACTTCGTAGAGGATATTAATGTATGCTCAGAGTGTGGTAGTTAGCGAGGATGTTGTCTTGGAGAGAAGCTAATGATTGTTGTGTCTCAAAGTTGTTGCTTGGTGTATCTATGTGTCTACATCATCTGAGAATTGGCTGCTCTGAAGATACATTAGTGAATTTTTTTTATGCCAATTGAATGTAAAAGAAGTACCAACTACGTAAGTGTGTACCAAGATGCCAAATGTTTGAGACTACCACACAACAAACTGAAGAAAAGATTACCCCAAGCAATGCAGAATAGAGAAAATTTTATCGACAGAATTCAGAAAAAAGTGTAGCCCGTAAATAAAAGGAATTTCATTGACGTCGAGTATTTTCTCCACAGAGTAAACAAGCATATTGAGCTCTTGAAGACCGCCATTGTAGGTTTTTTGGCTATCAAGGTCAGATGATTTTTGTTTTTTTCTGGGTGATTGTATTTGATTTGAAACCTTAACTAAGCTTTTGGGTTTCAAGTCTATTGCAGTAGTGATTACTGTACCTATTTTTTAATGAAGCTTGTGGTGAAATTTTGATCTGGTAACCATAGTGGGAGACAAACTCGTATTTTTTTGCCCTACTCGGTCTTCGACTATCGATCTTCACATTCAAATCCCTAAATCTAACACCCCCAACAAATGAGCCTTTTCCTTTAGAACAAATAGTAATGAAATTATATATTGATCTAGGGAAAAAGGTGTAGATCATAGTAAACACATTTTCCCTTCCTCTTTTGTATCGACAATCATCTTTCTTGTTGATTTTACATTGTAAATTGGTGCATTTTTGTTAAAATTGGAAACTAGGGCCAAAATCCACACGGATCATCTTATTTATGACAACTAATATTTTTATTAGATTCCTCTCTCAGTGAGGTGTAGGATTGATCTAAAGATCATCTGATTCTGACATGTACAAATGAAGATATGAATTTATTTATATTATGGACAAATTGTCAAGGTCGTCCAGCAAGAAAAATAGGCACACAAGCCCCCAATTCATCCTCAATGTTGCATATAAAAAGAGGGAGACCTCAAGTCATTTTCACCATCATCTCATCACACATATCTCTCCCTCCTTTTGTGATTGAGCACACTATTTGAGGCAGTGTTCTCTCTCTCCACATGTGTGAACTAGGGTTTATGTTTGTTGTGTTGACCACTATTGACCGAGTTGATGGGAGGTTGTTTGAATATGTTGACTTAATGCATTGACCTGTTTTGACTTCGGTTTGGGTGAGGAATCTCTATCTAAGCAGGTCGCAATTTTGGGCACAAAAATCGAGAATTTTTGACAAGTGTTGAGTGTGGTTAGGGTTGACCATAGGTTGACTATTTGACCAGACTTTGACTGGGTAGAATTAGACTGTCTTGAGGGCTATTTTATCTTGTTGTTTGGAGGCCAAAGTTGACTGAAGTTGACCGAATCTTTGAGGGTCAAATCTTCCCTATTGACCAGCATTGAATTTTCTAGTTAGGGCTCTTTTGCTGCTATAAATTATTAGAATTTGTAAATTGTATTATCTCCCTCTGCTGAACTATTGAAGACCAAAAGAAGATTTGATCAAGGGTTTCCCCACATTGGGGTTTGTCCCTGGTTGGTGCCACATCTTGTGCCCTCTTGCCTTGGCTTGTCTTCTATTGTTTATGTTTATGTTCTATCAACATTTTACTTACATGTTTATGTGATTACTAAACTAAAATTGATATTGGGCTCATAAATAAATTGAAGTAAAATTTCTCTAAAGCATAGAACATACCATTGTTGCCTAAAATTAACATGGTATTAGAGATGAGGTGAAGACAAAGCCCAAGCAAGAGTGAAAGAGAAATTGCCAAAGACAGTTGGACAAGGACAAAAGACTCAATGGGTTCCTCATCCGACTTCTTGGTTGAAGACAAGCTCCATGGTAAATTTTAATATCATGGATGGAAGATGTCTCTTGATTTGACCTTGGAAGAGAAGGAAGTGATGGATTATGTACAAGGTAAAATCCCTGAGCCTCCTTCCAATGCACTTCTTGCGGCGAATACCAAGTATAATAAGGTTGAAGTCAAAGCGAAGAAGATTATCAGGGATTCCATTGACAAGCATTTGGTGGCCTATATCTTTGAATTGAAGACCTCCAAGGAGATATACGACATGTTGGTCGGCATGTTCAAGGTTAGTAATACTAATCAAGTTCTCTTTCTCAAGAATAAGTTGAAGGATATTAAGAAGGGAAAGGACGAGGACATTCAATCCTATTTCTTGAGGATTAATGAGATCAAGAATGATCTACTCTCGATTGGAGAAGTAATTCCTGACAGGGAACTTACTCTCACCACCTTTGGAGGACTCCCACCTGAGGGGTATGTATTTAGAACCACTATACTCAGCAATGATCAAATTCCATGGTTTGAAGAATTTATGTCGAGATGAATTAAAGAAGAAACATGAATGGTGGAGCAAGAAATGCCTTCTAATAGAAGCAACCCCACTGCATTCTTTCCTCATGCCAAAAGGAGGAATAATGCAGGGTCTAAAGGTCATTTCCATGAAAATCTTGGATCTAATGAAGGAAGGAAGGGAAGGTGCTTTGTTTGCAATAAGTTTGGTCACTATGCAAGGGAGTGTCCTAATAAAATGGATAGACCTCGAGATGATGACTAGCATAACAACTACAAGGGAAACTTCAACAACAACAAAAACGAACAAAGGAATGGCAAGTCCAGTGCCAAAGGAAAATGGAATGAGGGACATCAAGGAAATGGTCAACCCTCCAAGAAATCAAGGAACTCTAGGTATGATGAATCCAATGTTGTAAAAAATAAGAAAAAAGAGTACTATCTTATATCGGCCCTCTCCACTGCCTCTCCTCCAGACACTTTAGGAAATTGGCTGATTGATACTGGTGCCTCAAGGCACTTAACTAGATACAAGGAATCCCTCTCTAATCTCATATAAAAGGAGACAAACTTGGAGATCATCCTTGGAGACGATGCCACCTATCCCATGGAGGGAGTAGGGAATGTTACCCTTCAATTGAATAAAGGTAACACTATTCATTTGCAAGAAGTACTTTATGTACGCGATCTCAAGAAGAACATGGTGTCCATTTCAGTATTGGAAGATAAAGGATTCAAGGTGGAGTTTATCGATGGAAAGGTATGTGTTTGGAAAAGAAATTTCAAGAATGCTTTTACTCTTGGGTTCAGGGTTGAAAATTTGTATCAAGTTGGAGGAAGTCCATGGGGAGCCATGCCTTGCGACACATTTCTACAATCTGAACTATGGCACTGAAGGTTTGACCATCTTCATTATAAGGCCCTATGTGATGTGAGACAGATGATGATAGGTATGCCCGAGTTCAAAGTAGAGCATGAAGGTGTATGTTTGGGATGTGTCAAAGGAAAACTTACAAGGGGACCATTCCCCTCAAGTAATAGAACGACCACAAACATATTGCAATTGATCCACTTTGACATATTCGATATGATGCCCGTAAACTCCTTGGGAGGATACTTATATTATCGCACACTTGTTGATGATTATTCTCGGAAGACCTGGATCTACTTCTTGAAGAAGAAGGATGAAGTGTTCACCTGGTTTTGACATTTCCAAAGCCTTGATAAAAACCCAATCCAGGAAGAAAATCAAGATACCGAGGACTGATAATGGGATCGAGTATGAATCCAATGAATTCCAAGATTATTGAAGAGAAGCTGACATTAAGAGGGAGTCTAAACCACCATACAGTCCCGAGAAGAATGGTGTGGCTAAAAGGAAGAATCACTCTATTATAGAGGCTGTCCATGCCAAGCTTCATGATTAAGGTCTTTCGAAGATTCTATGGGGTGAAGCTGCAAATACCACTGTATATGTTCAAAACTGATGCCCTCATAAAGCATTAGACTGCAAGACTTCCAAAGAAATGTTCATTGGTAAGAAACCCGATGTCTCTCATTTTATAATTTTTGGAAGCCCCGTATATTTTCATGTTTCGAAAGATAAACGAAGCAAATTAGGTGCATCTGGGAAGAAAGGAATCTTTGTGGGCTATAGTGAAAATTCTAAGGGATATAGAATTTATGTGGCTGGTCAAAAGGAAGTTGAGATAAGGCATGATGTCACCTTCAATGATGTTATTCCCCTTAGAAAGATCAACAACCTTCCTATCCTAAGGAAGGACAAAGAATCTGACATATGAAATCAAGGTGAAAAAGAGAGAGAAACAATGCTTGATGTTGATGAACCTATGGATCCTGTTGATCCACTCTCTCATGAGCATTCCTCCTCCAAGAGGAGACCCTCATGGCTTCGGGAGACTCTCGAAGATGATGAGAGGCAAATTGCACCAAGGGGAACTTTCCGTGAAAGCAAGAAGTGGAACAAGTACCAAGGATATTTGATCACCATAAGTACTATCGTTCAAAATGAGGCTTCATCATTTGAAGAAGCCATTAAGCAACAAGTATGGAAGGATTCTGTGAATGAATAATATAAGTAAATTATGAAGAATGATGTTTGGGATGTGGTCCCTAGACCCTAGGACAAATCAATTGTCACTTCTAAGTGGTTGTACAAAATCAAGCATGGAGCTTATGGAAGTGCAGAAAAGTTCAAGGCTTTATACTTTGTTGCTTGAGGCTTCTCTCAAAAGGAAGGTGTAGATTACGATGAGATATTTGCACCTGTTGCTCGATACATCACCATCCACTCGATCATATCCCTTATTTACTTGCAAGAAATGGAACGTACATCAGATGGATGTCAAGACCATCTTCTTGCATGGTTCAATCAAAGCGGAAGTCTATGTGGAACAACCCAAGGGGTTTTAAGTTCATGATTGGGAATCTCATGTATGCAGGTTGAAGAAAACACTCTATGGATTGAAGCAAGTACCCTGGGCTTGGTATGAGAGGATTGATAGCTATTTGATGAAGCTGGGATTCAGTAGAAGTGAACTTGATCTGAATCTTTACTTTAATGTTGAAAATGATAAACCTCTCATTCTGGTACTTTATGTGGATGGCCTCTTTCTGACATGTGCAAACCCTCTCTTTCAAAAATGTAAGAGGGAGTTGGATTTTGAATTTGAGATGAAGGACCTAGGACCAATAGGGGTGGAGGTCTGGAAAAAACTAGGTAAAATTTTCCTCTCTCAAGGAAAATATGTTGTGAAGATATTGGAAAGATTTGGGATGGTGGACAACAAGCCTGTGGCCACTTCGATGGAACTTAACTTTAAGAAGTTATGTGGTAGTGCTGTTGGACCTGAATTGGGAAATTCTTTTGAGTATCGTCAACTCATTGGAGAACTAATGTTCTTGGTGAACTCTCGTCCTAACATATGTTTTGCAGTTAACACATTGAGCCAATACATGGTTGAGCCTCATCATATACATTGGATTTCCACCAAGAATCTTCTGATATATCTTTGGGGCACAATCACTCATGGATTGACATACACTACTGGAAATGTGAGGCTGCATGGCTATTCTGATGCTAATTGGGCTTGCAGTGTGGTGGATCGCAAGAGCACTTATGTATGTTGTTTTTCTTTGGGTTTTGCTTCGATATCCTGGATGAGTAGGAAGAAGAAATTGATTGCCTTGAGCACTGGTGAGGAAAAATACATAGCTGCTAGTATGGCCTCTTGTGAAGCTTTCTGGTTGAAGAAGCTCTTCAGTGAGCTGTTTGGACATGTGCTGGATACCACAGTGATCTTCTACAACAACTAGAGTGGGATCCGATTATTAGAGAATCTCGTGTTCCATGATCGCTCCATCACATTGGGACTGATGAGTAGGTCATCGATATTCTGACAAAGCCCCTGGGGAAGGTAAAATTCTTGGCCTTCCGAGAATGACTTGGAGTTGTGGAGATACCCTCTTATGAAGGTCTTGTATGAGATGGAAATTAAGCTCTGAGAGCTCCAGGGGGCTTGGGGTACTTCTTGGAGTGATGAGCAACCATAGGGTGAGTGGTTCAGCCTTCCCTTATTGGTTTTTTGTGTATAGGGTGAGTCGTTCATCCTTCGCCTATGATACCCCTTGGTGACACATAAGCAGGATGAGGGGTTCATCCTTCTCTTGCCGAGATATCCTACCTATGCAATCTGGGACTCATGGGAAGTACCTCTCATCTGGCCAATGAGTAGGGAAATGATGATAGGGACCATAGTACTACCGATGGACACATTATGTATTACCATACTCCCTATGCTAGGATGTCTGATATTGATCTGGGATAAATGGGAACAGACTTTGGGTCAATAAGAGTGGTATGAGACACTCTCTTTTGATTGGAACTAACTTCGGGTCAGTAGAGAATGGTATGATACATTCTTGATCACTTCTTCTGCTTCATATTTCAGTAGAGCAAAGTAGAGTAGTGCATGAATGGCAGAGATGGTATAGATTGGCAGATGGATTAGCAGGTGGAGTTCTCCCTAGTTGAGAGGGAGTATTAAAATTGAAAACTAGGGCCAAATTCCACATGGGTCATTTTATTTATGACAACTGATATTTTTGTTAGGCTCCTCTCTCAAAGAGGTGTAGGATTGATCTAAAGATCATCTGATTTTGACATGTACAAATGAAAATATGAATTTATTTATATTGTGGACAAATTGTCAAGGTCAGCTAGCAAGCAAAACAGGCACACAAGCCCCCAATTCATCCTCAACATTGCATATAGAAAGAAGAAGACCTGCAGTCATTTTTCCCATCATATCATCACACATATCTCTCTCTCCTCTTGTGATTGGGCACACTATCTGAGGCGGTCTTCTCTCTCTCCACACGTGTGAACTAGGGTTTCATTTTATTGCATTGACCAGCGTTGACCGAGCTTCTGGCAGGTTGTTTGACTGCGTTGACTTGTTTTGGCTTCAGTTTGGGTGAGGAATCTCTATCTAAGTAGGCCACAATTTTGGGCATGAAAATCAAGGATTTTTTACTAGCATTGATTGTGGTTAGGGTTGACCGCAGGTTGACTGTTTGACCAGACTTTGACTGGGAAGAATTTGACTGTTTTGAGGGTTATTTCATCTTTCTTTTTGGAGGTTGAAGTTGGTTGAAGTTGGCCATATCTTTGAGGGTCAAATCTGGCTTGTTGAATAACATTGACTTTTCTGGTTAGGGTTCTTTTGTTGTTATAAATTATAAAAAAATTTAAATTGTACTATCTCTCTCTGCTGAACTATTAAAGACTAAAAGAAGATTTGATCAAGGGTTTCCCCACATTGGGGTTTTTCCTTGGTTGGTGCCACATCTTGTGTCCTCTTGTCTTGGCTTGTATTCTACTGTTTTTTTTTATGTTCTATCAACATTTTACTTACATGTTTATGTTATTGCTAAACTGAAATTGATATTGGGCTCATAAATAAATTAAAGTAAAATTGCTCTAAAGCATAAAACATACCATTTTTGCCTAAAATTCACAATTTTCGGTGGCGGTCGACACCCCTTTTTCAAAGTTAATTGCTAGCTTTTCTCTGATAGGAAGCTGAAGAAAATTATAAGAATCAATGATTTGTTAGAGTTATTATTAAACCTAATGACATCTACGGTTCTTAACATAGTCCAATTTGACAAGAACACCATGTTCGACATTAAAAATTGTTTACAAAATGCACAAGAGAAGATCAAGTTTCTGCAACTCAAATCTCAATTCCAACGAGATGAACTTCAGCAAATGAGTTGTAAATTTGAGCATGTTTTCGTTGATAACACCATTTCAGTAGTAAATTTGGATGCAATGGAAATTACTGTTCAAGAAAGGGTATGGAAGAGTCATTTGCATATTTCCCAAAATCTTTATAATACCATGGGAAGCAATTGTACACAACAAAAACAGAATTGGTTTGGGATATAATAGGATGTTCTGGAAGTATCTTCTCATTCCTAATTTTTTTAAACCTATACAGTTTTGTAGTGCTGGATTTCTGGATGATGTTCTTCTAGAAACAAATGATTGATGCGAACATTGTGATAGAGTTGGACATGTGAAAGATTGATGTTTTGATCTTCACCCATGTGAGCATTGTGGAAAGCACAATCACCATTCAAACATATGTTCCAAAAAGAAGACTGTTGTAAGAGAGAAACTAAATTTTGGATGGATTACTTCTTGGGATTGGTCCAAAACAACCAAGAAAACATAGTTACCGATAAAACGGGAACTATTACCTCAAAACGGGTACTCTAGTCCAAAAACCCACAAAAGACATGAAAAAACAAGGCGAAAACGAAAAGTGTTGATGTTAGAATAATATTTTTTTGGCGTACATTTTCAATTTTTTTTAAAAATGACAGTAAGAACCAAATTTTTTTGTGCAAAAAACACCTTGAAAACAAAAAGTGTTGATGTTAGAATAATGTATTTTTTGTCAAGGTACATTTTCAACAATTTTTAATAATGACATTAAAAATAAAATATCACGACCCTGAAAAACTTTAAATTTCCAATGATTTTCAAGAAGGACATTAAAAATAATATCACGTCTTTGAAAAGCCTTAAAATTGCATTGCTTTTTAGGCATGACATTAAATTTAAAATATCATGTATTTGAAAAATCTTATAATTCCAACAATTTTCAGGCATGGTGCTAAGAAAAAATACTTATTTTTTTTCAACCATAGCATTAAAGATAAAATATCATGACTTAGAAAAACACTAAAATATTGACAATTTTTCAACCACGGAATTAAAACCAAAGATTATGACTACAAAACAATCTTAAGTTTTCAAAATATTTCAAGCAAGGCATTATGGAAAAATTTTATGACTAAAAAAACTTTAAAAATAAACACCTAAATGAAAGAGTTATGGAGTTGTCTATAATGCGACTTTTTGGAGATTCTGGTGACGGAATCCGGCCAAACAAATTGAGGTTAAATCTTGATTTGTTGCAGTTAAAATGGTTTTTTAACTGCATATTTGGATCCAACACGCTAAAAAACTCTTGGGACGCTTTGATTGCGCAGAAACTAGCTATCAAACTTGCGATTCCAATAAATTGCTGCTGGATTTTGACTAGAAAAACCCATCGGAAAGGCTTCCAAAAAGTCGCATTATAGACAACTGCAAGAGTTATTATACCAAAAGTAATTTTTTTAAAATGCTAAATGTATTGCGATTTTAAAATCTTAGCCTAAGATAACTTGATACATTGCGAAAAAAATTAAAAATCAACCATCAAATTGACACGCGGTATAGGTGAACTCGATCCATTGTAATGAAAACTTAAAGACCAACCATGAAATTGACACATTGTGGGGGCAAACTCAATTCATTATAATGGAAAAATTAAAATCAACTATCAAAAAATTAAAATAAATTATCAGCTGTCAAATTGCACATAAAATTAATATATAAATAAATAAAAATGAAAAATACAAAAGAAAACAAATATTCAAATATAGGAAAAAAAAATTAAAACAATAAAAAAACACAAAAAAATAATACAAAAGAAAACAAAAATTCAAATATTGAAAAAAACAATAAAACATAAAAAACATGACATATATATATATATATATATATATATATATATATATATGACAAAAAAAAATATAAAATATAAAAAAAATTCAAAATTAACTTGTAAAATTTAAAAATTAAAAAAAATAATAATAATAAAAAAGAAAAGAAGAAAAAAAAAAGGAAAATATTTCAAAAATGAACATAATTTAAGAAAAAAAAGTTAAAGATTAACGAAAAAAAATCAGAAACAATATTTTTTTAAGTTAAAAAAATAAAAGAAAATAAAAACCAAATAAAAAATAAAAGAAAATAAAAAAAGTTAGAAAAGTAAAATTAAACATTAAAAAGAAATTAAAATAATTTAAATTAAAAAAAATAAAAAATTCCCTGCCCACCCGGAGGCCCAGCTGGTTAGGGATGGCAAGGCGTTGATTCATGACAAAAAAATAAATCAAATATAAGAAAATATATAAAAAAAAAAACAAAAAAAAAACCATAGAAATGTAAAAAAAAAAAAAAAAAAAAAAGAGACAAAAAAACAAAAAATAACTTGTAAAAAATAAAAATAAAAATAAATAAAGAAAGGAAAATATATTAAAAAAAAAACATATAATTTAAGGGGAAAAAATCTAAATAATTATTTATAAGTTAAAAATAAATTAACAAAACCTCCTAATAAAAAAATATAAAATAATTAACAAAAAAAAAAATTAAAAAAATAAATAAAAAATAATTTAAAAACAAAATCTGCCCTCTTTCACTCTCCTTCCCACCACACCCAATCCACCCGAACCCACCCTTCCTCCCACTAATCCCCACCCCACGCTCCCTCCTCACCCATCACACCCCGCCCTCTACCTGCACCCATCGCACCGCTCACATCCCACCTCACTCGTCCCTCCCACTCCTCCACACCCTACCCACACCAACTTGCCCTCCCTTCGACCGCTCCCCACTCCTCTCCCTCGCACCTCACCCCACCCTCCCTCCCTGCCCACGTCATGGGCCAACCGACTCGGGGTTGCAAGGGGTGATTCTGGGAATTACTCCCTTGCCACCTCGAGTTGGTTGGGCTATGGCGTGGTTGGGCAGGGAGGGTGGCATGGGGTGCGAGGGAGGGAGGGATGGGAGGGTGGTTGGGGAGGTGTGGGAGGCATGGAGTGGGTGGGAGGATGGAGAGTGCGGTGAGCGGGGTTGGGTGGGTGAGGAGGTGTGGGACGGGTGTGGTGGAAGGGAGAGAGAGAGGGGTGAGCCAGGTGGGGTGGGTAAGGTGGTTGGGGAGAGTGGGTGGGATGGTGTGGGGAGAAGGGAGGGGTGAGTGGGGTGGAGTGAGGCATGTTTTTTATTTTATTTTATTTTATTTATTTATTTATTTATTTATTTTTAAATTTTTAAATTTAATTTTTTGTTTCTATTTTTTAAATTTTAATTCATTATATATATATATATATATATATATATATATATATATATATATATATATATATATATATATATATATATATATATATATATATATTCCCTGGGAAAAATCGTAATTTCATTAATAAAAGGAAATTACATTTTGTAGATGCATAAATGCATATTTAGAGCATATCCAAGACATGACTGTCATTATCAATAGTGATAAAAAATTTGTTGCCTTGATCCATGCAGGGAGGCAGCAATATATATAAAATTGTAAAAACTATAATATATTAAAACTGAGAAGTCCTTCCTACGATAAATATATACACAAAATAATAATGTTCATATGCTAATAGAAAATTATGCAATCATATCCGTAAACGGCCGGTGGTAGTATTGATAGTGATCTCCATCACGCAGTTCCCGGATCATCCAAATGCCCAGCTCCCTAATCGCAGCTTCATTGGATAGGCTATCAGCAACCCCGTTCCACTTCCTTTGCATCTCCTGATATGTAGAGTATGTAATACTTCCTGTGTAGTGCCCACTGCCTCATGAATCTGTCGATCTTGTAGGAAGGCGAATTGTTCTGGTGAGATGTGGTTGGATAGAATGGGCTACATCCAGTTGGTAATGATCTTTGCAATAAACTTGTAAATGCAGTTGTAGAGTGAGATAGGGCAATATTCTTCATAGGAGACTGGGTTATCACTTTTCTGGATGAGCTCTATGAAGGTAGAAGTGATAGATGCTGCTATATTTCCGCTGATTTTGGTATCCTCAACAACTTTTAGCAGATCTTCACCTATGATGTCAAAAAAAGCCAAGTAAAACTCAATTGGCCATCCATCAGGTCCTAGGCTTTTGTCCTTTTTAAACCACTTTAGGGTGGCCTCCAATCTTCTAGAGTAACTTCTTTGGTCAAGTCCCTTTCCTCCTCTTGATCTACGAACCTCGGAAAAAGTTGTGTCACTCTAATGATGTCTGCCAGATTTGCTTCTCGTGGGGCACTGTAAATTCATTTGAAGTGAGAGGTTGCCAGATCAGCCAGTTGTTGAAATGTGTTGACAACCCGTCCCTGTTCGTTTTGAAGCTACCAAATAGTATTAATCACCTTCCTTCCATTGGTGAACTTATGATAGAATTTGGTAATTGCATCCCCATCCTTCATCCATATTGCCCTACTTCTTAATCGCTAGACTTCTTCACGATGCTTAAGAATTTTCCCTCTAGCAGAGTGTATGGATGTGATCTTCTCCTTGTGTTTAATAGAAGTGAATAATCATTCCTGATCATTTTCAAAGACAGATAACTTAGATTCTATCTGTTGCAGGGATTGTTCATCCAGGTTCCTTTTGTTGTGAGCCCATTGTTTAGACATTTTCTTCAACTCTGTAAGATTTTGAATAAAACCATTTGTGATATTACCCCTAGCCCCAGGAGGGTTTGCTTTCCAATATTCAGAGACCATGTTGATATAAGAGTCTTCCCTGAGCCAGGTAGAGCAGAATTTAAAAGGTCCCTTGGGCTTTGTTCTACCCCCTTCAATATCCATATAGATGGGAAGATGATCAGAGATCCCCCTAGATCCAACCCATTGTCTGATGTGAAAACCCAGATCAAGTACCTTCTCTTTGACCAAGAAGCGATCAAGTCTGCGAGCCAGACCATGTTCCCCTGTCCTGTTATTCCTCTAGGTCACTTGTAATTTAGCTGAAGGGATATCAATCAACTGATGTGAATCTAGGATGGATGAGAAATAATCAGATAGAGAGTCCCTTTGTGCTCTATGTCCCCAAGACTCAGCATGACCGATGGAAAAATTGAGATCCCCTCCAAGAATCAGATGGTCTGCCAAAAACAGGTCCGAATCCAGGAGGTTTTCCCAGAAATCAGATCTGTTTTGACAAAGTCCATATATATTGAAAATCCAGAAATTCATTCCCAGGTCCGTTGAATGAATGTTAGCACCAATATGGCTGGCCCCTCCCCAACAATTGAGCATCTTAATAGAACGAGAGTTGTATCCCAAGGAAATTCCCCCAAATCTTCCATGTGCA
Source organism: Pinus tabuliformis (assembly GCA_031772625.1). NCBI lineage: Eukaryota > Viridiplantae > Streptophyta > Pinopsida > Pinales > Pinaceae > Pinus > Pinus tabuliformis. The sequence goes on from CM062816.1 coordinate 1,770,200,574, forward strand.
TCCAATCCAATAAATAACCACCCAAGAAACATATTTTAAAGGGTATGGGAAATGACAGTAGCAGGACCAAGAGTCTCCTATAGAAAGATTATATCATGCGAGTCGGTTGTAATTAACTGATGGAGTGCTAGTTTTTTGTCAGGCCTAGCAAACCCTCGGTAATTGAAGGAGATGATCTTCATGGAGGGGGCTCAGAGGGGGTTTCTCTATCCCTAGGTACCCTAGGTATAGTGGATTGTTTGCCAAAAGCAATCTCATCTCTTGCCACAAATTGAGAAATAGTGAGCAAGGAGGGTCTTCCCCTATGGAGCTTATGTGGAGGGGGGGACTGAATGAAATCAAGCTCGACATGGTCCAAAGCCTATCTCTTAGCTTTTGAGCTTGTCAGATAACCAGCTACAAGGGGTGCCTAAAAGAATGTGGAAGATGGAGGAACAGGGGAAATCGAAGGGGAGGAAGGAGTGGGGGTAAAAACGGGTCTGGAAGTAGCTGATCCAAATGGAAAATGGCATCAACCCATGGTACTCATCCACCCATATTATTCATCAACCCATGGAATTTACCCATGGTATTGTAAATGGCATCCGCTCGTGGTATTGTAAAATCCAACCATGGTATTCATTCACCCATGGAATTGACTCGTGGTATTGTAACTGAAAAATACTATAAGTAACAAGTCACATTTTGTAAAAGGACAGATTGTCCGCCACAATATAGCCTTTACAGTTCAGAGGCATGTAGCCACACATCTCTTCTCAGAGATAAGCTACCATTGCCCTAGATGATTTATCAAGCATTACTATTTTAAATAAAAGTTTCTTTGTGGTTTTGTTTATTGGCATATTTCAGTATATTACAATAATGAAATGAAGTATTATTTCCGCTGCATATCTGTCTTTATGGTTATCTCTGTATTTTATTGCGTTCCTTTTTAAATCCGGATCAGTGGCATATTTCAGTATATTACAGTAATGAAATGAAGTATTATTTCCATGGCATATCTGTCTTTATGGTTATCTCTGTATTTTATTGCGTTTCTGTTTAAATCCGGATCAGCAGCATGGTAAAATATCGGGGGGGAGGCAACAGAAATAGAGGCCGCACCCAAACCAAATTTTACACCAGATGATATATTGGAAAGTAAACCAGATGTGATGATATCAAGAAAATATGTGCAGCAAGGAGAGGATGAAGTGAAGGGTAAGCTCTTACTCGAAGAATGCGAGTCACCAGAGATCGCCCGAGTTCGTGCTGGAGGTGGGGGAGGAGGTCGATGGGGAGGCCTGCCACGCTTCTTCAGAGTGGTTGATGGTAGGTCCGTAACCTTGTCTATCGAGGCCGTTTACATCTCAGTCATCCCTTCTGTAGGCTCCATCTTCTGAGGCTGCTCCTCCTGAATTGGGGACTCCTGTGCCACTGGTTCCTGAATTAGGGTCTTTTTGAAGCCCTTGTCGTTAAGTGGACAATCTTTATACAAGTGACCCACCTTGTGACATCATCTGCATCTAAAAGGGACACCCTCGTAATCCAGTATCTACCACCTTGCTGCATTCCTCCATTGAATGTTAATGTGCACCAAAATGCCATCGGAGAGATCGAGGTGAACCAGAATCCTGGAAATAGCCATGTGCCCCGTACTTTGAAAAGAGTCATCATATGTGAGGTAGGTGCCAATGGAATTTCCAATCTTCTTGAAAACATCCTCCATCTAGAAATGTAGAGGTAGCCCTGGAAGGCATACCCATATGGGTCCAGCATCGACCCTCTCCTGTTCCAGGTCAAACATAAGGATCGATCTTCTGAGCAAAACTGGTGCTTGATCAATGTGCCAGACTGTAGAAAGTACCCAGTTGGTGTGTGCAAGATAGCTGAACCAGAGTACAAACCAACCTCTAACGAATGTTTCAACCCTTGGGGGATCTTTCAGGTGATGACCCTAGACCTCTGAGGTCCATTGTTGAAGCTTTTCCACACTGAAATGTCTGCCGCGAACCCGACCAACAAGCACTTTCTCTGCGGTATCCATGGAATCCAGTAATTGAGTGTCCTCGGTGAGTTTTAGGAATACCTCACAGTTCCAGAGCTTCAAGCAGCGCTTCTTCTTAGAAACCTTACAAAATTTAGTAGCAGAAGTCTCTGGTGCCAAGGCAGGATGTGCAATCGATGATGAAGGGGATTCCCTAGGTCCCGTAGCAGCTGTCGATGGAATGGAAGCAAAAATACTTGGGATGGGACCAATTCCCATGAAATTTCCTAGATTGGGGGCCGCGGTGGTCATGGGAGCAGATGAGACGAGTTCCTGTGCAGCAGAGACCAGAAGGCGATCGACCAAGGGTATACATGAGGCGGACGAAGGAGGGTTTGATACCGGAACCACTTCAAGGGTTTTTTCACTGGGGTTTGTCAAAGGATCCGCAAAAGCCAGAGTACGTGGAGAGAGTGGCTGGGAGATGAAGTCCGAAAGTGATGGGGCGTCCTCAGGCAGCGCCACAGAAGGTACGCCAGAGAGGGAGATGGGCGGAAGAGCATCAAATTCATCATAGAGCTTGCTTTCGAAGGTAAAGTAACCCGCTGCTGTGGTCCTGGGGTGTGTCTAGATGGGCACATCCTCCGAAGGATCCATAGAATAATCAACCATCTCATCCATAACTGTCGAGACCGCCCGCTGACAGCTGCCTTCAGGTTGATGCTAACAGGAACAGAGGTAGTCGGTGAAGTGAGGGAGGGTTGAAGAAAAAACAAACCGCTTGAAGCTAATGAGCCGGTGGAGAGCCTATTTCTAGTTAAGGGTAGTGGAGAAACGGGGGGAACGACATCAGAGCTGTTACGGGGGCAGGCGATGTCGTACCACAGAAACAGAGGGCTGCAGACGGTCTCTGCAGAGAAACCCTAATCCCGTCGCCTTCAAAGTTTGGACATATATCTGTTTTAATTTTAATTTATTATTATTTATTTTTAATTTAAATTTAAATTATTTATTTATTTATTTTAAATTATTTTGGTAATTATTTAAATTAATTTTTTTAGGAGGTTTTTATTTTCTTTTATTTTTTTACCTAAAAAATGGGTTTAGATTTTTTTTTTCCTTAAATTTTTTTTTTTTGAAAATTTTTCATTTTTTGATATTTATTTATTTATTTTTATTAGTTTTTTTTTACAAGTTAATTTTGGTTCTTTTTTTTTACATTTTTATGGTTTTTTTTACCAAGATAAAAATGACCAACATTTAAAAAAAAGTATCCACACTTAATACATTAGAAAATTTAAAGTGTAAAAAGTCCTCTAAACAAAAAGGGTTGATGCTAATATACACTTTTCAAAATCAAGATAAAAATCACTAACAGAAAATAAAATGTTCATACTTGATACATAAAAAAAATTTAAAGTGTAAAAAATAAGCCCTCTAAAAAAAGTGTTGATGCTCCATCAACACTTTTCAAAATCAACATGAAAATCACTAACATTTAAAAAAAATGTGCATACTTGATACATAAAAAAAAATAAAGTGCTAAAAATACGCTAAAAAAAAGGTGTATTATGAATCACCAGTTTCAAAATCGAGTGATTTTTTGCTATCTAAAAAAAATGGGTACTAGGTAATTTTCTCATTTGATCGGTAACTATGTTAGAGGTTTTACATGTAATATATAGGATATGTTAGAGAGTATTGACCAACCTTGCAATGATGAAGAATAATCCATGAATAATAAATGAATCTAATGCTTATTTTTCATATTTTTGTCTTCGCCATGGTTGTGTTTCACATGGTATCAGAGTTGGTATGTTCCTAACCTGCTCAATCTTTTTTGAGCCACCATTTTTTATGGCCTTTTTTGTGCATGTCAATCCTACACCTTTGAATTAGATGCCTTGGCATTCTATCTATTTTATTATTGCAGTGCACTCATTTTCCACTATAATGTATCTATATACCTCTCTCATATCTTCCATTTCCCCCGTAAATTTTGTGTCAATTTATTTTCGTGGCACTATTTTTGGATGTACGTTATTTTGGCCCATTTGCAGGTGTGACCCCCAATACCAACTAGCATTTTCCAGATTGCACAACCCACCTGTTATACATGCGCCACAATCTCCAAGTCAGGTGGCTAGTAGATTCACTATTTTATTTTTAACTGCGGTGAACAGGTAAAAACACATCATTCCAACATTCAATTCAGCGATTACAACGAAGAATTGGAGGGTATGTTGTGTTCAATCACAAATTATACACTATGTTGGAGTGTCATTTATTGGGAATGGAGTGTTGAAACTCCTGGTTGGTTTCTCTATTCTTTGATTGAAGCTCGACGTTTATATGTGAAATTGTATTGACATTGATTCATTATGCAATACTCCTACATTGATTTTTGTGTTCATGATATAATTTGAATGGTTTCCATTCAATTTTGTTGAAGCACTTGGCCTGAAGCTCCTTTGCTAACAAATTTGTATTGGTTGTTATCTTTTCCCTAGTCTGATCATACCGGAATAAGCACACTTCTATGGAAATCTTGTAGTGGCTTCTCTAAGAAGAGTTAAATCACCAAATTATACTTTGAGCTTGTCTTCAAATGATTTTGAGGGTCGTTCCATTGCGACTGGTATAACATAATGTGTTGAGTCTCTGTGTATGGATTATTAGTTGTTGTGAGACATGGGGCACATTCCTTGCCAAAAGGATTTTATTAAATCATGAGGTCCCTCTTGTATCCTTAAATTCCAATCCCACTTTGCATTGGTTATGAAAGATTGATGTTTCATTTTTGGAATGTGAAGTGTCAGGATTCAAACTGATTTCAATGAAGAAGGCCGAAAGAAAATTGCTATAATGGTAAGGTAGTGGGACAAGTGAGTTTCCCTCCATGTGGACAAGATATCAAGGATTCAAGCAGATTGATTATAGCATATGTGGAAATGCGTGAATTAATTCCCATGTTTATTTTTGGGTTACCACATTCGATTTAAATAGTGATACATTTTTCCAAGAGACCGAGCCAAATGGATGAGGCACAATTGGTAATAAAATTTCCATTATCAGAAGCAAAATTGACCCCTGTCAGTCATAACTAAGAGCGAGAAAAGAGAAAATAGGACAATGAATTTTGGAGAATCTAGCGACAAGCACATAAGAATTCCCTCAGAGGAAGTTTCCATCGAACCATCAGTGATTGGAAATTTGTATTAGGAATTATCATGAGTTTTTGGGGACGAATAGAGCTAGTACTGCCTCCACCTGCATAGAGGTGTAACACATAGATTTTCCTTGGTTCATCATTGAGAATGTCACCATACAAGAATGTATGGTCTAGATCATTATTGTGGTTTCCCAGATAAGCGGCATTATTATCTTCACCTCTACTATATTTATTGTGTATAGCCTCCATCGACTAGCATAGGAAGATTCCATCAAGGTGAAAATTGTTTCTTTGGAATATTGGTTACATTGTTGTGATTTGCTCAAGTATTGCATGAAGTCGGTAGAAATAGGGTTGGGTTCCATATCGTTTTGGCATGTTGGATGATTATGGAGTGTTCATAGCTTATTGAATTTGGTCTTATAGATTGCAACATAATATACTAATTGTAAGCTGCAATAAACTTGGCTTGGTTTTGGTGCACTGAATACATTTGACTTTACCAAGAATTATGGCAAGTTTTGGGTTGATCACTAGTAATATTGCTAATTTTGAGTGTATTTTGGCCATTGTGTAGAATTATCTCTGAGCATTTTGTCCAACAAGGTATCTTTGTTTATCATTGCAACCATTTTAGCCATCTAATTCGAGAGATTCACTTGATATGTTCAATGAAAATGACCAGAATTAATATAGTATTGGAGTTTATGAAAACTTTGATACTATGTTATGTTGATGATATAGTCAAAATCAGCAAAATCAATCTTGCTGATATTCAAATTTGTCTTCAAAATGCACAGGAAAAGATTGATTTTTTACAACTAGAATCTCAACTTCAGTGAGAAGAATTAAAACAGAAGAGTTGTCATTCTGAAACTGTTTTTGTTTAGAAAATTAAGACGGGCCCCCATCATCTTCCAGAAAGTAATCATATCAATAAGATTAAGATTGATCGGAATGTAGTACCCATCTCAAGAGCAGAGTTGCATGTAGAAGCAAAAATTCAACATATGCTTCCCAAGCCCATCATCAGACCTCAGGAATAGCTTGTCCATAACAGGCATAGAATTGGTCTTGGATATGACAAGGATGTGTCCTTTCATATTCTGGATTACTCAAGGCCCATCCAGTTTTAGAGTGTTGGATTTATTTATGACAATTCATCTTTAGCTGTTCGAGATCCTGCTCCTCTTCCACAAAAACTACACCAGAATGTTAAATGCCAATATTGTGACAGAGTTGGCCATATGAAAGATCATTGTTTTGATCTTTATCCATGTAAGGATTGTCATAAAACCACTCATTCTTCAAAAAAATACTTCAAAATCGAGCCTCCTTCAAGAACAAAGATTCATCTTGGATGGATCACTTCTTGGTAGTGGGCTTCAACAACTAAGAAGATATTTCAGTCATATGTTAGAACTTGTTCTATAGTATTGAACAATATTGTAGTTGAGTTTTCTCCATCTTCTCATATTGTATCTGACAGGGAGGAAGTGGTGGTCATATAAAAACTTTAAATCCACATCAAGTGAGGTTGAGCCACAATCTGCCATACTAGATTCAGAGTTGTTGCTAGTGAAAAAGATTCCCTTGAGGATTCCTTTGGTTGGTGGTCAACCTTAAACCATCTATGTGGGGTTGAGAACTCTCTTTTTATATAATTGGGGACACTTCCTCTAGCAGAAGACTTCAACATCTTGCTAGTTTTGGAAGAGTTCCAGGAATTTCTTTAAGCATTCCAGAGTGGTCATCCTTAACCCACCACAGGTTGTAGACCTCCCTTTTCCAGGTTGAAGGTCTCCCTCCTCAAAGCATTAGGGACAATTCCTCTAGCAGAAGATTTCAACTTCTTGCTAGATTTGTAAGAGTTTCAGGAACTTCATTAAGCATTCCAGTGTTGGTGGTCATCCACCACATTATACCAACATTTCAGAGAGCACATTTAGCCTAGTGGTTCCATGCATTTTTTCACATTTTTTATTACAGCTCTCTTCTTGGACTCACACGTACCCCTTTAGATTAAAGGGGAGGAATGTTGGACACCTAATCCACTAAGGGTTATGGTGAAGAAGTTGAACAGTCAAAGGGAGTCCAAGAGAACTTGGAAGATGAATCCATGAGTCACTCCAATTTATTATAAATGTATATCATGTGAATAATATATGCATCTAATTCTTATCTTTCATATTTTCGTATTCACCAAGGTTGTGTTTAACAGTTTTTATCATGCTGAGATTTTTTATGGAGCACTTCCACTAGTAGCGGATGCCAAAATAGGAATTATTCCAAATTTGATTTGTTTGATGAAATTCTATGATAATTCCAGAGTTGATGGTCATGCTTAAACCATCACTGGTTGAGACCTTTGAGTTCTCCCATATTTTAGTATCATTTGTGGTTTTCTCTAAAGAACCACCATCCTTGGTTTGTGGTCATCCTTTGGAAACCATTTCTAAGTGACATTCAGCTCTTGGATGAGATGAATTTTTGCATTTTTAGCTATCATTCTTGGAGTTTGATACATCCCTTCGGATTAAGCAGGAAATGCTATACACCTAATCCTCAGGATTATAGTTATTGGAGTCCACAAAACCTAGGAAATTGAATCAACTGTTTACCTATTGTATTAATATGTACACTATGTACATCATTGTTTGAGATAATTTAATATACAGTTGAATTTGGTTTCTAATTTTTCTCTTGCAAGTTTGCAATCGTGTAGTTAAAAGTGAAATTCAGGATTAAAATTGCCATATTGATGCCTAAATGTGGCAATCGTAAGACTGAAAATTCATGTTTTGATTTTATGGTAAGAGAGATATAAAATTCAACATGTAAAACTATTGAAAGAAGATGATTTAGTACAATAAGCATATATTGGACTCCACGCATAGTAACCGCCAACAAGAGCTTCAATTGCGTAATTAAATGAAAAATTTCTAGAGGGAATACATGAAATAAAGATTTGTGTAATGTTTGATGCAAAACATGAGTAATTTGGAATATGAGAATGAACTTCAAATGAGTGGGTTCGCGATTCAGACACATACTATGGACTCCACCCAAGGTAACTCCCAACTAGAGCCTTAGTTGTCTAATTAAATGCAAAATTTGTACCAGACAAGATCTAAACTAAAATATTTGAGGCTTGTTTGTCCCAAAAAAAAAAAATTAATTCCCTAGAAATAAATTTAAAAAAAAAATCATTTAATTCACCAAAAATAAATTAAGTTTGATATTGTTGTAGACAAATAGAGGTAAGTTTGAGTACTTCAGAATGATTTGTTTCTAACTTCCCCGAATTTGATTTTGATTACTTGGAATATTAGGACACCCTGATTTAAATTAAATTTAAAAATAAAATATGGCACAGTACGAGAATCTTAATTTTCTGATTTTTTTACTCTTTTATATTAATTCATCCATTAATTCAAGAATAAAAGGTTTAAGTGGATCCCACCTTAATTGAAAAATTAAATTAACCTTCACAATTGGACATAATGCACATAATACCAATCACAAACCAAGGTCCTAAGGCATCCACATTTTACAACCTCCATTAGAAGGAGCCAGAAACACACTAACAAATTCTGTGTATTTTGTAGCAACATCATACAAATTTGACACCAACAGGTGCTTACAATTTATAAACACCAATCTCTCTATATAAAATATCAATGCCCACAAAAAATCCATTCATTGATCATAATAATGAGAATAACATCCCTTCTTCATGCTTACAGGGTGTTACAAACCATTAAACCCACTAACACCATTTTTCATGCTCCAGGGCTTTGTCTCACACTTCAATTTATTCAACCATTTAACCTTGTAAGCATGAAGAAGGTAGCACTTCAATTAATCGTACACTTTTTTTCAATGTCTTTAGCTAGCTTGCGTAGTCTTTAAGCCATTATCGGCCAAAAGCATTGAAACTTTTCAATTCCTATAGCTTGACCCATCACATCATGCTTTAATATTATCCATCTTTGCATAAAAACAACTCACTTTGATATGTATTGCCATTATTCCCAAGTACTCTCCGTGTATCAATTATTTTAAAACACTTGCTTTTCCAGAATGCACATCACCATGACACTTTTCTAAACTACTAGCAAGTTAAAAATGATGTGCAGATTTTGGAATAGTTTCTATTTGATGACTAGAAAGGGTGAAAACATGTAAATGGGTCTGCTTCCAACACGCGAATATGTGCGCCTTTTTATTTAGAGATTTTTTTTCATCCAACATGTGAAGATGTACAAATACAAGAGTGTTTCATACATTTATTTTATAGAAATTAAAATTTTTCTTGGTTCTCACCTCCATAATGAAATCAAATTCTTACATTTGTACCTTAGAGTGGAGAGTTGGTGGGAGGTAGGTTTTCCATCCTAAATTAATGATATCATGAATACAATGGCTCCTCACCTCTAAAACAGAGTCAAGTGGAGAGTGGACAAGTGGTAGGGTTGCCACAGTAAATGAAATCATGAATACTGTAACTCCTCACCTCTTTAATGGAATCCACCTTTCACATTTGTTCTTAAAAGTTGTGAATGAAGGGTAGGTAGGGTCAGGCAAGCACAAATCATAATGCAGAAGTCATTAAGATGGTTTTCACTAGTCAATAGGGATGGAATTTGATGGGTAAATTACTCATCATGATCTGTCAAATACAGATAAAAAATTGCGCAACTATTAAGATCTTTTCTTGAAATTGTGAACACAACTGGGGAACCATCAAATTTGATGGGTGGCTTTGTTTTGAAATTTCAACCCTATTGGTCAGTGTAATATGCATGTACATACAATATACATATCAATTGGGAACTCCTACAGTGAAATTCCTTGTCGGTAGGCCAAGTGTCATTGGTTCTTTTAACACCATTAGCTACCTTGTTGCCCATCATTCGTTCCATCGCCTGGGGCATTTGTTAAACCATAAATCATAGATTGAAATTTCAATTTTTAAATCTTATCTAAGTGAGCATGACTTATGAGTACCTGGTAAGTCACTTTTCTCTCATCTCCAACGATTTGACACTGCTTGGGTCATTGGAATTTGGAATGGTGACTTCCATTTGATCCATCTCCATTTTCTTCCTCTGTTTGCTTCATGTGGTGAGTATTATTCACATACAATAATGCAACTTTGAGCATTCTCCTCACTACCATCTAGGTATTCATTTATACAATTGTATTTTTCTATAATTTCAATGTCCATGTAGTAAATTACCTACCAACACTATCTCAGCATATTCTCCCACCTATCGTCGTAGTCCCATTCGAATTCTCCCTAGCTTGTTGATCATCATCCTATTGTCATTGCTACAACACCCTCCAAATTTTTTCCTATACTTTGGAGCATACTTTTTATCATGTGAACAATCATGTCTAGTTGTGAGAGTTATCCCATACTTTCTTCCTAAGTTGATAAGTCCCCTTTTAAAGGAATTCAATGTATCATCTTTTGTTAAGGGAAGTGTCGTTCTTTGTGAAAGGTAGTTATGGCAAACCTTTAAGAGACAACTTTAGTAATTTCTATTACATTAATGGATTATATGTATCATAGGTACATGCAATGGACTCATCCTCAAGGTATTGCACACTTCCTTTTTGTGGTCGACACTTGCGTCGAAAGGTATATCTTAAGTGTTTCACTTAGAGGTGATCTAGGTGGATCCATAATGGCCTAAAAATCAAGTCCTTATATTGCAGTGAAACTAGGACTAGATCGAAGAGCTCGTCATAAGAAATCTAATGGTGTCAACAATGCCTTAATTTGAGTTCATATATGAAAGATATGCCCTTCTAAAATTTTTGGCAAACAATTAAACTTTTGATAGCAAGTGGACACACAAGGTACCATGTGGAACTCCCATAGACTACCACATGGAATACCATCATCACAACACTTGGGCCAATGAGGAGTTTCCATGTGGCCCTACTAGATGGAGATATTGGTCACAATATGATTGGCCAACGTGGCCCAATCACAATATGCCATGTGGCCTAATGAATGGGCGAAACATGGCCATGTGAAAGGTTGCCATGTGGCCCTAACGGATTGACCAAAATATGGATGGAGGACCTGATAGGAATCGACCCCCAGACATCCTTACTAAAATTTTGATGGCTTGCCATTACACAACAACCACAAGGCTTAATATTATATCATGGCCAACCGTATTTGTGTTTGACTGTTTATGAAAGGGTTGGTGGAGTCTACAAAAACTGGCCACTACACTAAATTTAATTGATGAGTTTCAGATGGTCAGATATAACCAAATGGGTTAATTTTATCTGGCAGTTGTCAAAACTCTAAACAACTATGGTTTAATATGTTAGACGGCTTTGAATCGGCCAACAATCAAAAATTATATTAGCGTGACGGTTTTATATATAAACGGGTGGTTCCACCAAACGATGATTTCAAACATCAAAATGGTCAGTAGTACAAACAACAATGATTATGGTTTATTTCCATGACAAAGGCTTCAAATTAAAATAGTGGTGGTTAATGATTTATGTTATATACCATTAGGCGATCAAACATGACCATGGAAGACCATTACACTAGTGTTACAACCAATTTTTAAACAACAGATAGGCGACATTTGATTAAAATAACAATAAAACAAATTTGGGTAGGCTTACAGGTTTTGAACCTGGGACACCAACCAATGAACACCTTCAATTAAAAAGTCTAACCAACCCACCAACTAGGTAGAAATTAGAATGTCCACCGAAAAGAAAGTATTTGAAACATGCCATCTCATTTGACGCGAGGTCGGAGCGTGATTTGAGGGTGAAGGTCAGAACTCAGAACAGTGGAACTGTGAGAATGAGAACCTTTCAAGTGGAACCCTATTGTAGGAACATGGATTGAGAAGGAATATTCTTAGGGAATAATCACAAGGAATGTTCCCTAAAATATTCGCATGCAAAATATTTTGTGGAATCTTGAATATTCCCTTAGGGGCCAAAATTGCAAGTGACTGGATATAGTAAAATTTATACTCATTTTAACATAATTGTGCAAGGATCACAATGGTGCAATATATTTTTACAGCATTTTCAAAACCTATGTAAAATCATTATTCCTCATCAATTGTGAAGTGTATCAAACACTAATCAATGTGTGTTTGATGTCTGTCTGACATAAAGAGGTTTTGCGACCTTCAGGAATTTTTGTAGATTAATATGGAAGGGAAGAAGATCTGAATGATTTCTGGGATTTTGGTTCATATTTTCTATTGGGATTAGGATTTTTCTTTCATTCATTTCAGATCTATGAGCATCTATGGTGAAGACTTGTCAATAGATTTAACCAAAATCAAGAACAAGACTTATGGTCTCACAATCCTACCTCTGCGCAAATTCCTAAGTATTTATCTTTATATTTTGGCCCACATGAAATTTAAGTGGGTCCTCAAGAACCAACAAAAAGGGAACTCATGTACTTGGAGAAAAGAAACCTTGAACCCTTAATATCTCTGTGGATTATACTTGCAAAGGAACAAAAGAAATCAAGATCTAATTCTTTAAATTTTCAAAGGTCTCGACTTTGTGGTCTCATTGAAATTGCAAAGGGGTTTTTGAGACTAAAATTTGTTATCAAAAGGTTGTAAAGAACTTTGCAGGCCTGTGTAAAAGGAAATGTTGATTTTGGATTCTATATAGGGAATCATTATCGTTGTCATGAAGGAACGATGAGGACTTTCTTAAGCCTGGTGTGAAGAATTTGGATTTTGACATTAATCTTGAAGAGTTAGATCTATAATTTATTTAAGAGACCAAAAAAGTAGATCAAATCCTTGTTTCTATGGGAGCTTAAATGAGCAAGGGTATGGGTTCATTTACGTATTCTTGGTGAAATGTTTATATATATATATATATTACCAAGTCAAGTCTGAAGTGTTTAACAATGGAGCCCTGAAACAACTCCGGTTTGTGAAAGTTTTATGTGTGTTTGGCACTTGTTCTCGTTTCTACAAGAAGAATGCTAAAACACAAAAGTCATCACAACATCTTAGTGACTAAATTGCATCAAACCAGTGAAGAAAAATATTGATGCATTTGACCTTCATTTTTGGAAGATTGGAGTTCATTGGAGTTCATAAATAATTCAATACCACCTTTTTTATTGTTCACCCCTGGAACAACTAAGGATTAAAGCCCTTGAATGAAATTAGAGACTCTACATATCTCCTCGTTGTATACGATTCATGACCAGGTGATGAAGAAACAATCAGGCTGAAATATATAAGCATTGAACTCACTAATTCACGCATTCAATTAAGTTTATGCTTACATTAAAAGGACTGAAACAATAATATTAGTTATTATAACATTTCATATCTATTTCAATGATCCTAAGGTCCACTCTTAATACATCCCTTTGGTCAGATTGGTCTCCCACATCATTTTTTTGAGTGGAAATTATCTGCTAATAAAGATAGAGGTTGGTTCATAGAATCTATTATGACATAATTAAGTATTCTATTGAGAAGTGTCTATGCTCTACTGTAAAATCATCTTTAGGAAAAGAAAGGATTTACACTGGGTAACCTTTTGTAATTATAAAGAAATTTTGGTTGATCAATCAAAGGCACATTGTCACCTTCTTTAACAAATTGCAGTTGTTGAAGGTATCGTTTCAGAGATCTCTCCAATCATTGGTACATCAACAGGCTTCTATGCAACATTTGTCAATAAGGATATTTTTATAGGTTCTATAGTAGTATTTGATGTCTCTTCACCTCTTACAAAAATGATGATCTATGCCAGTGACTTGGATAACCTTGATACAATGATGACGATGCTATTATAACCTTATATGGGAAGCGATCTAATAAAAATGACCTAAATATAATAGAGACCCGACATATAAAATTTTGATGGTAGCCTTGATTAGACAACAATTTTGTATGCATCATAGTGTTATTGGGGTTGAATTTCATTGATATCTCGAAAGTATCTTTAGAAAATTATGTTGATAGTAGTGATGGAAGTATATGACATTGGTTATATTGTTGGGAAGTAAACATGAGATGCTTGTTTTTATATTACTAAGGTTTTACAACCTAATGGTATGTGTGTTGAGTAGAGACAAATAGAAGGCTTTAGATTTACTCCCGTAGCTAGTTCTCATTGCAGATAGCGATTAATGTTGACAGTGACATATTATTGGAGTCATGTTGATTACAGTACAAGACTATTGTGATAGGAAATATGAGAAATTGATTGATTGGTGCCATCCTGACAGCTTGAACAGAAGTTAATGTATTGAGTATTATGATATCACCTTGTGACAATGACAGTGTAGTAGATATTTGTGTTGTAGATGAGCAATGGATGGTGGAATAAGCATTGACAATAGATGTGGCAAAAGGAGTGATAGTAGAAATGATAGCATTGAAATTAACAACAATAGTGGATCAGTGGAAACAATGAGTGAGGTAGTAGTAATAGTGATTAGTGGAAACAATGAGTGGGGCAGTGGAAGTAACAACAACAACAACAACAGTTGAAATAATTTGATTGTACTTGGGCCATTATCCGTGGTACAAGAGCCCAAACCTTCAGGAAGCATCAAATGCCTTACAGATTGCTGGTAAATACTTGGGGAGTCTTGCACTTCCTTCCGTACTTGTTTGGTAAATTTTGTATGTACATCATACATAAGAAATCTTGTTTGGATGACATATTCTGTGTACTCTTCTTGATGTGATGATGTGTCATATGATTTAATTGTTGATGCTCTTAATGTTTAAATAATCTGACCAGTTGTGTGGAAAAGAAGGAAACATTTATTCACCCCCCTCTCATTATTTCCAACATAGCCTTCATGGTTGTTCAAGAAGTTGGGAGGTATAATTGCTCTACCTTTCTAGAAATAAAATGTTCTTAAAAAATACATATTACAATCATCATATTATAGGTATTAGTTGGTCTGAAAGATATTTCTTAGTGTGGAACCCTTTCCCATTCAATATGCAAAACAAATAACCATGTATGTATGGATCCAATTTCCAATTCACCTAGAAATAAGGTTAAATATACATACATGAGCATAAATTACATAACATCAAACAATTATCATATTTAATATTTAAAACATAGAAACACGTATATGATTTGATTCAAAGGTGAGCCATTTTCCACCCAACCATAAGCCCAAATGTGCGTTAATATAACTTGAAGTTGGATACCTCCTAGCAAAACCACAATTCCTTCAGTGTAACTATCTCTTAGCAAATAAAAGGTGGAAGTATGAAGGACAATCTACTTTGTTAACAAAAAATAAACAAGACTTTCCTTCAAAGCAACTTAAACCAAGAGTCTACTCAAACCATAAGTGGTTTCTCAGTTGGCTTGGATTCCCTTTACAAGCCCAATAGTGCCTTGGTGACCTCCCCTCTTAGTGCCTATAGGCCTTGCCTAATAATCATCTAAAAACATAACTCTCTATTATATCTCAAGTATAGGGAACTTGTGATTGATTTTCTCAACTAGAAAATGGATCTAATGACTCCTCGTAGTTCTACCATCAACCAGCAATGTTTTGGAACTATTTTTCATTTAGACAATATCCTTAGACCCATTCATGTGCATTCCATACTCCTTGCATGTGAAATATCCATGTTCTTTAATTTTCTAACATGATATTTCATGGGTCAAATCCCCAAATTTGAGGGTCAAGTCAAACTTCTAGATGGGTTATTGATGTATACCATTTAGGGACAAGTTGGTACAAATCCCAACTACCCCCATAATTATAGTTTGTTGGTAATTCAATTATCAATTCATTCTCTAATTGTTTCCTTGAAAAATTGTACAATTGGGCTTTTAATTTTCAACTTTGAAAATTAATTCTTGGCATGGTAGTTTCAGCAAGTACAACCCGTACCTTTCCCACACATGGCCTATGGTTGGTGTAGGTTCTCATTCCTTCATTCATTTATTTGATATTTTTCATTAAAAATAAAATACGTACATGTTATTTTGAGTTTAACCCATTCCCCATAAAGATGTTCGTTCAAGCAACATTAATATAATTAATTACATTGTCAGGAAGGATCAAAAGGGGGGTGTTACAAATTTGATGTCCAACTTGTTAATTGTTGGAACTATGGCTAATGTGTTGTCCTTGATGGCAACCTACTTGATACAGATGTACTTCATGTCAACAGTGATGATAATATGATGATTGTGGAACTAATGTAGATATCAGGAATGTTGGTAAAGATGCTATGAACAGAGAATTGGCAGTTCAGTTATAGAAGGATGAAAAAAGTGATGCTTGAGAAAGTATACACAATTCCTACGAAGAAGGGTCTCGTACATAGATAGGTCCTATGAGAAAAAGTAGCGTACAAAATCTGAACCATGGAAATATGGATAGTAGGGGTCATTACCATGGTATTTTCCCATAGTAATTGAAGCATCAACATTTATTTGATCTCGTCAAAGAATACTAATGACATTACCAAATGATTTAACTGAGGCATTGGCTAATGAAAAACTATATAAGGATGTGGAGATTAAGGTGTTAAGTGTGCAAGTGAATGGGTTATTTATATGAAATTTGATCTGAAATGGGCGTGCATGAGGAAGCAAGGAGAAGACTCAGATCTGAAAGTTCTGAAGATATGTTAATATATATGGTTGTTTGATTTACTTATTGCATATGTTTAAATAACTAACAATGATAGATTTGTGGTTATAATGGTGATGTGATCTGAATGGGTTATTCAGGAGTCTGTAGTTTTGACAATGAAGGTTACAAAATGTAGGTTGTGTTTGCATTGAATGTATACTTCAGTAATTTAAGATCTATCCACTGGTTTTCTTATTGATAGTCACATACATATGTGGTTCTATATTTGTTGGGTCCTGTATATATTCTAAGATATGTTTTTCAATATGTTGAGACCTGTATGCGGGTGTTATGCATGGTAAACATGTACATACACTGATTTGTCTTGTGGAAGTTGCGTATATGTATTAGGGTTTTGTTGTAGTGGCTACTGATCTGAGTTGACTCAACTCCCGGATTTAACCAAGATCTTTTACTTTCGTGATGTGATTAGAATTGCATATAAGATAGCATTATTGAACATATCTACATGCTATAAATAAGAAGGAACATGACAATCATCAACAACATGAAATAACAAGACATTGATAACGGAGTTCGTCCAGGAGGGACTATTTCTCCAGGCCCTAGTGTTAAGATGGTGTATGCCGCTGCATTAAGTGTTGTCAATAGTGATGATGTACATAGGTGATGATGTCACTATCATACAAGGAAAATTCTCTCACGCAGGAGTGGCTCCAAGAGATGTTCCGCTATAGGAAATCTCAGTCAAAAAGGGACTCCTAATAGTATGACATAAACTCATGCATGATGATATGAACATCCCGCCAACATGGCATAAAGGGATTTCAATGCAATCATACATGGCGACACATGAGCATCCCATCAACATACAACAAAGGGATCTCAAACAAAACATGACGAATCATGACAACAAGTACATCTCATAGATGATTTCGCGTCATATCAAGCAAGAATCATGAAACAAGTAATAAAACAAGATCCCACATCAAACATAAAATAGGGATCTATGTAGCACAATGCATCTCATAGCAAAAAGAAGTACATGAACACACTGCATATACCTCACATCTTGAGGCCAGATGAAGAAAAGGATGTCAAACTACTGAAGCTGGTCATACCATCAAGCTCGCGGCGTCAAATCTCATAGAAGGACTGCTCGCATGTTGAATGCTGACACCTGCACCACAATTGATTTTTGTGCCATGCCTTGGCTCCTCCATGCTGGTGGGTGCACTGACAAATGAGTATATATATAAAATTTATGGCAGATAAAACAATGACAAGGCCAGTTGCCTAGCGGTTAAGTCACCATATTAGGTGCACGAAGGTCGGGGCATTAGATCTAGACCCCTCCAAAATTACGTGCCTTTTGTTTTGAAAACCCGCATATATTTCTGTTTTGGGGGTCAGGTCCACATTGGGTGGCCAGCTGCTTAACCCCTGCAACTCATTGTATTAAATGGGATTGGTTGGTATGGGGCTGCCACATGGTGGCAGGCCAACCCACGTGGCTGGCGTGGGCTCGATACCCGCTGGCCTCGTAACATGTGCATTAAATAATAGTGGTGTTGGGGTGTGGGCCTGGTCCACCGGAGGTGGCTCGCCCACCCCTTATAACATATGATATTTATATATATGCGGTTGGAGTGTGAGAGGGTTTGGCGGAGTAATGGTTGCCAACCAAATTAAAATTAAACTTTGGTTATGGTTGGTTGGGGGTCAGCGGTGGTCATGGCCCGTTGACCCAAAATTATTAAAAAAAAAAAAATTGGATCCCGGTCAGGGTGGCACGGGTCATGGACCACCACCCATTTTAATATATATATATATATATATATATATATATATATATATATAGAGAGAGAGAGAGAGAGAGAGAGATAGATATCTATATCTATATCTATATCTATATCTATATCTATATCTATATCTATATCTATATATATATATATATATATATATCTATATATATATATATATATATATATATAGATATATATATAGATATAGATATATATATCTATATATATATATATATATATAGATATAGATATAGATATAGATATAGATATCTATCTCTCTCTCTCTCTCTCTCTCTCTCTATAGATATATATATATATATATATATATATATATATATTAAAATGGGTGGTGGTCCACTATATTATTTTAAGAACATAATAGTTGTTTTTAAAATCTTTTCGAAAATAAGGGATATTGGACAATTTAACGAGGCCACAATTTTGCCCGCTTTTGAGAGCTAAGTTTCATGCCCTGGGGTCGGTCAAATTGTAGGACACTTAAACCTGGCCCACAGACCAACTTTGACCAAAACTTTGACTGGCTCTTTCTCCCTCATACGATCTCAAATTGACGAACCGTTTTCACCGTTGCAATAAGGAAGACAATATCTACACCCTAGTCATGGTTCAAAAGCATTATGAACACTTTGATTTTTGAGCTTCCCTAAGCCCTCTTTCTCCTGTGTGTGTCTCTGGAGCCACCTGGATCAATCCTCCCCACTAAGGAGCTTTTGGTCCTCCAAAAGCATGAAAAATAATCTGCAACTTTTCTGTACCTTGTCTACATCACAAGCATCTTGAAAAGGTATCGCTTCCATCTCCTTCACCTTTGTCCTTCGGAGCCTTAAGTGATGAGTCGACACTTGCCACCACTACAACCTGTAGCACCATTCTACAAATTACATGCTTGATTAACATGAACAACTAATGACCCGATCATCCCATACTTGCCACAAGTTTATAACACATACTCGGTGGTCAAGTTTACATCAAAATGGAAACAATACCCCAACTACGAAAACAAGGCCAACATATCATTGTTGCTCCAACAAGTGATGGAAAACACATCATCACTGCAACACATGATTTACAAAGATAAGGCCAAGCATTATTTTTCTTTGACAAGTGATGGAAACACAACATCACTTTCAGAGTGTAAAATGTAACACATAATAAGACTAGACATCATTGTTGTTTAACAAGTGATGGAACACACATCATCACTTTTACATTTTAAAATGCAAGAAATGATTTACAAAAGCACGACCATGACAAGCTAACATATCTAGAAACAAATTTTCACTTATCGATGTGAATGGGTCATCCCCCTGTGGTGGTTTTGCTTGTCAAATAATTGTTTCACCTAGTTCATGCATCGACAATTTGTCTTTAAGGTGCTGCTCTGGATGGAGCCTCCAACATGTGGCTCTTTGATGGCCACTTCTATTGCAATGACTGCAATAGGTCTTCTTCCTCCAAATCTACATAACATGTTTCTTTACCTGTTGTTGAGAGGGTCTTTCATGCCTCTTCTTTGTTTGTACTGCTATTCTTTTCCAACACTTAGCGAATGTATGGTTATGTAATCCACAAAAGGTACATGTTTTTCGATTCCATGATTTACGTTCATCTTTAACAACATGATTATAACTGAAATGAACATTCGAATGTCGAGAGTGGTTATACATTTCCTTTCCATATCTGATGTCACTATGGCGATGAGAGCTTACCTCAGCTCTTTCCCTACAATGTTAATTTCCATCGGATGATGGGGATGTGTTCTGATCATTCTCTTTCCTCGACAATTTTGATGACATCTCAGAAGAATCTGACACCTTCAAGCATTCTCCCTCGGTGTATCTCAAGCCTACAATTTGAGGTATCTGCACAACCTCCAATGGCTTAGTTATGCTTTGGTTATTAACACCAAGTTCTTTTTCCTCCTTGCATCTTATCCTAGTAAGGAGCCTCATGTTTGTCCCTGTAATTGGTATCTCCACATCTCCAACAAAAATCATACTATGTGAAGATGAAAATGAAAGGAAATCAACATCTTTTACCTCCTCTGTCGATTTGGAACGAACTGATGAGGGATTCTCATCATCAGTTGTTGGTGGTTTGCTAGCTTTCATGGCACATTCCCCAACTTCCTTTCTGACATACCCAATTCCTACCTGACGGGGTAATTCTTCTACTTTGATGGGGTTGAAAATGCCTTGGCCATTAATGCCCAAGCCTTTTCCTTCATAACGCATTTTCTTCAACAATTTAGAGCCAATTCCTGTGGTACGATTTTCAAAAATAGCAAAATCATCATCAGGAAACATACATGAAGATGGAGAACTACTTTTTACCTTGCATGGGTCACGCTGCAGCTTTTCCAAGGCCTCATCCTTTGCTTGTAGCTGTCATAGCAATCTATGTTTTTCCTCTTTCTCTTCTTGTATACGCATCTCCAATTTAGCGTTCTCTATTTGAAGGTTTTGGTTGTTGTGCTTCAGTTCTTCCAGGGCCTCTACCATGGCTTGCAACTAAAGTTGCAATCACTCCTTTTCCTCGGTCTCTTTCTGTAGAGCTTCATACATTATTTCCACCCTTTGGGAAATTTTGAACATGGTCTCATACATCTCTTTTTCATCTTCTGTTGCTGCACGTTCCATTGTTAATTCTTGCAATTCACATCCATGCAAAGGCTGCTCTGATACCAAACTTGATCCGAATTGACTCGACTCTTGAATTTAACCAAGATATTTTACTTTCGTGATGTCATTAGAATTGCCTTCAAGATAGCATAATTGAAAATATCTTCATGTTGTAAAGAAGAAGGAACATGACAATCATTAGCAACATGAAATAACAAGGCATTGATAATGAAGTTCATCCAGGAGGGACTACGTCTATAGGCCCCAGTATCAAGATGGTGTAGGATGTTGCATTAAGTCCTATCAATAGTGATGATGTACATAAGTGGTGATGTCGCTATCATACAAGGAAAATGCCCTCACACAGGAGTGGCTCCAAGAGATGTTCCACTACAAGAACTGTTGGGTCTTGAAAATGTCATTCATTTCCATTACACTTTCACTATTATGTCCATTATATCACCTCCATTTCACTAGTATGTCACCACATTCATCCCACATTCATTATCATTAGGCCACATTTATGTTTTTCCAAACTTTATTAATTATTAGTCTTTTTAAGTGAATTTTTGGTTAAAAATTAGAAAATAATGTGCATATGCTTATACCTAACAAGTGGGTTGAGATTGTTGACATGTGTAAGTCAAAAGGAGGCTTCTAGAAGACCCTTATGTGGCACTCTAAGGCTAAATTCGATTTTGAGTGGAAAGAATCATGGGATCATGAGGATATGTGTCACATCTCCTAATTGTATTGAAACTCTAAGAAGACATGTGTCTTATCAGTTCCTATTTTGATTAGGACTCTAGAGGTAGAGGGAGAGATTCATGGATTCTCATTAATGAGATGGCTTCTCATATTTTTGTATAAATAGGAGATCTTTCTCCTTCATTTGTTAGTCTTAGCTTGTTAGTTCTTAAGCTTGTTAGCTTGTGAGATGGCTTTGGAAAGCTTTAGAGAGCTTTGTTGTACTTTGTAATTTTGAAGAATTTGAATAAAGCTTTGATGTTCTCAACATGGAAGGAGATGTGAAGTAGATGTCATGGAGCATATTAGAATGTAAGGTAAAGTAGATTTCATTTTGTAATTTTGCTTTGATTTCATTATGTCATTTGATTGCTTTCAAGTTTGATAGATTAGATTTTCCATTCATGTAATTTTAATTCATGTAAGAGTGTTCAACCGGTTGATTGTAGATTAATTTTTCTTTACATGTTTTTGCATCAAATAGTGACATGAGATTGGCCTCTTTGCTGACTTTGTTTTTTTAGCTTTTCAATTTCAGTTATGATTTGATTTCAGTTTTATTCATTTGATTTTTTAGTTAGTTTAGATATCAAATTCCTCATATCGTTGACGTTATCTCCTAAAGCCATAGATTAGACTACCTAGTGAGCTATCAGACTATGAATGATGTGATTTGATTTTAGCTTTATTTTTCTGCAATTAGATATCAAATTTCTCATATCATTGACATTATCTCCTAAAGCCATAGCTTAGACTACCTAGCGAGCTATCGGACTATGAATGATGTGATTTGATTTTAGCTTTATTTTTCTGCAATTAGATATCAAATTCCTCATATCATTGACATTATCTCCTAAAGCCATAGCTTAGACTACTTTGCGAGCTATCGGACTATGAATGATGTGAATTGATTTTACTTTTATTAGTTTGCAGTTTTTGATTTGTTGAGTGCAATAGCTTAACTTTTATTTTTGTATTTAGATAAACAACAGAGATAGTGATTTCATGATCAATAGTTCATCATTTGTTTGATTTGAATGTCAACACATTTCCATTCTTGTTTAAGTGCTAATTTCATCGATAACATGTTTTGAGATCTTTTGAAGTGCTAAGTTTTGGAAGTTACCATTAGGGACATAAACCTTGTCTTGAAATCTACATCCATACTTGACCTTTAAAAGTATTCTTAAGACCTTAGAATAGAATTTCCATTTGCATTAGACACTTTAGGAGATCAACAAGAACAAAACCCCAAAACAAAATAAAAACTATAAAACAACGAAGTAAGAAAAAGGTTAACTAAGCACATATGGTGCACCACACTTCATCAGTTTATGATACCCAGATTGATAATTTATGTAGAGAAATTTAAGATGTTAAATTGACTAGACAGGAACTCTCAGTCAAAAAAGGACTTCTAACAGTATGACATAAACTCATGCATGATGATAATGAACATCCCGCCAACATGGCATAAAGGGATTTCAATGCAATCATACATGGCGACACATGAGCATCCCATCAACATACAACAAAGGGATCTCAAACAAAACATGATGAATCATGACAACAAGTACATCTCACAGATGATTCCGTGTCATATCAAGCAGGAACCATGAAACAAGTAATAAAACAAGATCCCACATCAAACATCAAATAGGGATCTGTGCAACACAATGAATCTCGTAGCAAAAAGAAGTACATGAACACACTGCATATACCTCACATCCTGAAGCCATCTCAAGAAAAGGATGTCAAACTGTTGAAGTTTTCCGTATCATCAAGCTTGCAGCATCGAATTTCATGGAAGGAATGCTTGCACGTTGAATGTTGACACCTGCACCCCACTCAATTTCTGCGCCACGCCTTGGCTCCTCCATGCTAGTGGGTGCACTGACGAATGAGTATATATATAAAATTTCGGGCGGATAAAACAATAACAAGTTCGTTGGCCTAGTGGTTAAGTCGCCATATTAGGCGCGCAGAGGTCAGGGGATCAAATCCCAACCCCTCCAAAATCATGTGCCTTTTTTTTTGAAAACCCGTATATATTTCTTTTTTGGGGGTCAGGTCCGCATTGGGTGGCCCGCCCCTTAACTCCTGCAGCTCATTGTATTAAATAGGATTGGGTCATTTGTTTCAGTTCAATGGTTGGTATGGGGCCACCGCATGGTGGCGGGCCAGGCCATGTGGCTAGCGCGGGCTCGTTACTCGCCAACCTCCGTAACATGTGCATTAAACAATGGCGGTGTTGGGGTGTGGGCCGGGTCGACTGGAGCTGGCCCGCCCACCCATTATAATATATGATATTTATATATATGCGATTAGAGTGTGGGAGGAATCGGCCTGTCGACCCAAAATTATTTAAAATTTGTTTTGGATCTCGGTGGGGGTGGCAAGGGTCATGGCCCGCCACCCATTTTAATATATATATATATATATATATATATATATATATATATTATTTTAAAAACATAATAGTCATTTTTCAAATCTTTTCGAAAATAAGGGATATTGGGCAATTTAACAAGGCCACAATTTCGTCTGCTTTCGAGAGCTAAGTTTCATGCCTCAGGTTCAGTCAAATTGTAGGATACTTAAACCTGACCCACATACCAACTTTGACTAAAATTTGACTAGCTTTTTCTCCCTCATACGAGCTCGGATAGATGAACCATTCACACAGTTGTGATCAGGACGATAAGATCTACGCTGTGGTCCTGGTTCAAAAGCATTCTGATCACTATGATTTTTGAGCTTCCATAAGCCCTGTTTGTCCTATGCCTGTCTCTGGAGCCACCTGGATTAGCTACAACCACCCTCCAAAAATTTTTCCTGCACCCAAATTCGGAGCCTCCCTTGAGAGTTTCACTTGATGGTTACCTACACTCAGGCTCACTTTGTGAGCTCGTGTGGCCCTTCACACCCACCCTGCTTGTTCATTCCACCCATGCTTTTGCATGTTGATGCCAGTGTATTTCTTGCGACCATGTTTTGGTCATGCTCAAGGTCTTGTCTTCGTGCATACATGTTATGTTTGCTATGAAATCATCTGTCACACTCAAACATGGAGTCACATTCACTGTCATGCAAGCGTCATCAGGGTCAATCAACGATCAATCACGAGTGTCACGCTTGTCGCTTACACCGTCAGTCAGTCATGTTGAACATGTGTCTCTAGTTGGTTTGGGTTATCTCATCGTTAATTCATGTGGGTGTGTGTTTATAAGATCACATTTGCATCTTTCACTCGTTCATTCACACACTTAATCATTTTGTTGAAGTTTCGACGATCGGACTCCCCATTGACAGCCGGACCATCACCCCGCTATCGAATCGATCGACTGTCACCCAAAACAGTGCAGAAGCACCAAGAAAGTCTTTTCAAGATGCGTTTCTCGCAGGAAATTCAATCAACCTTTATGGTGGCCACCCGAAGAGTTGGACCTAATAGCCACCCCAGGACTGACTCCCCTCAAAAATTGCATAGAGGCTGTAGACCTTGCCTGCACTATTGACTAAGGAAATTGTGGAGATAGGCCAAAAATAAACTCAGTGCCCGTCCCCATCTCCCTCAGAAAATTGCGTAATTTTGCTAGCCAATCCTCCCAACAGTCGACTGTCTACACATCCAGAAAATTGCATAGTTTTCATGAGCAGCCTTCTAATGCCCAACAGTTTTCTCAGCTCAAAAATTGCATAGAGTTGATTAGCAAGATGGCCTCCCAACATCAGTGCAATTTTTATTGCCAGCAACTCCCAATAGAAGCCTGACAGTACCCTCCAGGAATTGCACAATTTCTACTGCCATACTCATGGTAGTTGACTGCTAGTTCCCCTCAGGAATTGTGTAGTTTCTGCTTTTAGTGACCCAGCAGCCAACTGTCATTTCCCTCTAGGAATTGCGTAGGTTTGGTTGCCAGGCTCCAGGCAAGTTCCTCCAAAAACCTGCCCTGTCTGGCAATCCTCCTCGCATCTCGGCTTGCTCCTCTAATCTTGCTTTCAAGCCCTTGCAGCCCGCTCGTTCCAAAAAATGCGGATTTTTTCTGCCTTGCCTTCCTGCAACCCAGATTGTCCCTCCCAAAATTTGCGCAGTTTTTCCTTGTAGCTGAGCTAGACCTTGCGGACAGTCACTGTCGAATTAAATTTCCCACCTTCATCACCCAGTGACACTTGCGCAGTTTTCATCAGCAATGCTCGGATCCATCATCCTGCCTCACAACCTTGTTGCCTCCCCTAGTCACTTGCATCTGAAATGACCATGTGTCATGGTAGACTAGGAGGTTTTTGGATTTGATGTCTTCTTGTCATTTGTGATTGCAAGTACAGGTACACCAATAAACATGGTGTGACAACGAATGGGATGAATGAAGGGAGCACATGTAGAAGGACAGGTTCACCAACGGACGAACGAATGATGCATGCGAAGAGGTGATCGCAAATGAATGATCACTAAAAGATGTGTTCGTGGATGGATGGTCGAGAAAACATGCAATATGTTCTCACAGACAAACGAATGAACGAACATGCACCTTTCATGAATAGACGAACCTGTCGAGCCTTCCAACATACAAGAAAGGAACAATGTTCCAAAGAAACATCAAGCAAACCAATGACCATCGAAGACTCCATTCACCTTTCCATGTGAAGGTGAAGTTGTGACACACCATGAAGACATCCACCACCTAGCAACACTGCAGTTCGACATGCACTCCAGTAGCAGTACGAATGTACCAGCATTGTCATGTCGAGTCGTGTCATGAGTCATGTCGTCCACATCTCTACTATGGGCCATGCTGTCAATAAATGTAATGTAACGTGGAAGTCCAAGAGACCCACTTGTTGTACAAAGAGTCATGTAAAGTCAAAAAGTCATGAAAGTCAAATAGTCATGACAGTAGTCAAACAACCACAAGGGTGAGTTTCATCCTTGGCTATAAATGTTTGGTCATGTTATATTCTTT
Source organism: Pinus tabuliformis (assembly GCA_031772625.1). NCBI lineage: Eukaryota > Viridiplantae > Streptophyta > Pinopsida > Pinales > Pinaceae > Pinus > Pinus tabuliformis. The sequence goes on from CM062816.1 coordinate 1,770,227,499, forward strand.
CCACGACTAGCCCATGTAGTTAATCAGGGGGTTAGAAGGGGGGTGGAGCCCCCCCTTTGTTGTGCTGATTTCATAGGTGGGGGGGCCATAGGGGGTTTGATTGTTGCAGGTAACCCCACTCTATGGGGTTCGGGGTAGCACTCTGGAAAATTTTGTTTTGGACCATATATTAGGTTGGGCGGACCTACCTATAGTTTTGTGCATGATTTTTCGCACATAGTTTTGGACGCGATGGTTTTTGTTCCATGGTATTGGATGCTTCAACATGTATAAATATGTATTGTAACATTGAAAGGAATATAATGAAAAATCAAGCTGGTAGTCCAGGTTTTGGGATCCAGGGGAAAATATCTATGTATATGTGTTTTATGTGTTATGCTCTCGCATTGTTTATTTTATGTATTTTAGAATTCGTATGCAGGTAATTTCTGCACTGGGTTAAAACCTACATTTGGTATCAGAGTTGTTTTGGCTTCAAGGGGACACTTTTGTTGCTGAGGGGTTTCGCTCGGGCCTGTGGTAGACCTTGTTCAGTGGGAGATCTGCGAGATCGATTCTGGTGGTGAAAGAGGATGGCAAGCAGTGGAAAGATAGAGATTGAGAAATTTAATGGTCAGAGTTTTGAGTTATGGAAACTCAAGATGGAGAATCTGTTAATGGATAAAGATCAGTGGGTCGTGGTAGTTACAGGTACTAAACAAATGAGAGTGTTCGATGAAGAATGGAAGAAGTTGGATCGGAAGGCTAAGAGCACAATACGATTGTGTGTCTTAGATTCAGTATTGTTGAATGTATCAGGGGAAGCTACGACGAAGGCTTTGTGGGACAACTTAGGGACTTTCTACCAATCTAAGTCTCTGGTGAATAAACTGTTCCTACGGAAAAGGTTGTATAACCTGAGGATGAAATATGGAGACTCGCTGACAGAGCATCTGAACGCATTTAAGACTATGGTAAGTCAGTTATTATCTGTTGATATTAAAATTTTAGATGAAGATAAGTGCATCAGTTTGTTGTGTTCTCTACCAGATTCGTGGGATAGTCTGGTTATTTCAATAAGTAGCAATGCAACTGCCTTGCAGTTTGATGAAATAGTCTCATCCTTGTTAATGGAGGAGATGAGACGGAAAAATATGGAGAGCCAGAATGATGATGCCTTGTTTGTACGAGGACGGTCCTAGAACAGAAACAAAATTAAGTCATCGAGTGGGAGATCTAAATCTAGAGGGAGATCTAAATCTCCAGGAAAACCTATAAAGGTGGTGTGCTGGAAATGCGGAAAGGAAGGGCACTACAAAAGGGATTGTATATCTAAAGCTCCTGACAAAGGAAAGGGATCTGATAATGGTTCTTTTTTAGAGGAGAAAACCACCTTAGATGAAGGTGGGGATGTGTACTTGGCTTCTTCAAGTACACATGTAGATCATGAGGCATGGTTGATTGACTCAGGTGCATCCTTTCACTTCACTCCCCATAGAGAGTGGTTCTACCATATGAGAAATATGATGGTGGTGATGTCTTCTTGGGGATGACAAGAAGGCTAGAATCATTGGTTGCAGAAAAGTAAAGTTGAAGTTTCAAGGTGGAAGGGTTAGAATTCTTCCGGGTGTTCTGCATATTCCTGCATTGGCCAGAAATCTAATTTTCGTAAGCAAGCTGGATGATGCAGGTGTAAAAACAGTGTTTGAGAAGGATACCTGCAAAATGGTTTGGGGAGCACTGGTATTGATGCGGGGAGTTCGGATTGGAACTCTGTACAAGCTACAAGGTAGCACTGTTATTGATGGGTGCACCAGTTCTGTGGTTCTTGAAAGTGGAGCAGAAAATCTAGTGGTCTCTAGAGAGAATACCATGTTGTGGCATCAAAGGATTGGACATATTGGAGAGAAGGGCCTTTGAATACTTTGTGGTAAAGGTATGGTAGAAGGTACGAGTAATAGCTCTCTGGATTTCAATTTTTGTGAAAATTGTGTATATGGGAAGCAGATTCGGGTGAGTTTCCCATCTGGTGGTAAGAGGGTGAAACATATATTAGAGCTTGTACATAGTGATGTGTTTGGACCTATGAAAGTTCTATCACTGGGTAAGTCTATGTACTATGTATCATTTACAGATGACTTCTCAAGGAATACATGGATATATTTCCTTAAGAAGAAATCTAAAGTCTTTGACAGGTTTAAAGAATTTAAGGCTCTGGTGGAAAACTAGACAGAGAAGAAGATAAAGGTGCTGAGGATAGGTAACGATGGAGAGTTTTGCAGTAAGGAATTTGAAGAATTTTGTAAGAAGTATGGTATAGCATGGTAGAAGAATACTCCATATACACCTCAGCGAAATGGAGTTGCAGAAAGAATGAACAAGACGTGGATGGAAAGGGCAAGCAGCATGTTCAGTGGTGCCAGGTTAGGACAAGAATTCTGGGCAAATGCGGTGGAGACTGCATGTTACCTGGTCAATAGATCACCTTCATCAGCATTGGACGATAAGACTCCACAAGAGGTATGGACTAGTAAGAAACCTTCTCTTTCACATTTTAGGGTATTTGGATGCGATGCATATGTAGATGTTCTAAAGGAGAAAAGAACCAAGTTGGATAGTAAATCTAAAAAGTGCATCTTTATTGGGTATAAGGATGGTTTAAAGGGTTATAAGCTTTGGAACCCAGTAACAAGGAAGGTTGTGTACAACTGAGATGTAGTGTTTAGAGAGGTGAAAGATGTTATTAAACATGAATTCCAACCAAAGGAACCTGAGCAGATAGAGTTTGAGCTAAAGGAGGAAGAATCAGACTCTACAATAGAGGAGGAATCAGAAGATGAAGAGCCACAAACTCCAGGTGTGAGAAGATTAGTTCGAGAAAGAAGGCAACTAGAAAGGTATAGTCAATCTGCTTTCTCTTCAAATTTTTCTTTATCTATTACTAATGATGATACTAGAACTGTGAAGGAAGTAGTAGATTTAGAGGATGGAAAACTTTGGAAAGAGACCATGGTTGATGAAATGGCATATTTGCACAAAAATGAGGCGTGGGATCTGGTGGAGTTGTCGGCTAGAAGGAAACCCATTGGCAGCAAATGGGAGTTCAAGAAGAAGACAAATGCAAAAGGAAAGGTGGAAAAATATAAAGCTCAGTTGGTAGCAAAAGGTTATTCCCAGGTGTTGGGAATTGATTTTGGTGATATTTTTTCTCTTGTTGTCAAGGTAACTTCTATTAGATTACTTTGATCTGTTGCTGCTGCTTTTGATTTTGAGGTAGAACGGATGGATGCGAAGACAACATTTCTTCACGGGGATCTGGAAGAGGAGATCTACATGAAGCAACCTGAAGGTTTTGCAGTGAAGGGTAAGAAAGAACTGGTATGCAAGTTAAAGAAGTCTTTGTATGGGTTAAAACAATCACCAAGGATGTGGTATCAGAAATTTGATACCTTTATACGGGGACTTGGCTTCACTAGAAGCAAAGAAGATCACTGTGTGTATTTTAAATTAATTGGTGATCGTGTTATTTATCTGGTAGTGTATGGGGATGATATGTTGCTGGTTGGAAATGACAAAGAAATTATCCAGGATTTGAAGACCCATTTGTCCTCGAAATTCGACATGAAAGATCTTGGTGCTGCAAACTATATTTTGGGAATGGAGATTAAAAGAGATCGGAGAAAGAGGAAGCTCTGGTTAAACTAGAGGAAGTATGTCGAGAGAATATCAGAGGTTTATTATGCATAATAGAAAACTGGTGAAGGTTCCTATTCATGTAGGTGTAAAGTTATCTGTTGAACAGTGTCCCAAGACACAAGAAGAGGAAGAGGATATGTCCCATTTTCCATATGCAAGTGCAGTGGGTAGCCTGATGTATGTGATGGTCTGTACTAGACCAGGCATTGCACATGCAGTGGGAGTATTGAGCAGGTTTATGTCAACACTATGGAAGGAGCACTGGACAATAGTGAGGCGGGTTTTCAAGTATTTGTGTGGCACTAGTGATTATGGTTTGTGCTACCAAGGAAGACTAGGATTGGACAAAGTGTTAGATATTCGTGGCTTTGTTGATGCAGACTGGGCTAGAGATCTAGATGAAAGAAGATCTACAAGTGGGTATGTGTTTAACCTATTTGGAGGTGCAGTCAATTGGATGAGTAAGAAACAATTTGTAGTGGCACTATCAACTACAAAGGAAGAATACATGGTAGCCACTCATGCAAGCAATGAAGCAGTTTGGTTGCAGAGATTGTGTTCAAGTATGGGGTTAGTATAGGGAGCTATAAGGATAGACTGTGATAGCGGAAGTGCAATTTTCTTGGCAAGGAACCCTGCATATCATTCAAAGACAAAGCACATTGATGTTCAGTATCAGTTTGTGAAGGATATGATAGAAGACAAAAAGGTGTTGCTGGTAAAGGTGGACACTTTGAAGAATACTATAGATGCATTGACAAAATATGTGAGCTCTCAGAAGTTCTCTTGGTGTAGAGAAACAATGGGTGTTGCAGGGCTAGATAAATGACTAAGCTCTCTTGTGGCCCCCTATGGAAAGAAAACAACAAGTGGGAGAATGTTGGGTTGTGTTATATCCTTTCCATGACTAGCCCACGTAGTTAACTAGGGGGTTAGAACAAGGGTGGAGCCCCCCCTTCGTTGCGCTGATTGTATAGCGGGGGGGTTCACAGGGGGATTGAGGGGTGTAAGTAACCCCACTCTATGGGGTCTGTGGTAGCGCCCCATAAATTTTTGTTTTTGGACCCTATATTAGGTTGGGCGGACCAACCTATGGTTTTGTGCATGATTTTTTGCACATGGTTTTGGATGCAATAGTTTTCAGTCCATGGTATTGGATGCTTCGGCATGTATAAATATGTATTGTAACATTGAAAGGAATATAATGAAAAATCAAGCTGGTAGTCTCGGTTTTGGGATCCAGGGGAAAATCTCTGTGTATGTGTGTTTTATGTGTTATGCTCTCACATTGTTTATTTTCTGTGTTTTAGAATTCGTATGCAGGTAATTTCTGTATGGGGTTAAAACCTACAATAAATACACCCTCATTTGTACATGCAAAGGACTTTTCACTTCAGCTCCTCCCACAAATCCAAGAGAGTTTGTAATATTTTCTTTGAGGAGTAACTAGTGGCTTCAACGCCCCATGCACGGGGTTAGTGATGTATGGTGTAACGATGTGTCTTGGAACTTTTGCTTAATTCAGAAGCCTTCTAGTAGGCCAGCATGTTTTAACACATGTATATTAATTTTTGTAAGACTAATCTTGAACACTTGTAATGCATGTTTCTTTAACCTGTGTTGAACACTTGAACTTATTCCACTTGCTGTAATGCATAATCTGTTAATGAAAATGTGTTGTATATGCTGTTAACGTTGTCTCGCCCGTGGTGGCTATGTCCCTAGACACCAGATAGATGTTTCACATAGAACTTGTTGTAACAACCATTGCACTCGTGTGGACTCATTCACTGAGTGTTGTATGTGTTATCTTCCCTTGTGTGTTGTGACTGCCACATCCATGTGGACTGCTCCTCCGAAAGTTGTGCATGTCCTATTGTGTTGTGTGTTCTTAGCAGAGTTGGAGCTTCCTCCCAACCGACTTGGGACTCACTTTCAGCCTCCCCATCTACAATGAAAGAACCATTGACACAAGTAACGCTAGTAATCACCAGGCACGTGAACGTCACTTCTCGAAGACAAACCAGACCACTCTCCTGTGCTGATAAGCAAGAGCTGAGGCAAATCCTTAAGAGAATGGAAACCGAGCCATCATATTGGATGGGACTCCCACACCAAATGATGTGAGGTCTAGTTGGGAATTCACATTGGGGTGATCCCCTAAATGTTGGCAAGTCCAGCACCATCAACATTTCTGGCACTTGAAAGAGGGCAACCAATTGTATATGGCTATACATCCTCTCACACTCATTCATCAACCATCTGGTCAAGGTGGTAACTCGCACTCCCTCTCACCTACATGCAACTCTGTAGTTGGTTACTCCTCACCTCTCAGGATTGAACACAAGATTCTGTGTCAACACCTTTGATCCTTCTGTCCCATCACTCACCAGTTCGCGAAAGTAGTTGGACTGATCCTGGACATACAAAATCTTCGATACACATCAAGAAAACCAAAAGCCACTCCTATAGGAGTTGTTGTATCATCGGTGGAAGAAGCAGTCCTTGCCACACTTGAAGGTCTGGGAGAAGCCATTGAAGACGGAGAGGAACCTTCGGTCTTCCGGAAGGCAAATAAGACACTCTTGTGATCTTGGGATCGAACTCTGACACAGGAGGTGAAGGGGAAGGAAGCGAAGGATGCGGCGGTGGAGACGAACCAACAGACTCAGAGCTAGAACCATCAGATTCTGGAAGAGAGGAGGAGGATGAAGAAGAAGAAGAAATAGTTTACCCAAATCTTGAATGGATGACTCAAGGACCATTAGCTCTCCTGGATGTTTTCAACAAGATGCTAAAGTGAGCGGAGAGAATGAACATCAAGTTCAACCCTGACAGCATGGTGAAGGCAAAAGACGACTTGGACAACTTTTACCTATAGTTGTAGACCTTTTAGGTACGGTATGATGGCGTAGCATGTAGATTGTTCCCGTGTACCTTAGATGGTCGAGCAACTACATGGTATCACAACCTTCCACCAAACTCTAAACAGAACTGGGGTGCATTCAAATGCATGTTCCTTGAAAAGTTTGATGATGACAAGACCCCAGCCATGCTACTCAAAGAATTGGGAAGCCTTAAGATGGAGGGAAAAGAGAAAGTGAAAGACTTCAATCAGAGGTTTACATGCATATTGAAAAAGTTTGCAACAGACTTTAATCCTCATGACTCCATCACTGTTGATTACTACATGTCCGCACTGTCGGCCAGCATTGCATAATTCGTTAAGTGAGCTATGGAACCAACACTCTTAGAAAAATGCGAAGAGGCTATTGTTGTTGAGAAATACTTGCATGCAACTGGAGTCATCAATGATGACGAATCAGAAAAGGACTCTATGGATAAGAGTAGGAAGTCCTAAGCAATGGCGAGTAAGGGTACAGACAAGGAAGCAACTGATATTGAGACCCTCATTCGCCTTGTCAAGAACTTGACTACAGAAGTTTCTGAGCTCAAACAATGGAAAATGGACACATTTGCAAACAACCATCCTCCTAGATAGAGACAGGCAACCAACTCATCAAACAACAACCGGTTCGGTCCAAAAACTGCGCAGAAACATGTGTTCTAGGTCGATCAATGTGTAGATCCTAATTTATGTTCTTTCCACGAAGAACATCACCCCAAGAACTCTTGTTCAGACTGGAAGCAAGTCACAATCTCTTTGTACAATCATACACTCGATGCAGAAAGAAATATGCAGGAGAAGCTGGAAGAAATTGATGATGACAAAGAGGTTGCACCAGATGAACCATCAAGCTCTGGGCATATGGTGAATGCGTATCAGTGCTCACAAATGACGTCAAAGATGAATACCGAGAAGTAGCCCCTAAAGCAAACTGACCGTTACAATATTAGGAGTAAAGGGGCTCCCCCACACTTGGGGAAATGCAAGAGAAGATGAGACTACTAATGAGGAAGGCCGACCCATTGGCCGCCCCAACGCAGAAAACACAAAACAAGTCTTGGAAGACAGCAGCAGACAAGAGAACATCCATGAGCAGCAAGCTGCAAAACACTCGATCGAACAACACGAACATCCATTCTGTGCCAGACATCTCGGTTATTCTACCACCTCTGGACTACAAAATTGTTGATGACATGAAGAAAAATTGGGCAAACATCAATTTGTTCGAGTTAGCTAAGATCCAGAGTTAGCGAGATATCCTGCTGTGCGCATTGGGACAGAAAACAACAGACAACATAGCCTCTACCAGCAAGGGAGCAAGCACACCTCCTAGATCACTTTCCACTGTGCTCAATACACTCCAAATGGAAGAAGCGAACTCAGGTTGCCCCCCGTTCCTGCTATCTTTTGAAATTTTCAACTACAATGTCCAAAACTACTTGGTTGATTCCAGTGCGGCAGCCAACTTCATGTCCCTCTCCATTGCGAAAAATATCAATGCACAATGGAGCAAGACATCCATGTGAATCATCCAACTTGATCAAACATTGGTACTAGCCATTAGTGAACTACGATATGTGATCATCCGACTATCTCATGACGGTCGAGTCCATCAATGCATCAACATAGTGGTTGTGGGCATACCGGAAGCATACGGTCTACTACTCAGTAGAGGCTAGTCTAGCAAGGTAGACGGATATTTTGCTACAGACTGGTCTCACATGTGGCTTCCATACAATGGCAAGTGTAACCAAATCCAGATGTTGTCCAAGAGGTACATGAAGCATAATTTCACTCCCCTTAATGATGATAATGAACCATTGGCCTTCGCAAAACTCATGTTTCGAAATTGCTTCCTTCAAATAGCATTGGGGTGTTATCCTACATGGCCAGCTCCAACCCCACCAGACACACAGTTGGGACTCCTTCCTTGCCTAACTGATGATAATGAAACTTGTACAGTACATTACACCAATAGTAGCAGTAGTAGCAGTAGTACTAGCACATCAAGCGGTCCATGTACAGACAAGTTGTGGACCATGTACTTTGACAAATCAAAGGCACAGGATGGCTCAGGAGCCAGGTGTGTCTTGATCGACACTTACAATAGGAAGCATCTGGTTTCAAGTCGCTTGGAGTTCGAGTGCACGAACAATGGTTCTGAGTATGAAGCACTCATGTTAGGCTTGTAGAAAGCCATAAGCCTCAACGTGGTCACACTCAAAGTGGTAGGTGATTCAGAGATAGTGGTACAACAGGTACGTAAAACCATTCACTGTTTATCACTACATCTCAAAGTTACCAATAAGAGGTATGGCGACTAATCTCAAACTTCCAAGCATTTAACATCATTGTTGTACCACGTATGCGTAATGTAGCTGCCAATGCACTGGCAAATGCAGCTTCGAGAATGTCACCAATTAGGGATAGATTTACTATTGAAATTTTGTACAAACCATCTATCCTAGACAACATAACTAACTTACGTGTGTTTAATGATGATCAATAGATACTGCATTTCATGGCCAATGCTGACGTCTTCAAAGATGCGGCGATAGATGATGACAGGCATGAGTGCTCTCTGCAAGTAGAAGTTGGTAATAGGAAAGGCAACCTTATTACAAAAGGTGTGGTAACATTGGAAAATATTTATGACTTGTAAGAACATTTCCAGGGGCTGAGGAGCAGCAAGACCCACAATTCCACCATGAGGCATGAACTGATCAACCTAGGAATAGAAAAAAATCTGAAGTTCATCAATCTTGGTACATGTTTCACACAACAAGAGCGACAAGCCTTTGTCCGTTTGTTCAAACAGTACCGAGATGTGTTCGCGTGGACGTATGATGATATGAAAACTTATGACACGTGGATCATCCAACACTTCATCCCGACCAAAGAAGGGGTTAAGCCATATCAACAAAAGCTAAGGTAAGTACATCCGTCGCTTGAACCCCTCATACATAAAGGGCTTACTAAGTTGTTGGATTCACAGATCATATACAAATTTCATCATTCCACATGGGTTTCAAATCCTATTCCTGTACGTAAGAAGTCTGGGGAAATCTGCTTGTGTGTCGATTTCTGAATTGTAAACCTCACCTCGGACAAAGACAACTACCCTGTGTCGTCTATGGATCACATTTTGCAAACAGTATTTGGGGCACATATGTTTTCTCTTCTTGATGATTTCTTAGGATACAATCAGGTTCTGGTAGCAGAACCTGACAGACTCAAAACTACTTTCTGTACCAAGTGGGATATGTTCGCTTACATACAAATGTCGTTTGGGCTTGTAAAATAGGTGCAACATTTCAATGCGCCATGGACATTGCTTTTCACGGACTCATCAGATAGATCATAGTTGTATACCTCAATGATGTGACTGTGTTCTCAAGAAGATGAGAGGACCACATACACCATCTGAAGAAAAATTTTGAGCGATGCCGGAGATACGGGATTTCCTTGAATCCCAAAAAGAGCATATTCGCAGTGTCGGAGGGGAACCTCCTCGGACATATTGTTTCCAAAAGTGAGATCATGGTGGATCTAGACCAGGTCCAGACTATCACACAAATCCCTTACCCATCCAACAAGAAAGCCATGCAGTCCTTCTTGGGCAAGACAAACTTTCTCAAGAAGTTCATCTCGAATTATGCGCAGATAGTTAAGCCCATGTAGGACATGATCAAGAAAGACATAGTCTATAGCTGGGTAAAGAGGGAAAAGTGCACATTCACCCGGATCAAGTAGGCCATTGCAGAAGCACCTGCACTCTACAGCCTAGACTTCAAGAGGTATTTCCTGGTATACCACTTCACCTCTGATAATTCACTATTTGTTGTACTCACTCAGAAGGATGAGATGAATGATGAATACCCAATCTCCTTAATGAGCACAATCATGCAAGGACTAGAACTCAACTACCCCATCATTAACAAGAAATCTTATGCAGTTTACAAGGCAGTGAAACACATGAGGCCATACTTGCTGAAGAACCACTGCATAGTCTTTGTCCTTCACCCAATAGTCTGCACATTACTTGTACAACAAGAACTAGGTGAACGACGTGCAAATTGGATGACATGCTTACAAGAGTATGATTATGAAATCCATCCAGTTCACATGGTCAAAGGACATGGGCTCTGCAAAATTACAGCTAAAGTAGTACATGCCCTGGAGAGCAAAGAAGAGCTTGTCAGCTGGGAGCAAAAAATTGAGATGTATGATATAAAGTGAGCAATACCCAGTGAAGATGAAACCTCTTAGTATGCAGATGTGCGCTAGTACCTTGAGCACAACACCATACCCTCTCACTTTTCCATCAGAGAGAAGAGGGCATTATGCCTTAAAGCCTTAGCATATCAGTCGGTGCAAGAAGTGCTTTACAAAAATCACAGTAATGGATTTTTTCTCAGGTGCCTGGAGGCACATGAATCAAAGAAGGTACTTCAAGATCTGCATGACAAACCTGCCAGGGGTCACTTTGCAGGAAACACCATTGTGCACAAAGTTATGCGATCCAGTTTTTACTGGCCAACATTATTAAAGGATGAACATGCTTATGCCCACAAGTTCCTGGTTTGTCAGCAATCCACAAAACACGAAGATCAGCAGCCGCACTGCACCCTATTGCAATGACCGAACCATTCCAACATTGGGGCCTGGACATCATTAGGGAAATCTTCCCACATTTGTTAAAGCAACACTGCTACATCCTAACAGTAATTGACTACTTCATGCAGTGGAAAGAAGCAGTTCCTCTCAAACAAGTGAACAACCAGGAGGTGATCAACTTCTTCCAGCAGAACATCATCTCACGCTTCGGCATTACAGTATCACTTGTTTCTGATAATGCAACGTACTTATCATCTTTGAAACTCTATCATTTTTCATGACAGAATGGTATTGTGCTAAAGAATTCATCTAACTATTACCCACAAGGAAATGGTCTAACAGAATCCACAAATAAAAACCTCATTCACATAATCAAGAAGACCATTTTCTCTGAGGAACGTAATTGGAATATCGCCCTAACGAATGCATTATGGGCTTACCATGTAACACTCAAACCCTCTCTGAATACCTCACTGTACTTCCTGGTTTATGGTAAAGAATCCATCCTTCCACTAAATATCTACTTTCCTTCACTTTAGCTTTCCCAAGAATCCCAAGGCAAGCCTTGCTAGCTAGTACAATGTAGGATGGATGCTATCCATAAGCTTTAGGAAGAAAGGATGAAAGAAAAATAAAAATTCACACTCCACCAGAACCGTATCAAGAGATGGTTCAATAAGAAGTCTGAAGGGAAATCTAACTTCGTTGTTGGTGACTTAGTTCTGAAATGGGATAAGCCCCATGCAGATAAAGGCAAACATACAAAGTTCCAGTCCATGTGGATTGGTCCATATATAGTCCACGAGAAGCTTGGCCCACACACGTATCATCTGCAATAACTTGACGGGAGGATTGACAGCCTTCCTGTTAATGACCAAGATCTTAAGCATTACTTTCAGTAGTCCGGTTCGCACTCGTGCCATGTACATAATCTACTTGTTGCTTTTTGTTTTCGCCTTGTTTGCGTTGCTTATTATCTTTGTTTTCACTTTGTTTTCTCTAATTACTATTTGTGTTTTTTTTCTTTTGTTTGCTTGGTACATTACTATTTTTATTTTCAGAAATAAGTGATGCCAACTACTACATTTTGGCTTATGAATAGAGTATGTGGCTGAAATTTGAAGAGACTTGTGATGCTACAGCACTTGGCCAGTCTTGTGTTTGTCTTCTCTATGCTTGGTTGTAACTTTCGGCCGATGAAGTCTTGACGTAAAATACGAATCATTTGCAAGGGAATTTTTGGCCCAACCATGAGCCTGTGTCCACACTGGGAATCCCCATGCCTGTCCTCACCCTTTTTCTCTATGTGTTCAAGCTCATCCAACTAGTAGAAACAGAGAAGGGAAAATATAAACAAGAAAACCTATGTCAAATGTCTCACATGCTTCTCTGAAGGAACAACCTCTTCTACTCTCAATAAGTCAGGATCCCTCTTCTGCCCCAAAAATAAATAAGTGCCTATGCACAGTCGTCTTGAAAAATACAAAGGCAAAAGAAGAGAAGGGCTTCCTGTGTAGAGAGGTGAAGCATGCAACTCCACTGGGGTACTGACCAGGCTCGTTCGAAGTGGAGCAATGTGTGTGTTCTAGCGTGACTCCGTTAGGGTACTTTCCAGGTCTACTGGTAGCGGAGCAACACTAGAGATGAAAACGTATACTCTGAACATATTCAAATCGCGAGCTAAACTACCCTTCCTGGATTTGAAACATTGTGATCAAGCTGAACTTTTGATTGTGTTTGATTGAGTTGGAAAAAGGTGGACCACGTATGTCCATGGGGTAAGTGGAGAAACCGAAGTAACACGCACAACGTTTCAATACTCCTTGAAATAACAAGGCTCTATGTTATCAATGAACCAAAATAGAGACGCTGAAGTTCTACCAGTGTGTCGCCAAGTGTTGTAGAAGCTACAACCACCCTCCAAAATTTTGGCCTGCACCCAAATTCCGAGCCTCCCTTGAGAGTTTCACTTGATGGCTGCATACACTTGGGTTCACTCCGTGAGATCGTGTGAGCCTTCGCACCCACCTTGCTTGTTCATTCCACCCAAGATTTTGCATGTTGATGTCAATGTCTTGCTTGTGACCATGTTCTGGTCATGCTCAAGGTATTTGCTTCATGTGTACATGTTATGTTCGCTATGAAAGCATCTGTCACACTCACACACAGAGTCACATTCACTGTCACGCAAGCATCACCATGGTCGATCAACGATCAATCATGAGTGTCGCGATTGTCACTTGCACCATCGATTACTCATGTTGAACATGTGTGTCTAGTTGGTTTGAGTCATCTCGTTGTCAAGTCATGTGGGTGTGTGTTTGTAAGATAACATTTTCATCTTTCACTCATTCACAGACTTAGTAATTTTGTTGAAGTTCTGACGACCGGACTCCCCTTTGACAACTAGACCATCACCCCACCATCGACTCGATCGACTGTCACCTAGAGCAATGTAGAAGCACCAAGAAAATATTTTCAAGTTGCGTTGCTCACAAGCAATTCAATCAACCTTCATGCTAGCCACTCGGAAGTTGGACCCGACAGCCACCTTGAGACTAGCTCCCCTCAAAAATTACGTAGAGGTTGTGGACCTTGCTCATGCTACTGACTGAGGAGATTGTGTAGATAATACGGATAGACACCCAGTGCCCGACCCTGTCTCCCTCAAAAAATTGTGCAGTTTTTCTAGCCAGTCCTCCCGACAATCGACCGACTGCTCATCTAAAAAATTCCGCAGTTTTCATGAGCAAGACCTCTTCTGCCTAGCCATCCACTTAGCTCAGAAATTGCGTAGAGATGATCAGCAGGCTGACCTCCCAATACCAGTGCAATTTCTCTCGCTAGCAGCTCCCAGCAGCAAACTAATAGTTCCCTCTAGGAATTGCGCAGTTTCTGCTACCAAGCTCCCGACAGCTGACTGCTAGTTCCCCTCAGGAATTGCGCAGTTCCTGTTGCTAGTGACCCAGTAGCCAGCTGCGAGTTCACTCCAAGAATTGCATAGATTTGGATACCAGGCTCTTGGCCAGTTCCTCCAAAAAATTGCGCAAATCCTCTTTGCCAATCATCCTCGCATCCCGACCTGTTCCTCCAAGAAATTGCGCAAATTTTGCTGTCAAGCCTCTGCTACCCACTCATTCTAGAAAATGCCCAGATTTTGTCTACCTTTCCTTCCTGCAACCTGGACTGTCCCTCCAAAAATTTTCACAGTTTTTCCTTCTAGCTGAGCCCAACCTTGCAGACAGTCACTATCGACTTGGATTTCCCATCTTCATCACCCAGTGACCCTTGCGCAGTTTTCTTCAGTAGTGACTGGAGACATCATCCTACCTCGCAACCTTGTTGCCTCTCCAAGTCACTTGCATCTGAAATGATCACGTGTCATGGTAGACTAGGAGGTTTTTGGATTTGATGTCATCTCGTCATGAGTGATTGTAGGTACAGGTTCACCAACAAACATGGCGCGACGATGAATGGGATGAATGAAGGGAGCACATACAGAAGGATAGGTTCACCAATAGATGAATGAATGATGCATGTGAAGAGATGTTCTCGTGAACGAATGATCATACAAAGATGTGTTCGTGGACGGATGAATGAGCAATCATGTAATATGTGCTCATGGACAGATCACCGAACGAACATGCACCTTTCGCAAATAGACAAACCTATCAAGCCTTCTAATATACAAGCAAGGAACAACGTTCCAAAGCAACATCAAGTGAACCAACAACTATGGAAGACTACACGCACCTTGCCATGTGGAGGTGAATTTGTGACACACCATGAAGACATCCACCACCCAACAACACTGCAACTCGACGTGCACTCCAGCAGCAACACTAATGTACCAAAACTGTCATGTTGATTTGTGTCATGCGTCATGTTGTCCACATCTCTATTATGGGGTTGCCAATCAATGTAATGTAATGTGGAAGTCCAAGAGACCCACTTGTTGTAAAAAGAGTCATGTAAATTCGAAAAGTCATTGAATTCAAACAATCATGAGGTTAGTCGAACGATCACAAGGGTCAATTTCACCCTTGGCTATAAATACCCCCTCATTTGTACATGCAAAGGACTTTTTACCTCAATTCCTCCCACAAAGCCACGAGAGTCTGTAATATTTTGTTTGAGGAGTAAGTAGTGGCTCCAATGCCCAGCACAATATCTTTCCTAACAATTGGTATCAGAGTAGCTCCCTCAGAAGAAGTGTGATATCTTAAAGGGATATATATCAAGATGGGCAGTCTAGAGGGAGTATCTTCTATCTAGCCACCTTTGTTTAATGGAACTCACTTTTATTTTGGAAAATTAAGAGATCATTATTGCAGGCACTAAGAGCTAATGTATGGGAAATTGTTGAAGGTGGATATCAATACCCAACCTCTATTCCCACATATATTGCAGGGAAGAAGTAGTATGAGATCAATGCAAAGGTTGTAAATTATATCTTGGGATGTTTGGTTGAGCACTACAAAGGTAGAAAGTGATGGGATAAGCTCATCCAAAACTATGAAGGTGACACTAAGTTAGAAAGTAATAAACTTCAAACATATCGAATTCAGTATGAGACTCTTAAAATGCATGATGATCAGAGAATTGTAAGTTTTTTCCTTAGAGTAGACGAGATTATTAACTCAATGAAATTTCTTGGTGACGAAATAAAGGATTCTACTATTGTTGAAAATATTTTGAGATCACTAACTCCAAAGTTAGATTCCAAAGTCTTTGTCATTGAAGAAATGAAGTATTTGAAGAAACTTACTCTTGAACACCTCCATGGAATATTAGCAACCTTTGAGATGAGAAAAGGAGAATCTGGCTCACAAGCTTGTGAAAAAAATTATGATACTATTAAATAAAACTCTAAAAAATTGGGTAAAGAATTAACAAGTCAACCATTCCAATAACCAAAGAAAGAAAATTTTCAAAGGAAAGAATTTTCTCCTAACTATAGAAGTATCAATCGATTCTCTCCTATGGAAAATGGTGTTGAATGTTTTATATGTTATAACTATGGACACATTGTAGCCAATTGCAAAAGTAGATTTTTTTTATCTCAATAAAATAACCACTTAACAAGAATATCATCAGCTGCTAGGTACTTAAGTTTTTTTAAGGGATATTGTTTTTCTTGCAACATATTTGGTCACAAATCTATTGATTGCCCTAGGAGAAATATGAAACATAAATATTATGATTCCTCTGCTCCCTTTTCTGGTCATGTAAGATGTTAAGTGTGTAACAAGTTTGGGCATGTAGCAAAATAATGCAGGAACAATTCAATGGATTCACATAGGCAACAAGTTGGTTTTATATCAGGCAATCAACCAAACAAGAATATTGTTACCAAAAGACATGAGAAAGATGGATTCACCAACACTTCTCATATTAAGCAAAAGGAAGAAGAACAAATAAGGTGTGGATTTTCTCTTTTCTCATTTGAAGACGAATATGAATGGTACATCGAGAGTGGATGCTCTCACCACATGACTAGAGATAAGAACAAGTTTGAATTTCTCAAGAAAAAAAAAAATATGGTAAAGTTATTCTTGGAAATAATGCTTCCGAAAATGTTCTAGGAAAAGGTAGAGATAATCTTGATAAGTATACAAAAGCAGTTGGTGCATTATTAGTTCAAGGGATAAAACATAATATTATAAATGCAGGTAAAATAGTTGAAACAGGACATGTAATTTTTTTTACATCATATAAATTCAAATTTATAGAAGAAGAAACTCGAAGGGATATATAAAGAGGATTCAAAAATGCATACAAATTATATGTTCTAGTAAACACAAAGTCATGCAAAAATAAGAGGCATAGCTCCTCTTCTTTAGATTCAGAGTAAAAGAAGACAGGCTCTACTGTAATGTATTGTATTTAAGGAATAATTCTAACAATGAATACAGAAGTGAATGAGAGTTACATAACCTCATAAGGCACAAGTGATGATTCTTAGGTCCACAGGATCAGTTGTGTATGATCTGAGGGGGAGCTACACATATGTATCTTAATGTTGATTCCCCATGATGTTTTGGTATTCTTTTGGTAATGTTTATATTACTAACATTGCATCTGATGAAGTAGTTGTTGGCATTATGATACATATGTTTTACTTGATGGCAACCCACTCATCTCAGATGATAAATTATAGTGCAGCAAAGTTCACGCACTTTCATGAAGATAAAAGTTTCTTTCATGTAGAGAAAAGTTCACGCACTTTTATGCAGAGAAAAGTTTATTTCATGTAGAGAAAAGTTCACGCACTTTTATGCAGAGAAAATTTTATTTCATGTAGAGAAACGTTCATGCACTTTTATGCAAAGAAACTTTTATTTCATGTAGAGAAAAGTTCACGCACTTTTATGCAGAGAAAAGTTTATTTCATGTAGAGAAAAGTTCACGCACTTTCATGCAGAGAAAAGTTCCTTTCATGAAGAGAAAAGTTCACGCACTTTCATGGTTGGCTCATGGTATTAGTCCGACATTTTTTGATCCTATGGTTTTGGTCCATGGTATTGCATCCAAAAGTGTTGATCTCACGCACTTTCATGGTTGGTTCATGGTATTAGTCCGATAGTTTTTGATCCTATGGTTTTGGTCCGTGGTATTGCATCGAAACGTGTTGATCTCACGCACTTTCATGGTTGGTTCATGGTATTAGTCGAACATTTTTTTGATCCTATGGTTTTGGACTGTGGTATTGTGGAAGGCCTAAGACTATAAAAGAGGAAGGAGATCATTTGGCAAAGCATCATCGAATGAATTGAATATCTAATAAGTGCTAGATCTGAAATATTTGTGATTGGGTTATGGTGCAGATCTGGATCTGAATGAAGGAGGAACCTTAGCGCATAAAGAAGGATAAGTTCTATTGATGGGTCATAATCTTTAAGCTTGAATAATAGTATCTTTGTATGATTTTGATCTGTTATATGAGGTGCATGCTTGATCTATAAATCTGATAATCTGGGTTAATTAGTGTCTGAATATTTGAAAGAATGAATTATCCTTTATAGATCTGCACGCAGGTTTCAAGTTGTTGAAGTAGCTTATATCTTTAAATTATGATCTAGCTGCCTCTGTTTATTGCTGCAGTATTCTGGGTTCAGAATTTGGTGTGTGGTTATTGTTACTGTGTTCTGGGTACAACTGTTAGAGAAGTGTTTACTTGATTCAGTGCTAATTGGGAAAAGGAGATTGTTTGATGCAGATATACTTGATGATTGATTGATGTTCATGGATCCAGTTTGAAAATTTATGAAACGTGGTCCCTGGAAGAAAGAGAAGGTTGTAGCCTTAAGTAGGCCAGCACCTACGTACTAGTATCTTGGCTAGTACAAGAGCTAAGGGGGTTGTAGTTCCCTTCTAGGAGAAGCTGGAGAATGAGAGAGGGTTGTAGCTCTCTGCAGGTTGCAGCCTGCGCACTGGTAAAGGACTGCATCGGTACATTGTAAAAGGAAGTTTCTAATTAAAAGAAGATAGAGACGAATTGCAACAAGTGGTTTTCACCCACATTGGGTTTCCACCTTATATCTTGTGTTCTTGTGTGTGATTGTCCTTTGCTCTGTTTTACTGTTTCTGGTTACTGGTTATTTCATTCTGATACACAGATTAATAATCAACATCTGAAAGATAAAGTAAATAATAAGTTTGCATTGTATACATGGGTTTCCTTCTACATAGTTTTGTATATACGTAGTTTTAATTAACTGAAGTAGCGTATATCATCTGGATTTGAAAAAGGAATATTTGAATTGATAATACCGATTCACCCCCCCTCTCAGTATTATTTCCAACAATTGGTATCAAAGCAGGTCCTTCTGAAGAAGGTTGATTGCTTGGAGGAAGATCCATCATCATGAGCAACTATGAGAGAGAAGCATCTATCAGGACACCGATTTTTGATGGGCAAACTTCGTATATTGGAAGGTAAGAGTTATTGCCTATCTTCAATCTCTTGGTACAGAAGTCTGGGATATCATATATACAGGGTACTCTTTTCCATTAGCAACTCCTACAGATCCGGCTAAGAAGAAGAAATATGAAACAAATGTAAATGCACTCAATACCTTATTAGGATGTCTATCTCAATCAAAATTCGTTAAGATTATGCAGTATAAATCCACAAAAGAAATATGGGACAAGATTGTTTTGAGCTATGAAGGAGATGAACATGTAAAACGAGCAAAACTTCAAACCCTCAGAATTCAGTATGAAAATATTAGAATGCACAACGATGAAAGTGTGGCTAACTATTTCCTTCGTGTAGATGAGATTGTTAATTGTATGAAAAGCTTGGGTGAAGAAATAAAAGAGGCTGTTGTGGTTGAAAAAGTTATCAGATCTTTGTCCCCTAGGTTTGAATCTAAAGTTTCTGCAATAGAAGAAAAAGAGAATCTACGAAACCTTACCATGTCACAGCTGCACGAGATTCTAACTGCTTATGAAATGAGGAAAGGAGGACCATCAGATAGAAGAGAAGCTTCCTTCAAGGCTTCAGGCAAAGGAGACTACTATGAGTCAGGACACGTGTCAGAAGAAGAGGAAGAATCAAATTTTGTCAAAAACCTTCAACGGGGTGTTGGAAGATTCTGTGGTAAGTTACCTTTCAAATGCTTTGCTTGTGGAAGAGTCGGTCACTATGCTGCCAAGTGTCCTCATAAGGATAAGATTGACAAAGGGAAGGAACCTGTTAGATGGAACAAGAAACAGAATGTAACCAAGAAAAGTTACTACACTCATGAAGATAGTGATGGACTATCAAATAGTGACAAAGATGAACGAGGTAATAATTATAAACTTTTAATGGCTTTTGAAGATGATGATTACATGGATGCTATAGATGCAGATGGTATTTCTGAAGAGATTTTTAATCTCAAAATTTGTTTAGAAGAGAAAAATGTGATTATTGATTCTCTGCAATGTCAACTGGCTGAAAGGGAAAAACATCATAAAGTTGGAATGTGAAATTATGGGTCTTAGAAAAGAGATTGAGAAAACTAAAGCTCTTAATCTTAGATTTGTTAAAAGATCTGAAACTCTAGATGAGATTATCAATGTGCAGCGTTCCCCACTAATAAAGACAGGTCTAAGATATAATGAAGAAGCATCTCAAGCGCAGAAACCATCCACCTCAAAAATTTATCTTGATGAAGCAAGGAGGAATGAGCAAAAGACCAATGGAGATCACCAGGTAAAACAGGGACGATTTACATCAAGAATAAACAAAGACTACCAGGTAAATCAGGGGCAATCCACCTTAAGGATGAACCAAAGCTACAACCAGCCATAGGTAAAAGCTTCTCAATTTGCCTCAAGAATGGATGACAATAGAAACTACAATCATTTGATCGGTTGATCTGATAATCGCAGGAGTTTCTTCAATGGCCAATGTTTCTCTTGCCATAACTTTGGCCACAAAGCAGCTCAATGTGTTGCCTATAAGATAATCATGACTAGAGAAGCTCAAAAACAAAGAAGTATGACTGGGATCACGAAAAGGACCTATAACAATTTTTCCGCCCTTGAAAATGAAATTGAATGTTCTATTTGCAATAACTTTGGTCATGAAGATTCTGGATGCAGGAGCAGGTTTCGGCAAACAACTCAGAAAGAACAAGCCTCAAGTGCCAGAACATGGAGAATGAAGGAATCACAACCAGAAAAATGTGGGATAGCTTTTTATGTAGAAGGACAGGAAAATCAATGGTACATCGACAGTGGATGTTCGAAGCATATGACAGGTGATAAAGAAAAACTTCAATCATATAGTGCTTTAGAAAAGGGAAAGAAAGTTTCTTTTGGAAATGATACCCCTGCAGTCATAAAAGGAAAAGGCACTGTTCAGTTGAAAGAAAAGGTCAAAGCTGGAAATGTTTTGTATGTTGATGGCTTGAAGCATAATCTACTGAGTGTCAGTTAGATGTGCGATCAAGGAACTGAAGTAATATTTCGATCAAATGGATGTAGTGTTCGTGATCTTGATACAGGAAAAACAGTGATCAAAGGCATAAGAACTCCAAATAATTTATACATATTTGAAGAAGGACAACAAAAATGCTATTTGAGCAAGAATGATGAACACTGGTTATGGCACCGAAGGTTGGGGCATCTAAGTTTTTCACAGATAAGGAAAGCATGCAAATACCAGGCAGTTCGTGGTCTTCCAGACATCATAATTCTAGACAATACAATATGCAAATCATGTCAGTTTGGTAAGCAAACCAGAACTAACTTCCCTGAGAAGGAAGGATCAGCTAGCAGGCTTCTTGAACTAGCCCATACAGATGTATGTGGTCCATTTAGGACAAGGTCACCTCGAGGAGAAGAATACTTTATATTATTCATTGACGACTTCTCCAGGATGGTTTGGATAGGACTTATGAAGCACAAAGACGAAGCATTCGAAAAATTCAAATCTTTCAAAGCCTTGGCTGAAAACGAATCAGATCACAAAATTAAGTGCCTTAGGTCTGACAGAGGTGGGGAGTTTACCTCAAATGAATTTTTCGATTTCTGTGAAGAACATGGAATAAGAAGGGAATTTTCTACAGCTAGGACTCCTCAGCAAAATGGAGTGGTGGAAAGGATGAACAGAACGGTTCAACAAATGGCTTGTGCTATGCTTGATGAGTCTGGAACTCCCGCAACCTTCTGGGGTGAAGCTGCATTTGCTACGGTTGTTATTCTCAACAAAACAAATGTCCGAGTGAACAACACTCAAACTCCTCATGAGCTCTGGTATGGTGAGACTCCTTCAGTAAAACATTTCAAAATTTTTGGAAGTAAATGCTATATTAAGAACAATGATGAACAGCTTGGCAAACTTGAACCTAGAGCAGATGAAGGCATTCTCCTTGGTTATTCTCCCCACAACAAAGCATATAAGTGTTACAATAAAAGACTTGGAAGAATTGTCGACAGCATTGATGTAGTGATTGATGAAGAAGGAAACATTCCTAGGCAAGTAAATTATGAAAATATCGAAGAGGATGAAGAATACCCTTCAAATCAGACTGATGATGAAGAAGAACCTCAAGAGGCACCAGAGGAATAGATAAGGATAGAAGAGAAGACTCCATCCAGGTATGTTCAGAAGAATCATCCAAAATCTCAAATTTTGGGGCAGAAAGAGGCAGGTATACAAACAAGAAGAACAATTGCAGAAGCCTCAAGCTATTTGGCATTGCTCTCCTCCACTGAACCAAAAAATGTAAAAGAGGCATGCAAAGATGAATGTTGGGTCAAGGCAATGGATGAAGAACTTGAGCAGATCGAAAAAAATAACACTTGGGAGTTAGTTCCTAGACCAAAAGATAAGAATGTCATAGGGACAAAATGGATTTTTAAAAACAAGTTGAATGAAAATGGGGAAGTGATTAGAAACAAGGCCAGACTTGTTTGTAAAGGGTATGCTCAACAAGAAGGTATAGACTTTGAGGAAACTTTTGCTCCTGTTGCTAGACTTGAGGCCATCCGAATGTTCCTTGCTCTCTCAAGCTTTCAGAAGTTCAAAGTATTTCAAATGGACGTGAAATCAGCCTTTTTGAATGGAGACTTAGTAGAAGAAGTGTACATTGAGCAACCAGATTGTTTCATTCTTGGGAATGATCCAAATCTTGTATGCAGACTAAAAAAGGCTCTCTATGGTCTCAAACAGGCTCCAAGGGCTTGGTACTACCGTTTGGACAAATATCTTCATCAACAAGGTTTTTCAAAAGGATCAGCAGATAGCAATCTTTATATAAAAATTGAAAATGACAAATTGCTAATACTTGTTGTGTATGTAGATGATATTATCTTTGGCAGCAATGAAGAAGCTATGAGTCAAAGCTTTGCCTTGGTGATGCAGAAAGAATTCGAAATGTCTTTGCTTGGAGAACTAACATATTTTCTTGGATTGCAAATCCAACAAAATGAAGGCGGTATCTTTTTGTCTCAAACCAAGTATCTCAAGCAGGTCTTGAAGAAATATGGCATGGAAGATTCAAAACCAGTGTGTACCCCTATGGTTACAGGATGTAGCCTCAGTGCACATGATGAATCTGCAGCAGTGTATCAACCAACCTATAGATCCATGATTGGAAGTCTTCTTTATTTGACAGGTACTCGACCAGACATCATGCATGCAGTGAGAATAGTTGGAATATTTCAGGCAAATCCTAAAGAAACCCATCTTCAGGCAGTAAAGAGAATTTTCAAGTATCTTCAAGGAACTCAAAACTATGGCTTATGGTATCCTAGAGATACAGATCTCACTCTACATGCTTATACAGATGCAGATTGGGCTGGAAGCGTGGATGACAGAAAGAGCACAAGCGGTGGAGCATTCTTTATGGGTTCCAGATTAGTGTCTTGGTTCAGCAAGAAACAGAGTTCGATTGCTTTATCTACAGCTGAAGCGGAATATGTGGCTGCTGCATCTTGCTGCACCGAACTCCTTTGGATGATGCAAACCTTGCAGGATTTTCAAATCACTTGTACACCACCTATATCCATCTTATGTGATAATACAAGTGCAATCAGCATTTCAAAGAACCCAGTCATGCATTCAAAGACCAAGCACATACCGAGCAAGTACCACTTTCTCCGGGAACAAGTGTTGGAACAAAAGGTCAAGTTGGAATATGTTCCCTCTAAGGAACAAGTTACTGATATACTCACCAAACCACTGCCCAGGGAGACATTTGAATACCTCAGACAGAATATGGGAGTAGTTGATGCATCATCTTGCTGTTAAAACTTGTTTGTTTCAGAGGAAAATGGGTGTACGCGAGTTGCCTAAGGAGGATCCGCGTACATACGCTGGTTTGTGCAGAGACAGTCGTGTATATGGAGGATTGATGGATATCAGTAGGGACAGGCTCTGGTTGAAGATAGTCTGATATGGGTGTGACAGAGACCATCTGGCACAGGTTCAAGGGGAGCAGATAAACTTCTAATGATGCATTGTTGGCATTATCTTAGAAGCTTTTGGTTCTAGTTCACAGCTGTTGTTGGTTTCAGGTGGAACAAATGCAGAGGGAGAACAGAAGGAAATCAGGGTTGTTGATCTGAATGGTGATTGTCAGATGCTGCTGCTATCAATTATTGGTGACTTTCATAAGTCTTGCTCTAGATATTTCGTCTCTATGTCATGTATCTCTTTTATGGTGTCAAGGTCATGTAACGACCTATCTTGGTTTCCCCACTATGCCTGGGATGAAGATGTAATGTTCTTGTTTTATCATGTGTAAACTTTTGATGTATCCCCACTTGGTTGGGTGGATGAGTCAATCCCCACTTGGTTGGGAAATGGATGTATGTATGAGTCCTTGGTGATAGGAAGGTCATTTATGATAAAGTCATGTTCTTCTTGTAAAACATTTTTTTGCAGACCTTGCTTATAGTCAGGGGGAGCATGAACAACACACTTCAGCAGAGCAAAGACTTCAGCATGTACTCAAAGGAAGCATGGACAGAGTGGTACACCTTGGCATATACAAATGGGGGGCTCTTTCAGAGATTTCAGCAAGTACTCAGGGGGAGTATGGGCAGCAGAATGTTTTGTTGGCATTATGATTCAAGTGTTGTCCTTGATGGCAACTCACTCAGAGGTTGGTACAGGTGATGGCAACTTAATCAGAGGACAGATCTTAGTACAGCAGGTCAAGAAGGTTCATACACGCTGGTTCACTATATACCAAGTCGCGTATACAAGCAGGTTCACTATATACCAAGTCGCGTATATGCAGGTTCGCTATATACCAAGTCGCGTGTACACACAGGTTGGCTTTAGTAAAAGAGCGTGTATGTGGAAATCTTATCTTTGGTCCGTGGCGGTTATTCCTTGGAAGTTGTGCCTATGGTTTTGGACCATGGTGTCTCGACGGACGTGTTGATCCCTAGTTTTGAAGTTGATGGTATTGTGTTACTATGGTTTTGGCCCGTGGTATTGTGAAGGGCCTAAAGCTATATAAGGAGAAAGATCATTAGGCCAAAGTGCATGAGTGTGTGAGTGATGAAGATCTGCGGAAGTGTGAGATCCAAGTGCTGGTTATGGGTTGGTGATCTGAACCAAGGTTTCACTCATGTGGAGGATGATGAATGATGGAACGAGATCTCAAGGCTTGGAATGATTATCTTCATATGATCTGTACGCAGGTTGGTTTTGGTAAAAGAGCGTATACACGCAGGTTGGGTTCGTCGAAGTAGCGTATACAATGTGAAGTATGATATTTGAAGATGGAGTTGGATTTGGTTGTTGTTATGTTGTCTGGTTGTTGTTGACAGGGTTTCAGTGATTCAGTATTGGGTGATTCAGAGATTGATAATGCAAGTTGTACTACAATGGTGATAGTTTCATGGATCCAGTATGAAAATGTATGAAACGTGGTCCCGGGAAGATCGTAGGCCGGCACCTACGTACTGGTAAACATATCAGCCAGTACAAGAGCTGAGGGGGTTGTAGCTCCCTTCCAGGAGCAGTTGAAAACGAGTGAAGGTTGTAGCCTTCTGTAGGTAGGCACCTATGTACTAGTAAATGGATCGGCTAGTACAAGAGCTATGAGGGTTGTAGCCCTTTGCAGGTTGTAGCCTGCGTGCTGGTAAAGGACTGCACCAGTACATTGTAAAAGAAGTTTCTTATTAAAGGAAGATAGAAACAAATTGCAGCAGGTGGTTTTCACCCACATTGGGTTTCCACCTTATATCATGGTGTTCATGTGTGTGGCTTTTGTGTGATGATCTGTTTTGTTATACTGCACCTATTTACTGTTAAAATGGTTAATAATGTTCTGATGCATTTACTGAAGATAAGCTAACTAAATCATAAGATCTCTGGATATACGCTAGTTGCTTTAGACACAGTAGCGTGTACACGCGGGTTCACTTAACTGAAGTAGCGTATATGTTTCTGAGTATGAAATTGAAAAGGTTTTACTGATCTGATAATACTGACTCACCCCCCCCCCCCTCTCAGTATTATTTCCAACAATTGGTATCACAGCAGGTCCTTCAGAGAAGCTTGATCGCTTGAAGGAGATTCGTAGAACAATGGGGAAGAAAGCATGTTAGAAGAAGAAGACAGCTCAAAGGAACAATGACAACCTGCCATTGAGTGGAAGCAAGTATTCAGATCTTGAAGCACCTCAGATTGAAGATGGACAAGCAAATGAAGCATCAGATCAGCAAGATCTACCTAGCAAAAGGGAGAATGCCCTCAAAGAAGAAATCATCAGATTAGAAGATCAGTTGGAAGGTGCCTCCAGAATTCGACAAATGCTGCTAGCGCTGAATAAAGAGCAAGAAAACGAGATCCTCAAACTAAGGCATCAGCTGGATGAAGGAAGGAAAGTTGAAGAGACCTTGAAGAAGCAATGTCTTGAAAAAGAAGAACAACATCAAGTTGAGGTAAATATCTTGAAAAGTAAATTAGAAGAAAAAGATAAACTATTACGATTTGAAGATAGTACTAAGATCTTGGATGATATTCTTAGTAGTCAAAGGTCCCCTGCTATCAAAACTGGTCTTGGTTTTCATGAGTCTATTGAAGGTGAATCTGGTTCACAAAGTAAGACAAGAATCTCTAATGCAAAATCTGAATGGCTCTATAAGGAGATGAAAGGACAACCCCATCAACAATCAAGGAAAGAGACTCCTCAAAGAAAATCTTTTACTCCTCCCATGAATAATGTTGAATGTTATGTATGTCATAATCTTGGACATGTTCCAGCCATATGTAGAAGAAGAAGGCTTCAAGACCATCATGCAGAAAGATCATCACATTCAAGGTACTTTAATGGATATTGCTTTTCTTGCAATATGTTTGGCCACAAAGCTGCTGATTGCTATAGGAGGAATATGAAACATGTAAGATGCTATGCATGTAACAAGTTTGGACATAGAGCAAAGGATTGCAGGAACAAAGCTCATGATAAGAAGAAATCATCAACATGCCTAAAGATATGGAAGAAGAAGGAAGTTCAGTCAGAAAGATGTGGCACAGCACAGGGTACTCAGCACAGCACAGACATAACAGACTCAGGGGGAGCTGAAGGCATAAAACTTCAGTGTTCTAATTCTCATACGCAAGCTTAATGAAGGGAAGTCACGTATATACGCGAGTTTCACACTGCAAAATCGCGTATATGTCAGTCTGAAGAAATGCAGTGGGGATAGGCTCGGAAAAGGGGTCTGATATGATTCAGTCCAATATCCGCTCTCTTGGTTAACGATAACAGTCTGCTGAGGATGTTTAGAAATGTTTTGATACTTATAAGATGTTAGAAGTGTTTAATCCTAACTTGATGATGATGAGATCTTGATGTTTATTACTGATGTATGCATGATCAGATCTAACTACAGATGGCACAGGCTCAGGGGGAGCATATACTTCAAATAATGCATTGTTGGCATTATGGTTAGAAGTTGTTGATAAAGTCTATGAAGCTAAATGATACATCTTGTTGTTTGATCAAAGGAATGGTATTGCAGGCCGATGGTACAAATCATATATGATGAATGATAGTCATGGTCTTGAATGAATTGCTGGTCTTAGAACTTGCATCTACTCAGGGGGAGCATGGATGGATTGATACAACTTGGAGCCCATTCAGAAACTTCAGCATGTATCTCTTTTGTGATATCTCTTTTATGGTGTCAAGGTCATGTAACGGCCTATGTTGGTTTCCCCACTATGCCTGGGATGAATGATGTAATGTAATTGGTTGTTATTTTCTGATGTATCCCCACTTGGTTGGGAGTATGGATGTATGTATTGAGTCTTTTGGTGATAGGAAGGTCCTTTATGATGTATAAGTCTTGGTTCTTTTTGAAGAACATCCTTTGCAGATCTTGCCTACAGTCAGGGGGAGCATGTTCAGCACAGCAGAGCAGAGATATTCAACATGTACTCAGGGGGAGTATGGACAGCAGAAGGTATACCAAAGAAGAGAATATCTTGGCCCGCCCTTTGCCCTTGATGTCAAAGGGGGAGAGTGACTTGGTGTGGTGGTTGCCATCAAGTCCAAAGGGGGAGATTGTTGGCATTATGATTCAAGTGTTGTCCTTGATGGCAACTCACTCAGAGGTTGGTACAGGTGATGGCAACTTAATCAGAGGACAGATCTTAGTACAACAGGTCAAGAAGGTTCATACACGCTGGTTCACTATATACCAAGTCGCGTATACAAGCAGGTTCACTATATACCAAGTCGCGTATACGCAGGTTCGCTATATACCAAGTCGCGTGTACACGCAGGTTGGCTTCAGTAAAAGAGCGTGTATGTGGAAATCTTATCTTTGGTCCGTGGCAGTTATTCCTTGGAAGTTGTGCCAATGGTTTTGGACCATGGTGTCTCGACGGACGTGTTGATCCCTAGTTTTGAAGTTGATGGTATTGTGTTACTATGGTTTTGGCCCGTGGTATTGTGAAGGGCCTAAAGCTATATAAGGAGAAAGATCATTAGGCCAAAGTGCATGAGTGTGTGAGTGATGAAGATCTGCGGAAGTGTGAGATCCAAGTGCTGGTTATGGGTTGGTGATCTGAACCAAGGTTTCACTCATGTGGAGGATGATGAATGATGGAACGAGATCTCAAGGCTTGGAATGATTATCTTCATATGATCTGTACGCGGGTTGGTTTTGGTAAAAGAGCGTATACACGCAGGTTGGGTTCGTCGAAGTAGCGTATACAATGTGAAGTATGATATTTGAAGATGGAGTTGGATCTGGTTGTTGTTATGTTGTCTGGTTGTTGTTGACAGGGTTTCAGTGATTCAGTATTGGGTGATTCAGAGATTGATAATGCAAGTTGTACTACAATGGTGATAGTTTCATGGATCCAGTATGAAAATGTATGAAACGTGGTCCCGGGAAGATCGTAGGCCGACACCTACGTACTGGTAAACATATCAGCTAGTACAAGAGCTGAGGGGGTTGTAGCTCCCTTCCAGGAGCAGTTGAAAACGAGTGAAGGTTGTAGCCTTCTGTAGGTAGGCACCTACGTACTAGTAAATGGATCGGCTAGTACAAGAGCTATGAGGGTTGTAGCCCTCTGCAGGTTGTAGCCTGCGTGCTGGTAAAGGACTGCACCAGTACATTGTAAAAGAAGTTTCTTATTAAAGGAAGATAGAAACAAATTGCAGCAGGTGGTTTTCACCCACATTGGGTTTCCACCTTATATCATGGTGTTCATGTGTGTGGCTTTTGTGTGATGATCTGTTCTGTTATACTGCACCTGTTTACTGTTAAAATGGTTAATAATGTTCTGATGCATTTACTGAAGATAAGCTAACTAAATCATAAGATCTCTGGATATACGCTAGTTGCTTTAGACACAGTAGCGTGTACACGCGGGTTCACTTAACTAAAGTAGCGTATATGTTTCTGAGTATGAAATTGAAAAGGTTTTACTGATCTGATAATACTGATTCACCCCCCCCCCTCTCTCAGTATTATTTCCAACATGTTTCTCTAGGAAAGAGATTATCTTGGTTTTCCCTTTGCCCTTGATGTCAAAGGGGGAGAGTGATTAGTTGTTGTTGCCATCAAGTCCAAAGGGGGAGATTGTTGGCATTATGATACATATGTTGTACTTGATGGCAACCCACTCATCTCAGATGATAAATTATAGTGCAGCAAAGATCACGCACTTTCATGAAGATAAAAGTTTCTTTTATGTAGAGAAAATTTCACGCACTTTTATGCGGAGAAAATTTTATTTCATGTAGAGAAAAGTTCACGCACTTTTATGCAGATAAAAGTTTATTTCATGTAGAGAAAATTTCACGCACTTTTATGCAGAGAAAAGTTTATTTCATGTAGAGAAAAGTTCACGCACTTTTATGCGGAGAAAAGTTTATTTCATGTAGAGAAAAGTTCACACACTTTCATGCAGAGAAAAGTTCCTTTCATGAAGAGAAAAGTTCACGCACTTTCATGGTTGGCTCATGGTATTAGTCCGACAGTTTTTGATCCTATGGTTTTGGTCCATGGTATTACATCCAAAAGTGTTGATCTCACACACTTTCATGGTTGGTTCATGGTATTAGTCCGATAGTTTTTGATCCTATGGTTTTGGTCCGTGGTATTGCATCCAAAAGTGTTGATTTCATGCACTTTCATGGTTGGTTCATGGTATTAGTCCAACAATTTTTTGATCCTATGGTTTTGGACCGTGGTATTGTGGAAGGCCTAAGACTATAAAAGAGGAAGGAGATCATTTGGCAAAGCATCATCAAATGAATTGAATATCTAATAAGTGCTAGATCTGAAATATTTGTGATTGGGTTATGGTGCAGATCTGGATCTGAATGAAGGAGGAACCTTAGCGCATAAAGAAGGATAAGTTCTATTGATGGGTCATAATCTTTAAGCTTGAATAATAGTATCTTTGTATGATTTTGATATGTTATATGAGGCGCATGCTTGATCTATAAATCTGACAATCTGGGTTAATTAGTGTCTGAATATTTGAAAGAATGAATTATCCTTTATAGATCTGCACGCAGGTTTCAGGTTGTTGAAGTAGCGTATATCTTTAAATTATGATCTAGATTCCTCTGTTTATTGCTGCAGTATTCTGGGTTCAGAATTTGGTGTGTGGTTACTGTTACTGTGTTCTGGGTATAGTGGTCTGTTATAGACATTTTTGTGCCTCGCAGCATGGAGCATGAAATGTCAATAATTACAGGGATCCTCAGTCCCTAAACATGTTGTTCTTACCCCTAGAAGAACAAGGTCAACAAACCACAGCACTTCCCATCAGTTCTCCACCTGAAAACACTCAAAAACAGGCTTATTTTGGATCATGTCAGCTGCTCCACTGAGCATCTGCGCTGGAATGCAACTGCTCCTCCTTGTACCTGCGCTGAAAGTCAAATCTAATGAAGGCTACCTGCGCTGGGCGAGATTGGCCAAGTGGCACAATCATTCTGCAAGGTGTCAATTGCCCAGGAAGCTTCCAAACTGACACTTGGTTCAAGGGATTCGCCCTGTGATGAGTAAGAGGTACTTGATCTCCATGTGTAAGCAAGGATCTCCAAGTGGACTCAAGAACTGAAGTTTAACTGAAGAGGGAGAGGACACAAGGCAGCTTTATGTCAGTCTCAAGCTGACTCATCCTTTCTTCTTCTCTCCTATATATAGAGCTCTTCTATGAGGTCTAAGGAGGCTGGAATTTTGTGTAAAGCAAGGAGGTGCTGTTGGTTTACAGTTAGAGCTATTGGGTGATTGTTTTTCTAGAGGTGAAGAGGAGACTTCTTGCTGCTGGGGAGGTGCTGCTGGATTGGAGCCATTGATGGTTGTAACCTTCTCAGAACCCTGTTACTTTTATCAATAAAGCTTTGAATGTTCTCCTATATACTTGTATTGCATTGATGTATTGTATTTACTTGTATATTTGATTCACTCTAATCCATGCATCAGTTATGAGTACATGTATCTTGTAGTTTTCTTCTCTCTGTTGTGCAGGATCTGTGTGTAGCTGGACCGGCAAAGGGAGCAAGGAGCTGGGAACAATGAGACAAAGAGAGAGGATAAGGATCGACAAAAGCGAAAGACACCGGTTGGTTAATCTTTTCTTCCTTCTCTCTGTACTTTCATAAAGGAAAACATTAAAGCTTTACTTTCAGTTGTTGCTAAAGACTGTCACCTTTAGAGTAGGGATAGGGTCATCCGAGTCGGATACTTTTCCCCACAACATGGTCAGAGAAGTGTTTACTTGATTCAATGCTAATTGGGAAAAGGAGATTGTTTGATGCAGATATACTTGATGATTGATTGATGTTCATGGATCCAGTTTGAAAATTTATGAAACGTGGTCCCTGGAAGAAAGAGAAGGTTGTAGCCTTCAGTAGGCCAACACCTACGTACTAGTATCTTGGCTAGTACAAGAGCTAAGGGGGTTGTAGCTCCCTTCCAGGAGAAGCTGGAGAACGAGAGAGGGTTGTAGCTCTCTGCAGGTTGCAGCCTGCGTACTGGTAAAGGATTGCACTAGTACATTGTAAAAGGAAGTTTCTAATTAAAAGAAGATAGAGACGAATTGCAACAGGTGGTTTTCACCCACATTGGGTTTCCACCTTATATCTTGTGTTCTTGTGTATGATTTTCCTCTGCTCTGTTTTATTGTTTCTGGTTACTGGTTATTTGATTCTGATACACAGATTAATAATCAACATCTGAAAGATAAAGTAAATAATAAGTTTGCATTGTATACGCGGGTTTCCTTCTACATAGTTGCGTATATATGCAGTTTTAATTAACTGAAGTAGTGTATATCATCTGGATTTGAAAAAGGAATATTTGACTTGATAATACTAATTCACCCCCCCTCTCAGTATTATTTCCAACAGTAGTAGTGAACAAGAACAGGGATGACATGTTCAGGGGAAATGTGGTTATGAAAAATCAGAATTTAATCTTCTGTACACAGATATTATGAAAGACATTCACGTGTATACACAAGTTTTGATCTAAACAGTTGTGTATGCCTCTCAGTATTGAAAGAGGAGTGGCACATATTTAGGGGGGTCTTCTCATATGCTTCCATCAGTTATTATTGGATTTCTAGTTCTGATATTGACTTGTTGTAGACTGTAAATGATGCCCATATGCTGCTTAGGAATGATGTTTTTTCATGTTAAGTTTATTGTCATTGTTGGAATGGTTCTATGGTGCATTGTGTTGATCGATAAGATGGGTATAATGTGATCAAAATTGAGGATGAAAAGTTGGCACATGTTTATGGGGAGCATCTACTATTCTTCTAATGGTTCATTGTTGGCATTATGGTTTCTTGAGTTCTCCTCATTTCATGATGGTGGTTATGATGAGTTCATGGTCATTACTATTATTATCAGCCTTATTTCATTTTCACACTATTGGAAGATACTCATGCTACTATCATTATATCATGAGTTATTAATAATGCATTAATTACATATGGTAAATTTATGGATGATGCATATATGTCGCTTGAGTTTGGTGAAGTTTTTGTTAAAATTTGAAGAAATGTATGCTATGTTCTCTAGAGATGTTGGTTTATGATGTTGTTGATCAGTGCTATGGCTTATGGCGTTGGAGGTTTTCACATATGTTGTTGATGCATATAAAGAATATCTATATATATATATATACATATACATATATATATATATATATATATATATAGATATATATATATATATATATATATATATATATATATATATATATATATATATGTTTCTTATGGTGTTGTGGTACAAGGAATTTATATGTCTTGGCTACTTGAGGATTGTGGCCCCGCCTATATGTGGAGAGAGCATGTTGACCTTGATGTCATAAGGTCAAGGGGATGAGTTGTTGACAAATATTTATTGCACTATCTCATACTTGCTTGGAAACACTGCATATTTGGTCACATGTTGATGATATTGGAGAAATTGATGCTACATTGTCTTATCTTACATGTTGATGATGATGATGTTCATGTTGTTGACATTTATGTTGCTTCTATCAGATGTCTACGTTGCAGATTCCTATATGGTGCATAGTGATTGTTGATGACTATCATGGTCTTGCTACAAAGGATACTTCAATATTGAAATTTATGTCTATGATCATTTGTTTCTCGTGATGCAGAGGTCATGAAAAGACCCATGTTGTAAACAATGTAAAATTCAGTCATGTATGGGATATTGGGATCAAGTCATTTCATATATGTAATCCCATTATTTTGGGACGTTGATGTAAAATTTGTAAACCCAATATATTGGGTGATTGATGTAATCATGGAGGCATATAGTCATCGGTGATAGGAAATTTCATATTTGTTTGAGTCATAAAGACTTGTACTTTTATTGCATATCTTCAAAAGTCCAGCATATGCTTAGGGGGAGCATGGTCAATATGTAGACTTCATAGTTCATATCAGCATATCAAACTTACAATGATGAGCACTATAAGGAAATTACTTCATTTAGCCTGGTTCAACTATTTTCCTTTTTTGTCAAAGAGGGATAAAAGTCTTGGTGTTTGGAGAGAATTTAGAGAGAAGATTTGGTGTTTGCAAGTATTTTTGCAGGTATTTATAGGTGGCATCCAAACACCAAAGTGGTTACCATCAAGTCCAAAGGGGTAGATTGTTAGAATTATGGCTAATGTGTTGTCCTTGATGGCAACCTACTTGATATAGATGTACTTGATGTCAACAAATATGATAATATGATGATTGTGGAACTAATGGAGATATCAGGATTGTTGGTATAGATGATATGAGCAGAGAATTGGCAGTTTAGTTACAGAAGGATGGAAAATGTGAAGTTTGATGAAGTCAGGCCTGGTTCTTGCGAATAAGGTTCGCATACATACGCAGGTCCTGTGAGAAAAATTCATGTACAGAATCCATACCATGGAAATCTAGATATCAGGGGTCTTTACCATGGTATTTTCCCATAGTAATTGGAGCATCAGCATTGATTTGATCTCAAAAATTAAGACTAATGACATTACCAAAAGATTTAGTTGAGGTATTAGTTAAGATGAAAACTATATAAGGAGATGGTGATAAAGGTGTTAAGTGTGCAAGTGAATGGGTTATTTATGTGAAATATGATCTGAAATAGGTGTGCACTAAGAAGCAAGGAGAAGACTCAAATCAGAAATATCTGAAGATATGTTGATATATATTGTTGTTTGATTTACTCATTGCATATATTTAAGTAACTAAGAATTATAGATCTATGGTTATAATGATACTGTGATCTGAATGAGTTATTTAGAAGTATGAAGTTTTGACAGTGAAGGTTGTGGAATGTAGGTTGTGTTTGCAGCAAAGGTAGGCTTCAGTAGATTAAGATTTGTACATTGGTTTTATTTTGGATAGTCGTTTACATACACTGATTTGTTTATGTTGGGTCGCATATATATTTTGGGATATGTTTTTCAGTATGTTGAGACCTGTACGCGGGGTTTTTCATAGTAAATAGGTAGATACATTGATTTGTCTTGTGGAAGTTGTGTATATGTACTAAGGTTTACATTGCTGCTTGATGTTGACATTTTATTATTTTTATTCTATTTGTTGATTTCTGTCCATGATGTCTCTATCATGATGATCTCTGTCTGATAATGTTAATTGAGTTGATTTTGGATTAGAATATTGGTTAGTAATGATGCTATGGTGTGGAGATATGTGATTGGTTCAACAATTTGTACTTGATTCAATGGTTGTTTTAGCACTAAAGTGATTCAGTAAGTAAAAAAGTTCAATTTTTAGTAATCTTGGAACTATACGTAGGTTGTATACATAAGAAGCATGTATATATGTGAGTTTACTTCAAAACAATTGTGTATACATTCCCAAATAAATCTGATGAGGGTTTGCAGTAACAACATTTTGTTTATGTGGTGACTAACATTGGATGACTTGTTATATTGATGAGTGGGCGAGCATTGGTATGATATGGTTATAGTGATTCGTTATTTTATGATTTAGTATGGTATCTTCATTTGTTTAGTGATTGGCTTATTTGATTCAGTATCTGGTTTCAGTATGGTTAATTAGTATTAGGGTTATTGTTGAAGTGGGTCCAATGTGAAACTTTCATGAAATGTGCTGTTGAGCCCTAGAAATGAGTAATTATATGGGCTCATTCAGCCTCCTAATTCAACTTAATCCACC
Source organism: Pinus tabuliformis (assembly GCA_031772625.1). Taxonomy (NCBI): domain Eukaryota; kingdom Viridiplantae; phylum Streptophyta; class Pinopsida; order Pinales; family Pinaceae; genus Pinus; species Pinus tabuliformis. The sequence continues at coordinate 1,770,263,351 of CM062816.1, forward strand.
ATTCTCATTAGTTTATTGAATGTTTTTGATTATATTTATGCTAATAGAGTGAATTGGGTTAGTCATTATGCCAACAAGTCTAATGTGTGCTTTATGCAGTATTTTTGGTCAATTTTGAGACAAAATCAAAGGTTTAAATGAGCACTTGGTAGCCAAATTCGTGGAAGAACAAGGGGGAGGATTTGCAGGAAAGTGTCCCCTTCATTTATGAGACCTTACCTCGAATTCTCCATCAAAAACTCGGAGCACAAGGGGCAGCCAAGCAAGTCAAGTAGGACTGCTGTTAACTGCAAGTTTTGGCAGTCGAGTCCCTAAAGTTTAGGAGGACTGTTGGGGTCCTCAATTTGTATAAATAAGAAGGCTGAGGGCCTCATTTGGAGTTAGCTAGTTTTTAGTTTGATTTTAGTCAGTTAGTCATTTTGTTAGTTCGATTTTAGTCAGTAGGTTAGCTCTGCATTTCAGCACATTTTCAAGCTTTTTCTTGTAGACAGTTTTTGGGATGTAACTATTATTTTTTGATCAATAAAGATGAATCCAGCTTTGCACCAGCTCTAATCTTTCTTAGGAGGCTGTAGCTCTTGGGGTTGGGCCCAACCCAAGTGCCCAGTACCTCCTTTGTGTACTTTTATGTGTCTTTGCTGCATTCTTACAATAAAATCTGTTATTTAGGTTAAAATCTTGTTTTGTTACTTAGGTTTCTTTTGATGATTAAAATAGCTTTCCATATTTCAATTGATTTAACAGGTTGGTAACAGAAAATATCTTCAAAAAAGGCCATCAAGCAACCCTTGATCTCACCTCTCCCTCCTTGGGACCATGAGATGAGACCAAGGTGTCCTTGCTGCCATAAAAACATTGTTCTTGCTTCTTCATGCAATTTCTAGTGTTAGATTCTTAGTTGCAAAAGTTAGTACCAGTTGTGATTACATGCTTAGATCCATTCTTGCTTGGTTTCCATAGTTGTTTTACATGATTTTCTGCCAATAAACTTCTGTTCATCATGCTTATGGTTTCTAGGTCAAATTAGGTTAAAGTAGCTAGATCTTTGGTTTTCCTAGTCTTCATTTGATCAGTTTGGAAAATAACGTGCAGAGCACCTGAGATACCTCCTCCCCTACCCTTACTCTATCAATACAACCTGCTTTGTCCTCTAACTCAAATTCTTGCCTTTCATTTTCCACATTTTCCCACTTTGCCCTAATTTCTACATTCTTGTGCATCCTTGCTCCCTCCATCCTTGAACCAAATACGATTGCCTTAACCACTCCTCATCCTCATTCACCAAGTCCTAGACCTCCTCACACTCTTATCCCACCTCCATACCCACTTCTTCACTTTTTTCCATCGTCATCCCTTCAAAATTCCCTTTCGGAACATCCTCTAGAAGCTACAGTACATCCTGTAGAACCCCTACAGACTTCTTGTAGAAGCTCACGAAAGCAGTTTCTCGAGAACTAATCACTGTGAAACTCTCTGGAAGGGTGATAGGAACCCCTTAGGCTCTCTTCTCACCTTCCAAACTCATGCACACGCCTACCCCATTTCCTTTCACCAATCAACCTCTGCACAGCAAAAAACAGTTAAAGCACATGCATAATAATTCTACAAAATTACTCAAAAATGAAAAAAGATGTTTTTTCCAGATTTTACTTCAGAAGTAGCTCAGTAACATGCATTTTACCTTTCCAGGAGTTAATGGCATCCATTTCCACCGTTTTCATCTCTCTTCTTGCACCAGTAGGGTTAGTCGGTAAAACTAGGATTTGCTAGGGTTTGCATTTCCTTTCAGCCTTCCGCTTCTTTTTGCAAGTAGATTAGCCTCCTTTGAGTTAGATTTCGTCCATCATATTTAAAAGCTTCTTCTAAGAGCTCATAGAAGTTAGCTTAAGCTCCTAGCGGACTTGTGCTAGCTGATAAAGTGACGGATGCGGCAAGAGCTAGTAATTGTGCATATAGCACCGTTGCTTCCAAGTTTGTTACGAACTACCGGGTTGATAAAAGTAAAGAAGGGAGCCCTAGGAGTTGCAGCATTATTTCTGCAATACTGGAGCCCACAATCTTTTTGGCGCCGTTGCCGGGAAGCGTCAAATTACTGGTGATTGTAGCTTTTATTCTATTTTCTACTACAACCTTCTGCTAAGTAGTTTATTTTAGAAAACATAGAGTAGATTGTTTCATTTCCATTCTGCAATTTCATTTTTGCAAAAGTAGATTAGTGTTTCCTCCTTTCATAAATTAGCATTTCAATTCCGCAATTTCAATTCTGCAAGCGTAGCCTAGCATTTCATTCCTCCAATTTCATTTCAGCAAAATAGATTAGTCATTTCCTGCTTTCATTTCAATTTTGCATTTTCATTTCAACAAGATAGTTAGTTACAGTTCAATCTATTTTAGTTTTTGCAGGTACAAGCAGATAAAAAAAAAAAAAAAAAACCAAAAAACCAAAAAAATTCCTTTCATGCCTTGTAGGAGTAGAGATAAGTCAGAAAAATGTTTGCACAACACCTCCACTGCTTCACACAGCCAACCTTCTCTCTTCTTCGATGGTTGTGATTAAGAAGAACTGCTAGGTGGACAACAGGACATATTTGAAGAACCTCCAGGGGAGAAGAAGAAGAAAACATTCCTCTGGAGCAAATGGCTGGAAACCGAAATGATGGGAGTAGTACCTTTTCTTCCAACTCATTCATTGAGGGTGAAATTGAAAACATGTGGGAAGGTTGCAAGAGCGAGATAAGGAAGATGGTTTCATTGCATATTAAAAGAAGACATGAGGAAGAAGAGAGGGCTTTGGCCATCTTTTGTCCTAGGTGCACTAGAAAGCATCCTAGGAACGAATGTTCATTGCAATCTATAGAAGTGTATTTTGTCTGTGAAGAAGACCATCCTACGAATCAGTGCCCTTCCTTGCTTGGAATTAAAGCTGCATATCAGAGGGCCAAAGGAGCCACTGAACCACTCTATTATATGAACCAAAGGAGGCCACATGGACCCATACCTTACCAGCAGGAAATGCAAGGGACATCCCAGACCTATTACAACCCCTATCAAACCACTTCCATGCCTCCTTGGGGTCCCCCTGCTCATCCTTCCTGGTCCACACCCCCTCTTTGGTCATATCCTCCTCAATATCTTGCTCAACTAGCTACTCATACATTTCATCCCTATGCTCAGCCACAGCCTTAGCAAAATGCACCTCATCAGGGGTGGAAGCCCTAGGACAACTCTCCTCCCGCTCCTTTGCCTCCACCACCTGCCCAACCACAACCCCATCCACATCCATCTCAAATATACACCCCCACTCAACTACCTGTACCACCATTTCCAAACCCGCACATTGGAATAGCTCAACCCAATTGCAAAGCTGAGGCACAACATGTCCAAACGACTCCTCTTGAGCTCAATGATATTCACCGTAGCTCAGGAAGAGTATTGCAAAAAAGAGACTATATTGAAAGCATTGAAGGACCACGTCCAATAGTAGAAGATTCAAAAGGAAAGATCAAAGAACCATGGGCTGCACTTGATGAAGAGAAGGCATCAAAATCCGAGATCGAGAGAGTTCCCTCATGGTTACCATCAAATCTTCCATGTATTCAAGAGAAAAATCAGCAAAAAGAGGAAGATATGAAGGTCATGATAGAAGAAGATATGGAGAATGATCCAGATCAGCAAAAAGACCAAGGATATCAGAGCTATATTGAGATAGGGTTCCAGACGGTCACTAAGTTGCAGCAGTACTCTCTTCCTCAGCTATGTTTGATTCCTTCAAAGTCAAATCATTTGGTCTCTAAAATCCGGATCTCTGTCAAAACATGCATTTCAAGCCTCCACATCATTTTGTCTCTAATCTCGATGTGCACATGGCTCCATTGGAAGTATTCTTATACTTGAAAATGATTTTGTTTTTCAAGTAGGGTAGGGTAGGAAAAAATAAAAAAGAAAAAGAAAAATGAAAATAAGAGGAAAATAAAAATCCAAGGTGAAAACCTCCTCGGAGGCGCCTTAGATTGGCTCATTGATTGAAAACCTCCATGAGACGGTCAATGGGTTGGAAAGAAGAGAAAATGAAAAGAGAATAAGATCCTTGGGTGAAAACCTCCCTTGGAGGCGCCTAGGGCAGGCAATTAGGGTGAAAACCTCCATGAGGCACTCTAGTTGTTTTCAAAAAAAAAAGAGAAAAAGAAAAAGAAAAATAAACCTAATTTCCATTGAATAATTGCAGGTTGCAGCAAGGACATTGCAGGTTAGGAGGATCACTCAAAGAAAAGACAGAGGAAGTTCTGTGTCTTCTACAGGAAGCCTACAAACAAGCCAAAATTGATCTCCGAAGAGGACCTGAAGGCTGGGAATATGTCCATGAGGCCTGCACACATCCAGGTTTCCATCCCTCGCCCTTCTCCATTATTTTTTCCATCTCATTGTGCTTCTCTCCTAAAAACTGTGTGTTCTACAGGAAGTTCCTGTAGAAATTATAGGAAGCTAGAAATGGATTTTAAAAGGCAGTTTGGCGAACATGATAGCTTCTTAAAGGGTTCATAAGTTCTCCTACAATCTTCAAACCCCTCTTCCATCATTTCCATGCCTACATCATACCCCGAGCTCATTTTTCTTATTTTGCAAACCACCTGCAGAATTCTTTGAAGCAAAAATACATAGAACATAAATTTGTTTTTTCCCTCACATGAAAACCATGCATCCATTTACAAAACCGTTTTACGGGGAGTTGTATAGGGATGATGGCAACATGCTTGAACAATTCCAGCCAATTCTAGTGCACAATTTCTAAGAAATCAGCCTCCATCACCTTCAGCCATTTTTGCATTTTCTCCATATCCATGCATCCATTTCAAAACCTATTTCATGGGGAGATGCATATAGGTGATAGTAACCTACCCAAGTAGTTTCAGCCAATTTTGATGCACGGTTTTCGAGAAATTGACCTCTATAATCTTCAGCCATTTTCAGTTTTTCTCGAAATCTGTACATCCATTGACCACAATTTTTCTATGGGAGGCACATAAAGATGATAGAAGCATGCTCAGAAAGTTTCAGGTCAATCCGATCTATCGTTTGGGAGCTATGGAGAAAACAAGTTGTTGTCTTGTAAAAATTCAGCATCAATAGCATGAGGGTGAAAATTTGAATGTTGGAGCAGGCTCCTGCAGCGTAGATCCAGCTAAAGGATACCTACACCAGAAAATAAGCCATGCATCAGCAAACAGACCAGCATGCAACAACAAAAACGACCAAGCAGCACGTCGACTTACAGGTAAGTGTCTAAACCAATTCCTCTATTTGTATCTGTATGATTCCAAAGTGGATAAATGAATGAAATGGTAGGATTAAGCTAGGAAGCTAGCAAGTTAACCCGACATCCTCAGCCAGTCTGATTGCACTCATCCGGAGATCACCAGCACACGTGTATAGTCATTCACTGGAGATTTTAAAAAAACAAACAGGTGGTGGTAGATGTTGAACTCTAGCACCACTGATGGTAAGGGATTACAGGCGTAAGACATCCAGTCCCATGATGACACTGCAGTAGCGACCAACGGTCCGAATAATGACAACGCACATTTCTGCCACCTCATCTTCTCACACAAATCATGCTGCAGCTAAATGATGCTCAGTTGAAACTCTCACCACTCTTTGTTCACTGCATCTTCACGACATTCACAACTGAAGCATGCGTCCTCCACTTCCAGATCAGCTAACCAGTGGTCCTCTGCAAGATTCCTGCCTGATTTTTCGAGATTTCTGCTATTTTTAAAAAATCTCCCACCTATCAGGCTCTACAGGAAGTGTAGTTTCGTTCTACAGGAAACGAGAGCCTTCTACAGGAAAGGCAGAAACAACCGTGCAAAAAGAAAACCCGGGATTTTCGGTGAATTCAAGCTCAAAATGAGGTAGGCTCAGGAAAACTTCTTTGTGTGCGATTTGGTTGTGCAAGGTGGTGAATTAAACATGGCATCAGATTGGAAAATCACTGAAAAATCTGCCTCTCTATTGGAAGTAAAATGTTTGCCTGTGTATTGCACTGAGTGTCTGAGTTTTTTTGCATCAAAATTCTCCTCCATGTTTCCTTTCTAAAAATTCTCCATAGGGAAGATATATGCAACTATGGAGGCCAACTTGTGTATGAAAAAATTTAAAATTTGCATATCTGTATGTGTGCTGAGAAGAAAACTTGATCTCTGCACTTTGTCTGTAAAAACAAAATTCTTCTTTTCAAAAGCAGAGAGTCAAATTCAGGATAAAAGCAGTTTAAAACAAAGGGAATTATTTCCATTTGATAAGGAGCACACGAGGAATTCTATCTTTGATCTAGAAAAAAGAAAAAAACCAAATTCAACTATCCTCTATTTCAGATTGATTGTTTGGTTGCCTGAGCATTTCCTTTTCTGATTAAAACATAAAAATATCACTCTCACCATGCTAGGAGGATTCATAAGGGGAGAACACACTGAAGAAGGTGAGAAAACCAATGGTGAAGGAACACAGGACATTCAAGCACAAAAAGAACAGAAAGAAAAAGGGGAAATGGGCCAAATTGTTGAGCCTAAAATAGAGAAAGAAACCACTGCAGAAACAACAAAAGGAAAAAAGGATAAAGGTTGGCAAGAAAAAGGTCAAGAAAGCCCAAAAGAAGGTTTCAACAATCAAGGCAGGCACCCAGCAAGAGAAAGAACAGACACACCCTGAAATGGCAGCACCACAGACAGAAACAATTGACACAGGGATTTCTACAGGAAGCAAGGAAAAAGAACAGCAAGAGGAGAAATCACCTGAGATATTGGCAAAGGAGGTAGCAGCTATGCTTTCTACATTAAGCACACCTGCAATACAAAAAGGAAAGAGAGAAAGGCAAACCTCCATGTATTTTAAGGCTAGGAAAAGCACAAGATTTCAAACAAGCAGAATAGGAGGAAAAGTGGAAGGACATGGACAAGAAGGCAGAATTTTATGGCACACATGAGTAGACTACATCAGAAGCTTGGGATGATAAGGAGGCCACTAGGGCCATCAAAGATGAAGAGATAGATTAGTTGCTCAGAGGATGAGCAACACTTTCAGTAGGGGGGTGATGATGAGCCCCAGAAATGAGTAATTATATGGGCTCATTCAGCCTCCTAATTCGACTTAATCCACCATTCTCATTAGTTTATTGCATGTTTTTTATTATATTTATGCTAATAGAGTGAATTGGGTTAGTCATTATGCCAACAAGTCTAATGTGTGCTTTATGCAGTATTTTTGGTCAATTTTGAGACAAAATCAAAGGTTTAAATGAGCACTTGGCAGCCAAATTCGCGGAAGAACAAGGGGGAGGATTTGTAGGAAGGTGTCCCCTTCATTTATGAGCCCTTACCTTGAATTCTCAATAAAAAACAAGGAGCACAAGGGGCAGTCGAGCAAGTCAAGTAGGACTACTGTTAACTGCAAGTTTTGGCAGCCGAGTCCCTAAAGTTTAGGAGGACTGTTGGGGTCCTCAATTTGTATAAATAAGAAGGCTGAGGGCCTCATTTGGAGTTAGCTAGTTTGTAGTTTGATTTTAGTCAGTTAGTCATTTTTTTAGTTCGATTTTAGTCAGTAGGTTAGCTTTGCATTTCAGCACATTTTCAAGCGTTTGCTTGTAGACAGTTTTTGGGATGTAACTATTATTTTTTTATCAATAAAGATGAATCCAGCTTTGCACCAGCTCTAATCTTTCTTAGGAGACTGTAGCTCTTGGGGTTGGGCCCAACCCAAGTGCCCAGTACCTCCTTTGTGTACTTTTATGTGTCTTTACTGCATTCTTAGAATAAAATCTGTTATTTAGGTTAAAATCTTGTTTTGTTTTTAGGTTTCTTTTGATGATTAAAATAGCTTTCCATATTTCAAGTGATTTAACAGGTTGGTAATAGAAAACATCTTCGAAAAAGGCCATCAAGCAACCCTTGATCTCACCTCTCCCTCCTTGGGACCATGAGCTGAGACCAAGGTGTCCTTGCTGCCATAAAAACATTGTTATTGCTTCTTCATGCAATTTCTAGTGTTAGATTCTTAGTTGCAAAAGTTAGTACTAGTTGCGATTACATGCTTAGATCCATTCTTACTTGGTTTCCATAGTTTTTTTACATGATTTGCTGCCAATAAGCTTCTGTTCATCATGCTTATGGTTTCTAGGTCAAATTAGGTTAAAGTAGCTAGATCTTTGGATTTCCTAGTCTTCATTTGATCAGTTTGGAAAATAACGCGCAGAGCACCTGAGATACCTCCTCCCCTACCCTTACTCCATCAATACAACCTGCTTTTTCCTCTAACTCAGATTCTTTCCTTTCTTTTGCCACATTTTCCCACTTTGTCCTAATTTCTACATTCTTGTGCATTCTTGCTCCCTCTATCCTTGAACCAAATCCAATCGCCTTAACCACTCCTCATCCTCATTCACCAAGTCCTAGACCTCCTCACACCCTTATCTCACCTCCATACCCACTTTTTCACCTTTTTCCCACCATTATCCCTTCAAAATTCCCTTTCCGAACATCCTATAGAAGCTACAGTACATTCTATAGAACCCCTGCAGACTTCCTGTAGAAGCTCACAAAAGCGGTTTCTCGAGATCTAATCACTTGAAACTCTCTGGAAGGGTGCTAGGGACCCCTTAGGCCCTCTTCTCACCTTCCCAACCTCCTGCAAGCGCCTACCCCATTTCCTTTCGCCAATCAACCTCTGCACGGTAAAAAACAATTAAAGCACATGCGTAATAATTCTATAAAATTACTCAAAAATGCAAAAATATGTTTTTTCCATATTTTACTTTAGAAGTAGCTCAGTCACATGAATTTTACCTTTCCAAGAGTCAATGGCATCCATTTCCACTGCTTTCATCTCTCTTCTTGCACAAGTAGGGTTAGTCGGTAAAACTAGGGTTTGCTAGGGTTTGCTTTTCCTTTCAGCTTTCCGCTTCTTTTTGCAAGTAGATTAGCCTCTTTTGAGTTAGCTTTCATCCATCATATTTAAAAGCTTCTTCTAAGAGCTCATAGAAGTTGGCTTAAGCTCCTAGCGAACTTGTGCCAGCTGATCAAGTGACAGCTGCGGCAAGAGCTAGTACTTGTGCATATAGCACCGTCGCTTCCAAGTTTGTTACAAACTACTGGGTTGATAAAAGTAAAGAAGGAAGCCCTAGTAGTTGCAACATTATTGCTGCAATACTGGAGCCCACCATCTTTTTGGCGCCGTTGCTGGGGAAGCATCAAAGTACTGGTGATTGCTGCTTTTCTTCTATTTTCTACTACAACCTTCTGCTAAGTAGTTTATTTCAGCAAGCGTAGAGTAGATTGTTTCATTTCCATTCTGCAATTTCATTTTCGCAAAAGTAGATTAGCATTTCCTGCTTTCATATATTAGCATTTCAATTCCGTAATTTCAATTCTGCAAGCGTAGCCTAGCATTTCATTCCTGCAATTTCATTTCAGCAAAATAGATTAGTCCTTTCCTGCTTTCATTTCAATTCTGCATTTTCATTTCAACAAGATAGTTAGTTGTAGTTAAATCTATTTTAGTTTTTGCAGGTACAAGCAGAAAAAATTAAAAAATAAAATAAATAAATAAATCAACCAAAAAGATTTCCTTTCATGCCTTGTAGGAGTAGAGATAAGTCAGAAAAATGTTTGCACAATACCACCACTGCTTCACAAAGCCAACCTTCTCTCTTCTTCGATGGCTATGATTAAGAAGAACCCCTAGGTGGACAACATGACATATTTGAAGAACCTCTAGGGGAGAAGAAGAAGAAAACATTCCTTTGGAGTAAATGGCTGGAAACCGAAATGATGGGAGCAGTACCTTTTCTTCCAACTCATCCATTGAGGGTGAAATTGAAAACATGTGGGAAGGTTGCAAGAGCGAGATAAGACAGATGGTTGCATTGCATATCAAAAGAAGACATGAGGAAGTAGAGAGGGCTTTGGCCGTCTTTTGTCCTAGGTGCACTAGAAAGCATCCTAGGAACGAATGTCCATTGCAGTCTATAGAAGTGTGATTTGTCTGTGAAGAAGACCATCCTACGAATCAGTGCCCTTCCTTGCCTGGGCTTAAAGCTGCATATCAGAGGGCCAAAGGAGCCACTGAACCACTTTATTATATGAACCAAAGGAGGCCACATGGACCCATACCTTACCAACAGGAAATGCAAGGGACATCCCAGACCTATTACAACCCCTATCAAACCACTTCCATGCCTCCTTGGGGTCCACCTGCTCATCCTTCCTGGTCCACACCCCCTCCTTGGTCATATCCTCCTCAATATCTTGCTCAACTAGCTACTCATCCATTTCACCCCTATGCTCAGCCACAGCCTCAGTGGAATGCACCTCATCAGGGGTGGAAGCCCTAGTACAACTCTCCTCCTACTCCTTTGCCTCCACCACCTGCCCAACCACAACCCCATCCACATCCATCTCAAATATACACCCCCACTCAACTACCTGTACCACCATTTCCAAACCCGCACATTGGAATAGCTCAACCCAATTTCAAAGCTGAGGCACAACATGTCCAAACGACTCCTCTTGAGCTCAATGATATTCACCGTAGCTCAGGAAGAGTATTGCAAAAAAGAGACTATATTGAAAGCATTGAAGGACCACATCCAGCAGAAGAGGATTCAAAAGGAAAGATCAAAGAACCATGGGCTGCACTTGATGAAGAGAAGGCATCAAAATCCGAGATCGAGAGAGTTCCCTCATGGTTACCATAAAATCTTCCATGTATTCAAGAGAAAAATTAGCAAAAAGAGGAAGATGTGAAGGTCATGATAGAAGAAGATACGGAGAATGGTCCAGATCAGCGAAAGGACCAAGGATATCAGAGCTATATTGAGATATGGTTCCAGACGGTCACTAAGTTGCAGTAGTACTCTCTTCCTCAGCTATGTTTTATCCCTTCAAATTCAAATCATTTGGTCTCTAAAATCCGGATCCTTGTCAAAGCGTGCATTTCAAGCCTCCACATTATTTTGTTTCTAATCTCGATGTGCACATGGCTCCATTGGAAGTATTCTTATACTTGAAAATGATTTTGTTTTTCAAGTAGGATAGGGTAGGAAAAAATAAAAAAGAAAAAGAAAAATGAAAATAAGAGGAAAATAAAAATCCAAGGTGAAAACCTCCTCGGAGGCGCCTTAGATTGGCTCATTGATTGAAAACCTCCATGAGGCGGTCAATGGGTTGGAAAGAAGAGAAAATAAAAAAGAGAATAAGATCCGTGGGGGAAAGCCTCCCTTGGAGGCGCCCAGGGCAGGAAATTAGGGTGAAAACCTCCATGAGGCACCCTCGTTGTTTTAAAAAAAAAAAGAGAAAAAGAAAAAGAAAAATAAACCTAATTTCCATTGAATAATTGCAGGTTGCAGCAAGGACATTGCAGGTTAGGAGGATTGCTCAAAGCAAAGACAGAGGAAGTTCTGTGTCTTCTACAAGAAGCCTACAAACAAGCCAAAATTGATCTCCAAAGAGGACCCAAGGCTGGGAATATTTCCATGAGGCCTGGACACATCCATGTTTCCATCCCTCACCCTTCTCCATTATTTTTTCCATCTCATTGTGCTTCTTTCCTAAAAACTATGTGTTCTACAGGAAGTTCCTATAGAAATTACAGGAAGCTAGAAATGGATTTTAAAAGGAAGTTTGGCGAACATGATAGCTTCCTAAAGGGTTCATAAGTCCTCCTACGATCTTCAAACCCCTCTTCCATCATTTCCATGCCTGCATCATACCCCGAGCTCATTTTTCTTATTGTGCAAACCGCCTGCAGAATGCTTTGAAGCAAAAATAAATAGAACAGAAATTTGTTTTTTCCCTAACGTGAAAACCGTGCATCCATTTACAAAACTGTTTTACGGGGAGTTGTATAGAGATGATGGCAACATGCCCGAACAATTCCAACCAATTCCAGTGCACGGTATATCTGGGTACTAAACCAATGGGTGTGTCTGATGAAGAATGGAAGAAGTTAGATCGAATGGCAAAGAGCACAATCCGATTGTGTGTCTTAGATTCAGTATTTCTGAATGTATCAGGGGAAGCTACGACTAAGGCTTTGTGGGACAATTTAGGGACTTTGTACCAATCTAATTCTCTGATGAATAAACTGTTCATGTGGAAAAAGTTGTATAACCTGAGGATGAAAGATGGAGACTTGGTGACAGAGCATCTGAACGCATTTAGTACCGTGGTAAGTCAGTTATTATTTGTTGACATTAAAATTTCAGATGAAGATAAGTGCATCAGTTTATTGTGTTCTCTACCAGATTCGTGGGATAGTCTGATTATTACAATAGGTAGCAATACAACTGCCTTGAAGTTTGATGAAATAGTCTCATCCTTGCTGACAGAGGAGATGAGACAAAAAAATATGGAGAGCTAGAATGGTGATGCCTTGTTTGTACGAGGATTGTCCCAGAACATAAACAAAAAAAGTCATCGAGTGGGAGATCTAAATCTAGAGGGAGATCTAAATCTCTAGGAAAACCTGTAAAGGTGGTGTGTTGGAAATGCGGAAAGGAAGGGCACTACAAAAGGGACTATAAATCTAAAGCTCCTGATAAAGGAAAGGGATCTGATGATGCTCCTTCTGCAGAGGCGAAAACCACCTCGGATGAAGGTGGGGATGTGTACTTGGCTTCTTCAAGTACACATGTAGATGATGAGGCGTGGTTGATTGACTCAGGGGCATCCTTTCACTTCACTCCCTGTGGAGAGTGGTTCTGCGAGTATGAGAAATATGATGGTGGTGATGTCTTCTTAGGGGATGATAGGAAGGCTAGAATCGTTGGTCGTGGAAAAGTAAACTTGAAGTTGCAAGGTGGAAGGGTTAGAACACTTCCAGGTGTTCTCCATATTCCTGCATTAGCCAGAAATCTAATTTTTATAAGAAAGCTGGATGATGCAGGTGTTAAAACAGTCTTCGAGAAGGATACCTACAACATGCCTCGGGGGGCACTGGTGTTGATGCGGGGAGTTCGAGTTGGAACTCTGTACAAGTTGCAAGGTAGCACTGTTGTTGATGGGTGCAACAGTTTCGTGGTTCCTAAAATTGGAGCAGAAAATCTAGTGGTCTCTGGAGAGAAGACCATGCTGTGGCATCAAAGGCTTGGACATATTGGAGAGAAGGGCCTTCGAATACTTCATGGTAAAGGTATGAGTAATAACTCTCTGGTTTTTTTTTGTTAAAATTGTGTATATGGGAAGCAGAATCGGGTGAGTTTCCCCTCTGGTGAAAAGAGGGTGAAACAAATATTAAAGCTTGTGCACAGTGATGTGTTTTAGACCTGTGAAGGTTCCATCACTAGGTAAGTCTGTGCACTATGTATTATTTATAGATGACTTCTCAAGGAATACATGGATATATTTCCTTAAGAAGAAATCTGAAGTATTTGATAGGTTTAAAGAATTTAAGGCTCTGGTGGAAAATGAGACCGAGAAGAAGATAAAGGTGTTGAGGATAGATAACGGTGGAGAGTTTTGTAGTAAGGAATTTGAAGAATTCTGTAAGAAGTGTGGTATAGCACGACAAAAGACTACTACATATACACCTCAACAAAATGGATTTGCAGAAAGAATGAATAAGACGTTGATGGAAAGGGAAAGAAGCATGCTCAGTGTTGTCGGATTAGGATAAGAATTATGGGCAGAGGCGGTGGAGACAACATGTTACATGGTCAACAGATCACCTTCATCAGCGTTGTAGGATAAGACTCCACAAGAGGTATGGACTGGTAAGAAACCCTCTCTTTCACATTTGAGGGTATTTGTATGTGATGCATATGTACATGTTCCAAAGGAGAAACGAACCAAGTTGGATAGTAAATCTGAAAAGTGCATCTTTATTGAGTATAAGGATGGTTTAAAGGGTTATAAGCTTTGGAACCCAGTAACAAAGAAGGTTATGTACAACGGAAATGTGGTGTTCAGAGAGGTAAAAGATGTTATTAAACATGAAGTCCAACCAGAGGAACCTGAGAAGATAGAATTTGAGCTAAAGGAAGAAGAATCAAACTCTACAGTAAAGGAGGAATCAGAAGATAAAGAGCCACAAACTCCAGGTGTGCGAAGGTTAGTTCAAGAAAGAAGGCAGCCAGAAAGGTATAGTCCATCAGCTTTCTGTTCAAATTTTTCTTTATCTATTACTAATGATGATCCTAGAACTGTGATGGAAGCAGTAGATTCAGAGGATGGAAAACTATGGAAAGAGGCCATGGTTGATGAAACGACATCTTTGCACAAAAATGAGGCTTGGGATCTGGTGGAGTTTTCATATGGAAGGAAACCCATTGGTAGCAAAGGGGTGTTCAATAAAAACCCAAATGCGGAAGGAAAGGTGGAGAAATACAGAGCTCGGTTGGTAGCAAAAGGTTATTCCCAAGTGCCAAGAATTGATTTGGTGATATTTTTTCTCTTGTTGCCAAGGTAACTTCTATTAGATTACTTTTATCTGTTGATGCTACTTTTGATTTTGAGGTACAATAGATGGATGTGAAGATATCATTTCTTCATGGGGATTTGGAAGAGGATATCTACATGAAGCAACTTGAAGGTTTTGCGGTGAAGGGTAAGAAAGAATTGGTACGCAAGTTAAAGAAGTCTCTATATGGGTTAAAATAGTCACCAAGGATGTGGTATCGGAAATTTGATACATTTATATAGGGACTTGGCTTCACCAGAAGTAAATCAGATCACTATGTGTATTTTAAATTAATTGGTGACCATGTTATTTATTTGGTCTTATATGTGGATGATATGTTGCTAGTTGGAAATGACAAAGAAATTATTCAGGATTTGAAGACCCAATTGTCCTCCAAATTCGACATGAAAGATCTTGGTGCTGCAAACGATATTTTGGGCATGGCAATTAAAAGAGATCGGGCGAAGAGGAAGCTTTGGTTAAACCAGAGGAAGTATGTCAAGACAATATTACAGAGGTTTAATATGCAGGATGGTAAATCGATGAAGGTTCCTATTCTTGTAGGTGTGAGGTTATCTTCTGAACAGTGTCCCAAGACACAAGAAGAGGAAGACGACATGTCCCGTGTTCCATATGAAAGTGTTGTTAGTAGCCTAATGTATGCAATGGTCTGTACTAGACCAGACATTGCACATGCAGTGGGAGTATTGAGCAGGTTTATGTTAAACCCAGGGAAGTAGCACTAGACAACAGTGAAGCGGGCTTTTAGGTATTTGCGTGGCACTAGTGATTATGGTTGGTGATACCAAGGAAAACCATGATTGAAAAGAGTGTTGGATATTCATGGCTTTGTTGATGCTGACTGGGCTGGAGATCTGGATCAAAGAAGATTTATAAGTGGATATGTGTTTAGCCTATTTGGAGGTGCAGTCAGTTGGATGAGTAAGAAACAATATGTAGTGGCACTATCAACTATAGAGGCAGAATACATGTTAGCCACTCATGCAAGCAAGGAAGCAGTTTGGTTGCAGAGATTGTGTTCAAGTATGGCGTTAGTACAGGGAGATATAAGGATAGACTGTGACAACGAAAGTGCAATTTTCTTGGTAAAGAACCCTGCATATCATTCAAAGATAAGGCACATTGATGTTCAATATCACTTTGTGAGGGATATGATAGAAGACAAAAAGGTGTTGCTGGTAAAGGTGGACACTTTGAAGAATACTGTAGACCCATTGACAAAATATGTGAGCTCTGAGAAGTTCTCTTGGTGTAGAGAAACAATGGGTGTTGCAGGGCTAGATAAATGACTAAGTTCTCCTATGGCCCCCTGTGGAAAGAAAACAACAAGTGGGAGAATGTTGGGTTGTGTTATAATCTTTTCACGACTAGCTGAGTTAGTTAAATGGGGGTGAAGCCCCCCTTTCGTTGCGCCGAATGTGTAGCGGGGGGGATCACAGAAGGTTTGAGGGGTGCAGGTAACCCCACTCTATGGGGTCTGGGGCAGCGCCCTAGAAAATTTTGTTTTTGGACCCTATATTAAGTTGGGCAGACCTAGCTATGGTTTTGTGCATGATTTTTCACACATGGCTTTGGATGCGATGGTTTTCGGTCCATGGTATTGGATGCTTCGGCATGCATAAATATGTATTGTAAAATTGAAAGAAACATAATGAAAAATCAAGCTAGTAGTCCTCGTTTTGGGATCCAAGGGAAAATCTTTGTGTATATGTGTTTTGTGTGTTATGATCTCGCATTATTTATTTTCTGTGTTTTAGAATTCGTATGCAGGTAATTTCTGTACAGGGTTAAAACCTACAATGAACACTTTTTAGAGACTTGATATTGACACACCTCAAATCTTATAAAAAAAAGAAAAAATAAATTTAGTTTAAATTCTTCTTAATCTCTCAAATACACAATTATAAGAAATAAAACTCTCAAAATTTTACCATCAAATATACAAAACAACCCCTAAAATGAAAAAAATATATATAATAATATTCTGTTAAATCCTCTTATAACTTTCCTTTCTTATTGCAATCGCATAAAACAATAATTTATTTCAAATACAATAACATAGAGAATGTTAAATTATTAAATAATTACATCTAAATGTGTTAAATATGCTTCGTGTCTCTTTCATATATCACTAAAAAAGATAAAAAGTTATTTCTTTAAGAACTTATGTAGAATTTATCCTTTATATACATACTATGTTTTTTTAGTGAGTGGAGAGGAAAAAACTTCATTACTTTTCATGTTACCTAGTGTATGGAGGTAAAGAGTGTATGCTTCCTTCTTATACGATGTTTCCAATTGGGCTAAAGTGCATTTTTATGAGGGTCAATTATTGTATTCTATAGATATAGATATTAAGACATTACACTACGAATTAAGCGTGTCTTTAGTTCATGCCAATGTTATTAGAATTTTTATGAGATGCATGGTTGAGATGCATGGTTGATTTTATGGTGTTTTATACACTACGAACTAAGCATGTATTTAGTTCATGCTAATGTAATTAGATTCTTTACGAGATGCATGGTTGATTTTATAGTGTTTTAAAATGGCTTGGTGTTATAGATAAAAGTAATATGAGAGAAATAATGAGAAAAGTTATACATAACAATAATACGCATAAATCATGCATATCATTATTTACAATGGAAAATTTTAATTGAAAAAAAAAACATCCAATAATAAATATATTATTATCTCGTAGCTTAAAAACAACCATGCCTTGATGTAAAAGTAGTCAAGTTAACCAACCTTTTGGCCCAGTCAATTGAGCCCTCCACTCAACATAGCAATGTTATATTAGAGAATTCCAATGCCTTTTAAAGACTTTATTACATGTAATCCATGGGCTCTAATATGGCAGGACACTGGTATATCTTGCTCTGAAAAACTCCCTTGGATGAGAAGTTATAGCCATTTGAAAACCAACATTAATTGAGGTCCCAAACTATAAGGAAGAAAAACCAACATTAATTTTTTAAACAATAACCATCTTTAGGAAAATCTAAGGTAGATGGTGGCCCAACATGCACAAACTTCAATAACATTATTAAAGTTTGAGCGTGTTTTCTCCGATAAAATGACTCTAGGAACCAAATGAGAAAGTGAATGGTGGATAATGTCAAGCTTTTCCCGAAACTTAACCAGTCTCACCAACCCAATAAAGTGATGACTTGTGGCAGTCATTCATTGAAGGCACATGTGGCGAATCCGAGAAAACTTTCAAGACACATGGTATACAAAGGGATTAACATTTAGTGAGTTTGATATGCAACTAGCTCACAGAAAAGATAGATCAACAACTTAAAAATTATCCTCTTTGAGGGGGAAACCTCCTTTACATTACATAAATGAACAATTCTTGGATGATACAAATGATAAGACCTCCTTGGTATACATAGGAGTCTAAGGGGTCACAATATAATTAGAACGTACATAACAATAATAATTTAAGGGTACAACAATAACAATAGTGGACTTCTATGGGGCATAACAATAACAACATGGGGGATACATAGGCATAACAATAACACTATGGGGCTACACTAAAAATAACAATAAGGGGAATACACTAGTATTATAGGGACCTAACATGCCCCTCTCCTTCAAAAAAGTGTTTTCCTCAATGCTTGAGTAGTTCCAGATGCTTCTATATAAAATTCTCATCCTCCCATGTGGAGTCTTTAGTAGGTAAGTTCTTCCACTTAATGAAATACTTTGAAATTAATTGATTTCGTAGCTGTCAAGTTCTTGTTTCTGTGACTGCTTTAGGCTCAAATATGATTTTCCCTTCTTCGTCAAGTTTTGGCAACACTGTTTGAACTGGGAGCTTGTCATCAATAACCTTCTTTAAGCATGAAACATGGAAAACTGGGTGTACTCAGGAATATGTAGGCAACTCCAATTTGTATGCCATAATACCAATCTTTTGCAACACCTTGTAAGGACCATAGTACTTAGGTGATAATTTATTATCCTTCTTAGCTTGCTTAAGGGACATTTGTTTGTATGGTCGTAGCCATAAAAATAGCTATCTGCCCACATAAAAACTTCTTTCACTGTGATATTTATTTTCCTATTGTTTCATTCGATTTTGCGCCAGGATGATGTTATCCTTTAAGAGTTGTGAACTTGTTGTTGATGCTCAATGTGATACTCCATTGCTTGAACCTTAGAATTTTCTCTTAAATATGATGTGGTGGATGGTGGATGATATCCATAAAGTGCCATAAATGGGGTCATTTATGTTGTAGTATTGAAGGAAGTGTTATACCACCATTCAACTAGAGATAACCACTTAAGGCATTGTGCTTGTTTATTAGATATAGAGAAACAAAGATATCCTTCCAAAAATTTGTTTACTGTCTCAATTTGCTCGTTAGATTGAGGATGATAAGATGAGCTATGAGCTAATTGAGTACCAAGACAAGAAAATAATTTCATCCAAAAATTTCCAATGAAAATGGGATCTCTATCACTTACAATAATCTTTGGATTTCCATACATATTTTGAGTTGTTTCCTTAAATTTAGTAGCAATTGTACTGGCTTTAAAAGGATGAGATAATGCACAAAAGTGTGCATACTTGGTAATTCTATAAACTACCACCATGATGACACTCTTTCTCAGACTTGGGTAAACTAGTGATAAAATCCATTGAGACCTCCTCCCAATGCTGACTTGGAATGGCTAAAGGTTGTAAAAAAACCAGGGTCTTAATTGTCTCAACCTTATTTTGTTGGCAAACCAAACATTCTGCAACAAGATTTTGAATATCAGATTGAAGGCCATCTCAAAAAAATTCCTTATTAACCCTATGCTAAGTTTTTAAAAATTCTGAGTGCCCTCCTAAGGGGGAGGTGTGAAATTACAAAAACATATTTTGCTTGAGTTGGGGATTATTACAAATATATAAAATATGTTTATACCATAGTGAATCATTTTTCCAGCTAAATGTATCATATGTACTGAGATTTTGATGAAATTTTGAATGAGTGTCAACACCTCTTCGTCATTCTTCCATTAATTCATTCTTTCAGTTATCCAATCAGGATGGATAATATAAATGGCACAAATCAATGCTTCCACATCCTCCTCCTTTCTTGAGAGTGCATCTACAACAAAATTTTGCTTCCCTTTTTGTAGATGATTTCAAAGTCATAACCAAACATCTTTATGACCCATTTTTGTTGCTCTTCTGAAGATAATATTTGTTCCCAAAATTATTTAAGACTATCGTGATTTGTTTTTACCTTGACGTGTCTTCCCATTAGGTAAGGTCTCCATTGCTTTAGTGCATGTAGTATTGCCAACATTTCCTTCTCATAAATAGGATTGTGTAAATACTTTCCTTTGATTGGATGAATTTCAAAAGAAGCGGGTCTTCCTTCTTGCATTAGAACAACACCAATTCCATTTCTTGAGACATCACATTCCACAATAAAGGTTTATGTGAAGTTAGGCATAACTAAGACCAATGCTTGGCACAATGCCTCTTTAAGATGTTCAAAGGCCTTAGTTGCTTATGGAGTCCAAGAAAATGTATCTTTCCTCAATAATTTTGTTAGAGGCACTACTATTCTCCCATAATTCTCAAGAAACTTGTGATAATACCCTATCGACTTGAGAAATCCTTGAAGATGCTTTATTGTCGTGGGGATTTTCCGTTCCTTAATGGATTTAATTTTGTTAGGGTCTGCATTAACGCCCTTGTGAGATACAATATGACCCAATTATTCCACCTCCTATACTCCAAAAAACCATTTGGAGGTTGTTGGCTTAGTGGGTCCCCACCCAGCTTCAGAGTTAGTTGCGCCAAACAAATCCCTACACTACTGGTTCTTTCGACATCAATCTACAGAGCACAGACTAAAGTCTCACCTAAAGCAGTATGGGGGGATGTTGGAACCAAGTTTCCACACCTAGAGATCAGCATGATGTCGTGTTATAACCTAAATCTGCCTTTGCACAGATTGATAAGCCCTTATGGCTTATCGATGTAACTTCCTCTAATCAGCCTCTAGACCTCCGCGAAGGTCTACGACTAACTTTTTCAGACCCTAAACAGGCTAATAAGCTACCTACACGCATCAAAGATTATTATTAATCTAGTATTTACCCAGATCTGCTTAAGTGTTCGATAACTTTAACATGTAATGATATAATCTTCGCGTAAACACTTAACAACAAATGCATTCATATGAAAATATAAATCAAGTAAAGTAATGCCTCAATACATCATTATTTCATACAACCATTATTCACCACAGCATAAAGCACATTCATACATAACCAAAGTAAATAGGTAAAGCACGAGAATTTTTGTAATAATCTTCTTTATTAATATTCAGTTTAGCTTACAAACTCAAGACTTCCCTATGCATTCAGCTGCAGGGGTCCGCGTGCTTAGTTATGGACTCTACTTTAGGCCTCTGTGCACACAGTTGTAGAGGCTTTCTTCTTACTCTCTTGCGCTAACTTCCTAGATTTCTCCCATAGACAAAACTTCATTACTTGCCTTAGACATCCCTAAGACACAACTATTTATACAATCCCATGGTTCGCGGACCATGCGTAAATCTTCAAAAGCTGACTTAACTTACATAAAGAAGGGTAAAACCCTTTATGTCTCTTTAACTACCTACACGCTCCGTGACCATAATTTGTAGAGACTTTACATCTTTATACACAAAACTTGGGCTTTTGCCCCAAAACTTGACCCAAGGGACCCTATCCCAGTAGGTCCCCAACACAAAGATCGTGACTCACCCTCGAGTCACTCAGCTGGCAAGGAGATATTGATGTGAATATCCCCTAGCTCTACTTGTGCAACTGCTACTTCAATTGGGCTCTGCGTGGCTACCTTTTTGATCTATTCTACTAGCTGCTGTTATAGACATTTTTGTGCCTTACAGCTATAAGCATGAAATGTCCATAATTCAAGGGATCCAAAGTCCCTAAAGATGTTGTTATAGCTCCTAAAGGAACAAGGTCAACCAATGGCAGCTTCTCCCAGAAGTTCTCCACCAAAAACCACTCAGAAATAGTCAATTCAGGATCAATTCAGAGGCTCCACTAGCTGCCTGCGTTGAAATGCAGAGTCTACACTGGCTAGGTGCACTGCAACGTAGGTGGAAGCACTATCAGGGTGCGCTGAGCGGGAAATGACAAATGGCAAGCTCATTCAACGAGGTGGAAAGACCCTGGAAGCTTCCAGAATCTTCTCCAATGACACTTGCCTCAATGAATTCGACTAGTGATGAGTAAGAGGTTCTCAACCTCCAAGTGGAAGCAAGAACTGACAGAGAGAAGCCACAAGTCAAAACATAAGCTGACTCATCCTCTCTACTTACATCTATATATGGATCTCTCACCCAGAGGTTCAGGAGGCTGGAATTTTGTACTTTGCAGAGAATTGTTGTTGGTTTGAGATTGAGATTAGTACATTGCGTGATTTATGCTTTGTTGGAGGAGAGGAAGGGATTCCTTTGCTGGGAGGTAGATGCTGGATCGGAACTCACTTGGTTGTATCTCCTCTTGGACTTTCTTATCTTATCAATAAACTATTTGAGTTTCTCCTACATGCTGTGTACCAATGATGTTTTGTTATGCTTACATGTTTAGCTTAATCTGATCTTGAGCTTTTTATGAATGTATATCTGTATCTTTGTGTAGTTTCTCTCTCTTGTGATCTTGCAGGAATTCGGTGAGGAGCAAGGAGCTGGGAGCTGCTGAAGAGAGGAGCGATTGGATCAACAAACTAGTGGAAGACACCGGTTAGTTACATCCTTCTTCCTCATTTAAATCTCATAAAGAAGAACACTCAATTAGTTTACCTTGTTTGTTGCTAAGGCACTATCACACCTTAGAGTGGGATAGGGGCATTCCGAATTGGATACTTTTCCCAACAACAAATTGGTGACTCCACTAGGGAGAGTATCTTGTTAGTTTATTTGTGTTTCTATTGTTGTTCTTCTCATAAACTCAGGAGTGTCGAATCGAAATGCATTTGCCATTTTCAAATGCAAAGTAGAGATCTGCCACTCTAGTCCACTCACTGGGTCTGTTTTTATGATCTGAACATCTGATCCACAAGTGCTCTAACAGTCCTTTGTGATAGATCTTAGTCCTCCTTTAAATCATCCTCCTAATTGTACCTAATTGATAGCTTTGATCCGGCCAAAAACTGTAGATTTAACTGCAAACCGTGACCCAGAACCCAGAAACAATTCTCGTTTCTGCCTTAGCGCAGACTTTGTGAAGAGGTTCTGCATTTCAACACAGGTCCCGTGAAGGATACCTGCGCTGAAGTTCAGTTTCTCTGTGCTGAGGGTGCGCTGATCAGCCTTTGCCTTGTGCAGCTGTGGTTCCCTGCTTCCTTTTGCTCAGTTTTATCTCTGTTTTTGCAACCTGTTATCAGTCAGTGTACCTATCTGAAACCCCTTTTCTTTGCCTCAATTCCACCTCGGTTGTATAAAGAAACTGTATTTGTTCTTTGTGTATTTGTTACATCATTTGCAGTTTCCCATTACAAAATTAAACTAGTCATACTGTCGCCCTTAGATCTAGACCTGTCGTAAGTGTCGTTTTGATCTTAGGAGTGAGTTTGTTTGCTGTTCACAGTTGATTGAGCTTTTACTTTTGTCGTTTGGTTTGAATTTATGCATTTCTAGTGTCGAAACAAGTAAATCATAAAGTGTCGTAATCGTCTTTTTGATTTTGGAAAAGGAACTTGTTTATGTTTTCACTTGAAATCGAATTCAAATTTGTACAACAGCTTTCTTTTTAGGCATCAATATTAAGAAAGCGAAAACAAATACATGCATTTGTGCATTTGCATATTGATAGTTTGCATGCTTTGATTTAGGGAAAAGTGCATTACAGTGTGCTCTATGCTCTTTGAGAAAAGTTTGTGTCTTCCTTTTCCCCTTGTAGCTAGGATTTTCATTGTTGAAAAGATATAAAAGCTTGCTTATCATCTTTAGACTGCATTTAGGAATTGTATCATACATCTCGTGGTGATCCAAAAAGGCAAACTTGTAAGAAAGATCAACCTAAAATAAATTGAATGAACTTAACAACGCTTTGTAACTTAACGCACAACATAGAGGTCTAGGCTAGAGACGTGTTCCGGCGTCGTAAAACCTGGTGACTGTCGATCTCGCTGATGGTTGGGTGATTCCTCCTGAGAGACGATAGCGCCAGTACGGATTGTGCTCCCACGTACCATCGAGTATATATTGGGAGACCCCTATAGGAATAAAACCTTTATCCATAGGAAGCCATGTCGGCCGCCCTACTGATCGCAATGCACTGAACACAGCATTCGGGAAGATTGACCGCCCGTACCTTAAAAAGTATTCTGCGGTTTTGCGAAAAGTTTGGCACACCCTCTACCTAGAACTCCAGAGCAGTTCCTCTTGGCCTTTTTCAGACTCTATAACGGAAAAAGTCCATCCGAGCATTTGTCACTTCGGGCTCGTTAAAACATCGAAGGCGACTAGAGTCATCTTTAGCTTTTTCTCGACTCTTTAAAATTGAAAAAGCAAGTTGTGTCTAAGCGTCGTTAAAATTTATTTTAAACGGAACAATCATCCCTTTTTCCTGCGTTGATCTTTAGGTTGAGAAAATGGAGCCCACCAACCAAGGAATTCCCCTTGGTGGAAATCCTAGTCCCTTCTCCTCTTGGGGAGATGTTGGTGCGCCCCATATGGCCACATTGTCGCTTCCAGGACTGACAATTGGCTTGCCAGTCTGGCTCTTCTCAACCAATGTCGTTCAGAACACCACTATTTCTGAACAGTCGAATCAACAGTTAGACTAGTCCAGAGTTGCCCACCAGCCTTCTACTTCCTCTAATTCTTCCTCTCCTCCTTCCTCTTCGCTTGACGGAACTGGTAAAACAAAAAACCAAGTTCCTAAGGAGAAGAAGGAAAAGAAGAAGAAATAGAAGAAGAAGAAGGAGCCAAAAGCGACTGGGGGCAAACAAGTGTCGTCTGACAAAAATCCACACACAGCACTGACTAGGCCTAAATCGCCATGTGTCATATGCAAGGGAGACCACTTCCACAGAGATTGTCCCTGCATCCCTCGGATACTAAGGGACTGGTCTCCCCGTTTGCACAATCCGGTGGCATCAACCTCTGATAGCCATGTTGAATGCATACCGTCAACTAGCGAAAGTGAAGTCCTTGGACAAAAAGGGAGAGCTAGATCTCCCTGTAGACTGTGCGAAGGCGATCACGCCATCCACCGTTGTCCCTTCTTAGACGAAGCGAAAAGAGTTTTGGATGATCGCCCGGTTTCACCGTTACGACTTCCTCCTAGATATAAAAAACTCTTGCTGAGTCCTTCGTTAGTTGAAAATCCAGCTGGCCCGCTCAAGTGGTCAGCTGAAACGCCGGTCATTGAAGATGAACCAGCTGAATCCATACCCGACGAAAGTCAAAAGGTCGAGGCGGCAGTTGACCCGGTCTTGCCTTCAGAGGATTTATCTTCGAATGATACAGTCACTGAAGAGGATAAAGATGACACCATCCAAATTCTCTTCATCAACACAGACTCCGACGAGCACGGGGGCACTCCCCCCATTCCTTTATCGCAGGAAGGAAGTTTGTCAGAGTGATACCCGGCCGTTTACTCGGTCCCACCACCAAGCAACCTAGTTGTCTCCTTCGACTGGAACCAACTAGGCAGACCCCGTTTGCCAGCAAGCATACCATTCAGAATTATCGTCCAAATATACAGAATGGTCATGGCTGGCACCATCATTGATGAGGGGACATCTGTGAGTATCCTTTCCTCTATTGCTTGGAAAGCGCTTGGTTCTCCAGCGCTTTTGCCTGAAATGAGAAATCTGACAGGCTTTGATAAAGGAACCAGTCGACCTTTAGGGATCCTCCCCAATGTGCCCATAACATTGAGAGGGAAGACCGTTCAAATGAACGTGATGGTCGTTCAAGGACCCTTGGATTATAACCTACTCCTTGGACGAGACTATATATATTGCATGGGAGCCATCGTCTCCTCACTCTTTAGAGTAATGTGTTTTCCGCACGAAGGAAGAGTGGTCAAGCTCGTGGACCAGCTTTCATTTCCGGGATCACGCATCGCAAATAGTCATATACCATCCCTAAATGGTCTCTTCACGCAAGAAATGTCTCAACCCACGGTCCGTCCTCCCGATGAGCGCGAGTAATTCGGAGGGATATGACTGGAACCCAGGGGGCATGCGTCCTGGTCTGCTTCGGTAGGAAAACTTTGGGTATAAGGTAGGTTTCCGCGGGAGAATATGACTAGTCTGTACCCCGTCCGTGATTGAGATAGGGGTTATTCTAGAATAAGATTCTTTTGTCAAAGTTATGTGAGTTGGCGGGCCTCGTCGCTCACCTTTGTTTATCTCGGTAGACATCGCCGAAGAAGTGTTTTGTTTGAAAGATTAAGAGAAACAATCTTTAGGTAACCTGAAAGAGGTAGGCCTCTCTCGGTAAAACAATTGTTTTGGCGGAAGTGAAGTAAAGGTAACCTTGAAACTGTTTTATACTTGGGGGCATGCAAACCTTTTGGAGTGCAAGCAAAGAGCGATTATTTATCTGTTTTTTGGGTTAGTCGTTTCCTAACTTGCATAAAGAAAGGATGCGGGGCATAGCATTGTAAGGCGCAAGCTCCATAAAAAATGGCATCTTACATGAGACATTCTTATCATATGACTGGATTATCGAGCAGTTTTAGCACATAGTTCATGCTCGTTAAAAAATAAACATAAGACCGAGCAGTGTTTTTCCGCGTTTAAGCTCGTTAAAAAATGAACTACCCTCCGGTAAATAACCACCGTGAATGTAACATTATCAACCATTAAAGCCTTGGTCGTGTTTGCACCGTCACCTCCACTTTTCCATTGGCCGATCGTTCACCTCCATATGATTGTTTACCCATTTGGAGGAACAGCTGCGAAGAGTGATTTCACTAGCCATCCTTGTGACACTGCCGTGATTGGAAAGTTCCAACCCTTACCTGGAATCAGCTGCTACCCGTTTATCACTTGTTCCTCAAAAGACGAGTCTTCTTTAAGCTCTTTTCATCTGACTTGTAAAATATGAAAAGATTGCCGAGTTTTGGCCTTCCAGCTCGTTAAAGTGACCGGAAGAGCTATCCCTCCTCTAGATTTTAATCTTTTTGGACCTGAGGGATTATTGCACAAAGAGATCGAGTGCTTGTTTTGTTCGGCTCGTTAAAACTATCGAAAACTCATCCCTTCTGTATTGTTTTATAATTTTTCGGACTTAAGGGATTAGATGACGAAAAAGGACTTCCGGAGTTGACTTTACGTACCTTTTCAGACTCTCTAAAAATGAAAAGGACCGAGTTATCTTTGTCGTTAGACTCGTTAAAAACATTAAATAGCGACAAACTTGTCTTTAGACGAGAACGAGTTTCACTATCGCTAGGCTCGTTAAAACATAGCGATGGGTTTGCCCGAAGGGCAAATTATAGAACAAGCATATGTTATCCTCCTCAAGCTTGACAAAAATAAAGAGGTACTGGTCAGCAATGACTGGGGAAAAATTGGGAAGAAACTCAAAGAACTTTATTGGTAGCAAGTCGCTCTTGAACATGACACTTCCACTCCGTGCCAGAGTCGGGTTGGGTTGTTTCATTCACCGGTCACATCGCCATGGTCTCGCCATACCATCCATCTTTGGGGTAAATGCTACCAATCCATCACACAAGTGTCGCTGATATGTTCAAGAGAAGTCATCCAGAGAAGTCAACCGTGTCCCATCCACTACCATACATTATCCTTCATCCTTTCATGACCGCCACCCTGAACCATATATCATCAGATCGTTTTCACCTCCATCAAAATCATTTGCTCCGTTCGATGTCACTGATGTGGGATACATCAAGGCCCTCCTTTGACGGATCGCTTCTTGTCGACATCAGCTCATTATCCAAGAAGTTGATCTAGGA
This sequence comes from Pinus tabuliformis, assembly GCA_031772625.1. NCBI lineage: Eukaryota > Viridiplantae > Streptophyta > Pinopsida > Pinales > Pinaceae > Pinus > Pinus tabuliformis. The sequence goes on from CM062816.1 coordinate 1,770,290,786, forward strand.
ACAACCCCTTTAGTACTTTGAAGCTTGCATGCCTCAATGGCAAGTTTCTCACTTCCGGCGACAGGTATACATCAATGACCTTCGACCGAACGATTTTGCGTGGTGTTCGACGCCAAGTCCTTTATTCACACCACGTGAATTGTACTGCAGTACCTTGAGGGTCATTATCATTATTGGTGATTCCTCTCGCGCTTGTTAACGGTTTACCTCATTGACCGGTAATCAAGCGATGTCTTTCCATGTTCGACTTTAGAACATTTCTCACATGGATCGACTTGTACTTAGAGTGAAGATCGAACGAGTTTGAAGACCCCGGATCTAGTTTCATCCATCCGGGCTGCGATATATATTCAGGAAAAATAAAGACATCGACATGTACAGCATTGCAGCACAGATAATCATCCTACCAAAAGGATGATGATTTCATCAAAATCATCAGTCTACCATCAGACGATTGTCTGTCCTATGTACATCAAAATGAATTTATAAAGCTGAGCATGGGAATGCTCGCCTCAGATAGATCATGAAAACAGTATGAAAAATAATGTATTGTATTGTATCTTATTATAGGTCTCCTCCCAGCATTGGAAGAACTTCAGATCCTCCTAATAAAGCATTTCAACCGATAAACGGCCTCATACTTTAGGGGGCAACTGTTATAGACATTTTTGTGCCTTACAGCTATAAGCATGAAATGTCCATAATTCAAGGGATCCAAAGTCCCTAAAGATGTTGTTACAGCTCCTAAAGGAACAAGGTCAACCAATGACAGCTTCTCCCAGAAGTTCTCCACCAAAAACCACTCAGAAATAGTCAATTCAGGATCAATTCAGAGGCTCCACTAGCTGCCTGCGTTGAAATGCAGAGTCTACACTGTCTAGGTGCACTGCAACGCAGGTGGAAGAACTATCAGGGTGCGCTGAGCAGGAAATGACAAATGGCAAGCTCATTCAACGAGGTGGAAAGACCCTGGAAGCTTCCAGAATCTTCTCCAATGACACTTGCCTCAATGAATTCGACTAGTGATGAGTAAGAGGTTCTCAACCTCCAAGTGGAAGCAAGAACTGATAGAGAGAAGCCACAAGTCAAAACATAAGCTGACTCATCCTCTCTGCTTACATCTATATATGGATCTCTCACCCAGAGGTTCAGGAGGCTGGAATTTTGTACTTTGCAGAGAATTGTTGTTGGTTTGAGATTGAGATTAGTACGTTGGGTGATTTATGCTTTGTTGGAGGAGAGGAAGGGATTCCTTTGCTGGGAGGTAGATGCTGGATCGGAACTCACTTGGTTGTATCTCCTCTTGGACTTTCTTATCTTATCAATAAACTATTTGAGTTTCTCCTACATGCTGTGTACCAATGATGTTTTGTTATGCTTACATGTTTAGCTTAATCTGATCTTGAGCTTTTTATGAATGTATATCTGTATCTTTGTGTAGTTTCTCTCTCTTGTGATCTTGCAGGAATTCGGTGAGGAGCAAGGAGCTGGGAGCTGCTGAAGAGAGGAGTGATTGGATCAACAAACTAGCAGAAGACACCGGTTAGTTACATCCTTCTTCCTCATTTACATCTCACAGAGAAGAACACTCAATTAGTTTACCTTGTTTGTTTCTAAGGCACTATCACACCTTAGAGTGGGATAGGGGCATTCCGAATTGGATACTTTTCCCAACAATAGCTGCTCTGTGGCTGGTCATGCATTATCCTGCTTAATATTTTGCTGCGTCCTCTGCAAGTTCACCATTTTTTCCTGAATATTGACGGAGGCTATGTAGGCCTCATCCAACCAAGGCCCCAATCTAGCCCTAAGGACTGCCTCTTTCATCTACACTGCTTCCAACTGTGTAAGAAACTACTTAGCCTCTTGTAGCTTGGCAACGTGTTGCACAGTAGCTATGGTGTGCGTCGTCGCCCTCACTTCATTGTGTTTCTGCTGGAGCTCATGGACTTCTGTATTTAAGACCTGTAGGGTGGGATATTCCTGTAGGGCCATCACTACTTCCATAGCCTGCTCGAATAGCGTGGTGTAGTCCACCACTGTGGCATCCACCATTGCGACTCCATCCTTAAAAATGGCTTTGTGTTGTTCCCTAACCTCCGGTGGGGTGGAAGGCTATGACTTTAGTTCCAGTTCTATTATCTTCATGTTCAACATGAACTGAACTTTGGCCACCATTGCCTTGGCATCATGCATGCCCGCAACAAGTTTTCTGATCTTCACCTCTAGTGGTGCCTCCTCTGGGATATGCAGTTTTGGCACGGTCCTACATGCTTCTGTCACTGCGACTGTTATCTGAGTGCTCTGTGCCTGGATTGTTTCTTTTTCTTTCAGAGCCTCCATCTTTTCAGTGAACATCTGCTCATTGTTCATGTGATATTCACTGATTAGGCTGAGCGTGCGCTGCTCCCATGCTCTGAACTCTGTTGTCACACCTGCCTGCAACGTGTGAAGATACTCATTGGGGAGCGTGTCCAGGTTGATTCTGATGTTCTTCAGAGAACTTACGATGACCTTGTCATTGACTGCCTCCATGGTCAAGGATCCTTCTGGCAGCGTGAATGCCTAGAGATCAAGCGACCTAACCATCTCTGCTGCCTGATTGGTCCCCGATGCCAAGATTGTCTATGGAGCACTTACCTGCCCTGTGCTCACTTGGATCCTGCTGGTCTAAATCTGCAACTTGTGCAGATCCTTCTACATGGTATTTTGTGCCTACTAGTGTTGTTGTTTGAATTGTTGGAACATTTTCATTGTGGTATCATGCACCTTATCTCTAATCTCGTCAAGGTCACCTTTTGTTAAAGTGATTGGATCTAACGAGGGCTTTTTTGCTTCGACTTTTTTCAAGGCCCCTCCTTCTATTGATCCGTATATATTTTTATTTGGAAGGGAGTGCTCTGCTCCTCCTGATTGCCACCGCCCTGCTCTGACTACTCCTCTTCCTCTATCTAGGGCGAAGGGGCCTTACCACTTCGCTCAAAGTCACGCTCTTCTTGTTCGGCTTGGTGCTTTGCAGTGCACTCCTTTTTTATCCGTGCCTTCTCCTCAGCCTCTTTCCTTCTCTTCTCGGCCAATTGCTCGACTGTCTACTTCACTGCTTCCTTCTTTTTCTTCTCCATGGACTTATTGGTGCCTGCGGCCAGATCGAATGGAGAATGCCAATCTGTCAGCCAACGCTTGATAGTTTCTTGAATGATGTCGTCCAAGGTCAAGTATGGAAAATCGAACCATTTCTGTTACAGATCCTTCTGTGCCCTGATATATAGATGCTGGAAGTTAGCTTTAAACTTCATGTACTCCGATAACTATTCAAACACAGTCGATGATAATTGCAGCTTCTGGTTGGTGGCCATGCGCAGACTGGCCTTCGTAAAAACCCAGAAGACTTTGGTCTCCATGACCCATGTGGTAGCTTTTGTGGCCCACAGGGATGCAAACTGTGCAGCCTTTGGCAATCCCTTGTCCATGGGAGGAAACTGACTGTCCTGCGTAGATCCCAAGCTACGAGCACAATGGAGAGAAACAACCAAGCATAGTGGAATGTTTTTCTCTCATCCTATGCCTTGTGACAGTTCACAAGGAACTTGCTACAGAGGTAGCATGACCAATTGAACTACACGCCCTCTACGCATTATGTAGCTAGTGAAATCACTAACGCTGGAAACTCGTCTGTGTGGCATTTTCTCATAACTTTTCTGGCTAAGATTTGTGTCGCTATTTTCACCGCGGGGTCAATGATACAGGTGATGGAGTAGCCGTGTGGCTTCTTCACTAGCTTGAATTTTTACTTGATCTTCTCTGCGAGGTCGCGCTCACTTGCCTTTCTACCAAACTCCTTGTCCATATTCAACCTTGAGTATGGTAATAGCGTTATCTGATGGATCAGCATATCAGTGATTCGGATTGGTGTGCTCAGCCATAAACATCTGTCATGCACCAGGGTCAACAATTGCTTGATGAAAATGAGGTTGATGTTGGAGTGGTTGTAGTTAGGCACCCACAACATGTTCAACAACCCCGACTGATTCACTCTGTGAATCCACTCCATAGGCTCCAATGTGGTGACACTTGATTCCTTGTAAAATAACCTCTTCATATAGTTCTTCGTCGCAAGGTGGGGGAACTTCTCATGGTCTGCCAAATCCCAGTCCTTCGGTTTTAAATGGTGAACTCGCGCCAAGCGCGAACCTTCAAATGTGATGCTCTCCGATAATAGGGGTATATGGATTAGAAATTTCTTTGCGTCTGGATCCTTCGTGATCTTCACTTTTCCCTTGCGCAAAGGGATATAATCCGAAAACTTGGAGATAGGATCCATCCCCTTAGTGTCTAGTATATCCTTCGTGCCCTCTTTGGCCTCCAAATCCACCACTTTTCCCTTATCCTTCACTGACTGTTTTTCTTTCTTTTGAGCCTAGGTAGCAGCATGATTCCTCGGTGACTTGCGCACCGTCATTAGATTCTTCTGCTTGTCTTTCTTGGGTTTTGGGACTTCTCTCACTGGTGTAGGTTTTGGCCTAGGTGACCTCAGCGTCGTAGGCAGAGCAGTTGGAGCCTCCATGCTCACAACCTCTGGAGCAGCTCCCTCAGACGTGATAGTTCCTCCAATGCTTGTAGTTTCTATGGGGCCTAGTCCTAACATGATTTCGTGAATGATTTTTCTGTTTGACTCGGGAAATTGATCAAACACAGGGCTTGTGATCACATCCCCAAAGAACTCACGGTTCATGTGCAACAGATAGCACAACACAAAATTATAAGGGTGCAAAGTGTTTTCCGCTGGATGGCCATGCGTAATTTATAGGTGAATTTGAATTCAAATTCGACTGTTCTCCCCAAAATCCGTCCATAAATGTTGATTGGGCAACAGATTTCCAAATATTTCACGCTTAAAAACAACCTTAAATGTCACCCCCCTTTTCCTCTTAACCATGTCCTCACTGTCAAATCATGAACAGTGACTGTAACGGTCATTTTCTGGCTATGTTGCGTGGTCTCTCCTCCTATAGCATAGCTCCCTTCGTGCCTCTACTGGTACTATGACACCACCCCTTTTCGTGTAGCCCCCCTATCGTGTAGCTCTATAGATCAGGTAGTGTAGTTTATAATCCCATGCTCCTTTTCAACTTCTTGGAGTGGTAAGACTATGCTATCGTCATGTAGTCATTGCGCAAGATCCCCTATGTATGGCTTCAATCATTTGCCATTTACCCTTCCTATAAATGGTTCTCCATTAAGCTTCGTGAGCTAAAATGCACCACCATATGTAATTTCTTTGATGACATATGGCCCTAGCCAGTGCATTTGAAACTTCCCTGTGAACTTGGCAAACTTACTGTCATATAACAAAACCAAGTCATTTACCTTGAAGGTGCGCAGCTTGATGTGTTGATCATGCCAAGATTTTTCACATTCCTTCTGAACCTGCTGATAGAATCTAGCCAGAAACCTATCTTCCTTGACCTCCACTACTTATGCGAGCCACTCTTCTAAGGCTCCGCAGTCCACCATTCCTATGAAAGTCACTATGCGTAGACTACGCACAATATACTCCATAGGCATCATAGCTTCTAAACCATAGACCAACCTAAAAGGTGTCTGACCTGCGAGCTTTTTGCAAGTAGTTCTATATGCCCATAACACTGTAGGTACATGCATGTACCAATCATTCCATTGTGTGTTTCAAACCTTTGTCAATGCATTCTCCAATATCTTATTAAAAGCCTCAATTGTTCCATTGGCCTGAGGATGATATGGCGTGCTCTTTTGGTAGTAAACCTGGGACTCTTCTGTCACTGCACTGATCATTTCATTGAGAAAATGTGTACCGTGATCACTCATTAATATCTTTGGGCAACCAAACCTAGTCAACACATACTCAAACAAAAATTTCATTGATGTTTCCTCTGTACAGTCCTTCACAGGCTATGCCTCCACCCATCTAGTCAAATACTTTGTCATGGTGATGATATACCGCACACCTTTCTTTTTTCCTGGATGCTAAATCGGTCCTACAAAATCAATTGCCCATTTCTCAAATGGTTGCAATGACACCTGTGGAATCAGAGGTAGCTCATCCCTTCGCAATGGTCTGCTCGTTCTTTGACATGCATCACATGCCCTACAATATTCCTTAGAATCCTTATGCAACGTCGACCACCACAACCCAGCGCATAAAATCTTTTTCATTGTTGTTTTCCCTGCATAATGCTCTCTCACAACTCCTCCATGAGCTTTTGCAAGGATACTATCTCATTCAAAATCGGGCACATAATGTCGAAGTATCTCGTCTGATCCCATTTTATACAAATTCCCTGCAATTACAAAGAAATCTGTCGCGCACACCACCAATTATTTCTTCTACTGATTAGTGTATCCCTTTGGATTCGTTGTTGTCGTCAGGAAGTAGATAACGTTTGCAAATTAATTATTCGCTATGCACACCGTGAAGAGCTGCATGAAGCAACCCTTCCTCTAAATTATTAGGCTCTTCTCCTGTTTCAATGCATGATAGATGGTCAGGTCCTGTGTTCAACCTTCCTAGCTTCACAATTACTTCAAAATCATATTCTTGAAACAACAACAACCACCTGCATGTTTCCCCCCAAACACAGGCTTGTTGACTAGATAATTTAATACAGAATGGTCTGTGTACATCTTAAAATGTCCGCTTAGAAGGTAATGTCTGAACTTCTGGAGCCCGTACACCATGGCCAACCCTTCGTGCTCTATCGTTGAATAATTATTTTTAGCCTTTGACAACTTCTTACTTGCAAATGCTATAGGGTGATCCATCTCCCCTTCTCTAGTTTGTGTCAGTACTACTCCTAGCGCAATACACGAGGCATCAACATGCATGTGGAATTCATTCTTCCAATCCGGGAAGACTAGGATCGGTGCAGTGACCATGTTTTCCTTCAATACGTCTAGGCTATGTTGACATTATTCATCCCAACAGAATAGCATCCTTTTTCAGCAACTTTTCAATAGGTGTGGTAATCTAAGAATAACTCTTGATGAGTTTTCGATAGTACCCCATATGGACCAGCATTGCACGCAGTTATTTGACACTTCTTAGCTCCTCCAAATTGACTATGACTACGATCTTAGTAGGGTCCACCATTAATCCTTGCTTGCACACCACATGACCCAACAAGATTCCTAAAGGGATGCAGAACAAGCATTTCTTTAGGTTCAATGCAATCTGATACCTTCGGCATGTATCCAACATCAAGCGCAAGCTAGATACATGGCGCTTTACCTATCCAAACACTGTCCAATCATTAAAATATACCTCCAAAAATTTGTGAATGAACTCTTTGAACGTTGTGATTACTAAGCCGAGAATATCGTCAGCACATTCTTAAGTCCAAAAGGCATCATTGTATATTGGAAACATCCCCATTTCCATCGCAGAAGTGGTCTTACTCTTGTCTTCTGGCACGATCTTAATTAGGTGGTATCTAGAGAACCCATCAGTGAATGAATAAGCCTCCTGCCCTCCAACATTATCTAGTACTTCATCTGTAAATGGCGTTGAAAAATGATCATGAACGCAGGCATCGTTGAGCTTCCTGAGATCTACACAAATTCGTATCCCTCCCTTTTGTTTCTTTTCCTAGACTACCATTGGGGTCACTGAGTTAGACTCCCCCACTGGTTCAATAATCCCTGCCTCAAGCATCTTATCTAACTCCAAGCAGACCTTTTTTTTTATACTTGGGATTAAGGTGATATGTCCTCTGATTAATCGGCTTCGCGTCCAGATTCAAGGTAATCTTCATCATGCCCAAATCTCCTATGATACCTTTTAGCTCTGAAAACTTTGTAGGAAACTTATCCTGATATTCGCGGAGCAACGCAGTGACCTTATCTACTGTGGCATCATCCTAGTAATCCCCAATCTTTGGAAACTTTGGTTCTGCTTCTATGTCGATGTTCACTTGCCTAGTTTTCAGTGGCGCATTGATATCTAGATTCTCTATCTACGGTCCCTCAACATCACGGTGGCCTTCTTCTTCTGGGATGTTAATATTTATAGGATCCTCATCCTATCCTTCGGCAGTCATATTATAGCATTCCAGCGCATGGCGCAACTAGGTGCTCCAATCTGGTTGAATCAATTACAAATCATCTTGTGGTATTCTAAAGATTGTTTCCTTAACCTCCTGTAGCACCTCGTCGATGCTTTTGAACCCATCTTCAAAGCCAAAGGTCATCAAAAATCCTTCCCTTAAGATATCCCACTCCGCGGTGCTATTGCAGAGCTCTGTCTCTAGGTACCAATTCATAGGAATGATTTCCAAAGTGTGATGGAATATATGCACCCACTCTGGTTGCGGCTCTATTCCATAAACCTTAGTCCACTTTGCTAAATGATTGCGAAGATCATTGCTCCCATCATTTTTTTTAGTTTGTCGAAACTTCAGGCGACCAAACCATAATCTCGTCATTCTTTTTTTCTCATGCCATTCATCAAAACTATCTTTATGTGTACCCCACTACTGTGCGGGCATAGTACCAAATGCAAGGCTTGAAAGCGATGCTTCTCAGGAACATCCCTTTCAAATGCATCCAAAAACTTATCTACATCAGTTAGACCATCATAATAAGGTAAATTTCTTACCTCTAATGACACACAGCACAACGATTTAGTCATCATATTACAACGCAACTTGGATATTTCGTGCAACCTATTCTACCAGTGCTCCAACTCTTCATCTAAATCTGAGGTACAGGATCTTTCGCGGTCCCATGCAATTTGTCCATCAGCTATTGGATTAACCCAATCTTGGTCTCACACTGTTATTTTATATATTTGGTCCAAATTATCATCATTTTCCTCGTAGTCGTGGACTGGTTTAGTATAGCGCGATCCTTCTGCATGGTCCAATGGTACTACTACACAGAGGGATTTCCTTTCAAATGACATTATCTGTTTCTTCAAATTAATTACCCCATTCATGTCGATAGCCTAATCAATTCCCAGGAGCACGGGGTACGGATTGCTATCATCAGCAATATCTATCACTTCAAAATCAGCTAGTGCACTCGCTCCTTCTATATCTACAATCATCTCATGCAATCGCCCCATAGGGATAATCTACCATTGATTTTCCATCCTTAATTGAATTGAAGACCACTGCAGCGTCGATCTCCCCATTATTTCCCATGCCTGTTTAGGCAAAACATTCGCATCGACCCCAAATCCAAAATAACTTGGTCCATCTCATAGTCTCCTATTTGCTTGGTGAGTCTCATCTCGCATCTTGTCCTTGTCTTGTGTTTGCCTATCTTTATGATAGTGTGGTGCCCTTTAGGAGCAGTTTACTTATCAACACATTTTTTTATCAATTCTTGTAACCCTTTCACGGCCTTGATATCGCACATCAGCTTCATACAAGTCTCCAAAAAGGTGGTAATCACAGATGGGTCAACCTCTGTAGACAGCTTATCCTGACTTCCTGAGGTAGAGGCCTCAGCGAAGCTTTTCTTCGCTTCCATGAATGTTTCCTTCGCGTGCTCTAGGTCAAATCCAACCTCCTTCTCTGGAGCCTTGCAAACCCACTTGCTTTCTTCAAGTTGCTTTCCTTTATCATCACCCATCATCATTCTGCTTAATAGCATAATATTCACATTGAGATCCTCTTCGCAGGGCTCGACCCTCATCATCTATAAATTCTGGGTAGGCTGTTGAGGTTGCACCTTCTTCTCCTGCATGTTAGCTATCAATATAGGGCATTCTTCTATTGCATGGTCAAATTGAGTGTAGTATCAGCATGACGGTCATGTCTGGATCATACACTCCCATGTGTAGTGTCCTAGCACCCCACAATTATAGCAAATAACTTGTCGTCGACCTCTATCAGGTTCCCATCCTCCTCGGCTTTGTCCGTAGCCCTGATTTCCTTAGTGCTCTCCCCTAGTGCCCTGATTTGGAGGCTGAGTTTCTGTTTGCATTTGATATGCAAGTGTCTTGTCCATCATCAATTCATAGCTACAACAGTTATGCTTATCATGGCCCACTTATTTACAAAAATCGCAGAATAAATGTTGCAGTGTCTGCACAAACTTCTGCAGCAAGTGACAATTGTCTGTTACATGTTTTCTAGCTACTTGACAGATAGCACACCATAGCGCGGGCCTTGTACTTTGTCCTGGTAGAGCCTCTTGCCTCAGGGGCATTAGTCCTCCTCCTGTCATATAATTCGCGAAAATAGGGCAGTGATCCTTATCCTGCCCTTGGCTTTCACACTTGAGGCACCAAATTTCTTTATGCACCTCCAACCGAGCCGCTTTTTCCTTCTTCAGACTTTGAAACTCCAAGAAGAGGCTCTACAACTCTGCATGAATCTATTACACTCCCAAGGAGGCATCCTGGATGAGTATCTCATGCAATCTCATCGCAATCTCCAGAGCTTCCACCTGAGTTCCTATCCTTTGTTGTGATAATGAAATCCTCAAATGGGGCAAGAGTGCGGCTATAAACCAATCACGGTGCTGACTATCTGTGAGATTCATATTAGCTTCATAGATCTGGCACTTAAATATTTGATCTAGTTCCCAAGGTGTTTTTCCAACCCCCATCGCAATTTATTCGAACCCAACTACTGATCGCAACTCAGATTTAGGCTTACCAAATTCCTTGTTCAGAGTGGTCTGAGTATCTGCTAATGATGCCAATGTATTATCAGTGCAGTACTTGATGTCCCACATCAGCTTGCGATCTTGTAGGGAAGTAACCAATTGCGCCTTCTTTATATGATCATTTGTAATTTGTTGGGTTGTCCACACAACCTTTGCAACAAACCAAAACTGATATGGGTCCTCACTTCCCAAGCCCTTGTAAACATGAAACTTCATCGTATTCGACAAGTTGAATGGCGATGAAGGTGGTGGTGGTGTGGGTGAAGGTGTATGTTGTGGAGGTGGTGTGGGAGGATGAGGTATTCATGGAAAACCTTGCTTTATCAACTATACAACGCTTTGTGGTGAGGCTTGTACCGCTCCCATTGAGGATCTATCAATGGACTATATTCAAGACCTTCTCTTTCTTGATTTCTAAAGATTCGTCCACTTCACATAGATCCAAACATCAAGGCAGTGGCATAACCCGCTTTTCACACAAGAAAATTTTAATCAAAGTGTTCAAAGATCTCAAATACTTACCTCGTGGTCCCTTGAAGAAACATCACTCTATTTCACTGTAGCTAACTGAGGTAGCGACCGCAAATTCTATCACAAATCCTCCTATGACTCGATCCAGCTGGTGATCAATAACGCGCACGATCTTATATTAAGAAGCTTCTAACCTTCGTACTAGCCCCAGGGTCCACACTATTGGACCGTCAAGCCTCCACCTTCCTTGGTCATCTGCCAATTTAGCGATCCATTCATATAGTTCGATCGGGAAGGTGCAGAAGAATATCTCATGTATTTATGTGTACAAATGTTTGTCCAACCATTGTTCTTTTGTCAACCGTAAATTTATGTTTTCTTGCGCTGTGAATTCGTGAATCTTTCTATCCAACCACTTCTCAATTTCTTTCTTTGTTGGATTCCAGTGATGTGACATCACACATCCCTTTTTGTGGATCCTGGTCTCGACAATGGAACCATTTGTTGGATTAGTGGGCCGTGACCCAGGTTCAGAGTTAGTTGTGCCAAACAAAACCCCAAACTACTGGCCCATTCGGCATCAATCCACAGAGCGGGACTGAAGTCTCACCTGAAGCAGTATGGGGGGATGCTAAAACCAAGTTTCCACACCCAGAGATCAGCATGATTTCGTTTTATATCCTAAATATGCCTTCGTGCAGATCGATAAGCCCTTATGGCTTATCAATGTAACTTCCTCTAATTAGCCTCTAGACCTATGCGAAGGTCTACGACTAGATTTTGCAAGCCCTGAATAGGCTAATCAGCTACCTAAATGCATCAAATATTATTCTTAACCCAATATTTACCCAGATTTGCTTAAGTGTTCGATAACTTTAACATGCAACAATATAATCTCTGCGTAAACACTTAACATCAAATGCGTTCATATGACAATATAAATCAAGTAAAGTCACGCATCAATACATCATTATTACATACAACCATTATTCATCACATCATAAAGCGCATTCATACATAACCGAAGTAAATAGGTAAAATACAGGAATTTCTGTAATAATCTTCTCTATTAATATTCAGTTCAGCTTATATACTCAAGACTTCCCTCTACACTCAACTACAGGGATCCACGCACTAGGCTATGGACTCTACTCTAGGCCTCTGCGCACACAGCTGCAAAGCCTTCCTTCTTACTCTCCTGCGCTAACTTCCTAGATTTCTCCCATAGACAAAACTTCATTACTTGCCTTAGACATCCCTCAGACACACCTATTTATACAATCCCATGGTCCGCGGACCATGGGTAGATCTTCAAAACTTACTTAACTTACATAAAGAAGGGTAAAACCCTTTATGACCCTTTAACAATTTACGTGCTCCGCAACCAAAATTTGTGGAGACTTTGCATCTTTATACACAAAACTTGGGCTCTTGCCCCAAAACTTGACCTAGGGGACCCCATCCCAACTGAGTTTTTTGCATATAATTGTCTCTCCACCTATAGTTTGAGCACCCTGTCAACATGTTGAACATGATCCTTCCAAGATTTGTTGTAGATTAGTATATCATCAAAAATAATAACACAAATTTTCTAAAGAAGGGTTTGAAAATGGAATTCATCAAACCTTGAAATGTCGAAGGCGCATTATTAAATCCAAAAGGAATGACCAAAAATTCATAACGACGTTCATGAGTTTTGAATGTTGTTTTTGGAATGTCTTTAATCTCCATTCTAGTTTGATGAAATCCTAAATGAAGATCCAGCTTGGTGAAGTAAATTGCTCCATATAATTCATCCAACAATTCATCAATGACAGGGATGGGAAATTTATCTTAAATAGTGAACTTATTTAGCTCCCTATAATTTGGACAAATACAGCATGATCCATCCTTATTGTGCACCAATACTACTGGAGCAGAGAAATAATTTTGATTGGGTTTAATTATACCAGCCTCTAGCATTTCTATAGCCATATGTTCAATTTCACTCTTTTGGGCATAAATATATTTGTAAGGTCTTATGTTTGGAGGAACACTTCCTAGAATCAAATGAATAACATCATCATGATCACGAATAGGTGGGAGGCCTTTGGGAGTCTCAAATACCTTGTAATGATTTTCTAATACTTTTTAGAGATCTAGAGAAATAAATGATTTTGATGTTTGAAACTCTAGTGAGCATAATTATACAATTATGACCCCGTTGTTCTTTCTTCAAAAGTTTTGTCATGCCATTAGAGCTGATTATATTTCCTGTGTTCCCTGTGATACCCTTTAATTCAACTTCCTTTCCTTCCAAAAAAATATTCAATAAAATTTCTTGAAAATTAAAATTTATCATCCCCAAATATTGTAACCATTGGACTCCTAGTACAACACCAAAACCACCCATTGGAATGGAAAGAATTGGAATATTCAATACAAATTCCCCCATGGTTAGCTTGATATTATGGCACTTTCCAGAGAAATTTATAGTTCCTCCATTTGCAACCATGACTTTACATTCTAGTGTTGGATATAGGAAGTAATTCAATTCCTTGTCTATATTACAATGAATAAAATTATGAGTATTACCTGAATAAATCAACACTACTACCTTTTCCTTCTTGATATATCCTTCTATCTTGAGCGTTTGAGGAGTGGTAATTCTTGCCAATGCCTTATTGAATATGGTCGAATTCATTTCTTCTTTCTTATGGGATTGTTCTCGGTGTATATGCTCCTCTTTTGATGTTTCTTGTTCCTTTTCTTTCTCCTCTTCCAGTCTATGCAGAATAATTTCTTCTCAGCACACTTATGACCTTTAGTGTATTTTTATCACAACTGTAACAAAACCCTTTTGGTTTTTTTTTCCTCCAATTGTTGTGGCGTAAACCTTGTAGGTTGTGGAAGGCTAGGAGAAACAAAACTTCCATCTTTATAGTTGTGAGTGGTAGACTTCCTCGTTACCATAATTTTTCTTTCAACTTTTCTTGTCACCCTGAATACCTTCTCCAATGAATCAGGTTCCCAAAGATGAACCTGATGTTGGATCTTATCCTTAAAAGTACCTATGAAGACATAAAGCCTATGATCCTCTGGAATATCACTTACCCTGATATTCAATTTTTGGAAGTCCTCAATGTGCTCCACCATTGAACCCTTTTGTTTGATATTTCTCAATTGGATAAAGAAGGTGTTGCTCTTTGTATCCTCATAATGTGATATCATTTCCTTCATAAAAATTGTGTTGGCATTATGAGACAAGTATTGTCCTTGATGGCAAATCACATTGATAACAAATCATAGTGCAGAAGGATAGCAGCAAGGAATTGATGATCAGTCTACAAGTATGAAGAAAAATCTATACACGCTGGTTCGCTATGTACCAAGTCGCGTGTACACGCTGGTTGGCTTCAGTAAAAGCGCGTGTATGTGGAAAACTTATCTTTGGTCCATGGCGGTTATTCCTTGGAAGTTGTGCCTATGGTTTTGGACCTTGGTGTCTCGGCGGACGTGTTGATCCCTAGTTTTGAAGTTGATGGTATTGGATTTCTATGGTTTTGGCTCTTGGTATTGAACAAGGCCTAAGGCTATATAAGGAGAAGGAAATCATTAGGCAAGTGTATCTGAAATGTCTTGAATATCTGATGAAGTATTAGATCCAGTATGCAGGTTATTGGTTGATGGTGTATTGCTTGATCTGAGCTAAGGAGAGATCTCATCGGTTGATGGAGAACAAGATCTAAGGAGAGATCGGGATGAAATGGTTTGAAATGAACTATCTTTATATGGTTGATTATGCGAATTTCTAGATCTGCATACTGACGCAATGTTATGTTCTGGGTATAACTGAAATCTGGTACAGCTGCAAGTTATGAAAAATTATTTTTAGATCTGTACGCAGGTTGTCTTCGGTAAAACCGCGTGTATACGCGGGTTGCCTTCATAGTAGTAGCGTATATCTTTTGGAGCTTGATTTTTGGGTTGCAGCTGGATCTGACTGTTATTGCAGAGTTCTGTAGTCTGCTCTGTGTTCTGGTGACTGGGTTTGACAGGGTTTCAGTGGTTCAGTGATTCAAAGATTGATGATGCTAGTATTGGTTGTTTTATATGATTTGTGAATGAATCATGGTCTTCAGATTGTAATGTAGTGCTTCAGGAGTATCCAGTCTGAAAATTGATGAAAAGTGGTACCTGAAGGAAAGAAGATTGTAGGCCAGCACCTACGTACTAGTATCTTAGCTAGTACAAGAGCAAAGGGGGTTGGAGCTCCCTTCCAAGGAAGTTTGGAGAACGAGAGAAGGTTGAAGCCTTCTGCAGGTTGTAGCCTGCGTACTGGTATAAGGCTGCACCAGTACAAAAGATTGTAAACTGAAATTCTTATTAAAGAAAGATAGAGACGACTTGCAGCAGGTGGTTTTCACCCACATTGGGTTTCCACCTTATATCATGGTGTTCATGTGTGGGGATTTTGTGTGATGATCTGTTCTGTTATACTGCATCTGTTTACTCTTAATATGGTGAATGATGACCTGATGCACTTAACTGAATTATAAGTTTTCTGGTTATACGCTGTTTTCCTTAGACACAATAGCGTGTACACGCTGGTTCACTTAACTGAAGTAGCGTATATGTTTCTGAACATTGAAAAAGTTTTATTGATCTGATAATACTGATTCACCCCCCCCCCCCTCTCAGTATTATTTCCAACAATTGGTATCAGAGCAGGTCCTTCAGAGAAGCTTGATTGCTTGAAGGTAGATCGTTCATCATGAGCAACTACGAGAGAGAAGCATCAATCAGGCCACCGGTTTTTGATGGGACAAACTTCAATTATTGGAAGGTAAGAGTTACTGCCTATCTTCAATCTCTTGGTACAGAAGTTTGGGACATCGTAGAAATAGGCTACACTTTTCCTTCAGCTACTCCTACAGATGCAGCTGAGAAAAAGAAGTATGAAACAAATGAGAAAGCAGTCAGTACCCTATTAGGATGTATATCCCAAACGGAATTCATGAAGGTAATGCACTACAAATCCGCAAAAGAGATATGGGACAAAATTGTCACGAGCTATGAAGGAGATGAACAGGTAAAGCGTGCTAAACTTCAAACTCTCAGGATTCAATATGAGACTCTCAAGATGTATAATGATGAAAGTGTGGCTAACTATTTTCTTCGGGTAGATGAGATTGTTAATTGTATGAAAAATTTGGGTGAAGAAATAAAAGAGGCTATAGTGGTTGAAAAGGTTCTAAGATCATTGTCCCCCAAGTTTGAATCTAAAGTATCTGCAATAGAAGAAAAGGAAAATCTACGAATTCTTACTATGTCTCAGCTACATGGAATTCTAACTGCTTATGAAATGAGAAAGGGAGGTCCATTAGACAGAAGAGAAGCTGCTTTCAAGGCATCAGGCAAAGAAGATTATTATGAAGCAACCCACGTCCGAGAAGAAGAGGAAGAAGAATCAAATTTTGTCAGAAATCTTCAAAGGGGTTCTGGAAGGTTCAGAGGTAAGTTACCTTTTAAATGCTTTGCTTGTGGAAGAGTAGGTCATTATGCTGCAAAATTTCCTTATAAGGATAAAGGAAAGGAACCTGCTAGATGGAACAAGAAACAGAGTGCAAATAAGAAAAGCTACTACACTCATGAAGATAGTGATGGTCTATCGAATAGTGATGAAGATGAACGAGGTAATGAATATAAGTTGTTAATGGCATTTGAAGATGATGATTATATGGATGCTATAGATGTGGATAATCTTTATGATGAAATTACTAGACTCAAGAGATGTATAGAAGAAAAGAATATGATCATTGATACTCTACAATTTCAAATTGATGAGAAGGAAAAACATCTTGAAAAACTAGAAGGTGAAATTGTTGGTCTTAGAAAAGAGATTGAGAAAACAAAAGCTATTAATCTTAAATTTGTTAAAGGATCTGAAACCTTGGATGAGATTATCAATGTGCAGCGATCTCCTCTGATCAAGACAGGTCTTGGATATCATGGAGAAACATCTCAAGCCTCTACCTCTAAAAGTTATCTTGATGCAGCAAGGAAAAGCAAGCAAAGGCCAAATAAAAGTAATCAGGTGAATCAGGGACAGTTTACCTCAAGAACAAATAAAGACCATCAAGAAATTTGGGGACAAACTGCCTTAAGGACAAACAGAAGCTACAATCAGCCACAGGTAAAATCTTCCCAATTTGCTCCAAGAATAAATAGAAGCTACAATCGGTTGGATGATAGATCTGATTATCGCAGAATTTTCTTTAATGGCCAATGCTTTTCTTGCCATAACTTCGGTCACAAAGCAGCTCAATGTGTTGCATACAAGACAATCATGACTAGAGAAGCTCAAAAGCAAGGGAGAATGACTGAAACCATGAAAAGGACTTATAACAACTTTTCGGTTCTTGAAAATGAAGTTGAATGCTCTATTTGTAATAACTTTGGTCATGAAGACTCTGAATGCAGGAGCAGGTTCCGGAAGACAATTCAGAAGGAGCAAAACTCAAATGTCAGAACATGGAGAATAAAGGAACCACAACCAGAAAGATGTGGGATAGCCTTTTATGCAGAAGGTCAAGAAAGTCTATGGTACATTGACAGCGGATGTTTGAAGCATATGACAGGGGACAAAGAAAAGCTTGAGTCATATACCACATTAGAAAAAGGGAAGAAAGTTTCTTTTGGAAACGATATCTCTGCAGCCATAAAAGGAAAAGGTGTGGCTCCATTGAAAGAGAAGGTCAAAGTTGGAAATGTTTTGTATGTTGATGGATTGAAGCATAATCTTCTTAGTGTCAGTCAGATGTGCGATCAAGGAACAGAGGTAATATTTAGATCAAATGGATGTTGTGTTCGTGATCTTGATACAGGTAAAACAGTGATCAAAGGAAGAAGGACTCCAAATAATCTATACATATTTGAAGAAGGACCACAACAATGCTATTTGAGCAAGGATGATGAACACTGGCTATGGCATCGAAGGTTGGGGCATCTAAGCTTTTCACAAATAAGGAAAGCATGCAAATATCAGGCAGTTCGTGGTCTTCCAGATATCAAAATTCTAGACAACACTATATGCAAATCTTGTCAGTTTGGAAAGCAAACCAGAACTAACTTTCCAGAGAAGGAAGGATCAGCTAGCATGCATCTTGAGCTAGTACATACAGATACATGTGGTCCATTTAGAAAAAGAACACCTCGAGGAGAAGAATACTTGATATTATTCATTGACGATTTCTCCAGGTTTGTCTGGTTAGGACTTATGAAGCACAAAGATGAAGCATTCGAAAAATTCAAATCCTTCAAAGCCTTGGTTGAAAATGAATCAGGACACAAAATTAAGTGCCTCAGATCTGACAGAGGTGGGGAGTTTACCTCAAACGAATTTTTCGATTTCTGTGAAGAACATGGGATAAGAAGAGAATTCTCTACAGCTAGAAATCCTCAGCAAAATGGGGTGGTGGAAAGAATGAATAGAACAATCCAACAAATGGCTCGTGCTATGCTTGATGAATCAGGTACTCCCGCAACTTTCTGGGGTGAAGCTGCACATGCTGCGGTTATTATTCTTAACAAAACAAATGTCTGAGTAAACAGCACTCAAACACCTCATGAGCTCTGGAGTGGTGAGACTCCTTCAGTGAAGCACTTCAAAATATTTGGGAGCAAATGTTATATTAAGAATACTGATGAGCAACTTGGCAAACTTGAACCAAGAGCAGATGAAGGCATTCTTCTTGGTTATTCTCCATATAGCAAAGCATACAAGTGCTACAATAAAAGACTTGGCAGAATTGTTGACAACATTGATGTAGTGGTTGATGAGAAGGGATATATTCCTAGGCAAGTTCATCATGAAGACATTGAAGAAGATGAAGGCTACACTCAAAGGCAGAATGATGAAGAAGAAGAACCTCAAGAAGAACCAGAGGAGCAGGCAAAAATAGAAGAGAAGACTCCATCCAGATATGTTCAAAAGAATCATCCATAATCTCAGATTGTGGGGCAGAAAGAAGCAGGAATACAAACAAGAAGAAGAATTGCAGAAGCCTCAAGCTATTTGGCATTACTCTCTTCCACTGAACCACAAAATGTGAAAGAGGCATGCAAAGATGAATGTTGGGTCAAAGCAATGGATGAAGAACTTGAGCAGATAGAAAAGAACAACACTTGGGAACTGGTTCCTAGACCAAAAGATAAGAATGTCATAGGGACAAAATGGGTCTTCAAGAATAAATTGAATGAAAATGGAGAAGTAATTAGAAACAAGGCCAGACTTGTTTGTAAAGGGTATGCGCAGCAAGAAGGGATAGATTTTGAAGAGACCTTTGCTCCTGTAGCAAGACTTGAGGCCATCCGAATGTTCCTTGCTCTCTCAAGCTTTCAAAACTTCAAGGTATTTCAAATGGACGTGAAATCAGCCTTTCTGAATGGAGACTTAGAAGAAGAAGTATATATTGAGCAGCCAAATGGTTTCATTCTTGGGAATGATCCAAACCTTGTATGCAAATTAAAAAAGGCTCTCTATGGTCTCAAACAAGCTCCAAGGGCTTGGTACTATCGATTGGACAAATATCTTCACCAACAAGGCTTTTCAAAAGGATCAGCAGATAGCAATCTCTATATAAAAATTGAAAATAACAAATTACTAATACTTGTTGTTTATGTAGATGATATTATCTTTGGCAGCAATGAAGAGACTATGAGTCAAAACTTTGCCTTGGTTATGCAGAAAGAATTCAAAATGTCACTACTTGGAGAATTGACATACTTTCTTGGATTGCAAATCCAACAAAATGAAGGAGGCATCTTCTTGTCTCAAACCAAGTACCTCAAGCAGATCTTGAAGAAGTATGGCATGGAAGATTCAAAGCCAGTATGTACACCCATGGTTACAGGATGCAGCCTCAGTGCAAATGATGAATCAGCAGCAGTTCATCAACCAACTTATAGATCCATGATTGGGAGTTTGCTTTATTTGACAGGTACCCGACCAGACATCATGCATGCAGTCGGAATAGTTGGGAGATTTCAGGCAAATCCAAAGGAGACTCATCTTCAAGCAGTAAAGAGAATCTTCAAATATCTTCAAGGGACACAAAATTATGGATTATGGTATCCTAGAGATACAGATCTCACACTTCATGCTTATACAGATGCATATTGGGCCGGAAGCGTGGATGACAGGAAGAGCACAAGTGGTGGTGCATTCTTTATGGGCTCCAGATTAGTATCTTGGTTCAGCAAGAAACAGAGTTCGATTGCCTTATCTACAGCTGAAGCAGAATATGTGGCTGCGGCATCTTGTTGCACACAACTTCTTTGGATGATGCAGACCTTGCAGGATTTTCAAATCACTTGCACTTCACCAGTCTCTATCTTATGTGATAATACAAGTGCAATCAGCATTTCAAAGAATCCAGTCATGCACTCAAAGACCAAGCACATACCAATCAAGTACCATTTTCTTCGCGAACAAGTGCTTGAGCAGAAGGTCAAGTTGGAGTATGTTCCTTCTAAGGAACAAGTTGCTGATATTCTCACAAAACCACTGCCCAGGGAAACTTTTGAATATCTCAGACAAAAGCTGGGAGTAGTTGATGCTTCATCCTGCTGTTGAAGCTTGTCTGTTCTACAGAAAATTTGGTATACGCAAGTTACGTAAGGGATATCCGCGTATATACACAGATCTATGGTGGGAAAGTCGCGTGTATGGCGTACGCGTGTTGCAGAAAGCATATCCGCGTGCATACGCTGTTTTATGCAGGAGAAGTCGCGTATATGGAGTTCTGAACAGCAAGGGCAGACCCTGGTTGGAGAAGGTCTGAGATGGGTATGCCAGAAGGCTTCAGGAACAGGTTCAGGGGGAGCAGCTTAAAGTTTCATAAAGCATTGTTGGCATTTAGATGCTTTTGGTTCTAGTACACAACTGTTGTTGGTTTCAGGAGAAGGAGCTCAGAAGGATATCTTGGTTGCTGATCTAAAATATGTTTATCAGATGCTGCTTGTGACTTTCATAAGTCTTGGTCTAGATTTGTTGTCTCTCTGTCATGTATTTGTGTGATATTTGTGTGATATCTTTTTTTAATGGTGTCAAGGTCATGTAACGGCCTATGTTGGTTTCCCCACTATGCCTGGGATGAATGATGTAATATAATTGGTTGTTTCTGATGTATCCCCTCTTGATTGAGAATATGGATGCATGTATTGAGTATTTTGGTGATAGGAAGGTCCCTTATGGTGTATAAGTCTTGGTTCTTTTGAAGAACATCTTTTACAGATCTTGCCTACAGGGGGAGCATGTTTCAGCACAGCCAGGCAAACATATCAGCATGTACTCAGGTGGAGCACAGCCCTTTGCCCTTGATGACAAAGGGGGAGAGTGATTTGGTGTTATTGCCATCAAGTCCAAAGGGGGAGATTGTTGGCATTATGAGACAAGTATTGTCCTTGATGGCAAATCACACTGATAACAAATCATAGTGCAGAAGGATAGCAGCAAGGAATTGATGATCAGTCTACAAGTATGAAGAAAAATCTATACACGCTGGTTCGCTATGTACCAAGTCGCGTGTACACGCTGGTTGGCTTCAGTAAAAGCGCGTGTATGTGGAAAACTTATCTTTGGTCCATGGCGGTTATTCCTTGGAAGTTGTGCCTATGGTTTTGGACCTTGGTGTCTCGGCGGACGTGTTGATCCCTAGTTTTGAAGTTGATGGTATTGGATTTCTATGGTTTTGGCTCTTGGTATTGAACAAGGCCTAAGGCTATATAAGGAGAAGGAAATCATTAGGCAAGTGTATCTGAAATGTCTTGAATATCTGATGAAGTATTAGATCCAGTATGCAGGTTATTGGTTGATGGTGTATTGCTTGATCTGAGCTAAGGAGAGATCTCATCGGTTGATGGAGAACAAGATCTAAGGAGAGATCGGGATCAAATGGTTTGAAATGAACTATCATTATATGGTTGATTATGCGAATTTCTAGATCTGCATACTGACGCAATGTTATGTTCTGGGTATAACTGAAATCTGGTACAGCTGCAAGTTATGAAAAATTATTTTTAGATCTGTACGCAGGTTGTCTTCGGTAAAACCGCGTGTATACGCGGGTTGCCTTCATAGTAGTAGCGTATATCTTTTGGAGCTTGATTTTTGGGTTGCAGCTGGATCTGACTGTTATTGCAGAGTTCTGTAGTCTGCTCTGTGTTCTGGTGACTGGGTTTGACAGGGTTTCAATGGTTCAGTGATTCAAAGATTGATGATGCTAGTATTGGTTGTTTTATATGATTTGTGAATGAATCATGGTCTTCAGATTGTAATGTAGTGCTTCAAGAGTATCCAGTCTGAAAATTGATGAAAAGTGGTACCTGAAGGAAAGAAGATTGTAGGCCAGCACCTACGTACTAGTATCTTAGCTAGTACAAGAGCAAAGGGGGTTGGAGCTCCCTTCTAAGGAAGTTTGGAGAACGAGAGAAGGTTGAAGCCTTCTGCAGGTTGTAGCCTGCGTACTGGTATAAGGCTGCACCAGTACAAAAGATTGTAAACTGAAATTCTTATTAAAGAAAGATAGAGACGACTTGCAGCAGGTGGTTTTCACCCACATTGGGTTTCCACCTTATATCATGGTGTTCATGTGTGTGGCTTTTGTGTGATGATCTGTTCTGTTATACTGCATCTGTTTACTCTTAATATGGTGAATGATGACCTGATGCACTTAACTGAAGATACACTAACTGAATTATAAGTTTTCTGGTTATACGTTGTTTTCCTTAGACACAGTAGCGTGTACACGCTGGTTCACTTAACTGAAGTAGCGTATATGTTTCTGAACATTGAAAAAGTTTTATTGATCTGATAATACTGATTCACCCCCCCCCTCTCAGTATTATTTCCAACAAATTGACCAACTAACAAGTGGTTTACAAGAAAAAATCCATCGATACCATACAAACTTATTGGGTTATAAATGTAAAGTTGCAATGCATACCTTTTCTGAGTGTTGCATATCATGGAGATCAAAATATTTCTCCATTTGTAGTATCCATGTTACTGAATCCTTGCCATCAAACTTCCTCATATTGATCTTTGGAATGTGGTGGTTCTCAAACCCAATATTGGAGTCTCTGAAATCATAATTCATATTCCTTTTTTCCTCATCATGATTTTCATGGATTACATTGTCACCACTGGGAAGACTTTCTTCTAGCAACTTTGCCAACCCTTCCTTAAACCCATCTATCTTGAAATTCGTCATTGCTTCCATGTATGCTTTTAAACAATCATTCAAATCTCCCATGTCCATTTTTAGACCATCTATCTTAATGCTCATCATGGATTCCAATTCATTTTTGTTACTTTTTGCGAGAGAAAAATTTGTTGCACTTGGACTCGTAATTCTAATATATCATGCTACATTTCTTCCTCTTCTTCATGTGTCATAGAAGAGCTTTATGGTTGCTTACTAGATGTGTCCATTTTTTTTATTTCGAGGAATTTTGGAATAAAAAAATGATATATATGATTCAATATTCCCTTTGAATCACTTCAAAACGACTTTTCAAACAAAAGTTATGCAACATTTAAAAAAAATACACACCTTTTTCTTGCTTTCTAGGACCTTAATATTGAAATTGTTGTATCTCTGTAATTTCGTATCTCTAAGATATAAAATTTCATCCTTTGGTAGCCCCTTTCCTCTTATTTCCAACCCCACAAGCCAAACCAAGATTAGATTCTTCAAGAAGGATTTATGCCCAATCTCCCATGATGACCTGATTATAGACTGGTTTAGTAGAGTGAACTTATACAGAGTTCTACGTGTCACTGTTTCAACCTTTAGCCCTGAAAATAATACCCAAAACGTTAATGCCCCATCCACTTTTAGTGAATTTTTATGAAATTCAAATCCAATGCTCGGAGAGAAAGTTAGGTCACCTGTTTGAGATGTTGATTTTCCCTAGGTCAACTATTTGAGATGGAATTCTAGAGGCTGCAAAAAACCTAAATTCCTCAGATCATATCTCTGAAAATATAGTGAACCAAGATATGAAATTCATACACTAGGTTCACAAATATTTTGGCTCCGTGTGGTTACAATTTCATATTCTGAAACTTTTTACAAAAAAAAAAATGTATATCGAAAATTCCAAGATGGCCTATCTGAAGAAGCAAAACCCTAGAATCCAAAGCTCTAATACCAAACTTTATGCAACCAGCTCACATAAAAGATAGATCAACGAATTAAAAATTATCCTCTTCGAGGGGGAAACCTACCTTAAATTACATAAATGAACAATTCTTGAACGATACAAATGATAAGACCTCCTTGGTATATATAAGATTCTAAGGGGTCACAATATAATCAGAGCCTACATAACATAATAATGTAAGGGCACAAAAATAACAATAGTGGACTTCTGTGGGGCACAAAAATAATAACATGTGGGATATATGGGAAAAACAATAATAGTAGGGGGCTACACTAACAATAACGATAAGGCGAATACACTAGTATTATAGGGACCTAACATAGTTTCGATTGACTTGATGCAATGACATGGTAGATTGACATTTGGAGCGTGTTGATTGGCTCGACATAATGATATGGAAGATTGAACACTTGGAAGAAAGTTAGAGGACATGATGTGGTTATGTGTAAAACATGTTGTGACATGTAATATGATATTGTTAGCATGATGACATGGACAAACTAGAGGTTTCCACTTGGAAGGCATATTTGGTGCACTTTGATTAGTGAAAGGGTTGAAAAACACTGACTTGTGGCACCCATCACAAGCTACCACATGGCGCAATGACATCATGATGATGGCCATGGACCCCTAAGGACATAGTCACATTAGGTTAAATGCTAAAATCCTTGGCTTTCAACAAAATCACTCTCTATTGATCATATGGACGTTGTCATCTAGTCATATGATTGACTTCACTCGATCAGAAAATTCATTCCCTAAAGAATCTATTTTTATTTTCATGGCTCGGTAGTATATCTCGTTTGGAGCGGTATTGGGCAATTTCAGTTAGCCAGAGGGAAATGATGTGTGGGATTAGATGAGCGGATGGTATTGGTTTCAGATATGCAGGGTCTATATTTGTTATATAACTAGATCACAAAAAAAAAACAAAAATAGATCCCAAACTTCAAAATAGGCAAGTTCGAGGGGGCAACCTCCTTTACATCATATAAATGAACAATTATTGGATGATACAAATGACAAGACCTCCTTGGTATATATAGGAGTCTTAAGGGTCACAATATAATTAGGGCATGCATAACAATAATAATGTAGGGGCTCACCTATAGCAATATTGGGCTTATATGGAGTACAACAATAACAATATGGGGGCTACATGGTATTATAGGGACCTAATATGCCCCTTTCCTTCAAATTTTTTTTATCCTAAATGCTTTAGTAGTTTTGGATGCTTCTGTATAAAATTCGTATCCTCCCATGTGGAATCTTCAGCGAGTAGGTTCTTGTTCAAAACATGATTGTTCTTACACAAAAACCTGTAGGTGTTAGTAAACAGATGCATCACTAGAGTTAATGGATCCATGATATGTGGTTAATAATATGGCACGAAACACATGGGGAGTGTTGGTTTATTCAATGTCCAATAATCTCCCCCCAAGGCGAGCTAGGTGTGATTCGAACTCGAGACATTTGGCTCTAATACCACTTATGCTTTGCAATTGCTCTGGTTAGCATACAGAAATGTTTCCATCCTTTTATAATGCATAAGTTGGAGCCACATTCTCCTCCTCATTCCTATCGTCTTTGGGTGCACTTGTTCAAAAATTCTCCTCACGTTATCCTTTCAGTGACTCCTGTCATCTTATCTTATATTCCCTTAAATTTATTTTGAATTTGACTGTGAGATTTGAAAAATTGGAGATGGTAAATGTGAATTTAATAGAAATGTCAGCCTCTGCATGCTTTTCAGCTCCCAACCTTTCAATATCTAGTACATAATCACATTGGTGTCCATATAATCCATTGTACAATTTTCTTCTATTTGCACAACCTTTGAATTTCTTGTTGTATTCCTCTTTTTGTAAGTTGTTGGTCCAACAAACGTTCCATATTTTGCCCTAAATGGTCAATGACCTACATTGTATCTTGCTCAAGTAATGACAAGGTTTGAGACTTAGTAGATTCAACAAAATACCACACCACCGAGATAGCTAGAGATAAACATCAACCTTTAGACTTTTTTTCTAAAATGCTAAAATGTTAATAAACCTATTTATTTAAAAGTCGAGCTATCAAAGTTTAACCATCTTTTTCACCATGAAGATTATGAATGTCAATTATGTGTATCTGAATGATTGTTGTACATAGAGTCACATATGCCTTCATTCAGGCTAGATAATTATCTTTACTTTTGACCATTCCATTTTCTTTTCACTATCCAACTTTCTTATAGTATGCATCCTTTGGTACCATCCTAAAAACGATCTTGGAATATGGAACATATTGTGAAATAGTAAAGATATATGCCTTATGAAACTTACCAAGCACAATATCCATTGCATTTGGAACCATATCAATGCACAAGAGTGTCTGATTATTGAATACTGAAGAAGTGTTTTCTATTTGCATAAACTACTTTCTATGTGATAGATATAGGACAACTGATGTGTGGAGAAACTTTTACTATTCCAAAATTTTATTCTATTTTATTTATTTATTTATTTGAAAAATCACTTCAACATATGTATTGTATTGTCAAAACATTATTGGGACTGCTCTCCTTCTTTGATGTTGTTTCCCTTTTATCACTGACTCAATAACTACCTTCATTTCTTTGACAGACTCCCCTTGAGGCTAAGATGCCTTTAACTTGTCATTAAAGGCTTGGGATTTTTCTTTCTCTTCCACGCTTTAGTTGGAGTCCTTCTATTGTATACATTTCCTTTTGGCTCATTGTTTGTTCTACTTGGGGTTTCTTTCGTCTTCTGTTTAAATTCCTTTAGAGTATATGGTAGCTTGCAATATTTGGCTTTGTGGCCAAAGTTATCACACAAGTAGCACTTTATATGACCAAGAAATGGTGAAATTGATTTGAGTTTTCTTGAGTCACTTTTTCTCTTCTTTACATACATTTTTCATTCAACAACCTTATGACCAAACTCATTACAAAGATAACAATAACCATAGAAATTATTTGTGTACCTAGTTGATAATTTCCTTTTATGTTTTCTTGTTTGAGTGAGTCTTCTTATTTGTTGCATCTTATGTTGATTAGTTTTGAATTGCTTTACCTTACATTCTACTACAACATGTCTAGGTTCATGACAAGAAAAAGATGTGATATTTTTCATAGGAGCAAAGAATTCCCTTTGAGATCTTCCGAGTTTTCTCAATTCATCTCTAGGAGCAAATGGCCTTTTTTCAAAGAACATTTTCTTCGACTCATTATTTTCATTTTGATTATGCTTCTTTCCTTTATTTGTTTCCTTGTTAGTCATGTTAATTTTCCCTTCTCCTATATGTATTTTCAAGGTTGTTGTGTCCTTCTTAATGGATAATTTTTATGAGCTTTTCATGAAGACATTCTTCTCTTTTAGTCGTTTACACAATCTGTTATTTTCTCTAACTCACTTATGGCTGAATTAGTCTCAACCTCTAACCTTTCACATTGTTATTCTTTATCCTTCAGTCATCTGCTCATTACCTCCACTATTCTTCTTTCTTCTTCAAGTTGTGTCCTTAGGCTAATGTTTTCCTCTTTTTCTTCTTGCTCTCTTTCATCACATATTTGTAGCAATTTCTTCAAATATTGTTTTCATTCCGTAGTATTTCTATTTCAGTTTGGTCTAAATCAAGATTGACTTGTTCTTCAACTCAACACTTTTCTAGGTTCATTCACACATATATAGGTCTCATTTGACTTAACACTTTAATTTTGACGAGGCTTTTTCTTCATCCTTTTACCCTTCTATTTTTCAATACTGTTGATACTAGTATTTCCTTCATGCATTAGCTGTAATCTATCCCAAATTTATTTTGGAAAAGTTAAATATATTCCTATATCAAGATCCTTATTATGAAGATTGTTATACATAACACATTTTTCCTTAGCATTCTACTATTTTTCGTACACAGAGGGAGAGTATTTACAGTAATCATCACATACAAGCTATCATACGCTGGGTCCATAAGCTATCAGTTCAGTTTAACCTTATCCCTCCATTCATGAAAGTTTGATATACTAAGCATAGATACACTTTGATAGTCTATGACTCAACCAGATATACCTTCAAGATGTTAGGTTTATGCCAAAGGAACCTGCTTTGATACCACTTGTTGGATTCACGATTGTTATTAAGCCAAAACCCACAAGTGTTAGTAAACAAATGCATCACTAGAGTTAATGAATCCATGAGAGGCGGTTAAGCACATGTCACAAAATACATTCAGAGAGTTGGTTTATCCAATGTCAAATAGTTCTTCCACTTAATGAGATACTCTAAAATTGGTTGTTTTCATAGTTTTTGGGTTCTTGTTTTAGTGACTTCTTGAGGCTCCAGTATGTTTTTTCCTTCCTCGTCAAGCTCTAGCAATATTGTTTGAACTAGGACCTTGTCACCTATAACCTTCTTTAAGCATGAAGCATGGAAAATTGGGTGTACCTAGGAAGATGCAGGAAGCTCCAATTTGTATGCCATAGTACCAATATTTTGCAACACCTTGTAAGGACTATAATACTTGGGTTATATTTTTTATCCTTCTTAACTTGCTTGAGGGACATGTGTTTGTTTGGTTGTAGCCATAAAATTACCCAATCACCTACATCAAAATTTATTTCACTACAATGTTGATATGTATGTTGTTTCATTAAATTATGCAATAGAATTAGGTTATCCTTTAAGAGTTGGAGAACTTGTTGTTGGTGCTCGATGTGATCTACTAGTGCTTGAACCTTATAATTTTCTCTTAAAGACAATGTGATGGATGGTGGATGATATCCATAAAGTCCCATAAATGGGGTCATTTTTGTTGCGGTATGGAAGGAAGTGTTATACGATCATTCTTCCATAGGTAACCACTTGACCCATTTTTTTTTGTTTATCAGATACAAAGCAACAAAATAAATCATCCAAACGTTTGTTCACTATCTTAGTTTTATCGTCATATTGAGGATGATAAGATGAGCTATGAGCTACTATGAGTACCATGATGAGAAAATAATTTTTTCCAAAAAATTCCAGTGAAAATGGGATCTTTATCACTTACAATAATCTTTGTGTTTCCATGTAGCTTTTGAACTATTTCCATAAATGCAGTAGCAATTATACTAGCTTTGAAAGGATGATATAGTGCACAAAACTGTGCATACTTGGTAGGTCTAACAAATACCACCATGATGACAGTCTTTCCTTCGGACTTGGGTAAACTTGTGATAAAATCCATAGATACCTCCTCCCAGCGCTGACTTGGAATGGCTAAAGTTTATAACAGACCTGGGGTCTTAATTGTCTGAATTTTATTTTCTCAGCAAACTAAACATTCTACCACAAACTTCTGAATATCATATTTAAGGCCATCCCAAAAAAATTCCCTCTTGACCCTATGATAAGTTTTCAAAAATCTTGATGCCCTCCTAAAGGAGAGGTGTGCAATTCCAAAAGAATATTTTGTTTGAGTTGGGATTTTTTACATAGATATAAACGATCTTTATACCATAATGAATTATTTTTCCAAATAAATGTATAAGATGTGTTGGGTCTAACAACTCCTGATTGATTTTCTATGTAAATAAAATAAGACCAAGGTCATGGGATACATATTGGAAGCTAGATGTTGGGAAAAACATAGTAATGGGGTATCACTGGTGATTAATAAATGGATATGGAAATTAGAAAAGGCATTGGAAAAGGAAAAGAGGCATTAATTGGCATTTTATTTATGAAAAAAGGAAATTTTGAGAAAAGGGAGATGAAGGGTCACATATTTGCATGGGAGGGAAATTGAAGGAAAATGAAGAAAATTGAGGCATCAATGATAAAAAGGATTATGAGGATTAGTTCACAATATTTTGACAATTTTTGGGTGGAGTTATCTTCTATTCTTTCATTCTCCCACACTATCGCACACTTAGAGTATTCTTGGAGCACTCTTGGACCACTTTGGCATACATTGGATTTGGAGAAAGAAGGCAAAGGAAAAGCAGGAAAGTGCAAGGGAACAAGTGGATCAATGACTACAATTGGATTTATTTATATGTAACATGTTGCATGTGTGATTTCCTTCTTTATTTCTGGATGCATGGTATATGAATGTGATTATCTGGTTATGCACTGTCATTCGCATGGAGATTTTCCTGGGCTGACAGTGGTTTTAGCCTTACCTTGCCATTTCTGGGTTAGGCATCATTAGGGGAGTTTTTAGGTCTAAAATGGGCCTCCTAAGGAAATTATAAAATAATAGTGGAAACAATAAAATAAGATTAGATTACATCATCAAATTATAGAGGGAAAAAAGGAAAAACTATTTTTTGAACTTGTATTTTCAGCTTATCTCCCTATGGGCTTACTCAAATTTCGAGCAACAATGCTTGTTGGATGAAAAATTTGATTCCTCATCCAAGGAGTATCCATGTTTCATACTTTCAATGGATCTTGAAAGATTAAAAATGAGAAATACTTGAAATTTTTTATTGCAATGGCGTTTTTTCATGTATTTCTCATTTTTCATGTAGCAGGGTCCATCGAAAGTATGCAACATGGGTACTCCTTGGATGAGGAATTAAGTTTTGCATCTAACAAGTACTCTTGCTCAAAATTTGAGTAAAACCTTAAGGATATAAGTTTAAAATAAGAGTTGAAAAAATAGTTTTATTATTTTATTATTTTTAATCTTTTTACTTTTTTACTCAAAAAATGGTGAATCATCCCCCATGGTTGATATCATCATATTGAATCCTATTGGTTCTTATGAAGTTTATTTTGGTTGTACATTTTTCTTAGGAGGCCCATTTTAGACCTCAAAATTCCCCTAATGGGTGTTATGGGATTTTCCACTTGATTGTTTATGATTGGTGCTCATAATTCCTTATGGTTATGGGTTGGAACAAATGCTCTGGAAGCCCTAGAACAATTTGGGTTGAGTTACTAGTCTTGGAGCCTAGGTTGGGACAAACACCCTAGAGCCCTTGGTGATTTGAGTTACTAGTCCCTAGAATCAGGTTGGATAAACGCTCTAGAGCAATGGAAGGATGTGGGTTGAGATACTTGTTCCTGGATCCCTGGACAGCTTGGGTAGAGACCGATATGGTTGGTATTAGTGATGTTTGACCATGTGGTGGAATCGCTGGTTGAGGGTTGAGGTGATCAGATGAAAGAGATATTTGTTTATGCCCAATCTATGGTCAGGTGGTACATGGAAGTCCCTGACTTGGTTGGTATTTTCATATGTTAATAAGAATTATTTTTCTATTGTGATTCATGTATATTGGTATTTATTATGTTGGAGATATTATGGTTGAGTTTCCACAGTTTCTATGATGGTTATTTTTTGGTTAAATGTTGGTTATATGATGTGTAGCATCGATGACTCTTGTCATGAACGGTTTATTTATTGATCGGTTGATGAATGTATTGACTAATAACTAATGTTGAAGCTTTGTGAAGAATGAATAGGGCCTTCTTAGTGATTCTCAAATGAATCTCATACTTTTATGATTAGATATGCATTCATGACTTGTAGCTTACATGTTTTCCATGTGTCTGATGAAATGTATGTTATGTTCTAGGTAGTCTAGGTCAATTTCTTCCTTCAAATTTGGATGTATACCATTTTCATTGTGTTATTTATGATTTTGAGAAGTCTCATAAATTTCTGGGCAGTGGTCTGTAGGTTGAACTAGAATCATGCTTGAGATCTTGGGACCACGCCCTTTGAACTAGACATTTTGGGTCATAACCAAACTTAGGCTGTTCCGTGTGTGCAGTTGGAGGACTTCAACCATACCCTTGCAGGATTATGTATGCAGTTTGGGTTTAAGTTGTGTGAAAAGGAGACCTAACTCAGAGTTTGGTCGCCTGGGGTGGTTCCTTGGCCCTTGAATGTCCTATAGCCCTAAGGGAATGTTGCGAGTTTTCATTCGGTGGTCGGTTGTAGGCCCCACTTCCTTAGTTGGAGCTATGAGGTTGGGTCAGATCATAATAACTCTTTGTCTCATATTTACCCTAACTATCCAGGAAATGGTAAGGCAAGGCTAAAACCACTACTAAACCAAAAAAAACCCATGCCAATGACAACAAACGAACCAAATGAAAAAATGCATGTACCATGCATTCACACCCCAGCTAGGAAAACATACATGTAACCTATTACTTGCAAAATCCTCCTGTTGAAGCTATTGATCCAACCTTCTCCTTTCTTTCCTTTACTTTCCTCGCTTTCCCTTTGCCTCCCTTTGCTTGTTTTCTTTCTTTCTCCTCTTGGTGCTCATATCCCTCTTTCTCCCTTGATCCAAGCTAATACTGACAAAAAGTTAAACCAGCAAAAGCTAAAACCAAAATAAGTTGTGAACTGATCTTGAGAAGCCTTTTTATCATTGAGGCCTCTATTTTCTTCATTTTTCCATTAATTTCCCTCTCATACAAATATGTTTCTCTTCACCTTATTTTTCTCTTATTTTTCCTTTATTTCTCATAATTAAATTCCAAATATTATCTCTTTTCCTTTGTCAATGCCTTTGTCAATTTCCTTAGCCATTAATAAACCAAAAATGATACCCACTATGTGCTTTTCTCAACATTCAGCTTGGAATACGTGTCTCGTGACCTTAGTCTTATTTTTCCTTTAATAACCTTTTATTACATGAACTTTTAACCCTGGCATGTTACAAATCCCTCCCCTTTAGGGGAGCACCATCCTTGGTGTTCTATGACACCAATAACTAGCAAAACACTGAAAACAAAACATACTTCCCATGGAGCTTTATAACAGAGCTCGATGTAGTATTTACAATGAACAACTGTAACTGCAAACCATGAAAAACATGACAATCATACAACTTATTGGAGCTTTATAATACATCTCAATGTGGTATCTACAACCACATACATATATACACATACATATACCAAAACTCATTTTCTTGACCCAAAAACTAATGAAGGATAGAAAGCCCACATTTGATCAACCATCTCCCATGTAGCTTCACTAGGTCCAAAGTGCTTCCACTGCACTTTAACTTGCTCGATTTCTTGGTTTCAGAGCATGAGTTGTTTCTGCTGCAATATGCACTGAGGCTTTGGATAGAATTCTCCCTATGGATCCACCCGCAATGCAAACCAGTCAATCACATGATCAACGTCCTAGACATACTTCTTAAAAAATGAAACATGGAAAACATTAGGAATTTTCACTATTGGAGGTAGTGCAAGTCTATAGGCCACTGGTCCAATCCTCTTAAGGATCTTGAAAGACCCACAATACTGATGTGCCAACTTGGCACACAACCCAATCCTCAAGGAGCTCATTTTGGGCTTGATGCACAAATACACATGCTTCCCAACCTAAAAATCCTTAGATGCCCTATGTTGATCTGCATAGTGCTTCTGCTTGTCTTGTGCTACCTTCAAATCCTCTTATTAACATGCATTTCCTGTTCCATATTCACCAACATGTCTAGTCCAATCAATACCCTACCCTATTCACTGGATCACACCGAATGATAGGAGTATTATAACTCCACCCGTTAAGTGCCTCAAATGAACTCATCTTCAAGGACTCCTGATGCCCATTATTATATGTAAACTATACCAATGAAATATACTCTTCCCACTTCCTTAGTTGATGTATGACGTACATCTTGAACACGTCCTCAAGAACCCTATCAATCCTATCTACTTATCCATCTATCTTTGGATGATAAGTTGTATTGAAGACCAACTATGTCCCCAAACTGGTGAGCACCAGTATTGTAGCAAGAATGTTGCAAATCCTGGGCTACCAACTTTAGTTTCATCAACTCGGTAGTTCGTAACAAACTTGGAAGTGCCGGTGCTATATGCACAAGTACTAGTTCTCATTGCAGGTTGTCACTTGGTCAGCTAGCGCAAGATCACTAGGAGCTCAAGCCAACTTCTATAGATTTTAGAAGAAGCTCTATGTGTGATGAAAGGAAAGAAAGATTACTCTATAGAAGTTATTCCAATTGCAGAAAGGAAAAATAATGAAATGTAAAGCAAAACCTAGTAAACCCTAATTAGCAAGCTAACTCTACTTTTGCCAAAAACACTATGAAAACCATGAAATAAATGCCATTACCTACTCAAGAAAGTAAAAAACATCTAACCATGCTATTTCTGGAAGTAAATAAGAAAAAAACATATTTGTGGATTTTTATGTGAATTTAATCATGCATCTAATTTATTATGTGTGAATGTGGCAGTGAACAGGTGGCGTTAGAGGGTAGTTTTGGAGCTGGGGAGGATGTAAGATGGTGTGGATGGGTCTTAGGAGGTCATAGGTGGCCTTCTGGTGGCTTTTCCCACACTCAGCCTTCAAAATAAAGCCTACAAGAAAAAATATAGGAGGACACAGAGAAACTACATGAGGAAAATAGGTAAACTACAGGAGGAAAACATGGAAACTACAAGAGGACATAGGGAAACTATAGGAGGAAAACAGGGAAACTACAGGAGGAGAACGAGAGCAATTTCTGCTATTTTGAGGGTGTGAGAGTGGGTGGAAAAGGTGGATGAAGGTTGGGGTTAGGTGTTAAGGCGCCTAAGGTCTACCATGAACCACCAAGAGAGAGAAAGATGATTAGGTTTGCTCAAGGAGAGAGGAAGAAGTTCTATGAAAAATGCAGGAAACTAGGGCATAATTGAGGTGAGATTTGGGAGACCTGTAGGGCATGGATCAGATGGAGGGTGTGATTTCTGGTAAGCTGGCCTACTGCTAGAAGAGATCTGCTACATAGAAACTGACAATCAACCAAGAAGATCAAGCAAACAATTAAATGTGTGCATATAGAAAAAACAAATTTTTGCATTAAAATGGCCTAAACTATAATGTATGAGAGGAAATGCTGAGAAATGCTGCAAGAAAGGAAAGCATGAAAGAGGACTATTGCAAATCAGGAAGTGAACATGATAAAGGAGATCTGAAGCAAAGCAAAACTGGACTATTAACCTACCAAAGAGCTGCAAACACTAGAAGTCCTATGAATGAGGAAAATCTGTGTTTTTGGGGTAGGAAGAGAGTCTTTGCCTCAAATCATGGTCCTATAGGGAGGAAGAGAGGCCAAGGCGCTATCGCTAGCCTTTTGAATCTTTTCTGATCACTTCTGAACCTGCTACAGAAAGCATAAATGGAAGCACGCTACTAACTCATCAAAAGCACCCTATTCTTAACCATAAGGAAAATACATCTAATAGCAAATTAATCTACAAACTGAAGTAAAGCGTACAAATATAGGTAAAGAGAAGCTTGGCTGCTTGGGTTCGGCCCTAACCCAAGAGCGTCAGCTCTCTGAGGTAACTCAGTGCTAGCTCAAAAAGGATTCCATCTTCATTATCAAAACAATAGCAAGATTACATAAAACTGTCACAAAATAATAAGCTCTAAATGTGAGCAGAGTTTACATAAGAAAAAAACCCAACCCTAGTGAGGCCCTAGGCCTCTCTACTTATACATTTGAAGCTACTAATAGCTTCCTAAAAATCAGGGAGGCTTGGCTCCCAAAACTTGAGATAACTCTCAGTCATCTTCCACTTGCTCAGCTACCTTCTAGTGCATGATTCGGCTGCTTGTACTTCGAGCTTAATGAAGGGGAATTTGAAGTGAGGAGCAATAAATGAGGGGGATTCACTCCTATAAGTCCTCTCCTTTGTCCACTTCGAGTTATTACTACAATTTGACCACTGGATCCTTGGCTTTGACCTTGAAATCCATCAATAATTTGCATTAAATACATGTTAGACCACATGGCATAATAACTAACTCAACTCAACCTATAAGCATAAATATAATCATAAAATCATACAATAAGCTAAGAGAATGGCTGATTTGACTAGGTTAGGAGGTAAAATGAGCCCATATAATTACCCATTTATGAGGCTCATCATCACCCCCCTACTGAAGGTGTTGCTCATCCTCTGAGTAACCTGGTTAATCTCTTCATCTTTTATGGCCCTGGTGGCCTCCCTAGCATCCCAGGCCTTTGTTGTGGTCTGCTCATGTTCTCCATAAAATCATGTCTTTCTGTCGATGTCCTTCCACTACTCCTCCTCTTGTTCTTCTCTTCTGCCTTCTAGCATGCCTAATATGAGTGGAGGACTAAGTTTGAGGCCAATCCAGTTGACCTTCAGCCTTTGCATGGAGCACTTGTACATTGGCACTTTTTTTAATGCCTCCTTCAGTCTCATGGGGGAATGGTATTCCCTGATCTGCAAACTGTGGGGTAGGGTGTTCCATCTTCTCATGCATGCATGCACATAGTCATCCCCAAGTATCCTAAGCATATCTTGAAAGTGTGCAATGGCTTGTGCCCGATTGGCTAGATATCTACGGGCAATCTGAGGGTCATTGGAAAGCAGGTTGTGTATGCTGATGAGTGCCATAGGATCTGATGGCTCAGCTCTTATCATCAATGGTTCACTTTACTCTTTTACTAGAAATCTTTTCATTTCTTCCACCCTCAATTATTCATGGTTCATCCATGATGCCATGGCCATCAATTGCAGATCCCCTAGCTTGGCATTGGGGTCCCACACATTCATGTCTATGAGGGCCATGTTGTGTAGGTAGAACTCTGCCATCTTTGCCTTATCCTATGAGGTGCTTTGGTCACACAAATCCATGAACTGCTTGTAGTCTTGGAAAGGCATTGTGCCTCTCTGTGCCAAAGTCTTTCTTTGGAATTGAAGCCATTGGTCCTTCAGATAGAGGCCATAAGATTTCGCGGGTGTTTTGCATTGTAATGCTTCCATGGATAAGCTGGCCATGTATGCTAGTTGAGTCTCTTTCTCTTGTAGCTGCCTCCTTAGTAGTTCATTCTCATTTTCAAGGTGGCTTCTTGTAATGGCCTCTCTGTCTCTGAGAGCACTCAATTCTTTGCCCATTTCCTTGAGTTTGTTTTCCATATGGCCAACATCCTCAACTCTGGATTTTGCTATCTACATCCACCTATGTGTTCTCACTATTTCTTTCTCCAATTCGAAAAACATTGGAATTGCAAATTTCTGTGGGATTATCCTGCCTCCCTCAAGTAGATTGTAATAGGAGGCAAGAGTAGGCTCGGGGTCAGGTTCTTGTAGCTCTTGTGCTTCCTCCTTCACCTTTGGCTCTCCTCATATCTTTTTCTCAAGCTTTTCTGTGTCCTGTAGGAATGTCTGAGCCTCCTGTAGGTCAGGTTTTGGGTCCTGTAGTACTGCCTTTCCCTTCCATGTAGAAGCTCTTAGAGTCCCCCTTTCATAGGTTATAGGTGTCTTGGAAGGAGATTCTTTCATCTTGGCAGATGGTGAATCTTCAATGGTAAGGAGAACTTTTGAAGAGGGCTGAGATTTGCCTGTTTTAATTCTTGTGCTTTTGCTTGCCTTGAAATACATGGAGGTCTTTCTTTTCCTCTTCTGATTTGGCTTGAATGGTGTATTAAGGGTAGTGAGAGAAACTGTTGCTTCTCTTTCCAAAGCCTTAGGGGACTCTTCTCCTTGCTCTACCTTCTCTGTCTCCTTTTCTCCCTCTTCTGTCTCTTTTTCTGTCTCTTCAACTTTTCCCTCCTCTATTTCTTTTCCTTCCTCCTTCCTTTCTTGCTCTGCTATGTCACCACTGGCTTCATCTTCTCCTCCTTTCTATTCTTCCTCCTCACTGACAATAGGACTGACATCATAGGTTAATGCCTTTATGTCATCCTCAGCTATCATATTTCAGAAAACTTCCCATGCTAGAGGGAGTGTAAAGGTATGGAGGGCTACCTCTACTAGGATTTTGATTAAGCCATGGTGAGCTAACTGTTGTGAATTTCCTGCTTGTACGTTGGTGCTGGAGTCAATGAGGGACTGAAGGAGAAAGTAAGGGATACTGAGCTTTTGAGGTGCTAGGGTATCCATGCCATATCTCAAGTCAAGGAGGATTCTGAAATGATTTCCATAGACAATGCTATGCCTCCCCTCACAGGAAATCTATTTTATTACTTGGTAGCTAACCTCATCCCAAGGATATGGTATACTAGCCCTTCTAATTCAATTTTTATCTTCAACAGGGGTTTCATTATTTTGGAAAAACTTCTTCTTGGCATCCTGGCCAATTGGTTTCTCATATTTACTCCAAGGCAGCCCAAGAGGAAGGGTAGTGACCCTAATGATGAATTCAGGGGTTATTTCAATGGAGAGGACTCTAATGGTTACAATAGCATGAGTTATTGTGTGAGGGACCAGAGAGAGAGCAAATTCTTGGGCAATCTCATCATCAAACCCTCGAAATTTCTCAAAGAAATTCATCCAATTTTCCCTTGTGAATATGTCCACCACTTGAGGATGTGCATGGAGCCTAATGGATTTAGTGGGCTCCTTTCTCATAAACACTCCTGTCAAAGTACCTGTACCTTTTTGAAATCCAAATATGGAGGTGGAGATAAAGTTTTTCTG
Source organism: Pinus tabuliformis (assembly GCA_031772625.1). Lineage (NCBI taxonomy): Eukaryota > Viridiplantae > Streptophyta > Pinopsida > Pinales > Pinaceae > Pinus > Pinus tabuliformis. Next base: position 1,770,329,536 of record CM062816.1, read on the forward strand.
AAAAAATAAAAAATAGAGGAGACTGTGTTTTTTTTTAAATAAACAGAAATTTTTGATGTATTTTCTGCCCTCCTAATGACTTATTTCGTCCTCAAATTGAGACCACTTCTTTCATATATTGATGTTCAATAGGGGGCATGCATGAACCCTACCTCTTCAGACTGAAATTTGTGCCAAAAATTGTAGTTTCTCCCTTCAAAATGACTCATTGCACCTCTTGTATAACCTTGTTGTCCCTCTTGTAGATTTCCTGTAGGTGCTCCTGTAGAAAACACCGAGAGCAAAGATAGGGAGGAAATAGATGGAGGATGGTAGTTACAAAGCTATGGGGGCACAAGAAGATTTTCGTGGCTCAGTTACGAGGAGAAAATGAAGAAAAGGTGGTGAAAATGCGTGGGAAAAGTGTTCATTGATTTTTATGGCTATTTTCAGTTATGAGTGTTGAGCTGGCAACGTGTACGTTGGCCCGATTAGGACCGTTGGTCCCCACCTACTTGGTCATCATGTTCCTCCTCGTAATCATCCCCTCATGATTGCGCCAGAGTTAACTCTTCCTCTCACTACCTGTCCTTGGCATCTTATGCTTGAGTTGACTGTGCGCACGTGTGGGTGTCATCTCGGTTGAGTGGATTCAACTAAATGAAGGTGGCCAAGTTAACTAGCCACTTTTCCCTCATTCAATCTCAACCATCTCGTTGCCTTCGTATGACTCCTAACTACACAAATGAAAATAGAGGAGTGACTTAGTTACTTACCTGTGATCCGAGTGTATTTGATGTGAGGTGTTGTGGCTTTCTCTGCTGCATGCCTTCATCTTCCTTTATGCATGATGTCTCTGCTTGCTAATGTGTGTTGGGTTGTGTTATATTCTTTCCACGTAGTTAACAGGGGGTTTGAAGGGCACCCGTAACCCCACTTTATGGGGTCTGGGGTGGCAGCCCAGAAAATTTTGGTTTTGGACCCTATGTTAGGTTGGGCGAACCCACCTATGGTTTTGTGCATGATTTTCGCACATGTTTTTTGGACGCGATGGTTTTCAGTCCATGGTATTGGATGCTTCGGCATGTATGAATATGTATTGTAACATTGAAAGGAACATAATGAAAAATCAAGTTGGTAGTCTCGGTTTTGGGATCCAGGAGAAAATCTCTATGTATATGTGTTTTATGTGTTATGATCTCCCATTGTTTATTTTCTATTCGAATGTAGGTAATTTCTGTACAGGGTTAAAACCTACATTTCGTATCAAAGCTGTTTTGGCTTCAAGGGGACGCCTTTGTTGCTGAGGGGTTTCGCTCGGGCCTGTGGTAGACCCTGTTCAGTGGGAGATCTGCAAAATCAATTCTGGTGGTGAAAGAAGATGGCGAGTAGCGGAAAGATAGAGATCGAGAAATTTAATGGTCAGAGTTTTGAGTTGTGGAAACTCAAGATGGAGGATCTGTTGGTGGATAAAGACCAGTGGATCGCAGTAGATCCAGGTACTAAACCAACAGGAGTGTCCGATGAAGAATGGAAGAAGTTGGATCAAAAGGTAAAGAGCACAATACAATTGTGTGTCTTAGATTCAGTATTGTTGAATGTATCAGGGGAAGCTACAGCGAAAGCTTTGTGGGACAAGTTAGGGACTTTGTACCAATCTAAGTCTCTGATGAATAAATTGTTCCTGTGGAAAAATTTGTATAATCTGAGGATGAAAGATGGAGACTCGGTGACAGAGCATCTGATTGCATTTAATACTGTGTCAAGTCAGTTAGCATCTATTGATATTAAAATTTCAGATGAAGATAAGTGCATCAGTTTGTTGTGTTCTCTACTAGATTCGTGGGATAGTCTGGTTATTGCAATAGGTAGCAATGCAACTGCCTTGCAATTTGATGAAATAGTCTCATCCTTGCTGACGAAGGAGATGAGATAGAAAAATATGGAGAGCCAAAATGGTGATGCCTTGTCTGTACGAGCACGGTCCCAGAACAGAAACAAAAATAAGTCATCAAGTGGGAGATCTAAATCTAGAGGGAGATCTAAATCTCCAGGAAAATCTGTAAAGGTGGTGTGCTAGAAATGCAGAAAGGAAGGGCACTACAAAAGAGACTGTAAATCTAAAGCTCCTGATAAAGGAAAGGGATCTGATGATGCTCCTTTTGCAGAGGCGAAAACCACCTCAGATGAAGGTGGGGATGTGTACTTGGCTTCTTCAAGTACACATGTAGATCATGAGGCATGGTTGATTGACTCAGGTGCATCCTTTCACATCACCCCCCATAGAGAGTGGTTCTGCGAGTATGAGAAATATGATGGTGGTGATGTCTTCTTAGGGAATGATAGGAAGGCTAGAATCATTGGTCGCGGAAAAGTAAAGTTGAAGTTGCAAGGTGGAAGGGTTAGAACACTTCTGGGTGTTGTGCATATTCCTGCATTGGCCAGAAATCTGATTTCTGTAAGCAAGTTGGATGATGTAGGTGTAAAAATAGTATTCAAGAAGGATACCTGCAAAATGGTTCAAGGAGCACTGGTATTGATGCGGGGAGTTTGAATTGGAACTCTGTACAAGCTGCAATGTAGTATTGTTATTGATGGGTGCAACAGTTCTGTGGTTCCTGAAAGTGGAGTAGAAAATCTAGTGGTCTCTGGAGAGAAGACCATGTTGTGGTATCAAAGGCTAGGACATATTGGAGAGAAGGGCCTTTGAATTCTTCATGGTAAAGGTATGGTAGAAGGTATGAGTAATAGCTCTCTGGATTTTGATTTCTGTGAAAATTGTGTATATGGGAAGTAGAATCGGGTGAGTTTCCCCTCTGGTAGTAAGAGGGCGAAATAGATATTAGAACTTGTGCACAGTGATGTGTTTGGACGTGTGAAGGTTCCATCACTGGGTAAGTCTGTGTACCATGTATCATTTACAGATGACTTCCCAAGGAATACATGGATATATTTCCTTAAGAATAAATATGAAGTCTTTAACAGGTTTAAATAATTTAAGGCTCTCATGGAAAATCATACAAAGAAGAAGATAAAGGTGTTGAGGACAGATAATGGTGGAGAGTTTTGCAACAAGGAATTTGAAGAATTCTGTAAGAAGTGTGGTATATCACGACAGAAAACTACTCCATATACACCTAAGTAAAATGGAGTTACAGAAAGAATGAACATGATGTTGATGGAAATGGCAAGAAGCATGCTTAGTGGTGCCGAGTTAGGACAGGAATTCTGGGCAGAGGCGGTGGATACTGCATGTTACCTGGTCAACAGGTCACCTTCATCAGCGTTGGAGGATAAGACTCCACAAGAGGTATGGACTGGTAAGAAACCCTCTCTTTTACATCTGAGGGTATTTAGATGTGATGCATATGTACATGTTCCAAAGGAGAAACGAACCCAATTGGATAGTAAATCTAAAAAGTGCATCTTTATTGGGTATAAGGATGGTTTAAAGGGTTATAAGCTTTGGAACCCAGTCACACAGAAGGTTGTATATAGCCGAGATGTGGTGTTCAGGAAGGTGAAAGATGTTATTAAACATGAAGTCCAACGAAAGGAACCTGAGAAGATAGAGTTTGAGCTAAAGGAGAAAGAATTATACTCTACAGCAGAGGAGGAATCAGAAGATGAAGAGCCACAAACTCCGGTTGTGAGAAGATCAGTTCAAGAAAGAAGGCAGCGTGAAAGATATAGTCCATCTGCTTTCTGTTCAAATTTTTCTTTATCTATTACTGACGATGATCCCAGAACTGGGAAGGAAGCAGTAGATTTAGAGGATGGAAAACTATAGAAAGAGGCCATGGTTGATGAAATGGCATCTTTGCACAAAAATGAGGCTTGGGATCTGGTGGAGTTGCTGGCTAGAAGGAAACCCATTTGCAGCAAATGGGTGTTCAAAAAGAAGATAAATGCAAAAAGAAAAGTGGAGAAATACAAAGCTCAGTTGGTAGAAAAAGGTTATTCCCAAGTGACGGGAATTGATTTTGGTGATATTTTTTCTCCTGTTGCCAAGGTAAATTCTATTAGATTACTTTTATCTGTTGCCACTACTTTTGATTTTGAGGTAGAACAGATGGATGTGAAGAAAACATTTCTTCACGGGGATCTGGAAGAGGAAATCTACATGAAGCAACCTAAAGGCTTTGCAACGAAGGGTAAGAAAGAACTGGTATGCAAGTTAAAGAAGTCTCCGTATGGGTTAAAATAGTCACCAAGGATGTGGTATCAGAAATTTGATACGTTTATACAGGGACTTGGCTTCACTAGAAGCAAAGCAGATCACTGTGTGTATTTTAAATTAATTGGTGACCGTGTTATTTATCTGGTCTTGTATCTGGATGATATGTTGCTGGTTGGAATTGACAAAGAAATTATCCAGGATTTGAATACCCAATTGTCCTCCAAATTCGACATGGAAGATCTTGGTGCTGCAAACTATATTTTGGGCATGAAAATTAAAAGAGATCAGGCAAAGAGGAAGCTCTGGTTAAATCAGCGGAAGTATGTTGAGACAATACTATAGAGGTTTAATATGTAGGATAGTAAACTGGTGAAGGTTCCTATTCCTGTAGGTGAGGTTATCTGCTAAACAGTGTCCCAAGACACAAGAAGAGGAAGAGGACATGTCCCATGTTCCATATGCAAGTGGAGTCGGTAGCCTAATGTATGCAATGGTTTGTACTAGACCAGACATTGCACATGCAGTGGGAGTATTGAGCAGGTTTATGTCAAAACTAAGAAAGGAGCATTGGATAGCAGTGAAGAGGGTTTTCAGGTATTTGCGTGGCACTAGTGATTATGGTTTGTGCTACCAAGGAAGACTAGGATTGGACAGATTGTTGGATATTCATGGCTTTTTTTATGCAGATTGGGCTAGAGATCTGGATCAGAGAAGATCTACAAGTGGGTATGTGTTTAACCTATTTGGAGGTGCAGTCAGTTGGATGAGTAAGAAACAATCTGTAGTTGCACTATCAACTACAAAGGCAGAATACATGGCAGCCACTCATGCAAGCAAGGAAGCAATTTGGTTGCAGAGATTGTGTTCAAGTATGGGGTTAGTACAACGAGCTATAAGGATAGACTATGACAGCGAAAGTGCAATTTTCTCGACAAAAAATCCCGCATATCATTCAAAGAAAAAGCACATTGATGTTCAGTATCACTTTGTGAGGGATATGAAAGAAGACAAAAAGGTGTTGCTGGTAAAGGTGGACACTTTGAAGAATATTGCAGATGCATTGAAAAAACCTGTGAGCTCTGAGAATTTCTCTTGGTGTAAAGAGACAATGGGCATTTCAGGGCTGGAAAGATGACTAAGCTCTCTTGTGGCCCCCTGTGGAAAGAAAACAACAAGTGGGAGAATGTTGGGTTGTGTTATATTCTTTCCACATAGTTAATAAGGGGTTTGAAGGGCACCCGTAACCCCACTTTATGGGGTCCGAGGCAGTGCCCCAGAAAATTTTGGTTTTGGACCCTATGTTAGGTTGGGTGGACCCACCTATGGTTTTGTGCATAATTTTTGCACATGTTTTTTGGACGCGATGGTTTTCAGTCCATGGTATTGGACACGATGGTTTTCGATCCATGGTATTGGACGTGATGGTTTTCAGTCCATGGTATTGGATGCTTTAGCATGTATAAATATGTATTGTAACATTCAAAGGAACATAATGAAAAATCAAGCTGGTAGTCCCGGTTTTGGGATCCATGGGAAAATCTCTGTGTATATGTGTTTTGTGTGTTATGATCTCACATTGTTTATTTTCTGTGTTTTAGAATTCGTATGCAGGTAATTTCTGTACAGGGTTAAAACCTACAATGTGTGGTTGTGTGCTTGTGCAAGTTCTTCTTTTGTCGGAGCTGAGCTGCATGTGCCTTTTCAACCTATATATGTGCACTCTTTTGCTACTAGTGTTGGACTTCTATGGGATTAGTTGCTACAGGAATTCCTACAGGAGCTCCTGTAGCTGCTTCTCCCTTGGAAACTTCAGCTTTTCCCTGTGTTTGGAGCTCGATAATGATGCCAGAGGTGTAGATAAAGATGGAGGGATAGTAGGTAAGCTTCAGGTGGAGTTGATGGTGCCTTTTTCTCTTCTTTTTTTTTTTTCAACACTGAGAAACTGTTTTTCTGTGTTCTTTTCTTGGAAAGGGAAAAAATAATGATGCTTGGAGTGTGATGCAGGCTTGGAAATGATGGCAAGGAGGTTTTGAGATGGTAAGAGGGATTATAGGTTCCTCATGAAGATTTTTGTCCATCAAACTACCAGCTGTAAACACCTTTGGCTCTCTACAATTCCTACAGGAGCCTCCTGTAGAAAACACAGAGCCTCCTGTAGAAAACAAAGTTTTGGAAGAAAAAGTACAGTGGGGTGAAAGAGATGCCAAATATGATGGAGGAAGGTGTGGAGAAGGTGAGATGAATGTTGGTGTGAATGTCAGGGTTCCCTTGTCACCTTCTTCTGCTCCCTGTAGTCCTTCTGCAAACTTGCAATGCAACAAAAATTCAATTTTTTCTTTCTCTCTTCTTTTTCTTTTTGAGAACAACTAGGGTGCCTCTGAGAAGTTTTCACCTTAATTTCCTTCCCTGGGTGCTTCCAAGGGAGGTTTTCACCCATGGATCTTATTATTATTATTTTTTTTGAAATCACTGGGCTGCCTCAGAAGAGGTTTTCAACCCAATGATGGGACTCAAGCGCCTCATGGAGGTTTTCACTTGAGTCCTTATTTTTTCTTTTTTTCTTCAGTGATTGGGTGAAGTGGAAGCTAAGACATGCTCCAATACCATCACTGTTTTATTCAAATCTTCAATAAACTCTCGCTTGGAGAGGGGTTTCTTGTAGACTTTCAACCGTTGTCCATTGACAAGCATGGGGATGGCTTCATCATCAATGGTTCTGATCAGAATTGAACCATTGTCATTGCATTTCTCCATAGTGTAGGGTCCCAACCATTTTTTCCTCAGCTTGCCTTTGAAATCTTTGTATCTTGAATCATAGAGTAGTGGCCAATCTCCCTCTTGGAATTGCTTCTCCTTGATATTTCTATCATGCCATATCTTTCTCTGAAGCTAAACTACCTCTGTATGGAGAAGGGCTTGCAATTTGTATTCATCAAATCCATTGAGCTGAAGTAATCTCTCCTTCTATGTATGGTTGAGGTCTAGGTCCAACTAAGTTTCCATCCTTAGGGTATTGAATTCAAACTCTATTGACAACAAAACCTTCTTCCCATAGACCAGTCCATAGGGTGTGAACCTGGTGGTGGTCTTCCATGTTGTGTTGTAGGCCCAAGTGGCCTTAACTAATCTGTCCACTGAGTCTTTTCTATTGCTACTCACTACCTTGGTTAGGATCCGTTCTAATGCTCTGTTAGTGACCTCCACTTGTCCATTGGCTTGTGGATGGTAAGGGGTGGAAGTTCTATGCTTGATCTTATGATGTGTGAGCAGGTCTTCAATCAGGCTGGAAGTGAACTGACTGCCTTGGTCTATGAGCAACTCTCTTGGATACCCAAACTTGTAGAATATGCTATCTCTAAAAAACTCAGCTACTTTTTCTTCTGGTGCTGCTTTGATTACTTTTGTCTCCACCCATTTTGTTAGGTATTTGGTGCACACAATGATGTACTTCTTTTGCTTTGAAGGGGGGGTTGATAGGCCCCAAAAAGTCCATGCCCCACTTCTCAAATGGTTCAAAGGTCACCTGAGGTTACATGGTCATTTCATCCTTTGGAGTGGGTTCCCCATCCTCTGACACCAATCACATTGGCTTGTGTATCTCCTTACATCCTGATGAAGAGTGGGCCAGTAGTAGTCTGCCTGCAATATCTTGAAGGCGGTTCTTTTTACTGCAAAATGACCTCCACAAGGCCCATCATGACAAGTCGGGAGGATGTCAAAGACTTCCTCCTCCCTGACACATCTTCTCAAGATCTGATCTGGGCCAAGTTTGAAGAGATTGCCTCCAATCCAGGTGAAAGGGGAGCTTTTCCTTACTATCTTTCTCTTCTATTTTGAGGATAGGTGTGGTGGGAACTGCGCTGAAACCAAGTAGTTTGCTATATCAACAAACCATAGAGAGAGTATTGATATAGAAAATAGGTGTTCATCTAGCATCTAGTCATCCACCATTCCTTCTTCACCTGCAGGAAAATTTACTCTAGACAAAAATTCAACAACAACGTTCTCTTTACCAAGCTTATCAATAATGGTCAGATCAAACTGTTGTAGTAAAAGCAACAATCTAATAACGTGAGCATTTACATCTAGTTTATTCATTAGATATCTAATTGCAACATGATCAATGTGCACAAAGGTTTGATAGCCTGTGATATAATGTCTGAATTTGTTTAAGGAATGCACGACAGCTAGGAGTTTCGTCTCGATCACTATATAGTTTAACTCTGCTTTCAACAAGTTCTTTCTTATAAAGTATATGGCATAAAGTAACTTTCCATCAATTTATCCTAAGGCTGCTCCTATTGCTTGGTTCGAGGCATCTGTATGAATGTTAAAGGGTAGGGCCTAGTTTGGGCCTCCGAGAATTGGGGTAGTCACTAACTTTCTCTTCAAGGTATTTAGGGCTTCTTGACAGTTTTCTGACCATATGAACTTAACATCTTTGGCTAGGAGGCTAAACAAAGGAGAGGCTATCTTGCTGAAGTCTTTAATGAATCTCCTGTAATATCTAGCTAAGCCTAGGAAAATTCTGACATCTCTCACCTTTTGAGGAGGTGGGACTATTATAGCTCCAAATCTCACTCTTATGGTTTGTGATGCTGCACTTATGTCCTAGGGCAACCCCTCCTTCCAGACCTGGTCCCAAAATTTAAAAAAACAGTGTTTTATTCCCTATACGTGACATTGCCCTGAGTTAAACGCGTGTACACGCGGGTCTGTCATACCCAACCCGCGTGTATCTATTAAAACACTTAAAAATAATAATAAATTCCTCTTTTTCGGGCGGAGATCGCGGGTTTACCTGCTGGATCACCTGTTAGTGCCCGTGGCCCAACTGTTCCCAACCAACTCCTAACTAAAAAACTACTTTGGAGAGGGTATAAAAAGACATCAATGGGAAGGCCAAGGGGAGAGAGAAAGGAGAGCAAGATTATTATGCTGAGATTTTCCCTTAGACCAGGTCTGAAGTCCTTGGTGCTGTCTGCACTTCCCCCAATTTGCATAGGAAACCCTTGTTTCCATGTGTATTGGTGATCATCCATCCTTGATATCATCATTGAGTAAGACTTGGAAGGAGCTCTTGTTGGAGGCTTGAGGCTGGAACGAATCCGGGAGGAAGCTGTGCTTGGAGCCTGCTGAAGGTGTTCAGGTGATATCTTTCTGTTATATGTACTTTATTTGCCTTTATATATAAAGAAACACGTCTTTGTTCCCGAAACAATCTTTCTTTATGCTTATGAGATTCTTGTTTTGAATTCTTATGCAAGTGGTTACTTAAAGGTTTTTATAACTAACTTTATAGCATAAAGATGGTTTATACATAAGTATCTGTACATGTATTGTTGTGTTCTTTGATTTGTTTGTCTTGCAGATCGAAGGAAGAAGAAGGGAACTCCAAGAAGGGTTTGGACCCTAAAGGCCTTCTCAAATGTAGGACCTTAGGTACGTACCCTTAAACGTTAGAATTTGCTTAAAAGTAAAAATGATGGCTGTGTGTGTGTGTTTCTTTGAATAAGCAATTTTCAGTCTGGTAGAGTCTTAGCCCAAAGGACCCTAGGGGTACTTTCCCTTCAACCAAAATTGGCGACTCCGCTGGGGACAACACTCTTGTTGTTCCTAGTTTGGGTAGTCTTCAAGCCAATCAAGGCTCAGCCCCTCTGTTTGTTGGCTCTGACTGTCTGATCTTTTTCTGAACTCCAAGCTTTTCCAGTTTTTCAGTCTGTGTTTTTTTTTATTTTTCTTGAAAGACTTCAGATACGCTCTTTTCCTGGATTACAGAAGCGTATATACGCAAGTTGCACTAAGTGAACCTGCGTATACGCAGGTTTCCTTAGTTACAGTCGCGTGTACACGCATTCTGCACTTATTTGCAGGCGCGTATATTACAGAAATTTCAAGATTCATAAATTTTCTTTTTGCTGAATGATTGTCTGGTGGTTTGGGTCAGTGTCAAACAGTCACTTTTCCAGTGACAGTTCTCTGTTGACAGAGGACATCTTGTTCTGAACTCTCTCTAGTCATTAGGAGTATTAGTCTTGTTTTCGTTGATTGCAAGCGTCATTGATTTTTGACACACAAGATTTCTGTTTAAGAATCTTGATTGCTCTGTTTCGGCAGAGTAGGAAGATTGGGTTCAATCTTTGTGTCTATTTTTGCTTTGATGACATTTTTGTTTGCTTAACGAAATCATTTTTGTGACCATTTGCTCCTTCGTTTCGGGAAATTTGTTTGTTACCATTTTCTTGAAACTTGTCTTTTGATCTTTTGGGACTTTCATTGCTGCTTTTGATTGTTAAAAGCGATTTCAAACACATTTATTTTTGTTGAGTTTTCATCATTTGAAAGGTGTTGATTCACAAAAGTGTTTGGTTGCCCATTTATCAATCATTGGTGTCAATATTTTTGAGAGCTTTCCTTTAAAAAAGACTTTTTGGTTTGATTGAAAGAAAATCTTGTGAAAGTTTTTGAATTTCGCTTTCTTAAACTTGCTTCTCATTTGATTTCCTTTTTGCGAAGTGAAAGTGCTTTGTTTTTTATCTTACAACTTGTTTTTATTGTTTGGACGAAATGATTGGTAACACATCATCTTCTATCTAAGCATTTTAGTGGCAAGACAAAATTTGGTAAAGCAGCAACTTTCCTTCTTTATTTTTAGAGTAGTCTTCGAATCTTGCATCCACATCTAGTTCTTGCATTAGGGTAGGATTTGCATCTCTTTGTAGGCATATTTAGTTTTGTTAGTTTTTGTGAGTGTGGAATCTGAAAAGAAAAAGAAAATTTGTTTATATTACAAGTACCTCTGAACCTCATAGAAATTGCTTTTCATCGAAAACAAAAGTGCATGTGCATGTAGCTAAGTTTTATTAATTTCTTTTGCGTCCATAAAAAACACCACAAGTTTCATCTCCATTACCTTTGACTTAAAGAACAGCCTAAATAAAATAAAGCGCTTAATTAAAATCCACTAGAACTTTTTGTTTTAGTTATTACACCAACAAGTCTAGGATTTTAGGGCCTTGGATTAGGCGAGTGGAGAGTTAACTCTCCAAGGCCACATAAAATGTCAAACATAAGAGTCTGATTAAAGAGAGTAAATCCAATAGCGTTAGGAAGACCAGGAAAGCTCCGGATCTGGGAGTTAAGCACGAGGGTCTGTGAAGACAGGGAAGAGAGATACCCCCTCTCCTACTTGTCCGAACTTACCTCACGACTGTTCCGCCTGGCTTCTGCGACGAGTTGGTACCCATAGTTGCCTCTCCTAGGGATCTGCATAGGTGGCTGCGGAGGGGAATCCCGTGGCACCTGAGGTCGACGTTGTATCACTCTCGACAGTACTACTGGAGGGCACCCTTGCGAAGCTTGGGGGCTTGCACCGGCGCAGGCTGTTGTTAGGAGGTCAGCGTAACTTCCTCTGATACCTTCGCTGATAGGACTGGGCCCTCATCATCCCAGACTATCTTCGGAAGGCCCTTTGATTCACTTTCTCGTATTTTGGTGTCCGGTCCTAATCACCCGGAGCGGAAATACTTGGAAGTTGTTTGACTGGCTGTATCTTTAGGAACTTTATAATGTGTGCTCTGTGCTCCTAGTCGGCTTAGCTTTTAATTTTTTGAGTCTTTAGTTAGATCATAACAAAAAATTCAAAGTGGCTGACCGGTCTCCAAGACGGTCTCGAAGACTTCGTGGTCTCTCGCCACCTAGTTTAGAGCCTTCTCCTAGAAGGCGCAGAGGGGATACTACCGGTGGGGCCCGTCCCACGCCGGTTGACGCATCGGGGATTGATCCTCCTAGAGGGGATATTAGCGGCCAAGCGAGGCCTGGCACTTCTGAGCAAGAGAGGGACACTCCAGTCCTTTCTCGAGTTCGCTTTCAAGCGGAGAATAACGTAGAGGTAGAAGAACTCTCAGAATCTCTAGTGATTCCAAATTCTCCACTACCATCTAGTTATCCAGACGTATTGCAATACGTTGGGACTCCGTCACATAGACCAGCAAGTCCAGACTACGCTACGCGCTTACCATTTATGATCACTACTGGAAGCATGGCTTCTACGAGTGCTGCGACTATGCAAACACCAACATCGGTGCAAGGGGGAGGAACTATTTCCATCCCCTCTGCTTCCTTGTTCGGATCTTTTGCTAGCACGTCTTTAAGTGGGTCTACCTCCATTCCGTCCACGAGTGGAAATGCCCAAACCAATGCTTTTAGTACTGGTTCCTTCCTTTTTGGCACCCAATCACAGGGTATTCCATCGGTTCCGTTCAGTGCCGCTACGTCCATGATGGGCGGATCGGCTTCATTCCAGGGTTTTCCTTTCGGAAGTGGTCATATACCACATTCCAACCCGACGGTAGGATCCATGCCTTTTCCTTTAATAGGACAAAGCAGCAATCCTTTCCAAGGTTGGAATAACCCTGGGATTAGTACTGCAGGAACTGCGAATCCATTCATCGGCCAACAAGGAAGTAGGTCGTATTCCATGGTTAGCATGTTTCAAAGCATTCCTCCCCTTGCTTCAGCTTGGAACCCATACCAGGGGTTATCAACTCCTTACCATTCTTTAGGAGGAAACTTTGCGGGCTATGGAGGTTATACGGCAGGAGTTGGTCAAACTCCGAATTTTGCTGGACCACAAGGCTTGCCTTTTGGTTCAGCCGGTTCTAATGGTCACTTCGGGCAGCCTGGTGCCTCCCAAATCCCAGGACAATCTTTTCAGAACTTTGGGAGTTCTGCCCAGTCTGGGTGGAATCCCCTAGGTCCTCCTAGGCTTCCGTTTCTGGCAACGTTAAACTTGCCAGATCTCACTAAGCTAACGAATGACCCTATCAGATACAATCCGGCCTGGCCTCCGGTCCCAACCAAACTCCCTTCGGATATACCAAAATTCGAAGGGAAGAGTGGTGAAGATCTGGGCGATCATGTAACCACATTCCATTTGTGGTGCTCATCCAACTCCCTCATCGAGGATTCGATTAGGTTGAGACTCTTTCAGCGCACCTTGACTGGTAATGCGGCTAAATGGTATATAGAGTTGCCAGGGGGCAGCTTTACATCATTCGCAGACTTAGCCAATATCTTCTTGAATCACTTCCAGTTGCCTGTCCGCTATGATGCCGGAACTGAACTTCTGGCTACCTTTCGTCAGGATAAGGCAACCCACATTTCTGATCACATCCAGGAATGGAGACGGAGAAAAAGGCTCATTAAAGTCGAAATCCCTCCGGAGTACCGTCTAGAGTGGTTTTTGAAGTCTTTGCAACCCGAGATCTCCAAGGATGTCTCCATGTCTGGGGTCTATTCTGAGGAGCAAGCCATTTTCAGGGCCCAGCAATTAGAACTGATCTACTCTCAATCTGGGATCCTCCAAAAGTACTTGCCAGATGCTCAAGGATCTAAGGTTGATTTAGCTAAGCCAAAGCCAGGTCCGCACGCGGATGGTATCGTAGGGTCAGTAGACTCGACTACAGTGAACTTGTTGAATCAATTGCAACAGTTGTCATTACAAACTGCTCCTAACAACCAAGTCACAATGTCTAATCCTCAAGCCTCCCAGAATTCTTCCATTAACGCCGTCCAATCCGATAACCCCAAAGGAAATCAAAATTCTAATGGGAAAAAGAAAGGACGTGGTAAGAAGAAGAACTCGGATGGGAAGCCCGATGCAAATAAATCCGGCAACAATGCTGGTGGTGGTAAAGGTGAGTCGAGAAAGAAAGTTAAGTTCCCTTGCAAGTTATGCAGTGGGGACCATCTAACTCATCTTTGCCCTAGAATTGAAGACGCTCAGCGCTTGTTAGGACAGCAAGGGACTTCTAGTTCGCAAGCTGTGTTAACTAACCCGTTTCCCCAAGGGCAGCAACTTCTTGCTGGCGCGAATTCGAATCCTGGGACCTCCTCAGGGGGCAACCAAGAAGGGGAAAATGCATCAAATGTTTTTATGATGGGTTCAAACGTTAACGTGACTACTCGGTCATGTGATTATGGTGAAGCCGAAACATCTAAGGATAAAACGGTTCCCGGAAGTAATGACCTTCATATTGAGCGACCTCTTGTTGAGACTATGCCTAGGATACCGAAAGGTTCCGCCAAACGCGCAACGATTAACCCTAATGCTAGGGCCGCCCAAAATTACTCCATTGTGGAGGATTTGGCTCAAAGCCTGTGTGCTATGTCCGCTTTGGAAGTTCTCCAATCGTGTCCGTCTCAGAGAAGTGCTTTACTCTCCGCCATTGGAGCAGTCGATCCAGCTAACTCTTTAGTGCTCTCTTTTGACATGTCAAATGTCAAAAAGAGACTCCCTCATCATATGGCTTTTCAGGTAAAGTCAACATACCGGAAAATCAATATTTTTCGCACCGTTATAGATGAAGGAGCTTCCACATGCGTTATGTCCATGTCATGTTGGAAGGCTATTGGTTCACCTTCGGCCGTTCCTTCACCAACTGTCTTAACTGCATTTGATGGCCATTCTCACAAGCCGCATGGGATTATCCCGGCCTTTCCTATATGTTTTGGAGTAAAAGTCGTTAATATCGAAGTTGAAGTCGTAGATGCTAACCTAGACTATAATCTCCTATTAGGAAGGAACTGGGTGTACGAGATGGAAGCCGTCGTGTCGACTCTGTTTCGTGTCATTTGCTTTCCTCATGAGGGGAAAATCGTTAAGGTTGATCAATTGGACTATGCTCCAATCGATCCTCAAGCAACCTCCGACTCTACTGTTCCTTTGGTGGATAACCCTCACCCGCCGACTGAGAATTTAGGAGTAGGGATGTATTCCTCATTGATGGGTACGTTTGATCTTCCCTCTCCTTTTGCAAGAATCAATGCGATTTCATCATCCAAGGAGTCTTCTCGAGAAGAGTTTTTTCGTACTCATTATTTTTCCAACCCTTGGACCTTGCCTTCACCTACGACCACATTAGTTGAAGGACAAGTGAATGGAATGGCGTTTCCTATATCTGCAGCTGAGCTTAGATATCAGTCTATCGTAGACTCTGCAGATAACCATTCTACTCCTTTTTCCGAAGAGGAGTTAGATGGTCATGTGGCCCCAGCTTGGAGATTTGATTCTACCTCTGCCTTGGACTGCTTAGATTCGGTTATACCTTCTGAAGAAGCAATCCTCGAAGTAATGATGGGTATAGATCGACCTTGGGAAGACTTACACCATCGCTCATATTTTCTTCCTCCATTGCAGGAAGTAGAATCTAGATTCTCCGAGCTCGTTGGTAGTGATGTTTGTACGGTGTCGAACCCTTTGGCTCCAACACACACACGTGCCGAAGGTAATATGTCGGTAATTTCAAAGACGATACCTATAAACATCTCTAAGGATCCTAACATCATTGAGAATATCTTCATCGGAATTGAGTGTTCCCGTGAAGAAATTCAAATTTACACCGACCTATTCAAGGAATATCGTGATGTATTTGCTTGGTCTTACGAGGAAATGCCTGGCATTGATCCTTCTATAGTCCAACATGAGATCAAGACGTACAAAAACGCAAAACCGATTCGTCAAAGGCTTCGGCCGGTTAACCCTAGGAAAGCAACAGCTATCAAAGCTGAGGTTGAGAAGCTGCTAAGGGCGGGTTTTATATACCCTGTTCCTCTTACGGATTGGGTTTCGAATCCAGTCCCTGTGGACAAAAAGCAAGGAACAATCCACGTATGCATCGATTTTAGGGACTTAAATAAGGCTTGTCCAAAAGACAATTACCCCACGCCATTTATTGATCAGATTATAGACGAGTGTGCGGGTAATGAGATTTTCTCCTTTATGGATGGTTTCTCAGGTTATAATCAAATCTTTATTCGTCCTGAGGATCAGCATAAGACTGCCTTCATATGTCCCTGGGGTACCTTTGCATATCGAAAGATGCCCTTTGGTCTTAAAAACGCTGGAGCTACGTTTCAGCGGGCCATGTCTTACGCTTTCCACGACATCAAACATGTCATCGAAGCATACTTAGATGATCTTGCTGCTCGTTCTCGAAAGAGAACAGATCACCCTAGTCATCTTCGATTAGTGTTTGAGCGATGTCGTTTCTATAAAATCCGGTTGAATCCCAATAAGTGCGTTTTCGCGGTTACATCCGGTCGGTTGTTAGGGTTTATAGTGTCCAATGAAGGGATTCGGGTTGATCCCTTCAAGGTTGAGGCAATAGTTCAGTTGCCTCCCCCGTCCTCAATCCGTCAACTTCAAAGTCTTCAAGGGAAGGCCAATTTTTTGAGACGGTTTATAGCAAACTACGCCGAGATCACTAAAGGGTTCATGCGTTTGCTACGGAAAGGAGTTCCATTTGTGTGGGACGACTTTGCGCAGCGGTCGTTTGATGCTTTGAAAAAGGCATTAGTCTCTGCCCCGCTTCTGAGTCCACCGGATTATGGTAGAGACTTCCTTTTATATCTCGCTGCAACAGAATCTACTATTGGTATGGTTCTAGTTCAGGAAGACGATGCTCTTGTTGAGCACGTGATTTATTATCTGAGCCGAGGCTTAATAGGCCCTGAACTCCGCTATTCTCCGGTTGAGAAGTTGGCCTTGGCAACTATCCATGCTGTCCAGAGGCTCCGTCATTATATTTTGCTACGCAAAACTTTTGTCCTAGCAGCGGTCAATCCATTTCAATTTGTCCTCAGTAGGCGAGTGATTGGGGGCAAATATAACAGATGGATAGTCATTTTACAAGAATTCGACCTCGAGTTCTTGTCTGCCAAGTCTAAGAAATCTATGGTCTTCGCGGAGCTAATTTCTGAGCTTCCTTAAGGAGAGGATATTGTTTATGAGGAAAGTTTACCCGACGAACATATATTCCTCATCTCTTCACAAGACCCTTGGTATGGAGATATCATTGTTTATCTCCAGACTTCAAAGTTTCCCTCTACTTTCTCCAAGGATGAACGTCGCAAGTTACGTCACCTGGCTAAAAACTATGTTATCATTGGTGACACATTATACCATCGAGGGGTTGATTCAATTCTTCGACGTTGTTTAACCTTAGAGGAAGCGGAGTCTGTTCTTAATGATTGCCACAGTGGAGCTTGTGGTGGTCATCTATCCGGGCTTGCTACAGCCCAGCGCATCTTACGTGCCGGCTATTTTTGGCCTTCACTCTTTAAGGACTGTGTGGAAGCGGTCAAACGCTGTCACCCGTGTCAAATTTTTACTCGCAAGATGCGCGCGCATCCAGCTCCCCTTTTTCCCGTTGTCACCGTCGGTCCCTTCACTAAGTGGGGTATTGATTTTACGACTTGTAATCCGCCTTCAGCGGCGAATCACAAGTACATTATCATGGCTGTAGACTACTTCACAAAGTGGGCTGAGGCCATGCCTACTTATAAGAACGACAGTGACACGGCAGCTTTGTTTCTTTTCAATCAGGTTATCTCAAGATTCAGTATTCCAAGAGAGATTGTCACTGACCATGGCAGTCATTTCCAAAATCAGCTAATGTCCGAATTGGCTCTTAAATTAGGTTTCCGTCAGGAGCACTCGTCTCCTTAGTATCCTCAAGCCAATGGACAGGTCGAGGCGGTCAATAAAACTCTTAAGATGATACTCCAATGGACAATCGATAAAAATCGGTCCAATCGGCACATTATGTTGTATCCGGCTCTTTGGGCATACCGAACCTCCGTCAAAACGGCTACTGGTTTTACTCCTTTTCAGTTGGTTTACGGGGTGGAATCTATCTTTCCGGTCGAATGTGAAATTCCATCTCTGAAATTGGCTGTCGAGCTGCTTCCTGAGACTTCGAGTCTCGAGGAGCGCCTAGTTCACCTGGAACATCTCGATGAGCAACGTCGAGATGCCGCCACGATGAATGAGGCCCATAAGAAAAGGGTCAAAACTCAGTATGATAAGTCTGTCCGTCCTCGTGTCTTTTCTGAAGGTGACCTTGTCTTGGTCTATGACCAAGATAAGGACGCCTTGGGGGTAGGAAAATTCAAGCCTATGTGGTACGGTCCTTTCATTATCAAACGAGTCTTAGAAAAAGGATCGTATGAGTTAATTGATTTCGAAGGAAACAAGCTGGCGGAGCCCCGAAATGGGCTCTATTTAAAGAAGTATTTTGCTTAGTTTTACCAGGCAATGACTTCTTTGTATTTTATGTATATTTGTACATATATTATCGAGCGTTTTCTGATATCAGCACTTTTTGGTCTGCTTTGGCAGGTGTTGATGGATGATTTGGTTTATTTTGGGTTCGCCGATGGTGCTAGTCGGCACACTCGGAATCTTGCTTCCGCAGCTTGGGTACTTTATTACCCAACTGGTCAGTTGATGATATCGAGAGGCGTGTGTATCGGTCCTGCTTCGAACAATATGGCCGAGTATACAACTGTTATCAATTTATTATCTGAGGCAATCTCTTATGGGATCGACTCGTTGGTAGTATATCTTGATTCTCAATTGATAGTGTCTCAGTTAAATAACATTTATCGGGTTAGAGATCCATTATTATATCGCCAATATTTAAGGGTGAGGTTGTTGCAAAGATCATTTATTTACATTAATTATTTGCACATTCCAAGATCTCAAAATTGGTTAGCTGATTCTATCGCTAATCAAGCATTAGACTGGCATATCAATCATTCATCATCATAAAATCATGCATCAAAAAGTCAATATATATATATATATCGCAAAGCGTCTCGAGTGTACATATGTGTGTCCAAAAATATACCAAATTGGGACTCAAATGCCCATAATCATGTCAGGCATATCTAATGCCTCGGCTCTGGATGAGCAGCTAAATAAGTAACTATAGCATTGGCCACGCGCCGAAAGATGCGAACCCAGTCACGTGGCATCCCAACCACGTGACACTGCATATTTGGAGGAAGGTCCTCTATCTCGGCCATCGGTACTTGGCAGCTCAGTCTCGCCAAGTGTCGTTGGACGTTGTTGAGGGTCCTTTCCGCATCCGCAGCCACCTCTTCGGCTCCTCGGCCACGCTGCCCATGCCGCGGGAATCCATCTGGTCGCACGGGCCCAATGTCTGGAACATGATCATCATATTAGTCATTTGAATCTCATCAAAAAATATTTTTTAAAATTTATCATTATATTTGAAAAATCCAAAAAAAATCATATAATCATAAAAATCAAAAATCTTACCAATCTCGCCCCATGCTGCATCCGGTGGTAACACTAGATCAGGATCTCCTTGGAAATCCAGCCCAGCATAGGGGTAGTCATCTATGGCGATGATCTGTTGCTCCCACCAAGCAAAAAAGTCATCGTCGAATGCATTCCTAGGTACTTCTCCACCCCCCAGACGTTTCATCAAGTCAGCCCACCGGCCCATGCGTGGATCACGTGGACTACTGATGGGAACTGCTACCCTGGGGCGGAGTGTGGGAACCTTCTCGAAGAAGAAAGTGCATAGAATGGTTCCGTACCCAAAGTTCTTGGTCTGTCCCCTCCTGATAGAAGTAAGTTGTTCCTTCATGTTGGCAAGCAGAGGAGTACACCAGTCAAACACCGTGGTGAGACAGTCCACTGCTAGGCTCATGTTTACCCGTGAGGCCTGATGTAGTCAGGACGATCCGTTCACTCGAGCTATGGTGAACAAGATTATCCGCAGTGACAAACTCGCCACATGTGGGATAGAGATCTGGCTCCCGACCTTCCGATGACCTGGGCAGTAAATTTGAACATAGTCGTCTACACTGAGACTATTCCGGGTCCTGCCCCGAGAGTGTACTACCTCTCCCCTTTGGGAAAGGCCCGTGATAAAATATATATCTTCCACTTCTACCCTGAGTGGCATCTGATCAATCACAAAAGCTTCCTCCTCGACATCCCAATAATCAATGAGTCTCTCGAGCAGACGCACGTTTGCTTTCATATTGGGCAACTTGAAGAATTTTAACAATCCGCATCCCCGTAGGGCGTCTAATGCCTCATCATTGTCCATAACTTCATTATCTATAGCTGAGTGCTCTCTTTCACGCCATGTGAGAGTCATCCTGGAAGAAAAAATCGCTTTCATCCGTTAGTTTTTTATATAAAATTAGTTTGCTGCGCACACACGGGTTCCCTTGTATACAGTCGCGTGTAGGGCCATCGTATACGCGAGTTCTATACAGCCAACCTGCGTGTACGCCGCAGACCAATTTTTTGCAAAAGTCTAACGGTGAAACATTAATTAAACTTCCTAAAAACTATCACAATTGATTGCAAGACAAGTTAAGTGCTTACCTGGAAGTTTTCGGCAAGTTTGAACGGTTGAATAAGTCACGGGGAAGTTTGCTCTTTTTGCTCCACAATTTTTGCTCTCCAAGTCAAACGGTGAAAATGGTAAGTCCAAAATTTCTTTTTATAAGTTTTGAAAATGCAAAATTTTTTCAAAATTTTATTTTGTTTGGTTTCATGTCACTTTTAACTTGGGATCTTGGAATGTCGAGATAGGGTTGTTTTTCAGGACATTTTGGACATTTTTCGACGGTTCGAGACGGTTCCATGACTGCTGGCCCGTCATGGCAGGTATCGTGTTCTCACTGGCATATAGGTTAGGGACACCATCTTTCCGTTGCATTATGCATACTAGCCTCCATTTGACCGATACATCTGCCGTAGGGTCGACCCCATCATGTTATGGTTCGTAAGCCATTTTCACTCGCCGATTCTTTAAATCATGACATGATGGTAGAGCCATCCTTTTACATGGGCATCCTAGTTAGCACCTCACTGACATTTGTTGCCCATGCTGCTTCGTTTTGAGTAGGCTCGGGAGTCCTCTGTAGTCCCGCCATGACTTATGCGTTGAAGGCTCATTCCTCCTTGCTTCTTCGCTTCGTTCTGGCCTTATACCCTAGAGGCTCCTATGTGTGTTGAGTTGTACTTCTGCATTGCATGTTGACCATTTGCACCTTTTGGCCTATAGCCGGCTTCACTTGGACTCGTGTTTAAGCCAACTTTTGACCATGACGTCTGCAAAATCAACCTTGCATACCCTTGACTTCTGCAGCTTGACATACCCAAACCCGTGGAAGGAACTTACCTCTGAGTGTCACTGACCAGTTTTTCACCTCCCTGCATTGAGCATAGGAATGTTCCTTTCCCAGGAACTAGATCATCTGTTTCACCAACACTCGTTCTTTCCACTGTACCATAGCATTCTTTTATTCTTTTTCCGGCTTATCAGAAAAAGACAAAAAAATTAAATATTCCAAAAAGAGCGGGAACAGGGACATAATCTCCATTTATTGTTGGCAGCTAGAGTCAGTTGTGTCGCCCTTGAACAAAGCACTCAAAACAAAGTCTCCTCCGCATGGGTGGGATTTAGTTTGACTTAGGTACGCCATAACCTTGTTATCGAGTCAGTTCTCCCCCGATTGGTTATCTCTTCCAATCATATGGAGGGTTCGTTTGTGCCTCCTGCATGACGAACTTATACAGATTCATCATATGCTGCCACATAGTCACATTGAGTCGTGCTTTTGTTCAAGGGAAGTTAGCCTGAGTCGGCCTTTCTGCGGTGTCTCTTGACTCATTTTTCAGTCGGCCATCCCTGGTTGTCAGTGTCATGTCTATCATCACATCAGTTATATTGGTCCTTTACTCGTGCCGGTTTGAGAAGGTCCCCATTGACTTCTTGCTGGCGGGTCTTGTCCTTATCGACGACGACACCTTGCTCTGAGGACAGGCCTAGAGCCGCACCCTGGCCCTATTTTCATTATTGATAGGTCACCTTGTGCTCAGCATCGATCAGTATCATGGGTCTTTGACTGAGTGGTTTCCCTTGTGTTCGACATCAGCATACATTATCACACATTGGGATTCGTGCAGTACCTTGGTTTCCATTTGACCCTATTGGTGGATACCTCGCCTCTGTGTCGGCTTTCATTATTGGTTGGTTCAGCGGGTTTCTGCCGTGCGCTAGACACATCTTGTGTACGCCAGAAACGTACTTCGGTTGGGTTACTACATCTTTTTCGTCCGATTCCTTCCACATTATTGGCCTACGGGTTACACTCGCGCTAGATTGATGAAGGATGCCTTAATGCCTTCCTTCTAGCGGATCTTTCCCTATCGACTCCGACTCATTGCTCTGGGGCAAAGATCTAGAGTCCATTTGGCAGTACCTTGGGGTTTGCAGTCATTAGTGGCAGATTCCTCGCTATCGATAGTGGGAAACCATCATTGTCTCCTTATTGATAGATTCTTACAAGTGTTCGACTTCAGCTCATCTATTCACACTTGTTAGATTGTACTGGGTACCTTGACGCTCATTATCATTATCGGTGAGTAGTCTCGCGTTTGTTAACGGTATACATCAATGACCGGTAATCAAACGATTTCTCACATGGTCGACTTCAGATCATTTATTCCCATGATGTAGAAATGTACCACGGCGGTCGGTGAAGACCTCAGGTTGTATCAGCATTCATTGGTTCACTTGACAGTTGCTCCTGTTACTGCTAGTTGATACCACTCCACCTTATATGTTGCAGTCAGTCACGACGACATTCTATATGCTGGCACCTGAGTTTGCAGTGTAGTACCATCCTATTCCATCATGTTCAGTTGGTACCTTATGGGATCCATCTTTGATTTCAGTGATCCGTTGCATCTTTCAGCATCATTGACAGTCTTATATGTGATATTCAGACATGTACTTACTCATTCTGATCAGATGATCCATTATGTTTTTTCCAGTCATTTATACTTGTATACTTAGTGGATCCGCTTGTACTTGATATGCGGACATGCTTTATTTTTCCTGAGCATGGGTATGCCCGCCTCAGACAGTGTTTCTTTCTGATCTCCTTTCGGCGGCTTGGCAGGCTGAATTCTGGTGACGTCCTCCTCGGTTTTTCGGCAGCGTTCCTTTCCTTGTACTTACTTAATATATTTCGGCCATCATGTTCCCCTTCTGACCTCATACATTAGGGGGCATCTGTTATAGCTCCAAATCTCACTCTTATGGTTTGTGATGCTGCACTTATGGCCTAGGGCAACCCCTCCTTCCAGACCTGGTCCCAAAATTTAAAAAAACAGTGTTTTATTCCCTATACGCGACATTGCCCTGAGTTAAACGCGTGTACACGCGGGTCTGTCATACCCAACCCGCGTGTATCTATTAAAACACTTAAAAAAAATAATAAATTCCTCTTTTTCGGGCGGAGATCGCGGGTTTACCTGCTGGATCACCTGTTAGTGCCCGTGGCCCAACTGTTCCCAACCAACTCCTAACTAAAAAACTACTTTGGAGAGGGTATAAAAAGACATCAATGGGAAGGCCAAGGGGAGAGAGAAAGGAGAGCAAGATTATTATGCTGAGATTTTCCCTTAGACCAGGTCTGAAGTCCTTGGTGCTGTCTGTACTTCCCCCACTTTGCATAGGAAACCCTTGTTTCCATGTGTATTGGTGATCATCCATCCTTGATATCATCATTGAGTAAGACTTGGAAGGAGCTCTTGTTGGAGGCTTGAGGCTGGAACGAATCCGGGAGGAAGCTGTGCTTGGAGCCTGCTGAAGGTGTTCAGGTGATATCTTTCCATTATATGTACTTTATTTGCCTTTATATATAAAGAAACACGTCTTTGTTCCCGAAACAATCTTTCTTTATGCTTATGAGATTCTTGTTTTGAATTCTTATGCAAGTGGTTACTTAAAGGTTTTTATAACTAACTTTATTGCATAAAGATGGTTTATACATAAGTATCTGTACATGTATTGTTGTGTTCTTTGATTTGTTTGTCTTGCAGATCGAAGGAAGAAGAAGGGAACTCCAAGAAGGGTTTGGACCCTAAAGGCCTTCTCAAACGTAGGACCTTAGGTACGTACCCTTAAACGTTAGAATTTGCTTAAAAGTAAAAATGATGGCTGTGTGTGTGTGTTTCTTTGAATAAGCAATTTTTAGTCTGGTAGAGTCTTAGCCCAAAGGACCCTAGGGGTACTTTCCCTTCAACTAGGGACCCTTTGGATGATGGGAATTTTGTTGGGGTCCACCTGCAGTCCTTGTTGAGATATTGCATGACCTAGCACAGTCCCTTCAGTCATCAAAAATTCACATTTTTCTAGACTGAGTGATAGGTTCATCTCAATACACTTATCTAGAACTTTTCCTAGGTTAGATAAAGCTTCCTGAAATTCAGAGCCATATGGAGTAAAATCATCCATGTATATTTCTACTGCGTCATGAACTAGTTCAGAAAATATACTAAATATCGCTCTTTGGAAAGTGGTTGGAGCATTACACAAACCAAAAGGAAGGACCCAATATGCAAAGGTACCCCAAGGACAAGTGAAAGTGGTCTTATCTTGGTCTTCCAGGCTAATTTGAATCTGATTGTACCCGCTAAACCCATCTAGGAAAGAGAAAAACTTTTACCTGGCCAGACTGTCTAACACTTGATCTATGAAAGGTAAAGGAAAATGGTCCTTTTTAGTGGCTTTGTTCAATTCCTCATAGTCGACATAGATTCTCCACTTACCATTTTTCTTTGGCACTAGCACCAAAGAAGAGACCCATTCATTGTCATAAATGGGATAGATGAATCCCGCATCAAGCAATTTCTGCAGCTCTTCCTCAACAATATCTTTAAGTGCTTGATTCATCCTCCTTTGAGGTTGCTTGACTGGTTTGCAATCTTCCTTCATGTATATATGATGAGTACATAATAAATGGTGCACTCCCTTCATCTCCTTATAATTTCGGGCGAAGGCATCTAGATGTTATCTCAGTATGCTGCATATCTCCCTCTCCTAGGAAGTAGATAGGGATGGATTGATTTTCAAGGTTCTTCATGGGTCGAACTCTACATTTTTAACACAGAGAGGAATGGGGTCGGCCACACAAAGATAATTGAGGGGTTGTTTTGGGTTTCTCTTACTATGTCTTCTAATGGTGATGCACTGGGAGATGGATTCTGAATCAAATTTTCAATCATATCATCCTCATCTTGCGGTTTTTCTCTTGTGGCAACTTCCAATGCACAAAGTGGTGCAGAATAAACTTCATCCTCGTCCTCCTCCTCCAACCAGAGAGGTAGATCATGTTCTAGCAAGGTTTGGGCAGGAGGATATAGGGTTAACTACTTGGACATGTGCCTGTTCTTTATGGTCATGTTCCCAACTCGACAGCTGATATAGGCATCGGTTGTAGCCAACCAGGGTCTTCCTAGAATGAGAGGATACCCAGTGAGCTTTGCCTTTGGCTGGAGAACTAAGAAATCAATAGGGTACTCCCAAGAATCAACAGAGACCATCACATCTTAAGCAATCCCCTCAGGGGTCATGGTGGAGTAGTCTGTTAGCTGTAACACTGTCATGATCTTCCTCAAGGAGCCCTAGAGGTTAAGTTTGAGCATTGTGTCCTTTGTCATCACATTAATGGTAGCTCCCAGATCAATCAAGATATGTGGGACCATTGTGCCATTGATGTGGACATCAACTACTGGGCTTCCAGGGTCCAGATATTTTGGACAGATTAACTGCCCCAACATTAGGTTGGATAGTTGTCCTATGACATTGATGGTTGGGGTATCTCTCTTGTGCCTTCCTGGATGCCTAAATAACTTCTGTTTGATCAACCTATTGTAGATAGGCACATAATTTATGGCTTGGAGAAGTGGTATCTTCACACATAAATGTTTCAATTCTCCCAAGAGTTCAGTCTCTTATGGGGTAGGTTGGATTGTCATGGATAGTCTCTTAGGAAAGGGTGAATTTTCTTTAGGTTCACTTTCCTCTTTATCTTCCTCAACCTCCCTGGGTGGAGGTTGGCTATCTGGGAGAACTTTCCAGATCGGAAGTTGATTTCTTGAATCTCCACAGCATAAGTTGGGCATAATGGTTCCCCACTATACACTTGCTGAGCCTTTCTGTTGTTCGAGTTCGGATTTGGCTGGGCAAGCATTTGGGGTTACCTTGGTGGAGTAGAAGGTAATAGTTGTGGTTGGGTAGGTGGTGGAGGCAGAAGAATGGGAAGAGAGTTGTATTGGGGCCTCCACCCCTGATGAGATGCATTCCACTGAGGTTGTGGCTAAGCATAGGGTTAAAATGAATGAGTGGTTGGTTGGCCATGATATTGAGATGTGAAGGACCAAAGAGGAGGTGTGGACTAGGAAGGATGAGCAGGGGGACCCCAAGAAGGTATGGAGGTGACTTGGTTGGAGTTGTAGTATGCCTAAGTTGTCCCTTGCATCCCCTGCTAGTATGGTCTAGGTCCAGGCGGCCTTCTTTGGTTTATGTAATAGATTTGTTCAGTGCCTCCTTCGGCACCTTGGTATACAGGTTTAAGTCGGGGCAATGAAGGGCAGTTATCTGTAGAATGATTTTATTCACACACTGAACAGAACTCTATGGAGTTCAATGGGCAATCATTCCTAGGATGCCTCCTGGTGCATCTAGAGAAAAAAATGGACAAAAACACATATTTCATTAAATTTGGAATTAAACATTGAATCTAGAATTTCAAAAGGACCAAAAAATTGAATTATAGTGATGTCCTTGTAATAAACATTTTCCAATTTTAATGAAATATGTGTTCAAAACCCTCTATGCTTCTTCTTGTTTCCTTTTGATATGTAAGGTATCCATTTTCATGGCAAGAGTCTACAACATCTCACTCTTGAAATCTTCCAGCATGCTTCCAATTTCCCCTTTTATGGATGAATTGGAATAAGAGGTACTGGCTATGGGTTGACTCCCCCTACCTTTCTTTCTGGCTGCTCTAGAATGGTTTCTAAAAAAATTCTTTATGTCCTCATAGGATAGTTGGTAGATGTCTCCCTCGGCCAGTAGATGGTGGGTGTCTAAAATGTCTTCCTAGATTCCCCTGAGCATGATCCGGATTTAAACAAGAACGCAACAAATCACAGAGATAACCATATACACAAAGATGCAGCGGAAATAATACTTCATTTCATTAATGGAAAATACTGAAATATGCTTACAACTAGAAATGGAAATAAACCAGCTAGGGCGATGGTAGCTTATCTCTGAGAAGAGATGTGATGGCTACATGCCTCTGAACTGTGTTACAATGAGGCTCGAAGGCCTATTTATTGTTGAGAAACAATGGAGAACCCTTAACATTCCAAAACCTAACCCTAGGAGATGAAACGCCAAACTGTGGGCCCTGTTTGGGGGTAAATTGGTACATCAACTTCCCGGGGTCGTAACTTTGGCATATGATCTCCGTTTGACGCGTACAATAGCTCATTAGAAAGATATATCTGAGCACTATCATTGTTGGAACGGGCAACATCGGTCCATTCCATGGACCCATGTTGCCCCTGGATTCCCCAAAAAACGTCGTTTAGGGCCTCAAAATGGCTCTCGAAGTTCAGGACCCGAAAAACTGCTAAAAATAGTAAGTTGTGCTACAATTAAGGAAACTGAAAATGCTGAGAAAGACAATGGTGGGGGTCCAGGTGGACTTGGCAGGTGGCCAATATCCACCTGGATCATTCCTCCCCCCTTAGGAAGCAATGGTCCCCATTGCGTTGAGCTCCTCCATGAGATGAGGAAACTTCTGCTGAACTTGTTCCCTGGTGAGCCACTTGCCCTGCTGAAGGAGTTGGCCTACTTTGACAACTCGATACAGTTGGATATTCTGTTGGCGAGTGTTCTTGATCTGTGTGTCCATGATCTGATTAGTTGCAGCTTGTTCCATGCAATCTGGATTTAATTCTGTGGGTTTGAGCTGTTCTGCAATGTCGGATGTGTCTAGCAATGGTGGAAAGTATGGCCGAAGGCGGTCCACATTGAACACTGGGTGTAGGCCAAGGAATGGGGGAATGCTGAGCTCAAATGTATTGTCTCCCATAGCCTTATTAATGGTGTAAGGACCATATCGGAGTGGTTTCAATTTCCGATAGGCTCTAGTAAGGCATTCCTTTTGCAAATGCACCCAGACTTTGTCGCCCACCTGAAACTTGTGTGGCACCCGGTGTTGATCATGTCGCTGCTTGTACTTGGCATTTGATTTCTAAAGAATGTCATGCACCTGCTGGCGAATATGTTGGATGCGCTCAATGAAGCTGGTGGCCTTATCTGTTTCGGACTGGACATGAGCTGAATTCATGTGAGTAGCTGCAAGGGGCATGGCCACATCAATGGGGCATAGTGGCTGGAATCCAAAACCCACCTGAAAAGGGCTATTGCCAGTGGAGCTGTGAAGAGCTCGGTTGTAGCTGTGCTGAACATAGGGCAGGCTCTCGTCCCATGTGCGTGGATGCTTTGAGTTATACATGCGCAGAATGTGCACAATCATCCTGTTGACAACCTCTATCTGGCCATCAGTTTGAGGATGGAAGGCTGTGGACTTCGTGAGTTTGGTGTCCAGCATTGACCAGAGACTGGACCAAAATGTGCTGAGAAATTGACTGTCCCGATCTGAGATGATAGACTGTGGGATCCTAAAGTGCACCCACACTCGTTCAAAGAAGAGTTTAGCAGTGGCTTCTGCTGTGATATTCTTCTTGTAGGCCATCATAATGGCCATCTTCGAGAACCTGTCGACGACCACAAAAACATAGTCATTTCCATGCTTAGTGGAAGGAAGGCCTGACATGTAATCCATGGAGATGGATTCCCAAGGTCGACTAGGGGTAGGCAACAGGGTATAGAGGCCGTGCTTCTTAATGGTCGGTTTGGCAATGGCACAGGCAGTACATGATCGGATGTACTTCCCAACATCCTGTCGAAGATTCGGCCAATAGAAATAATTTTGAAGTACTGCCATTGTTTTCTCGACCCCGAAATGCCCAGCAGCCCGACTGTAGTGTGCTTCCCAAATCATCTTGGCACGCTCGCTTGAAGGAACATAAAGGTGACCGAGGTGGCATAATAGGGCGTCCTGGAGGTGAAAATCTGCAACATGTCGACCCTCCAAGAGTGTCTGGTATGTGTGGCCGAATTCTGGGTCGCTTTTGTAGAGAAGTGGCCAATCAGAAGTCTCGTGCCCACAAGAGTTGAGCACGGTGGTTAGTGCCATGATCGGTGGCCGACTGAGGCAATCTGCAACATTATTGGTGCTGCCCTTTTTATACTTGATATTCAAGTGAAACTGTTGCAGGTATGTAGACCACTTCTGATGGCGATCATTCTACAATTTCCCTTGGGTCTGTATGAACTGCAGAGGTCGGTGGTCTGTGTGGATGACCGTTTCCTTCCCCAAAATGTAATGCTTCCATTGTCGGCAGGCCTGTACAATGGAATACATCTCTTTATCATAAGTGGGGTACTTCCGGACTGTGTCTGAAAGTGTTTCACTGTGATATGCCACTGGATGTCCATGTTGAGTAAGGACTGCCCCAATAGCATAGTCAGAGGTATCTGTCTCGACCTCAAATGGTTGTTGTAAATCTGGTAACGCGAGCACTGGTGCCGTGTAGAGGCGATCCTTCAATTCCCTAAATGCCTTCTGTTGAGATTCAGACCAAAAGAATATTGCTTTCGCCCCGCCCTTGGTGACTTGACTCAAGGGCCAAGAAATATGAGAAAACCCCAACACAAACCTGCGGTAGAAGTTGGCAAGACCTAGAAAGCTGCGGAGCTCTGTTAGAGTGGTTGGAGAGGGCCAATCCCGAATGACTTGGATCTTGGCTGGATCGACATGCACCCCCTGTTCATCAATGATGTATCCCAGATACTGAACCTGGGTCATGCCAAAAGTGCATTTCTCCAAATTGGCACATAGCTTGTGTTGCCGCAGTGTTTGGAGAACCTATCGGATGTGGTGGAGGTGCTCTTCCCAACTCTGGCTGAAGATCAGAATGTCATCCAAGTATACTACTACAAAGGAGTTGGTGAATGGCCGCAAGATGTCATCCATTAGCCTCATAAAGGTTGCAGGAGCATTCGTTAATCCGAAAGGCATGACCAACCATTCGAAGAGGCCCTCCTTGGATTTGAAGGCAGTCCTCCACACATCGGAGGGTTCGATTGGTACCTGGTGATATCCTGACTTCAGATCGATCTTGCTGAAATATTTCGCCCCCTTTAGTTGGTCTAGGAGGTCATCAATCCACGGGATCGGGTACCTATTATGGACAGTGATCTTGTTCAGCGCCCGATAGTCAATACAGAGTCTCCACGTCCCATCCTTCTTCTGTACCAACACGATCGGGCTCCCACAGGGCGATGAACTCAGACGGATGTGACCTTTCTGCAGGAGCTCCTGAATCTGCCTCTTGATTTCATTGTTCTCAAGAATGGAGTGCCGATAAATTGGTCCATTGGGTAGCGGCGCACCTGGGGTCAGATCGATGGAGTGCTTGACCTGACAGTGCAGAGGAACCCCTACCGGGGAGGTGAGGATGTCCTCGTACTCCTCCACAACCTTGTCCATCTGTAGTTGTCGTGCAGAGGGACCCCGTTTGGAGGCCGCGACCACTGTCTTCTTCTTTCCTTGAGGGTGTATCATCAGGAAAACAAATTTCCTGGTTTTGGAAATGATCTTACTGCATTGTTTTGCAGTAATCAAAGAGATGGCGGCAGGTGGTGCTACCTCTGGTATCCTGAACAACTTATTTCCCAATGTAATAATAACAGCACGGGGCCTTGATTCATACATAACATGTTGCTTCCACAAGTATGGTTGTCCTAGTAATACATCACAAACTTCAAGGGGAGCAATGTCACACAATACCTCATCCGTGAAGGGCTTGATGTTGTATGGAAGGCGACACTGCTGGCTCACGCGAAGATCTCGTCCTTGGTGAAGCCACCCAATGGTGTATGGTTGTGGATGTGCTGTGGTCGGTAAGCCCAACCGCTTCACGACCTCTGCCGAAATGAGGTTCTTTTGACTCCCGCTATCAACAATGAACTGTATCGGGGAGCCCTTTACCCACATCTGGGAGTGGAAGAGACGCTCCTCCTCCTCTGGATCTTCGGGTTCATTTTTCTGGATCTTTGCGGTAGCAACAGTGGCGCTGAGATCCGCATCAATGATCTGCTTCCCTTTTTCATACCCCTTATCGGGTTCTGACTCAGAGTTGGAACATGCATCTGATTCTGAAACCTTTAGCTCAGCCACCAGTGACTGCTTGGCCCGACACTCACTTGTGTTGTGAGTGGAGCTCTTATGGAACTCGCACCATTTTCTAGTGTCCTTTCTCGGCTTCGCGGCACTGTTCTTTGCTTGCGGCTTCGGCTGGTTGTCTTGGGTTGTCCCGCCTTGGCTTTGTCCTTTGTTCTGTGGTTTAGGGGCACCTTTCCCCTGCTTTGGATTCGCAGATCCAAAGTCTCGCTTCTTTTGTTTAAACTTCTGCTCGACCTTGACGGCATATCGGTATGCTGCACCGAGCGAGGGGATGTTTAGGAATTGTATTTCTTCCTGGATGTACTTGTGCAGGCAGCCACGGTATTTGAGTATCAAATGTTGCTCTGAATCCTTGATACCCAACTTTGTGTGAAGGGTATGGAAAAGATTGGTGAACTCCGGCACGTCTTGGTCCCTTCCCTACCGCAGCGTGGTCCACTTTATGTATTCATCCTCATAGCTTCCGACAGGGTAGTACTGCTCCTTGATGGCATCCCGGAACGAATCCCAGGTGGGTGCGGCTGAAAATAGTGAGCCAGTACTTTCCTCCTTCTGCTCGCAGTAGGTTTCCCACCAGTCCTTGACGTGGGGGGCTGCTTTGAGAAGAGCAAAAACAATCTTGTCCCGACTCGAAAATTCATGAACAGAAAAATAACCCTCTAGCAGATTTAACCATTTATCTACGGCATCTGCGTCTATCTGACCCTCGAATATGGGGATTTCAAAATTAACTTGTACCTTAAAGGGTGTGGCGTTTCCAGAGTAGCTGCTGGAAGCCGATGCGTTGCTTCTGGGTAGCCGCTGAAGGATCTGGGCAAAGCTGTCCATCATCGCGTTCCGTTGTCGCTCGAGGGCTTCTTCGAGCAAGATTTTGATGGGATCTCCTGCCCCCTCGTCTTTCTTCTCGTCCGCCATGGGAGGCCGTCAGGATTTGCGAGGCTGGTCTTGCAAAGTTTCAACCAGTTCAAGCCCTAACTCCTTATATCCCGACCTTGTTGGGGACATGCAAAGAAAAACAGAGAAAAAGCAGACCGCTCTGA
The DNA here is from genome assembly GCA_031772625.1 of Pinus tabuliformis. Taxonomy (NCBI): domain Eukaryota; kingdom Viridiplantae; phylum Streptophyta; class Pinopsida; order Pinales; family Pinaceae; genus Pinus; species Pinus tabuliformis. The sequence goes on from CM062816.1 coordinate 1,770,361,750, forward strand.
TACCACTGATCCGGATTTAAACAAGAACGCAACAAATCACAGAGATAACCATATACACAAAGATGCAGCGGAAATAATACTTCATTTCATTAATGGAAAATACTGAAATATGCTTACAACCAGAAATGGAAATAAACTAGCTAGGGCGATGGTAGCTTATCTATGAGAAGAGATGTGATGGCTACATGCCTATGAAATGTGTTACAATGAGGCTCGAAGGCCTATTTATTGTTGAGAAACAATGGAGAACCCTTAACATTCCAAAACCTAACCCTAGGAGATGAAACGCCAAACTGTGGGCCCCGTTTGGGGGTAAATTGGTACATCAACTTCCCGGGGTCGTAACTTTGGCATATGATCTTCGTTTGACGCGTACAATAGCTCATTAGACCCATGTTGCCCTTGGATTCCCCAAAAAATGTCGTTTAGGGCCTCAAAACGGCTCCGGAAGTTCAGGACCCGAAAAACTGCTAAAAATAGTAAGTTGTGCTACAATTAAGGAAACTGAACATGCTGAGAAAGAAAATGGTGGGGGTCCAGGTGGACTTGGCAGGTGGCCACCAATATCCACCTGGATCAGAGCAGGACCAACTTCAGAGACTCAGGGTCAAGTGTACACCCGGCCCTTTTGTAATTGAGCTGGAACCTCTCTTTGTAGTCTTCCAGGGACTCATCACTTCCCATGGTCATTCAGAAGATTTCTTCTTTAGTATCTTTTGACCTACAATAGTCTTGATACTTGTTGTTAAAGGCTTGCTGCATCTGAGCCCAAGTTGTGATGCTATTGCCAGGTAATCCCATGAACCAGCACAATGCTGCGTCCTTGAGAGTAGAAGGGAATAGTTTCAACTTTTGCTCGTCTTCTGCATAGTCATAAGTTTGATAGATGACAGCAAACTCAAACAAGAAGGTGTCAGGATCTTCTGTATTCAGACCATGGAAGTGAGGTAGGGCTAAAGGACTTATATTGTTCATTTTGGTGTCCCCATTAGTCTCCCGAATGGGAAAGGTACCCTCTATTCTTTCTCCATTTCCCCTAGCATTTCTTTTTTCATCCTTTGGCTCTAGAGGAATGGTTTCTTCTTCTTCTTCCCCTATAGGTTCTTCAAATATGACTAGTTGTTCACCTAAGGGTTCTTCTTGATTGCAGCCACCAAATAAGAGAGAAGGTTGGCTATGTGAAGCAGTGGGCGTGTTGAGCAAAAATTTTCCTAAGTTATCTCTATTCCTACGAGGCATGAAAGAAAATCTTTTTGGTTGGTTTTTTTTTCTTTTTCCCTACACTGATAGTACCTGGAGAAATTGAAATTGTGATTGAAAAGAACAAATTGCAACTAGCTGAAATGAACTTACTGAATGGAAATTTTCAGAATTGAAAAGGAAAGAAAGGAAATGTAGAACTGAAAGAAAAGAAATGACTAGTCTACTTTTTCTAAAATGAAATTTGCAGAATTGAAAAGGAAAGCAAGGAAATGCAGAAGTTGAAAGAAAAGAAATGACTAGTCTACTTTTGCTTAAATAAACTATTAGCAGAATGTTGCAAGAAGAAATAGAAGAAAGCAGTAATCACATAATACTCTAACACTTCCCTAGAAACGACGCCAAAAAAGGTGGTCAGCACCAATATTGCAGCAAGAATGCTGCAACTCCTGGGCTGACAACTTTACTTTCATCAACCCGGTAGTTCGTAACAAACTTGGAAGTGTCGGTGCCGTATGCACAAGTACTAGTTCTCACTGCAGGTTGTCACTTGGTCAGCCAGCGCGAGATCACTAGGAGCTCAAGCTGACTTCTATAGGTTTCAGAAGAAGCTCTACGTGTGATGAAAGGAAAGAAAGATTACTCTACAGAAGCTATTCCAATTGCAGAAAGGAAAAAGACTGGAATGTGAAGCAAAACCTAGTAAATCCTAATTAGCAAGCTAATTTTATTTTTGCCAAAAACACTATGAAAACCATGAAATAAATGCCATTACCTACTCAAGAAAGTAAACAACATCTAACCATGCTATTTCTGGAAGTAAATAAGCAAAAAACATATTTTTGGATTTTTATGTGTTTTTATGTGAATTTAATCATGCATCTAATTTATTGTGTGTGAGTGTGGCAGCGAACAGGTGGCATTAGAGGGTAGTTTTGGAGCTTGGGAGGATGTAAGATGGTGTGGATGGGTCCTAGGAGGTCTTAGGTGGCCTTCTGGAGGCTTTTCCCACACTCGGCCTTCAAAAGAAAGCCTACAGGAAAAACTACAGGAGGACACAGGGAAACTACAGGAGGAGGCCGAGAGAAATTTCCGCTATTTTTAGAGTGTTATAGTGGTTGGAAAAGGTGGATGAAGGTTGGGGTGAGGTGTTAGGGTGCCTAAGGTCTACTATGAACCACCAGGAGAGAGAAAGATGATTGGGTTTGCTCAAGGAGAGAGGAAGAAGTTCTATGAAAAATGCAGTAAACTAGGGCATAATTGAGGTGAGATTTGGGAGAACTGTAGGGCATGGATCAGATGGAGGGTGTGATTGCTGGTAAGCTAGCCTACTGCTGGAAGAGATCTGCTACATAGAAACTGACAGTAAACCAAGAAGATCAAGCAAACAATGAAATGAGTGCATCTAGAAAAAACAGAGTTTTGCATTAAAATGGCCTAAACTATAATGTATGAGAGGAAACGCTAAGAAATGTTGCAATAAAGGAAAGCATGAAAGAGGAATATTGCAAATCAGGAAGTGAACATGATAAAGGATATCTGAAGCAAAGCAAAACTGGACTATTAACCTACGAAAGAGCTGCAAACACTAGAAGTTCTATGAATGAGGAAAATCTGTGTTTTTGGGGAAGCAAGAGAGTCTTTGCCTCAAATCATGGTCCCAGAGGGAGGAAGAGAGGCGAAGGCACTATTGCTAGCCTTTTGAATCTTTTTTGATCACTACTTAACCTGCTATAGAAAGCATAAATGGAAGCAAGCTACTAACTCATCAAAAGCACCCTATTCTTAACCATAAGGAAAATACATCTAACAACAAATTAATCTACAAACTGAAGTAAAGCGTACAAATACAGGTAAAGAGAAGCTTTGTTGCTTGGATTGGGCACTAACCCAAGAGCTTCAGCCCTCTGAGATAACTCAGTGATAGCTCAAAAAGGATTCCATCTTCATTATCAAAACAATAGCAAGATTACATAAAACTGTCACAAAATAATAAGCTCGAAATTTGAGTAGAGTTTACATAAGCAAAAAAAATCTGACCCTAGTGAGGCCCTAGGCCTCTCTACTTATACATCTAAAGCTACCAACAACTTCCTTAAAATCAGGGAGGCTTGGCTCCCAAAACTCAAGATAACTCTCAATCATCTTCCACTTGCTCAGCTGCCTTCTAGTGCATGATTCGACTGCTTGTACTCCAAGCTGAATGAAGGGGAATTCAAAGTGAGGAGTAATAATTGAGGGGCATTCCCTCCTATAAGTCCTCTCCTTTGTCCACTTCGAGTTAATACTGCAATTTGACCACTGGATCCTTGACTTTGACCTTGAAATCCATCAATAATCTGCATTAAATACATGTTAGACCACATGGCATAATAACTAACTCAACTCACCCTATAAGCATAAATATAATTATAAAATCATATAATAAGCTAAGAGAATTGTTGATTTGACTAGGTTAGGAGGTAAAATGAGTCCATATAATTACCCATTTATGAGGCTCATCACAAACCTGCAAATGACTCCTTCCAAAAATTGGAAGTGAACTTCGCATCTTTGTTAGATACAATCTTCTTAGGAACGCCATGCAATAGTACAATGTCCCTGATGAAAATTTGAGCTACCTCACTAGTTGAATCCATAGACTTAACTATAATGAAATTAGCTACCTTACTTAACATGTCAACCACAACCATGATGGAATCATGCTTCTTTGATGTCCTTGGAAAACTTGTAATGAAATCCATGGAAATGACCTCCCATTTCCACTCTGGAATTGGAATCAGCTGCAATAGACCACATTGATGATTACACTTTTCTTTTATCTACTGATGATCCAAACATCTCGCAACAAACTCAACCACCTCTTTCTTCAAGTTCGTCTAATGATAAAACTTCTTAATTACTGTCAAAGACTTCTAATATCTCAGGTGACCTAAATATGACTTGACATGAAAGTCCCTCAAGATAATCTTCTTGAGATCACTATCATCTGGTACATAAATCTTGTTGTTGAATCTAACCAAGCCATATGTTGTGATATGATATTCCTCTCACCCTTCTGCTATAACCTGTGCCTCAGTTGCTGATACCTGTCATCATGGTGTCCTGCGTGTAAGATCTGCTCTTGCAAGTTTGTCCCATAATGACTCATTGTTGCAATTTGATTCACCTAAACTCTCTTATTGAGAGCATATGCAATGTTGTTCTCCTTTGCCTTGATTTACTTGATCTTGAAATCAAAATCATTGAGAGTAGCTAACCATATAGCTTGCCTGACATTCAGATTAGACTGCTCAAACAAGTACCTCATCCCACTGTGAACACTCATCAATACAAACCTCATGTTAAGAAGATAATGTCTCGAAATATTTAATGCATGAATAATAGTTTCCAAATCGAGATCATGCATCACATAGTTCTATTTGTGTTCATTCATCTTACTTGAATCATATCATACCACCTGTCCTTCCTGCATCAAGACTCCACCAAGTCCTCTCTTAAAAGCATCTATACATACCACAGACTCTTTATATGGATCTCTAATCTCCAAGACCAGAGCATTTGTAAGAAAATGCTTCAACTGTCCAAAACTACTTGTGCACTCCTCTTTCAATTCAAACTTCTTCGCTTTTTGGTGAAAGGATGTATTTGGATAGGAAATTCGTGAGAAGTTCCAGGTGAACCTCTTGGAGTAACTTTCTAGTCTCATTAATTATCTGACCTCATCCACATTCCTAGGAGCTTCCCACTCCATGATAGCGCTGATATTTTTTGGGTCCATTGTTATACCTTCCTTGTAAACATGTCCCAAGTAATGAACTTCCATCTGAAAGAAATTGAACTTGCTAAGCTTGGCATACAATTGATGCTCTCTTAGCAATATTAACACTATTGCCAAGTCTTCTACGTGCTCTGCCTCATTCTTAGAACACATCAATATGTCATTAATGAATAGTATCACAAACTTGTCCAGATAAGGAAGAAACACACTATTCATCAAGCACATGAAAGTAGTTGGAACATTATTAAGACCAAACAAAACTTCTACAAAATCATAATTCCCTTACCTGGTGCGGAATGAAATCTTGTATATGTACTCTTCCTTGATGTGTACCTGATGATATCCTGATCTTAAGTCAATATTTGAGAACATTGTTGTTCCTTTCAACTGATCAAACAAGTCATCAATTCGTGGCAATGGGTACCTATTCTTGATAGTTTCCTTGTTCAACTTCCTGTAGTCAATGCACAACCTAAGAGTACCGTCCTTCTTCTTCAGAAACAAAACTAGTGCACCCAAAGGTGACACAATTGGCCTAATGTATCATTTATCAAGAATTTCCTTAAGCTTCAACTTCAATTCCAATAATTTTGGATTTCTCATTATGTAAGGTTCCTTTGAAGTTGGTGTTGATCTTGGTACCAAATCAATAGAAAAGTCAACTTACCTATGAGGTGGTAACTCTGAAATCTCTGCTAGAAATACATCATGAAAAAACTGCAAAACCAAATACCTCTTCAAGTCTTCAAAATCCTCTTCAAGACTTCAAAATAATCAACATTCTTCCTTTTGTCACTAGTATATGAATTGCAAATAATACACATCCTTTCCTACAACAATGTTTTTCATGCATAGTTGTAACCATTATTACTAATGTAGGATTCTTCTTACCCTGCAAGATTCTTCTCTCTCCGTCATCATCCAGGCACTCAATAGCTTTCTCGTAGAAATCTACATTAGTCCTGTGAAGGTACAACCAATCCATACCCAAAATCATATTGTAAGAACCCATATGTGATGTGTTGATGTAGGCATACCATTTAGCTCAAATGCAAAATCTCTCATTCAATGATGAACTCTTTTCTTGGTCCCTATAGCCAACTGCACCAAATAGTACTCTGTATGCACTTCTTTACTGAAGCCACACTTATTTGTTGGGTTAGGATTAGCATAACTATAAGTAGATCTAGGATCAATCAAAATGGAAACAACTCAATCACAAAGTGTCATAGATCTGACCTACAAATATATGATAATGCAAATATACCCAAGAAATAACAAGATAGAAACAGATAGAAATTCTTCAGTTTATTAATCAAAACCCTTGAGGTAGGGTAACACCATGCAATCACTCCTTAAGGAAGGAGAACACTCCACAATTCATGTGATTTTTCATACAATATTCCTTGACACCTCTCAATGGGAAGTCTCTAGCCTCTATATAGAATTCATACATACAATACCATGGGTCATTACCATGGTTCTATCAATACCATACATCTAATACCATGGGCTTATCACATTATTGCTAAATACTTGTGGTCCCTTACATGATGCGGGTTAACCACTTTATTTATTAACTATTGTCCATCCCATTATTACATTATTCCCTTGGGTATCTCCCTCTGTACTCCATTCTACCCCCCCTAAGTATACTACATTCTGTTAGCCTCTTGCGCAGTAGGTTACTCATCTTTCATGATCGACATTTTTACATGCCAAATATGTCGTACTATGCATACTGCAATGCTCCATATTTGCTAACAGAAGCCAAAGAAGTGACCATGAGAGTGTGCTAGCCTAAATGCCCCTGCTGTGTTCCTAATTTTGATGTGTTGATCCATTTTTGATGAGCTTTCCTCCCTGCCGATGCGATATCGCTATCGGGAGCCCTCCATATTGCAATTTCCCATTTAACCGCATATATCTTGTTTTACCGCATAAACCTAAGTTTTTCATAAAACTTAAGTTTATCGCAAAAACCCCGCATTTTCATATATCGTAGGCCTTATCACAATTGCCCCGATGGTAAAGCGCCGATATGATCATAGCCGCCAATCGTCCCGCCCAGATCAACAACTCTGATCATTTCGGCGATCGCACATATGTAAATCCCATGTCCCCGCCGATTGCCGAAAAGCCGAGTTGATCTCAGCCGTCCATCGGGCCCGCTCATCCAACGGGTCATATTGATTCGCAACACTCCTATATATGGCTCCAACCAGTGGAGCCGAAATATTAAAAGCAGGCCTATAAGCAGTTCGGGTCCGCCCTCTATATCGCTCGTCGGAGGTTTTTTGTGTTTGGACCGCCGATCACCGATTTAGCGCCAGCAGTTGGATCGGCCTGCACCGGATCCAACAACCAGGATTTAATTCTTGCTATAGTGTCGCTCCTGCTCCAAATTTTTACGATTTTTGCATAGAAATGAGTCTTTTTGTGTAAAAGGAAAAGGTGGCATTTTTCATATTTTCACATATATGCCTGTACGCGCTCCCGATAAGGGAAATCATGCATCCGTAAGCCATTTTGGATCGCTCCAAAGCCCATTTTTTCTTCAGAAAGCCAGCCTCGGCCTCAACACAGTTAGCAGCTTACAGATCCTCCTCTGTTTGGCAGTTTTCTCCAGATTAAGCATTATTTGGATCGGCCAGCGCCGATAGCATCCCTAAGGCCACGGAAATCATTGCAGCAGTTATTTTTGCCTTGAAAGGGCAGAAAAAGGGGCGATTAGACAGCTAAAGAGTATCATTGGAGATCTTCCAAAGCCGATGAAATCAAAAGGCCCCGACAAAGTCAGCAAAGCATCATTTGAGCCATAAAGGCTCACCAACTCACAGTTTTTTCCATTTAAGGCAGCAGGACTACTTGAAAGCACAAATAAAGGATTTCAAAGTAGATTTATTGCAAAAACAATGTATGAAGCCGCATTTTGGAGCGGTGCTGCTGAGCCCCACGCACAGTTAATACACAGAGGACAGCGACTGGCTCAAGGCCACATTGCATTCATTTTTGGGGCTGCAGGACCATGCGCAGCCCTAAAGAGCCATTTTGATGAGGCTGCTCCCTCATGAACACCTGTTATGAGATATTTTCTTCATTTATTTCCAGCAACTTAGCATTAGAAATAGTTATTGCCACAGATCTCTTTGGGATCTGTTTTGCTAGATATTTTTCAGTGATTTCCCCTTGACACCTGTTCAAGGACCAGTTTGTAATTATTTTCCTATTTAAACAACCCTATGAACCATTGTAAAGGGTTGGTTGGTGAATGTACTCCAAGAGAGACCCGCTCTGTATCTGATATGTTTTACTTAATCAAAGATTTCTGAAAGCTTGGAGAATGGACTGTTTGATGTGTTGTTAATGGTTTTGAAGAGTGAATGATGGAATTCTTGTGCTGCTATATGAATCAATAAGTGTTTCTTACCTCTGTTATTTCAATTTCATATATGCTCAAGTCACAGAACAAAGGATTGGTTTAGAATTTGCTTAGCTGCACTCTATGCTCAGTTTCTGTGGCTTTTTAATGTTTTCCTCTTGATTTAGGCATAAATATGAATTCCTTTATGGCTCATGTTTGATCTATTTCACATATGAATGACTGTTATCTAGGAATTCTTAGCTGCTCCTAGATAGAGCTCATTCATCTTCCCTCTGCTAACCTGATTGAGAGATTCTTTGTTGCCTCTCATTCCTTAGCCTTCAATCCATCTCCATTTAGCTTGAGTATTGTTTCATGAACAGCTACCTTGCTCCTCATTCCTCTTGTGACCAAGAAAACGCATCAGCAGTCTTACTCCATGACTCCATGCCTAATGGTTTGAAACTTATCACACTATGCATTACCTCTCTACTTGAAACCATCCTCCTTCCCACCAAAACACAAACAAAACCCCTTGTACTCAATAACTAGCCTAATATCATCCTCAACAAAGCTAAATCATATAGAGAGAGCCCTCTCTGACTGCAGGTGGGCTAGAACCTGCAGTCCAAAGATTGGTTTGTGGTTACCTCGGCCGTATCCCTTAAGGAGCCAAGGGACAACCTGAGTGTTAACACATTCCACCCCCCTTAAACATGTTTCGTCCTCGAAACATAATAATAACATAAATAATAAGATCTACTTAAAAGAGTAGTCCACTGGTACCATGCATGTGCATCTAGCCATCCCAGAGATAGGTGATTACTTGATCTAGATGGTTCCTCACTTGCTTGAGATGGGAGCTGATCCTGGCGGTTCCTCTGTATTGATGTGTTGTGGTTGGATCTTCACACCTCTCTATTTGTCAGGCGGGGGTTTTTGTCCTTTTTGCTAACTCATTGCCATCTTGTTGGTTGTTTTCTTGCTGGGTGATGTGGGTGGTGATATGTTGAAGTTTTAACCAATGGTGTATCTTTCTTTAATTCACCACCTAATGAAGCCTGATTCGTATCTGGTATATGTTGTGGCACTTGCAGTTGTTGTTTATCTTCCAGTACTACTTCAACCACAAATTCCTCATCTGATGTGTCAGTACCTGCAACATCTTCTGCTTCAGCTTCCTTGGACTCTACCTGTTTATTGATGGAAATATCCTGTAATGTAATTTTCTTCTTTTTATATCAGAGCTTCAGGAATTTCTTCTACACATTAATATTGATAGTACCAATAGATTGCATCCAAGAGTATCCCAAAACAACATCCACATTATCCATATCTGAGACATAAAAATCAGAATGCAATACATATTTATCCATAGAAATCTTAAAATCTTTATAAACTTGCACTTGCTCATTATTAACATGTGTATGCTCCATTTGTTTGGTTGGGACTTGCAATATTTTAGCCAAATGAACATTAATAAAATTATGCTTGCTATTAGGATTGATAGACACAATTATCTTCTCTTTCTGAATACATCCATGAACCTGTAATAAGGAGATATCATTAAAAAATAACCCTTTCCGTGTTTCATTCTCCTATTGTGTAGTATTAGACTATTTGTTCAAAAGGAGTTTTTCAAATTCTTCATCTGAAAGTTTTGACAACTTCTTTCTGTCAAGTGAGTTCCACCATATGGCAACCTCATCTTTCAGTCAAAGCCATATGAAATGTGTCCAACATTTCGGAGAGGTTTTCTTAAGGTATTTTATGAATTCTTCAATAGTAGGACCATTATCTTTCCATGTAGAAAATTCCTTGCTAGAAGCCATGAAAAGGGTTTTGAAAAAAAAATCACTTACTTGGCGAAAATTTGAAATGGCCACAGTTTAGTCAATATTGCCCAGTGTCCTTATTATGACCTATTTTTGGAAATTGAACAACAATTTTACATCTTCTCATGTGATATAAATCCCGATCTAGGCACTGGAATTTCATATTTGCACTGCAATTGTCCCGTCGTCACACAAATTTCTGAAAAAGAGTTGATTTTTAAATCAGCTATATCTCCCTCATCTGAACTCTGATTCAACTGATTGTTTTTCTTAAATTGAGTAATTTTTCAAGGGGATCACAGATTTGCAATTAGTTTCTCAAAATTCCCCACAAAACTACAAAAATTAACTGGAGATCCGTCATCTACGAATTTTCATCAAAACATCTCTAGAACACAACTGATTTTTAAATTGGCAATATTTCCCTCATCTAGAGTCCAATTCGGACGAATTTTTTTTTGAAATTGGTTATTTTTGTGAAAAGAATCTAGATATGTAATTAGATTCTGAAAATTTTGCACCATAACTTATATATTTGATCTGAAAACTCGCCGCCCAAAACATTCCTGCAAAAAATAGAAAACAAAATTCTCTGTTTTGCCCAAGAAAGTTCTCTGATACCACTTGTTATAGATTTGACCTGCAAATATATGATAATACAAATATACCCAAAAAATAACAAGATAGAAACAGATAGAAATTCTTCAGTTTATTAATCAAAACCCTTGAGGTAGGGTAACACCATACAATCACTCCTTAAGGAAGTAGAACACTCCACAAGCCATATGCTTGTTCATACAATATTCCTTGACACCTCTCAATGGGGAGTCTCTAGCCTCTATATAGGATTCATACATACAATACCATGGGTCATTACCATGGTTCTATCAATACCATACATCTAATACCATGGGCTTATCACATTATTGCTAACTACTTGTGGTCTGTTACATAATGTGGGTTACCACTTTATTTATTAACTATGACCCATCTCATTATTACATTATTCTCTTGGGTGTGTCCCTCTATACCCCATACTATCCCCCCTAGGTATACTACATAAATCTTACCTTCCATCTCAATAATGGATGCTTGGTGATTCGCCTGCTTGTTATCAAATGTTGCATAGATTTGAGGAATACTTTGTCCAACATACCCAAATGTTTGCACCTCCTAAGCACTGTAGATCTGAGGGTTGCCACCCTGATACAATAGATAATCATTCTTGCGATAATCTTTGCTACATATCCAACAATGCAATGGTTATCTACCACTACCTTTATTCTGTTGCTCTCCATGTTGAGATCCATATCCCTTCTCTGTTGTTTTGAACTTCTTGTAAGGGGCCACATTTTCTTTCTCACCTGCATCCTAAGGTCTCTCCCACTTCGAAGGCCATTTTCCTTTGGTATTGTGATTTCCTTTTTAGTCCTGCTTAGGCTCAGTCTTCACTTTGACTACTCATAGTAGTTTTGTGACTTCCCAATGACTTCCTCTAATGACCAAGGCTCATCATACTCAATCCAATCCTTGAATGCTAATGGCAATCCACTGATGAATCTTTTAAGTTTCATCTTCTCATCCTTGAGGTAAGGCACATACCTAAACAACTCTAAGAATTTATTAGTGTACTCTTCATCTATCATAGATCCCATCTTCAACTCGTAGAACTCCTTAGCCTTACCATCATAGTATCTCTCTGACAAGTACTTATTTTTAAAAAGTCTCTTGAATTCATGCCAACTCAAAACCTTTGTCCTAATGCCTCTGAAAATATTTACATCTTACCACCAAATGTCTTCCTTTCCCTTGAGACAAAAAATATATATCATGGCTTTCATGTTCTCTATGTAGTCATGCAACTTGAAGAACTTCTTCATCCCAAGCAAGCATGCTTCTTTATTTTCTGGTTTCTTCAACTACCCATCAAATATAGGAGGCCTTGCCTTCTTGAAATCATCTAGAAAGTATCCCCTCTCACTCTTCCTATAAGGATGCTACTGATGATTACCATGATGTCTATCTGAACCAGAACTAGAATAGAACCCATAACCACTACCTCTCATGCCAAGTGTATCCATACATCTTCCGCCTTTGACCATATCATCCCTATCTGAATAGTGCCCTGATCGAGATCTGATACCATATTCCCCATTGGTCTTTTCCTCCAATCCATAACTGATCCTTGGAGGACCTTTTCTCTGCAAATATGATAAACTCTGAAGGATCACTACATTGACCTCTGCATGCTTTTCCTGTGCTCTGTTAAGTCTTTCCTGTGACTAAATTATCTTGCCATTTTCTACTTTGCAACTCCCGATTTCTACCTTTAGACTTCTCAAGGTATCTGCTATGTCAGGAGAGTACTCATCTCTTGGTTTCTCATTTGATCTATAAGGAGAGTCACGTGAACTACAGTCCACCATTCTTCTTTTCATTTATGATCTTCTTCCTACAAACATACAATGTTAGATAACAAAATATAAAGATAATAAAACACACCTTAGTGAAGTTCAAGGGAGGTTATGTCATCTACACAAATAAATCGATATTAGCACGATACATATATATAAATATTTTTATCAACATCATGCATGATAACACTAACTGCATACAATGACCTCATGCATGACAACCATAACCATGGGGTTTTTTGATTTAAAATAAGTTAATAAAAGTGGTTTACTAAATTATTTTCTACAATGAAAGTGATTTTACTATAGTAAAATTAAATCTACATCGTGTCTTTCGATCCACCTAGTTAGAAATGGCTAGATTATCATTTTTTGGTGATAATAGGAAGCCCTCGAACAACTTGGGTTGAGTTACAAGTCCTGGAGCATAGGTTGGGAAAAACGCTCTAGAGCCCTTGGTGGGTTGAGCTACTAGTCCCTGGAGTCAGGTTGGACAATTACTCTAGAGCCCTGGAAGGTTGTGGGTTGAGTTACGAGTTCCTTGAGCCCTAGACAACTTGGGTAGAGACGGATCTGGTTGGTGTTGGTGATGTTCAACTGCGAGGTGGAATCATTGGTTGAGGGTTGAGGTGGTTTTGCCTCTGGAAGCCATGGTTTGGTTTTTTTTGGTTTATCTTGTGAGATCCCACATTCATACTTAGAATATGGCCGGAGGGTCATTGGATGAAAGAGATATTTGGTTAAGCTCAATGTATGGTTGGGTGGTACATGGAATTCCCTGACTTGGTTGGTATCTTCATATATTAATAAGAAATATTCTTCTATTGTGATTCATGCATATCTTTAGCAATTATATTAGCAATATTATGGTTGAGTTTCCATGGTTCATATGTTGGTTATTTACTGGTTATTTGTTGGTTACATGATGTATGTTATTTATGGCTCATGTCATGAATGGTTTAACTATTGATTGGTTGATGAATGTATGGACTAATAAGTGTTGTTGCAACTATGTGGAGAGGGCATAGGGCCTTTTTGGTGATTCTTAGATGAATCTCAGACTTTTATGATCATATATGCATTCATGACCTATAGCTTACATGTATGCCATGTGTTTGACGAAATGCCTAGTATGTTCTAGTTAGTCTAGGTCAAGTTCTGAGTTGAGATTGAATGTTTAGCTTTGTCATTGTGTCAATTATGATTCTCTGGTGAGCTTATTGAATTAATGAACATATATGTATTTATAACCTACAGGTACTATGTACACAAAGTGTTTGTATAAATGAGTAATTCGAACATCCAACTTATCGGGGTCATAATGGTTGCATACGACCTTCGTTTGCCTATCATAATACCTCATTTCGAAGATGTCCACAAGGAGGTCGAAAACAAACTATTAGATTAGACTTAGACTTTTTTGGTCTCTATGTTTTCCCTGAAAATGTCTTTTAGGCCCTCAAAATGGCCTCGAAAATTTAGAACCCGAGAAAACTGCCAAAAATAGAAAGTTTTGTTAAATTTAAGGAAGCAAAACTGAAAAGAAATAGCGTTGGGTTAATTTAGGATTATAATAGTGTGATCATGTGTCACTGGGTGTTTTAAGTCAGTTATGTACATGAAGACCCCATTTTTGATAAGTGCATCTTGGAAATCGTCTCTCGCATAGTAACTCTCATCTCATGTTTACCCTGGCGAGCTTGTGAATTTGGGTAAAGGTACGAGGAGGCACTACACAGTGGTATAAAAGATTCTAGGTTTAAACACTTGGACTAGATTGGAAAAATGTGTTTGTCATGCATGCATGTTAGTTGTCCATGTGTTTGTTATGCGTGCATTGTGATGGTCATTATTGTGGTTTTGTGTCATCATGACGTCGATGTTGGAATGATTGATATGTTTATTTCATTACATATACATATGTTGTGATAATATAGACTTATTTGTGTAGAAGAGATAGTCTCCCTTGAAATTCACTAAGGTATGTTTGATCATGTTTATATTTGGTTTATATGACATGGTATGTTTGCAGGAAGAAGGTCAAAGATGACAAGAAAAATGGTGGACTATAGTTCATGTGATTATCCCTACAGATAAGATGAACTACATGGTGATGAATACTAACCTGACATAGCAAATACATTGAGAAGTTTGAAAGAAGATATTACAAGTTGTAAGGCGGATAACGACACGATCACTCAGTCACAAGAAAGACTTGCCAGGGCACAGGAAAAGAAAGTGAAAGTTAATGCAGTCATCCTTCAGAGCCTATTATATTTGCAGAGACAAGGAGTGCTTAGGATCAGTCATGGATAGGAGCAAGGGACTAATGGGGCATATGGCAGTAGGTCTCAATCAGGATACAGTTTTTATAGGGATGACATAGTCAGAGATGGTAGCTTCTTGGATACACCTAACAGGAGGGTTAATGGTCATGGGTTCTATTCTAGTTCTAGTTCATAGAGACAACATCATCATCATTGTCGCCATCTATATAGCAGGAATGAGAAGCAGTACTTGCCAGAGGAGTTCAAGAAAGAAAATCTTCCTACATTTGATAGAGAAATGAAGAAGTCACAAGATGCAAAAGCTTGGTTTCTTGGGATGAATAAGTTTTTCAAATTGCATGATCATTCAGAAAATATGAAGGCTAGGATGGCTACTTTTAGTATTAAACGAAAAGAAGACATTTGGTTGGAAGATGTAAAGAATGTCACAGGCATTCAAGAGGAGGAGCTGACTTGGAGTGAGTTTGAGAGACTTTAAGGAAGAAGTATCTATCTAAAAGATATTATGATGGTAGTGAAAAGGAGTTCTGTGAGTTGAATATGGGATCTATGGCCGATGAGGAGTATACTAGTAGATTCTTGGATGTGTTGAGATATGTGCCTTATGTTAAGGAGGAGAAAGAAAATATTCAGAGATTCATCAGTGGGTGGCTAGTATCATTCAAATCCATGATTGAGTGTGATGACACTAGATCATTGGAGGAAGCCTTCAGAAAGTTGAAACATTGTTATAAGCAATCAAAGTAGAAGTCTGAGTCTAAACAAGATTGGAAAGGTAACAAGAAGAATAAGGGAAAGTGGGTTAAGAAGAGAGGAAAGCCACAAGACACAGATGATAAGGAGAATATAGCACTGCACAAGAAGTTCAATGCAGTTGACAAAGGACAAGGATTTCAATTTGAGGAGAAGAACGCGGGTGATGACAGGAAGCCTTTTTAGCATTGGATGTATGACAAAGATCATCTTAGGAGGGATTTTCCACAACATCAGGGTGGAAGAACACAGATCTACAGTGCTCAAGAGGTGTAGGCAATTGGGGATGTTGGACAAATTATTCCTCGGATCTATGCAACAATGGATAACAGGAAAGAAGATCATCAAACGTCCATTATCAAGATAGACGTAATCTTTGTCACTAATTTGTTTCTATTTTGATTGACCCTAGATATAATTATAGTTATGTTAACCTGAGCCTGGTGGATAAGTATGGTTTGAAAAGAGAAGTGCATGCAAAGTCTTGGTTAGTGCAGTTGGATACAGGTACTAAGAAGAGGGTTCATCATTGAGTAAGAGCTTGTGCATTTGCGTTGAATGGTATGTCTACATCAATGCATATAAATGTGCTTCTATTGGGATCTTACAATATGCTATTGGGTATGGATTGGTTGTAGCTTCACAGGACTAAGATGGATTGTTATGAAAAGGCTACTGAGTTCTTGGATGAAAATGCAGAACAAAGAATATTTCATGGTAAGAAGAAGATGACATCATTTAGAATGCTTACAGCTATGCAAGACAAGCGCATTAGCATGAAGGGATGTGTATTGTTTGCGGTTCATATTTCCAGTGATAAATTTAAGGATTTTGAGGATGTTGAGGTCTTGAAGAGGTATCTGTTCTTGTGACAGTTTCAAGATGTATTCCTGGAAGAGATCTCAAAGTTACCGCCTCACAGGAAAGTGGACTTTTCTATTGAGTTGATGTTGGGAGTAGAACCAACATCAAAGGCACCATATAGGATGAGCACTCGATAGTTAGTGGAACTAAAATTGTAGTTGAAGGAAATGATTGACAAGGCATAAATTAGGCCAAGTGTTTCACTTTGGGGTGCGCCAGTATTGTTTGTGAAGAATAAGGATGGAAATCTCAGGTTGTGCAATGATTACAGGTATTTGAACAAGGTGACGATTAAGAATGTGTACCCTTTGGCACAGATTGATGACTTGTTCGATCAGTTGAAGGGATCAATAATGTTCTCAAAGATTATTTGAGATCAGGATACCATCAACTATGCATCAAAGAAGAGGATACCTTCATTATTTGTTGGTTCATGCAAATGATTTTTTGGTATATGCATATGTAAATGTACATGGATATTGTTGTAAATGCTACAATGAGTTGTGTTATAAAGCTTCAATAAATGGTATAATTTCCATGTTTGTCATGTTGGTTGTGGTTTGCAATTGTTGTTCATTGTAATTACTACATCCAACTATGTTATAAATCTTCATGGGTACTAAGTGTTGTTTTCAACAGTTTTCTAGTTATAAGTGTCATCGAACATCGAGGACCGTGTTCCCCCAAGGGGGAGGTGTTTGTAACATCCCCCAATTGATTTCCTATGTAAATAAATAAAATAAGACCAAGGTCATGGGACACATATTCCAAGCTAAATGTTGGGCAAAAACATAGTGACGGGGATCATTGGTTATTAATAAATAGCTATGGAAATTGGCAAAGGCAAAGAGGCATTAAATTGGCATTTTATTTATGAAAATAATGGAAAATAGGAGAAAAGGGAGATGAAAGGTCACATATTTGCATGAGAGGGAAATTGAAGGAAAATTAAGGGAAAATGAAGAAAATAGAGGTCTCAATGATAAAAATGTTTATGCGGATCAGTTCACAACCTTTTGTCGATTTTATATTGGAGCTCTCTTCTATTCTCTCACTCTCATACTTTTGCACACTTAGAGAATTCTTGGAGCATGCTTGGAGCACTCTAGTATTCATTTGGATTTGGAGAAAGAAGGCAAAAGAAAGCAGGAAAGTGTAAGGGAATAGTTCGATCAATCGCTACCGCTGGATTTCTTTGCATGTTACAGGTTGCGTGTGTGTTTTCCTTGCTGATTTATGGATACATGAGGTATGCAAGTGATTATTTGGTTATGTGTTGTTAATGGCATGGAGGATTTCCTAGATTGACAGTGGTTTTAGCCTTGCCTTTCAATTTCTTGGATAGCCATGTTGTTGTGGGTTTTCCCATTTGATTGTTTTCTAGTTGGTGCTCATAATTCCTTATGGCTGTAGGTTGGAACAAATGCTCTGGAAGTCCTTGAACAACTTCAGTTGAGGATCTAGGTGGCTCCAGACATATGCAGAAGTCCAAGAGGACTCAGGAAGGGTCAAAACTCAAAGTGTTTGGATTATGCTCGAACTAGGTTCATGTTGAAGATCTCATCGTTGTGATCATGGTGGTGTGAATAGTTTGTCAAACCAAGTTCGTATGCGAATGTTAGGAGCAGTCAAAGTTTAGGGTTGACTTGGATGATTGGGCAGGCTTAAGGAGGCAGCAATTTGGACAAAATCTAGCCACTGGATTCAGGCCAAACTGGGCCAGATTTCGAGCAAATTTGTGGCCTGTTTAAATTGTCTCCTTTGGTGATTTTTTGAATTTTCAAAAGTGGCCAATTGTTTTTTAAATAACAAAAAAACATATTATTGGGGTGGCGGGCCACCAACCCCGCCACCCCCCAATGGCCTACATATATTAAAAATTAAAATTTTTATGGGCTGACGGGCCATGACCCTCGTCGGCCCTCCCTCAACCACTGCACACATTAGCCATTTAAATAATGGGGTGGGCGGGCCACCGACCCACAACCCCAAACCACATACCATATACACATATATTAATGCGGTGTCGGCGTGGATTGAACACGCCCAACCCAAGTGAGTCGGCCACCACTTGGCGGCCCCATAATAGAGCCAAAAAAATATTAACCGCACTCCATTAATGTGCGCTCGACTATAAACACAACGCCCACTCCATTTAATACACCCCAACCACGCCATTTCCAAAATGAAACGGGACCCATAGAGAAGGTTAAGGAGCAGACTGCCCAATGCGGACCTGACCCCCAAAAAAATGTTAAATGCAGTTTTTCAAAAACTAATTGAGTGTTAATATGGATGGGTTGGGGTTTGACAACCCAACCTCCTCCTCATAACTCGACTTTGTCACTAATCCATCTACAATGGAATCTTTGTTATATCCCCCCTCAAATGTTATTGTAAAACCTGACTTTTATTTGCATGGGGGAGGGAGGAGCCAAGGGCGTGTACGTGTATTGAGGAATTTTTTAATTAATTTTTATTGTAGGGTGGAACCATGAACCTGGGAATAATACAGGCGAAACCATGATTGGGTGAAATTCTCAGGAGGGTGAAATTTTTGCAGTGTCCAAATTGGACAAACTTTATGTTGATCTTACACCTGTCAATGACATGAACCTGATGGCGCAGTTAGAATTTTGATTTGAGCAGCATATTTTCAGAGGCCCAGGAGGAGGGAATCTTTGAGGAATCTAGGGGGAATCTAAAAGATTCCTTAAGCCCCAGATTTCCACTTTCTCAAAATTCGAAAATTTGACAGTCGATAATGCACTATTCGACACCACAAATTTGATGGTGCATTCGGATTTTCCATTTGATCATTTCATTTTTCGGCCATTTTTCAAAGTGGGGTGCAAGTGTTAGCGTTCATGTGCGAGCAATCATTTCCATGAGATTTGACGCTGCGATATTGATGGTATGGCCAGCTTCAGCATTTTGACATCCTCTTATTCAGATGGTCCCAGGATGTGAGGTATATACAATATGTTCATGTACTTCTTTTTCTATGAGATGCATTGTGCTGCATAGATCCCTGTTTGATGTTTGATGTGGGATCTTGTTTTCTTACTTGTTTCATGATTCTTGCTTGATGTGACATGGAATCATTGGTGGGATGTACTTGTTGTCATGATTTGTCATGTTTTGTTTTAGATCCCTTTGTCATTATGTTGATGGGATACTCTTGTTTCACCATGTGTGATCGTATTGAAATCCCTTTTATGCCATGTTGGCAGGATGTTCATTATCATCATGCACGAGCTTCTTTCATACTAATAGGAGTCCTTTTTGACTCAGAGTTCCTGTAGTGGAACATCTCTTGGAGCCACTCCTGCGTGAAGGCATTTTCCTTGTATGATAGTGACATCACCTCTTATGTACATCATCACTATTGACAGCACTTAATGCAGTGGCCTACACCACCTCGACACAGGGGCCCAGAGACGTAGTCCCTCCTGGACGAACTCTGTTATCAACGTCTTAATTTTTATGTTGTTGATTCTTGTCATGTTCCTTTTTCGTTAGAGCATTCATTTATGTTCGTTTATGCCATTTTAAATGCAATTCTAATCAGATCACGAAAGCAAAATATCTTGGTTAAATCAGGGAGTTGAGTCAACTCGGATCAAGTTTGGTATCAGAGCGGTGTTTGCGTGGATTTGAATTGCAAGCGTGAACAATGGAACGTGCAGCGACAGAGGATGAAAAAGTGATGTACTAGACAATGCTCAAAATTTCCCAAAGAGTGGAAATAATGTCTAAAACTCTACAAAATGAGACAGAGGAAAAGAAGTGATTGTAGCTTCAGCTGCGAGCCATGGAAGAGGCCCTGGAAGAACTGAAGCACAACAACCAGAATCTTCAAACAGAGAACATTGAATTGAAGATGCTTCTACAAGGTGAGAAAGAGGAGAAACAAAGTTTGCTACAACAACTGCAAGCTAAGGATGAGGCCTTGGAAAAGCTACAGCGTGACCCATGTGAGGTAAAAAGTAATTCATGTATTTGTCCTGATGATGATTTCGCTGTTTTTGAAAATCATACCACAGGAATTGGCTCCAAAATGTTGAAGAAAATGGGTTATGAAGGGAAAGGCTTGCGCATTAATGGCAAAGGCATTGTTAACCCCATCAAAGTAGAGGAATTACCCCATCAGGCAAGACTTGGGTATGTCAGAAAGGAAGTTTGGGAATGTGCTGAGACAGTTAGCGAACCACCAACAACAGATGATGAGAAGCCCTCATTAGTTCTTTCCAAATCGACAGAGGAGGTAAAATATGTTGATTTCCTTTTGGTTTTGTCTTCACATAGTATGATTTATGTTGGATATTTGGAGATCCGAATTACAGGAACAAACATGGGGCTCCTTACCAGGATAAGGTACAAGGAGGAAGAAGAACTTGGTATTAATAACCAAGGCATAACTCAACCATTATAGGTTGTGTAGAGACCTCAATTTTCAGGCTTGAGATTCACTAAGGGAGAATGCTCAAAGGTGTTAGATTCTTTCGAGACATCGTTGAAATCGTCGAGGAAAGAGAATGATGGGAAAACATCCCCATATTCCCATGGCAATTTCCATTGCAGAGAAAGAGCTAAGGCAATCTCTCATCACCATACTTACACCAGAGACAACAAGGAAAGGTATAACCACTCTCGATATTTGAATGTTCATTTCGATTATAATCATGTTGTTAAAGATGAACGTAAACCATGGAATCGAAAAACATGTACCTTTTGTGGATTACATAACCATACATTTTCTAAGTGTTGGAAAAGAATAGCAGCACAAACAAAGAAGAGGCGTGAAAGACCCTCTCAACAGCTGGTAGAGAAACATGTTAAGCAGATATGGAGGAAGAAGATGTATTGCAGTCATTGCAATAGAGGTGGCCATCAAAGAGCCACTTGTTGGAGGCTCCATCTAGAGCAGTGTCTTAAAGACAAAGTTTTGGTGCATGAACTAGATGAAACGATTGTTTGACAAGAAAAACCACCACAATGAGGTGACCCATTCACAGTGATAAGTGAAAAATGGTTTCTAGATATGTTAGCTTGTCATGGTCGTGATTTTGTAAATCATTTGTTGCATTTCAAAATGTAAAAGTGATGATGTGTTTTCCATCACTTGTTAAGCAACAACGATGTCTAGTCTTATTATGTGTTGCATTTTACACTCCGAAAGTGATGTCGCGTTTCCCTCACTTGTCAAAGAAAAAATAGAATTTGGCCTTATTGTTGTAAATCATGTGTTGTAGTGATGATGTGTTTTCCATCACTTGTTGAAGCAACAATGATATGTTGGCCTTGTTTCGTAGCTGGAGTATTGTTTCCATTTTGATGTAAACTTGACCATCGAGTATGTGTTATAAACTCGTGGAAAGTATGGCATGCTTGGGTCATTAGTTGGTCATCAAAGTCAAGCATGTAATTTGCAAAAACAATGTACTACAGGTTGCAAAGGTTGCAGGTGTCGTCTCATCACTTAAGGCTTCGAAGAACAAAGGTGAAGGAGATGGAAGCAAGACCTTTTAAGGACACTTGTGATGCAGACAAGGTACAGAGAAGTTGCAGATTATTTTACATGCGTTTGGAGGACCAAAAGCTCCTCAGTGGGGAGGATTGGTCTAGGTGGCTCCAGAAACATGCAGAAGTGCAAGAGGACTCAGGAAGGGCCAAAAATCAAAGTGTTTGGATCATTCTCAAACCAGGTTCATGTTGAAGATCTTGTTGTTGTGATCACGGTGGTGTGAACGGTTTATCAAACCGAGTCTGTATGCGAATCTTAGGAGCAGTCAAAGTTCAAGGTTGACTTGGGTGACTGGGCAGGCTTAAGGAGGCATCGATTTGGACAAAATATGGCCACCGGATTCCAGCCAACCTAGACTAGATTCTGGGCAAATTTGTGTCCTGTTTAAATTGTCTCCTTCAGTCATTTTTTGAATTTTCAAAAATGGCTAATTGTTTTTAAAATAACAAAAAAAAACATATTATTGGGGTGGCCGGCCACGAAACCCGCCACCCCCAAATGGCATACATATATTAAAAATCAAAATTTTTATGGTCCGATGGGCCATGACCCCCACTGACCCTCCCTCAACCACTGCACACGTTAACCATTTAAATATGGGGTGGTGGGCCACCTCCGGTGGACCCGGCCCACACCCCCAAACCACATACCATATATGCATATATTAATGTGGGGTCGACGGGGATTGAACCCACCTGGCCCATGTGGGTTGGCCCCCACTGGGTGACCCCATAATAGATCCAAACAAATATTAACCGCACTCCATTAGTGTAGAGCCTCTACTTTACACCTTATCATCCATCATTACCTACTGTTTTCATCACTTTTCTCTCTCTTTTGCCTCATTTTCCACCCAGATCATTACATTAGTTGTCATTAAGCATGATCAAGTGAGCTTTGCTAATGTGTGACTGTTTTGTTTAGTTTTTGACATATTTGCAGGGATTTCGCAGCTGTCTGGCAATTCCGCAGCCATTCAGCGATTCCGCAGCCATCTGATGATCCTGCAGCCATTTTGTTAATCTCAAAGTTCCACGTGCCATTTTGCAGAATGAGCCACATGGGCATGATGGAATATATGTGCTCGAGGTTCCTGTGCCATCAGTTCAGCCAGCCACGTCATCTGTACCTCCGGTCAAAGGGGGTCAAGTTACAGTCAAATAAAGGCAGCTTAACGTTGATGCGTAAGCTGTTGGGTCACGTCGATGGAAAAGGTGACTTGTCCGTGTTTTGCAAGCCGTGGGGAACATGATCCAACGTTGGATTCATTGCCCATAACGACCAGGACCTCCAGCTCAACCACGAAGCATATGACGTGTTAAACTGCACCTTTATTACGCATGACAATTAGTTATTTTCTGTTTTATGCTTTACGCATTAGGCCATCTTGCAGATGCCTATAAATACTTGCGTCTACGTACGCTTATGTTAACTTTTTAGCTGCTGTAGTTTATGAACTTGTGAGAATTTTAGCACCTTTCTGAACTCTGTTTTTATAGAGCTGTTCCAGCACTTTTGACTGTGTATTTCTGCATATGAAGTAATGGAAACAGTGTTGTTTTGAAGTTTTAAAGCATCTGAGTTTTCTGTGGGTTGTATGGATGGAGGGCCCCCGTTCATGACTGCCCTTGTATAAGTATTTCATGTTTATACTTCTGCAATTTCTTTATTTCACATACAACATTTCCTTTTCTTGAGTTATGTACAGCTTAATTTCTTTTCATTGCTGCAGCCTTTATTTTCACTGATCAGATTTGCTTCTTTGCAGGTTTTAACCCGGGATTGAGTGTGTTGTATTTGCTTTAATATCTAATGGTAGTTGCAGTTGTCTTATTCGTAATGCTGCCCTTTTTACTCTGTTTTCTAGATTAGTTTTTAGCTTAGTTTTACAAGTTGGATGCTAACTAATTTATGCTCTCTTTATCATGAATGGTTTATCTTTCAGAGAACAGAACACTAATTAATTGCAGCTTGTTTTTAAGTAGTCTTGGCTTGTGGCACTAATACTTTTTCCACTTGTTACACATAATCACATATGTAGGAAGCAGTATGATGGAAAAGGCTTAGTAGTGTTATAATTTGTCATTTAGAGTTTTTATCAATTCTTGGATTTGTCTTCAGCTACTTCCTAATCGTGTTTTACATAGTACTATGTGGTAGAAGCAGGGAGTTAGGAAGAGATAACCATTATTATCAGTCGTTGAAGTGATTTTCTTGTTTCTTTTATTTGCAACAATATGAGTAGAGACTAATGCCATTAGAACGTGGTCATTTGCTTTCAAGTCATTTCAAGTTATTCATTTCTTTCAAGTTCTTTTCCTTTACAAATTCAGCAAGTAATTAGAAATCACCAATCACACACTTTCACTCATCTAGAACTCACTTTTCACACACTTGCACTCATCTGTCTATAATCATCACTCCATCTTAGGAAGATAAGTTAACCATAAACAACACCCCCAAACGACAAAAAGCTCTAAGAGGTTCCTTAAGTACATATAGTACACCTTCACTTCATCAGCTTACGAGCCCTGGGTTGACAATTAATAATAGAAATTTAGGAATACTAAATTGACTAAACATTTTGGCGCCGTTGCCGGGGAAGTGAAATTAAGTAGCCATACTTAGAAAAAAAAACATAAAAATTTCAAGGAAAGAGGTTAATAACCTATCCCAGTATGCTCTCCTCTTGCACTTCAAAGTGATCTGGAGGATCAGAAAGGAGAAAGTTATTGATTTAGTAGTTTCTTGTGTATGCTCTCTTCTTGCACCTAGAGTGACCTGGAAGATCAGAAAAAGAACTATTAACTTGACTTGAAGATAAAATAATAAAAAAAATGACATGCATAGAGCTAGAGATTCTAGAGGAAGGTTTTTAGCTAGAGCTCGAAGTTCAATCTTTACAAGTCCATCTGCTTCAAGGGATAGACAAGAGACACCTCCCTTATCTCCAACCGAAACTCCTAGTCCTAGAATTCCTGGAATTCAAGAGCCTAGAGTTGACTCTCCTACACCTTCTATTGAGTTTGAACCAGGAAGAGACTCTTCCCTTTCTCCTACAGGAAGACCAATTGTAATTGAGGAAGTAGAATCACCTGAAGAAGAAGGAGAAATCTCTTCTCATTCACCCTTTGTAGAGGAACCAGAAGATTTTGAAATCCCTAGGAGAATCATCATGGCCGAGGAAGAAGGAGGTGGTAGAGGTAGAGTAGGAGGAGGAAACAATAATAATAATGGAGGAGGCAGAGGTCCCTTTGGAGGAGGAAATAGAGATGGGGATAACTCATTTGGGTTTCCCATTGTTAATGAGGATTCCCGAGCCACTATGAAAAACATATCACCATCCGTCCTCCCAAATTTCCATGGGTTAAGAACTGAGGACCCTGAAACATTCTTGTTTGAATTTGAAGTTGTGTGTCGAACCTATGACTATCTGGATGATACTCAGAAACTCAAGCTGTTCCCCTCAACATTAAAAGATCAAGCTTTGAAATGGTTCATGGGGTTACTTACTCAATCCATTAGGTCTTGGGATGAAATGAAACAAACCTTTTTGGATAGGTATCAGGACTATTGTACGCCTGCTAATCACAAAGATGAGGTGTTTAAAATGATCCAAAGAGAAGATGAAAGTTTGGAAGATTTGCTTGAAAGATTTCAATATAACTTAAAAAGAGCAAAAATGAGTACTTTGGATGAAGAGACCTTAAAAGCCCTCTTATTAAAAGCCATTAGGGATGAATGGATAGATATCTTAAATATGATGGGGAAAGGGGATATTTCTCAACTTTCACTCAATGATATAGCAGAACTCTGTATCCATCTCTCAAGGGGCAAATCAAAAACTCAAAAAGGGCCTAGAGATCCCTCTCTCCTTAGAGCAAATAAATCTGCAACAGGATCAGTAAGTAGGGCTGAAATTGGCAATATGCTTGACGAATTCAAAACTGATATCTTAGGGAGTCTTAGTGAACAAATAGATACCCTTAAGATTCAAAATAAACAAAAAGCAGAAGCTAAGGCTTTAGCTATCTTTTGCCCGAAATGTAGAAAGAAACATGCTTTAAGGGAATGTCCCTTAGATGCAAATGTTGTAGAAACATGTGTAATTTGCTCAGAAACTCATGAGACCAAGGATTTCCCTTCAATTCCTGGCCTCAAAGCAGTCTTTCAAGAGGATCCAAACACACTTGAATCTCTCTGTTTTGTTGCAAGGAGACCTTGGCAAGGGCAACAAAATCAAGGGTTTAACAACTCTATGAATTTTCAGCCCCAACCAAATTGGAATCCTTGGCAACAGACTTGGTCTCAACCTCAGAATGCTTTTCAAGCATGGATACAAAGCATGCAGAATCCTTATGGGAGACTTGCTCAATTCTATCAATATCCTCCATCATTTCAGAATCAGCAAGCCCCACAACTTCCAAATCAAGGTCAACAATTATCATTGCCATACCCTCAACAACAACAAACTCCTCCACAAAATCAAAATTCTCAACTCACCCAGCAGAAGTCAAATCAACTTCCCTCTCAGCCATTACCAAATCCAAATAATAGGAACCCTCAAAATGCTTATGTGATGGAAGGTCAACCATTCCCTACCTATATGGTTGTTCCTCTTAATGAGGTACAACTCAGATCAGGTAGAATCTTAGATCAACCTTCCACAAATGTTCAAGAACCAAGCATTTCTGAGGAAGAATCTCTCAAAGTCAATAAAGGTTCTGAAGTATCACTTCAAACCCAAAATATCCAAAAAGAAAAAGAATCAACCTCTACAACTCCCATAGTTGAGCAACCTACATCTTTAGCTACTCCTCCTTTTCCTGAAAGACTACAAATTGACAAAGGAGTGGAAAAGCAAATTTGGTTGCCTGACTATAGTTTTCTAGATGAATTGAAGAATGTCTGTATCAAGATTCCCTTGTTACAAGCCATTAAGGAAATTCCCATTCTAGCAAAGACAATAAAGGAGTTGAGTTTGAAGAAAACAGTAAAAAGAACCAGAGATACCAAAAGGATACACCTAGTTGGAAAAATTGCAGATATTATGATGGGCAAAATTACCATGCAAAAGTATGTGGATCCCGGTAGTCCTATTGTCAAAACTCATATTAATGGGGTTGAAATCCCAAATACTTTAATTGACTTAGGAGCCGCTATCAACATCATGAGTAGACAGACCATGGATCAGTTAAAGCTTCCTAACCTTCTCTTTACACCTACTTTGTTGCAACTTGCAGATAAATCAATCATTAAACCTGATGGTGTATTGGAAGATATTCCAGTCTCTCTAGATTCTTGGGAATATCCAGTTGATTTTATGATTTTAACTCCCAAGAACAATCTAGGAGGACATCCTCTTATCTTAGGAAGACCTTGGCTAGCAACAGCTGATGCTTTCATCAGTTGCAGGTCTGGGGACATGTATATATCAGATGGTAATTCCACCAAGAAATTCAACTTGTATCCCCCAGCAAAAGCTATAACAGAAATAGGAGAAGATGAATGGGTAGAGGATGAAGATACTATACAACCTGTTTTGACCATCTCTGAGATTAGTGAGGACAGTCAAATTCTAAATACTTTAGAAAATTTTGAAGTATCTTTAGAATATGACTCTGAACATTTCCAGATAGATGCAGACATTGAATATCTCTCCTCTAGACAGATGTCTCTCTTCTCAATGGAAGAGTTTGGTAGTTCTACAACTGAAATCCTTCCAGGAAAAACTTTGAACATTAACAGAAACTTGGAAAGATCACAACAAGAAGAGCTAACCAAACTTTTGCAAAAGCATTCTACAGCATTTGCATGGGAATACACTGACATGAAAGGAATTGATCCTAAGACTTGTATTCATCACATCTACATTGAAGAAAACAGCAGACCTATTAGGCAACCACAAAGACGGATGAATCCAAACCTTAGGGAAATTGTGAAAGAAGAACTTCAGAAATTGCTCAAGGTAAACTTCATTTACCCCATTTCAGATAGCCAGTGGGTTTCTCCCTTGGTTATAGTGCCCAAAAAGAATGGTAAATGGAGAGTTTGCATTGATTATCGAGAATTGAACAAGGCAACCTTAAAGGATCATTTTCCTCTACCTTTTATTGATCAGGTACTAGATACTTTAGCAGGTAAAAAGTATTTCTCATTCTTGGATGGATTTAGTGGGTATAACCAAATTCAGGTAGCACCTGAAGATCAAGACAAAACCACATTTACTTGTCCTTGGGGAACTTTTGCCTACCGAGTACTTCCTTTTGGATTATGCAATGCACCTGCTACATTTCAAAGGGCTGTACTAGGAATCTTTTCAGACCTAATTCATGATTGTGTAGAGGTTTACATGGACGATTTCACAGTTTATGGTAATACATTTGAAGAAGCTTTGGAAAATTTGGAAAAAGTACTGGTAAGATGTAAGGAAACAAATCTTTCTTTAAGTCATGAAAAATGTTTTATGATGTTTACTGAAGGGATTGTTTTAGGACATCATATTTCAGGAGATGGGATTAAGGTTGATAGATCTAAAGTAGAAGTCATCTCTAAGTTACCTATTCCAAATTGCGAGAAAGATGTTAGAAGTTTTCTTGGGTTTACTGGGTATTACAGAAGATTTATTGAAAACTTCACTAGAATAGCATCTCCTCTTTTCAAATTGCTTACTAAAGACTGTGAGTTCAATTGGGATCCTGAGTGTCAATCTGCTTTTGAAGCTTTAAAGACTAGAATATCTGAAGCACTAATCTTAAGGGGGCCAAACTGGAAACTCCCTTTCCACATTTCCACTGATGCTTCAGATACAGCTCTAGGAGCTGTTTTGGGACAAAAGGATTTGATCCCTTATGCCATTTACTACACCAGTAAAAATTTGACTCCCACTGAGTTAAATTATACTGTTACAGAAAAAGAGTTCTTAGCTGTGGTACATGCGATTAATAAGTTTAGACACTACATAACCGGCTATGAAACCTTTGTCCATACTGATCACTCTGCCATAAGATATTTAATGAACAAACCTGTCACTAATGGTAGAGTTACAAGATGGCTTTTACTTTTGCAAGAATTTAACATTACTGTGTTAGATAGACCTGGAAAGCAAAACACAGTAGCTGATTTCTTGTCTAGAATCCAAAACACTAATGAAGATTCTCCAGTAGAAGATAAGTTTCCAGATGAATACTTGTTTGCAGTGACTACCAAGACTCCTTGGTATGCAGATATGGCTAATTATCTAGTTACAGGGAAGCTACCTCTACACTTATTTCCTAATGAGAAAAGGAAAATCATTCGGGAGAGTTCACATTATTCTTGGATTTCTAATGAATTGTTCAAAACAGGGCCAGATTGTATAATCAGAAGGTGTGTTCGGGAAGATGAAATGCCTGACATCCTTAAGGCATGTCATGATGAACCATGCGGCGGGCACTTTGCGGACAAGAGGACAGCCTATAAAATCCTTTCTCTAGGATATTATTGGCCTTCTCTCTTTAAAGATGCAAAGCAGTATGTTAAAAGGTGTGACAGCTGCCAAAGAGTTGGGAAACCAACTCCTTCAAATGAAATGCCTCTACAGCCTCAGGTATGCATCGAACCCTTTGAGAAATGGGCTCTAGATTTCGTTGGACCAATTAATCCACCATCAAGGCAAAAGAAGTATATACTGGTTTGTACTGATTATGTTACTAAGTGGGTAGAAGCAAAAGCATTACCTTCTGCCACTGAAAATTCAGTTGTTCAATTTCTTTTTGAGGATATTTTCACTCGTTTTGGTGTCCCAAGGGAAATTGTGACAGATCAAGGCAGCCAGTTTACATCTAAATTGATGGAGAAACTGATGGAGGAATATAAGATCAAGCACAGAACATCTACTCCATACCATCCACAATCAAATGGTCAAGTGGAATCTACCAATAAAGTTCTCGAAGGCATTATCACCAAGACTGTTCATCTTCATAGAAGAGATTGGGCGGAAAGGCTCCCTGAAGCCTTATGGGCCTATAGAACCACATGGAAGAACACAACAGGACATTCTCCCTATGAACTTGTTTATGGGAAGGAAGTCCTGCTTCCAATTGAGTTCCAAATCAAGACCTTCAAGATGGCAGTCCAATTGGGAATGAGCCTCTCAGAAGCCCAAAAGCACAGAATGGACCAACTAAATGAGCTAGATGAAATGAGACAAGATGCAATTTTAAGGACCGATCTAGTTCAGCCCAAAGATCTAAGTGGCATGATCGTCATATCAAGGAAAGAAAGTTTCAGAAAGGAGATTGGGCTCTATTGTTTGATTCAAAGTTCAAAAACTTCAAAGGAAAGTTTCAAACTCATTGGCTTGGGCCATATGAGATTGATGAAGTCTTTAGCAATGGAGCAGTTCGGGTGAAAACTATTGATGAATTCCATACTCCTCTTATTGTAAATGGCCATCGCTTGAAGA
Source organism: Pinus tabuliformis (assembly GCA_031772625.1). Lineage (NCBI taxonomy): Eukaryota > Viridiplantae > Streptophyta > Pinopsida > Pinales > Pinaceae > Pinus > Pinus tabuliformis. The sequence goes on from CM062816.1 coordinate 1,770,392,222, forward strand.
TCTATCAAAAGCCATTTTCAAAAGAAGAGTTTGTCAGATTGTTCAAAGAAGATTCTGCAATCAGGTTGGTGGAGAAGGATTCTTCTCCTCCATCAGCCTAAAGCTTTGGTTTTGAAAAAAAAAAAATGTATAGGCCTGAAAACCAGTCTCTGATTGCCAGTCCTATACAGAAAATTTGAGGTGAAAATCAGGGCCACCTGACATCTCATATTTTCTAAAAGAAAAAAATCTCTTTCTCTCCTTATTTCATCTCATTTCATCATCACCACCATTTCATCCACCATTTCATTCATTTTCACTCCACCTCATTTTTTTTTCATTCATCCATCCACTCACTACATTCCATTCCATCAATAAAGTCATTTTTAGATAGTTAAAGTTGTTTTTGTGCAGTCGGGGGTTACTACTGCAGATTCCGCAGCTGTTTGACAATTCTGCAGCCATTCAGCCATTCCGCAGCCCTCTGCACCTGCATAAAAAAAACACAGTCTGTTTGAAATTTCTTTACAGCTCAGTAGTCATCAATAATAAATGGAAAATAGTCATGCAACAGCCATAAATCAGTGAAGGGTTAGTGGCAAGTCATCAAAGGAAAATCCAAGCGGGAATCTGAGGTATGGTTTAAATCCTAAACTTACAGTTATTTCATTATGCAAAGTTTTCTAGGTTATGTTTCTTGCCACTAAATGTAATGATTACCAGTCATGCGACCATATACCCACGTATCTCCCAAGACTATCAGTCCTTGATTACCACGATTTTGAATTTCACTTGCGGCTGCTTCTTCCATTAAGATCTCGTACCTAAGTGACGTAGCCTAATGTACTACGTCTCTATATGACATTAACTCACGCAGCCAAGTGTAACTCTGAAACCGAAACCTAAGGACATAGCCGTTTCCATTCATTATTCCATAACCCTTCTACCCTCTTACGCTCATATCATTCCACTTCCGCTGTTTCATTTCCACTCACACTGTTTCATTCCATTTACGCTGTGCTCACTACGCTGCTACCATTAACCATACTCTGTTTTTCCTCTCCGCTAATTCTAATCACCAGTGGAGGTCTGTTACGGCCGTATCCAGAGCTAAAGCCATAATCCACTGTGTTGAGGCCGTAAATCCACTGTGTCAAGGCCATTGTTGAAGCCGTATTCAGAGCTAGAACCGTGAATTTACTGTGTCAAGGCCATTGTTGAAGCCGTATTCAGAGCTAGAACCGTGAATTGACTGTGTAAGGCCGTTTTGAAGCCGTGTTTTAAATAGAACAAAGCCGTAAGAGCCAATGGGGAAGCTCTTAAGGGCAGAACCGGAGGGTTCAAAGTTTCTGGAGGGATATCCTCAGGTTAAAGAAGCATTACAAAAGGCAAACTGGTTACAATGCATCCAGAAGTTCAGAGGCTACCATAAGGAGGTTACGAAGGCCTTTGCACGGTCCTTCAAAGAAAAAGATAATCACGTGGAGATAGGGGATTTACAGTTCACAGTCACTGAGAGCAGCATAGCACAAGCTACCTCACTTCCACAGACTGGAGAAAGGTGGTTTAAGAACCGGTCAGTTCAAGATCAGCAGTGGAAACAAATCTTAAAAAACCCAGGTATGGATACCAGCATCTTTACAAAAGGGATTCCTGTTTCTTATGTTAAGGAGGAATGGACAACTTTACTCTTATTAGTGCAAAAAATTTTCACTTGTGAGGGAAGATTTGGGGTCTTATATGTTTACCATGCAAAGGTTATGTTGCATTTTCTAGGAGATGATATTAACCTCCCATACTTTCTACTTTCAAGTCTTAAGAAAATGTGTGCAATTGTCCAAAGGAACCCCAGAAATATTGAAGCACATCTATATCATCATGGTCTTGTGAAATTGCTAGTTGAGGAACAATTGAAATCAAAAAGAGACACATGGGAGAGGTTTCTCATAAGAAATCATTTTCAAGAATTAGGAGAAGCTTCTGGAGGGTCCCCAAGTACCAAAAAGAAGTAGAAGAAAAAGAGGAGAGGGGGTTAACCAAGAAACTATTGCCCAAACAGAAACTATTGTTCCTGATACCACTATTCCTGAAACAACTGCCCAAGAGGAAACTGTTCAAGAACAGTTTGATGAGGAAACTGATATACAGCATCCTGAACAGGAAATTGATCCTGGATTTACTGAAGATGATAACCAAGCAGCCCAAGGAATTATCACTGAAACTCTTTCAGAACTTATTCAAGAAATTGCTCAGAAAAGAAAAGAAGGGAGGAAGAAACAAAAGCAAGATAAAGGTAAATCTGTAGTCCAAGAAACTTACCTCACTCCTGAGAATTCTAGTGAGGAAGACACTCAGCCCTTAGCTCAAAGAATGGCCAAACTCCATGAAACTGCCCTCTCTAAAAAGGTGGAAAAACAAAAGCAAAAAGTGCAAAAAAAAAAACAGAGTACTACCACCATGAGGAGGAGCAGGAGAATACAAGATAGAGCAGGGGCCACAAAAGTTAAAAAGTCACTTATCATTGACTTGAGCACACCTGAAAAGGTGGCTACAAGTCCTCCACACGCTGAGCATATTGAGACTAGTCCTCCACGTGAGGAAAGTCCTTTTGAACATGAACTTGAGCATGAACATGGATCTGAATTTGATTATGAACCAAGTCCCAAAAAGTCACCTGAGGTTGACCCGGATCAGCAGAAAGTGTATAATTATCTGGAGACATTGGAGCAAGCAGCTGCTGGCCCAAGCAATGTTCAACCTTTAGAGCAACAAGTCCACTCCTTAAAACAGGAAATTTTTGAGATTGAGGTTCTAAATCGACATATCATGCAAGAAAATGAAAAGTTGAAAGAGCAAGCCAAATTGGATAAGATGATTCATGATAACACCATGTTACATTTGGGCCTGTGGCAAAGAAGTAACAAAAAGTTAAGGAAGAAATGCAAAAGGCTAAGCAGAGCCTTGATCAACCTAAAGTTTAGATGCTTAGTAAAGAAGCCAAGGGTCAATGTGTCTACACAGAGAAAGAAGAGGAGATTGGATGTCTTGGCAGAGGCATCACAGCAGGTTGATTAATCAGTGTTTTTGCATGAGGACATGCAATGCCCTCGTAGTGGGGGTATGTAGAGCCTCTACTTTACACCTTATCATCCATCATTACCTACTGTTTTCATCACTTTCCTCTCTCTTTTGCCTCATTTTCCACCCAGATCATTACATTAGTTGTCATTAAGCATGATCAAGTGAGCTTTGCTAATGTGTGACTGTTTTGTTTAGTTTTTGACATATTTGCAGGGATTCTGCAGCTGTCTGGCAATTCCGCAGCCATTCAGCGATTCTGCAGCCATCTGATGATCCCGTAGCCATTTTGTTAATCTCAAAGTTCCACGTGCCATTTTGCAGAACGAGCCACATGGGCATGATGGAATATATGTGCTCGAGGTTCCTGTGCCATCAGTTCAGCCAGCCACGTCATCTGTACCTCCGGTCAAAGGGGGTCAAGTTACGGTCAAATAAAGGCAGCTTAACGTTGATGCGTAAGCTGTTGGGTCACGTTGGTGGAAAAGGTGACTTGTCCGTGTTTTGCAAGCCGTGGGGAACATGATCCAACGTTGGATTCATTGCCCATAACGACCAGGACCTCCAGCTCAACCACGAAGCATATGACGTGTTAAACTGCACCTTTATTACGCATGACAATTAGTTATTTTCTGTTTTATGCTTTACGCATTAGGCCATCTTGCAGATGCCTATAAATACTTGCGTCCGCGTACGCTTATGTTAACTTTTTAGCTGCTGTAGTTTATGAACTTGTGAGAATTTTAGCACCTTTCTGAACTCTGTTTTTATAGAGCTGTTCCAGCACTTTTGACTGTGTATTTCTGCATATGAAGTAATGGAAACAATGCTGTTTTGAAGTTTTAAAGCATTTGAGTTTTCTGTGGGTTGTATGGATGGAGGGCCCCTGTTCATGACTGCCCTTGTATAAGTATTTCATGTTTATACTTCTGCAATTTCTTTATTTCACATACAACATTTCCTTTTCATGAGTTATGTACAGCTTAATTTCTTTCCATTGCTGCAGCCTTTATTTTCACTGATCAGATTTGCTTCTTTGCAGGTTTTAACCCGGGATTGAGTGTGTTGTACTTGCTTTAATATCTAATGGTAGTTGCAGTTGTCTTATTCGTAATGCTGCCCTTTTTACTCTGTTTTCTAGATTAGTTTTTAGCTTAGTTTTACAAGTTGGATGCTAACTAATTTATGCTCTATTTATCATGAATGGTTTATCTTTCAGAGAACAGAACACTAATTAATTGCAGCTTGTTTTTAAGTAGTCTTGGCTTGTGGCACTAATACTTTTTCCACTTGTTACACATAATCACATATGTAGGAAGCAGTATGATGGAAAAGGCTTAGTAGTGTTATAATTTGTCATTTAGAGTTTTTATCAATTCTTGGATTTGTCTTCAGCTACTTCCTAATCGTGTTTTACACAGTACTATGTGGTAGAAGCAGGGAGTGAGGAAGAGATAACCATTATCATCAGTCCTTGAAGTGATTTTCTTGTTTCTTTTATTTGCAGCAATATGAGTAGAGACTAATGCCATTAGAACGTGGTCATTTGCTTTCAAGTCATTTCAAGTTATTCATTTCTTTCAAGTTCTTTTCCTTTACAAATTCAGCAAGTAATTAGAAATCACCAATCACACACTTTCACTCATCTAGAACTCACTTTTCACACACTTGCACTCATCTGTCTATAATCATCACTCCATCTTAGGAAGATAAGTTAACCATAAACAACACCCCCAAACGACAAAAAGCTCTAAGAGGTTGCTTAAGTACATATAGTACACCTTCACTTCATCAGCTTACGAGCCCCGGGTTGACAATTAATAATAGAAATCTAGGAATACTAAATTGACTAAACAATTAGTGTGCACTCTGCTGTAAAAACAACACGCATTCCATTTAATACACCCCAACCGCGCCATTTCCAAAATGAAACGGGACTCGCAGCGGAGGTTAAGGGGCGGGCCGCCAAATGTGGATCCGACCCCCAAAAAAAAGTTGAATTCTATTTTTCAAAAACTAATGAGTTTTAATATGCAAGGGTCGAGGTTTGACCACCCGACCTCCTTCTCATAACTCGACTTTGTCACCAATCCATCTACAACAAAATATTTGTTATATCCGCCCTCAAATGTTATTGTAAAACCCGACTTTTATTTGCATGGGCAGAGGGAGGAGCCAAGGGAATGCACGCAGATCAAGGAATATTTTTAATTAATTTTTATTACAGAGTGGAACCATGAACCTAGGAATAACACAGGTGGAACCAAGATTGGGTGAAATTCTCAGTAGGGTGAAATTTTTGCAGTGTCTAAATTGGACAAACTTTATGTCGATCTTACACCTCTCAATGACACGAACCTGATGGCGCAGCTAGAATTTTGATCTGAGCAACAAATTTTCAGAGGACCCGAAGGAGGGAATCTTTGAGGAATCTAAGGGGAATCTAAAAGATTCCTTAAGCCCTAGATTTCCACTTTTTCAGAATTCAAAAATTTTATAGTCGATTTTGCACTATTCGATGCCACAAATCTGATGGTGCATTCAGATTTTCCATTTGATCATTTCATTTTTCGGCCACTTTTAAAAGTGGGGTGCAGGTGTCAACATTCATGTGCGAGCAGTCATTTCCATGAGATTTGACGCCGTGAGATTGATGGTACAACCAACTTCAACAGTTTAACATCCTCTTCTTTAGATGGTCCTAGGATGTGAGGTATATGCAATATGTTCATGTACTTATTTTTGCTATGAGATGCATTGTGCTACATAGATCCCTGTTTGATGTTTGATGTGGGATCTTGTTTTCTTACTTGCTTCATGATTCCTGCTTGATGTGACATGGAATCATTCGTGGGATGTACTTGTTGTCATGATTCGTCATGTTTTCTTTGAGATCCCTTTGTCATTATGTTGATGGGATACTCATGTGTCACCATGTATGATTGCACTGAAATCCCTTTTATGCCTATTGGCGGGATGTTCATTATCATCATGCATGAGTTTATGTCATACTGATAGGAGTCCTTTTTGACTGATAGTTCCTGTAGCGGGACATCTCTTGGAGTCACTCCTACTTCAGGGCATTTTCCTTGTATGATAGCGATGTCACCTCTTATGTACATGATCACTATTGACAGCACTTAATATAGCGGCCTACACCATCTTGACACCGGGGCCCGGAGACGTAGTCCCTCCTGGACGAACTTCGTTATCAACATCTTGAGTTTTATGTTGTTGATTCTTTTCATGTTCCTTTTTCGTTATAGCATGCATTTATGTTCCTTTATGCCATTTTAAATGCAATTATAATCACATCATGAAATCAAAAGATCTTGGTTAAATCTGGGAGTTGAGTCAACTCGAATTAGTTGAGTTACTAATCCTTGGGCCTAGGTTGGGACAATGAATCTAGAGCCCTTGGTGGGTTGAGTTACCAGTCCCTAGAGTCAGGTTGGACAAACGCTTTGGAGCCCTTGAAGGTTGTGGGCAAGTTACTTGTTCCTAAAGCCCTAGACAGCTTGGGTAGAGATCGATTTGGTTGGTGTTGGTGATGTTCGACCGCGAGGTGGAATCACTAGTTGAGGGTTGAGGTGGTTTGGCCTTTGGATGCCCTAGTTTTGTTTTGCTTGGTATATTCCACGAGATCCCACATTCATGCTTGGAATATGACGTGGGGTTGATTGGCTGAAAGAGATATTTGGTTTAGCTCAATCAATGGTCAGGTGGTATGTGGAAGTCCCTGACTTGGTTGGTATTTCCATATATTAGTAATAGTTATTCTTCTATTGTCATTAAAGAATATTTGTATTGATTATGTTAGTGATATTATGGTTGAGGTTCCATGGTTCCTATGTTGGTTATTTACTTTTTATTTGTTGGTCACATGATGTATAATATTTATGGCTCCGATCACGAATGGTTTAGCTATTGATTGGTTGGTTAATGTATGGGATAATATGTGTGGTTGGAACTATGTGGAGATGCCATAGGTCATTTTTGGCGATTCTTAGATTAATCTTAGACTTTTATGACCATATATGCATTCATGACCTGTAGCTTACATGTATGCGACGTGTTTGACGAAATGCCTAATATGTTCTGGTCAAGTTGGGTCAAGTTCTGAGTTGAGATTGAATGTTTAGATTTGTCATTGTGTCAATTATGTTTCTCTAGTGAGATTATTAAATTAATAAACATATATGTATTTTTAACCTACATATACTATGTACACAAATGTTTGTATAAATGATAAATTCATACCTCCAACTTCTCGAGGTCATAGCTTTGGCATACGATCTTTGTTTGACTATCATAATACCTTGTTTCGAAGATCTCGACGAGGAGACCAAATACAAATTAGAAAATTGGTCTTCCACTATTCTAATCCTTCCATTTCCCATGAAAATTTCGTTTACTCCCTCAAAACGGCCTGAAAAGTTTAGAACCTGAGAAAACTGCCAAAAATAGAAAGTTCTGTTAAATTTAAGGAAGAAAAACTAAAAACAAATAGTGTTGGGTTAAGTTAGGATGATCACAATGTGTTCATTTGTCACAGGGTGTTTGCAGTCAGTTCTGGACATGTGGACCCCATTTTCCATAAGTGCATCTTAGAAATCGAGTCTCGGATATTAACTCTCATCTCATGTTTATCCTGGCGAGCTTGTGACTTTGGGTAAAGGAGGGAGGAGGCGTTACACTTTTCCTCCCTTCGCTTGCTTGCTTACTTTCTCCTCTTGGTGCTATTCTCTCTCTTTCTCACATAACCCAAGCTAAAACTAACAAAAAGCTAAACCAGCAAGACTTAAAACCAAAAAAACCGTGAAATGATTGTTAGAAGCCTTTTTATCATTGAGGCCTCTATTTTCTTCATTTTCGCTCATTTTTCCTCTAGTTTCCCTCTCATCCAAATATATGTCTCTTCACCTTACTTTTCTCCTATTTTCCTTTATTTCTCATAATTAAATGCCAATGTTCTCTTTTCCTTTTCCAATTTTCTCTTTTCCTTTGCCAATTTCCTTTGACATTAATAAAACAAATGTTATGCCCGATAGAGTGCTTTGCCAAACATTCAGCTTGGAATACATGTCCCATGGCCTTGGTCTTAGTTTTCCTTTATTAACCTTTATTACATGAACTTTTAACCCGAAGCTATTACACATTCATATAATGTAACTAAGATCCCATCAAACCCTAGAATGGATCCATAACAAGAGCACATCATGTAATAAGATATATACCATGCATGTAACCAACATTTCACTAGAATAGAACCATGACAAACTAGTCATAAAATCACATATAAAATTAGAACATATGCTCATTAATCTCAATAAGAATCAACACATAATAACATATGAAAATTCCAACCAAGTTAGGGAGTTCCATGTACCACCCGGCCATAGATTGGGATGAATCAAATATTTCTTTTAGCTAATCAACCTCATGCCATATTCCAAGAATAAATGCAGGATCTCATGGGATAAACTAAATATAACCAAATAGGAACTCCAGAGGTTAATCCACCTCCACCCTCAAGCCACGGTGATCTCACCTAAATCCATATAGAGATCACCTAATCAAAACAAGCTTGGATGCCTCACAATTTATTCTCCATACCTAGAGGAATTTTCCTGCCTCCACCCACCTTTCAAGGGCTTCCTAGAGAAAGCCATCTCCACTCCCAAACCTTGGGATTTCCTTGAGACCACCTTGTTGGGTTGTGTTATATTCTTTCAACGACTAGCCCGAGTAGTTAAGTCGGTGGGTTAGAGGGGGGGTAGAGACCCCCCTTCGTTACATCGGGTGTAGCAGGGGGGTCACAGGGGGGAAGGCAACCCCCCCTATCGGGGGGCTTGAGGGGGGCGAGGGGGGGGTAGCCCCCCTCTACGGGGTCCAGGGCAACACACTCGGGAAATTTTTTTTGGACCCTATATTAGGTGGGCGAACCTACCTATGGTTTTGTGCATGGATTTCGCACATGGTTTTACTCACGATGGTTATTAGTCCATGGTATTTTGTACATCCAATCAAGGGAACTACGATTATGTTCTAATCCAAGGTTAATGGATTGGTGTTTATGGATGCTTCAGCATGTATATATATGTACTGTAACATTGAAAGGAACATAATGAAAAATCAATCTGGTAGTCTCAGTTTTGGGATCCAGGGGAAAATCTCTGTCTACATTTTTTCTATGTGTTATGCTCCTACCATTGTTTATTTTCCGTTCTTAGAATTCGTATGCAGGTAATTTTTGTATGGGGTTAAAACGTACATTTGGTATCAAAGTTGTTTTGGCTTCAAGGGGATGCCTTTGCTGCTGAGGGCTTTTGCTCAGGCTTGTGGTAGACCATGTTTAGTAGTAGATCTGTGAGATCGATTCTTGTGGTGAAAGAATATGGCAAGTAATGGAAAGATAGAGATTGAGAAATTTAATGGTCAGAGTTTTGAGTTGTGTTAAATCAAGATAGAGGATCTGTTGGTGGATAAAGATCACTGGATCATAGTATATCTGGGTACTAAACCAACGACAATGTCCGCTGAAGACTCGAAGAAGTTGGATCAGAAGGCAAAAAGCACAATACAATTGTGTGTCTCAGATTCAGTATGCTAATGTATCAGGGGAAGCTACGATGAAGGCTTTGTGGGACAAGTTAAGGACTTTTTACCAATCTAAGTCTCTGGTGAATAAACTGTTTCTATGGAAAAAGTTGTATAACCTGAGGATGAAAGATGGAGACTCAATGACAGAGCATATGAACACATTTAATAATGTGGTAAGCTAGTTATTATCCACTGATATTAAAATTTCAGATGAAGATAAGTGCATCATTTTGTTGTGTTCTCTACCAGATTCGTGGGATAGTCTGGTTATTGTAATAGGTAGCAATGCAGTTGCCTTGTAATTTGATGAAATAGTCTGATCCTTGCTAACGGAGGAGATGAGACGGAAAAATATGGAGGGATAAATATGGAGAGCCAAAATGGTGATGCCTTGTCTGTATGAGGATGGTCGCAGAATAGAAACAAAAATAATTCCTCGAGTGGGAGATCTAAATCTCTAGGAAAACCTGTAAAGGTGTGCTGGAAAAGCAGAAAGGAGGGGCACTACAAAAGGGAATGTAAATCTAAAGCTCCTAAGAAAGGAAATGGATACGATGATGCTCCTTCTACAGAGGCGAAAACCACCTCAGATGAAGGTGGGGATGTGTACTTGGCATGTATTTTGCACTCTGCAGAGGCAAAAACCACCTATGGTTTTGTGCATGGATGTGTGGGGATGATGCTCCTTCTGCAGAGGTGAAAACCACCTATGGTTTTATGCATGGATTTCGCATATGGTTTTGGGCACGATGGTTATCAGTCCATGGTATTTTGTAGATCTGGTTAAGGGAACTATAGTTATGTTCTAATCCAAGGTTAATGGATTGGTGTTTATGGATGCTTCAGCATGTATATATATGTACTGTAACATTGAAAGGAACATAATGAATAATCAATCTGGTAGTCCCGGTTTTGGGATCCAGGCGAAAATCTCTGTGTATATTTTTTCTATGTGTTATGCTCTCGCCATTGTTTATTTTCTGTTCTTAGAATTCATATGTAGGTAATTTTTGTATGGGGTTAAAACCTACATTTGGTATCAGAGTTGTTTCGGCTTCAAGGGGATGCCTTTGCTACTGAGGGGTTTTGCTCGGGCTTGTGGTAGACCATGTTTAGTAGGAGATCCGTGGGATCGATTCTTGTGGTGAAAGAATATGGTGAGCAATGGAAAGATAGAGATTGAGAAATTTAATGGTTAGAGTTTTGAGTTGTGTTAACTCAAGAAGGAGGATCTGTTGGTGGATAAATATCACTGGATCACAGTAGATCCGGGTACTAAACCAATGACAATGTCCGTTGAAGACTTGAAGAAGTTGGATCAGAAGGCAAAAAGCATAATACAATTGTGTGTCTCAGATTCAGTATTGATAAATGTATTAGGGGAAGCTACGATGAAGGCTTTCTGGGACAAGTTAGGGACTTTTTACCAATCTAAGTCTCTGGTGAATAAACTGTTCCTACGGAAAAAGTTGTATAACCTGAGGATGAAAGATGGAGACTCAATGACAGAGAATATGAACACATTTAATAATGTGGTAAGCTAGTTATTATCTATTGATATTAAAATTTTAGATGAAGATAAGTGCATCATTTTGTTGTGTTCTCTACCAAATTCATGGGATAGTCTGGTTATTGCAATAGGCAGCAATGCAACTGCCTTGCAGTTTGATGAAATAGTCTGATCCTTACTGACGGAGGAGATGAGATGGATAAACATGGAGGGATAAATATGGAGAGCCAAAATGGTGAGGCCTTGTCTGTATGAGGATGGTCGCAAAATAGAAACAAAAATAATTCCTCGAGTGGGAAATCTAAATCTCTAGGAAAACCTGTAAAGGTGTGCTGAAAATGCGGGAAGGAAGGGCACTACAAAAGGGACTATAAATCTAAAGATCCTGAGAAAGGAAATGGATACAATGATGCTCCTTCTACGGAGGTGAAAACCACCTCAGATGAAGGTGGGGTTGTGTACTTGGCTTCTTCAAGTACACATGTAGATCATGAGGCATGGTTGATTGACTCAGGTGCATTCTTTCACTTCACTCCCAATAGAGAGTGGTTCTGCGAGTATGAGAAATATGATGGTGGTGATGTCTCTTGGGGGATGACAAGAAGGCTAGAATCGTTGGTCACGGAAAAGTCAAGTTGAAGTTGCAAGGTGGAAGGATTAGACCACTTCAGGGTGTTTTGCAAATTCCTGCATTAGCCGAAAATCTTATTTCTGTAAGTAATCTAGATGATGCAAGTGTAAAAACAGTGTTCGAAAAAGATACCTGCAAGATGGTTTGCGGATCACTGTTATTGATGTGGGGAGTTCAAATTGGAACTCTGTACAAGCTGCAAGGTAGCACCATTATTGATGGGTGCAACAATTTTGTGGTTCCTGAAAGTGGAGCAGAAAATCTAGTGGTCTCTGGAGAAAAGACCACGCTATGGCATCAAAGGCTTGGAAATATTGGAGAGAAGGGCCTTTGAATACTTCATGGTAAAGGTATGGTAGAAGGTATGTCTAATAGCTCTCTGGATTTTGATTTCTATGAAAATTGTGTATATGGGATGCAGAATCGGGTGAGTTTCCCCTCTAGTGGTAAAAGGGCGAAACAAATATTAGAGCTTGTGCACAGTGATGTGTTTGGACCTCTGTCGGTTCCATCACTAGGTAAGTCTATGTACTATGTATCATTTATAGATGACTTTTCAAGGAATACATGGATCTATTTCCTCAAGAATAAAAATGAATTCTTTGATAGGTTTAAATAATTTAAGGCTCTAGTGGAAAACCAAATAGAGAAGAAGATAAAGGTGCTGAGGACAGATAACAGTGGAGAGTTTTGCAAGAAGAAATTTGAAGAGTTTTGTAAGAAGTGTGGTATAGCATGGCATAAGACTACTCCATACACACCTGAGAAAAATGGAGTTGCAGAAAGAATGAACAAGACGTTGATGGAAAGGTCAAGAATCATGCTTAGTGGTGTCGGGTTAGGACAAGAATTCTGGGTAGAGGTGGTGGAGAATGCATGTTACCTAGTCAACAGATCACCTTCATCAGCATTAGAGGATAAGATTCCACAAGAGGTATAGACTGGTAAAAAACCTTATCTTTCACATCTAAGGGTATTTGGATGTGATTCATATGTACACATTCCAAAGGAGAAAAGAACAAATTTGGATAGTAAATCTAAAAAGTGCATCTTTATAGTGTATAAGGATGGTTTAAAAGGCTATAAGATTTGGAACCCAGTAATAAGGAAGGTTGTGTACATCCGAGATGTGTTGTTTAGAGAGGTGAAAGATGTTATTAAACATGAATTCCTAACAAAGGAATCTGAGAAGATAGAGTTTGAGCTAATGTAGGAAGAACCAGACTCTACAGTAGAAGAGGAATCAGAAGATGAAGAGACACAAACTCTGGTTGTGAGAAGATCAGTTCAAGAAAGAAGGCAACCAAAAAGGTATATTCCATCTACTTTCTCCTCAAAATTTGCTTTATCTATTGTTGATGATGATCCCAAAACTGTGAAGGAAGCGGTAGATTCAGAGGATGGAAAACTCTAGAAGGAGGCCATGGTTGATGAAATGGAATCTTTGCACAAAAATGAAGCTTGGGATTTGGTGGAGTTGCCGACTGGAAGGAAACCCATTGGCAGCAAATGGGTGTTCAAGAAGAAGATGAATGCAGAATGAAAGGGAGAAATACAAAGCTTGGTTGGTACCTAAAGGTTATTACCAGGTGACGGGAATTCATTTTGGTGATATTTTTTCTCTTGTTGCCAAGGTAGCTTCTATTATATTACTTTTATCTATTGCTTTTGCTTTTGATTTTGAGGTAGAACAGATGGATGTGAAGACAACATTTCTTCATGGGGATCTGGAAGAAGAGATCTACATGAAGCAACCTGAAGGTTTTGTGGTGAAGGGTAAGAAATAACTAGTATGCAAGTTAAAAATGTCTCTGTATGGGTTAAAACAGTCACCAAGGATGTGGTATCAGAAATTTGATACATTTATACGGGGACCTGGCTTCACCAGAAGAAAAGTAGATCACTGCGTATATTTCAAATTAATTGGTGACCATGTTATTTATCTAGTCTTGTATGTGGATGATATGTTGCTGGTTGGAAATGACAAAGAAGTTATCCAGGATTTGAAGACCCAATTGTCCTCCAAATTCGACATGAAAGATATTGGTGATGCAAACTATATTTTGGGCATGGAAATTAAATGATATTAGGAAAATAGGAAGCTATCGTTAAACCAGAGGAAGTATGTTGAGATAATACTACAGAGATTTAATATGCAGGATACTAAACCGGTGAAGGTTCCTATTCCTGCAGGTGTAAAGTTATCTGTTGAACAATGTCCCAAGACATTGGAAGAGGAAGAGGACATGTATCATGTTCCATATGCAAGTGAAGTCAGTAGTCTGATGTATGCAATGGTCTATACTGGACCAGAGATTACACATGCAGTGGGAGTATTGAGCAGTTTTATGTCAAAACCAGGGAAGGAGCATTTGACAGTAGTGAAGCAGGTTTTCAGGTATTTGTGTGGCACTAGTGATTATGGTTTGTGCTACCAAGGAAGACTAGGATTGGACAGATTTTTGGACATCCATGGCTTTGCTGATGAAGACTGGGCTGGAGATATGGATCAGAGAAGATCTACAAGTGGGTATGTGTTTAACCTATTTTGAGGTGCAGTCAGTTGGATGAGTAAGAGACAATCTGTAGTGACACTGTAAACTATAGAGGCAGAATACATGGCATCCACTCATGCAAGAAAGGAAGTAGTTTGGTTGCAGAGATTTTTTTCAAGTATGGGGTTAGTACAACAAGCTACAAGGATAGACTGTGACAACCAATGTGTAATTTTCTTGGCAAAGAACCCTGCTTATCATTGAAAAACAAAGCACATTGATGTTCAGTATCACATTGTCAGGGATATGGTAGAACTAGACAAAAAGGTGTTGCTAGTAAAGGTGGACACTTTGAAGAATACCGTAGATGCATTGACAAATTCTGTGAACATTGAGAAGTTCTCTTGGTGTAGAGAAACAATGGGAATTGCAGGGTTGGATCAATGACTAAGCTCTCTTGTGGCCCCCTATGGAAAGAAAAAAACAAGTGGGAGAATGTTGGGTTGTGTTATATTCTTTCCATGACTAGCCGCAGTAGTTAAGTCGAAGGGTTAGAGGGGGGGCGGAAACCCCCCCCCTGTTGGGGGGTTTGAGGGGGTCGGTAGCCCCCCTCTATGGGGTTCGAGGCAGCCACCCAAGGAAAAAAAAAATTAGACCCTATGGGCGGACCTACCTATGGTTTTGTGCATGGATTTTGCACATGGTTTTGGGGGTGATGGTTTTCGGTCCATGGTATTTTGTAGATCCGGTCAAGGGAACTATGGTTATGTTCTAATCCAAGGTTAATGTATTGGGGTTTATGGATGCTTCGGCATGTATATATATGTATTGTAACGTTGAAAGGAACATAATGAAAAATCAATCTGGTAGTCCCTGTTTTGGGATCTAGGAGAAAATCTCTGTGTATATATGTTTTATGTGTTATGCTCTCGCCATTGTTTATTTTCTATTCTTAGAATTCGTATGCAGGTAATTTTTGTACGGGGTTAAAAACTACACACCTCACCCATATCCAAAATATTCTGGCAATCTATAGCTCTACCAAGAATGGATTCCAACACACCATGTTTATCCAGGAAATGACAAGGCAAGGTTGTAACCCTTGTTAATCCAGGAAAATCCCATGCCAGTGACAACAAAATAGTATTGTAAACAAAATGCATACACCATGCATTCAAATATTATCAATTAAATGACAAATATGACCTGATACCTGTAAAATCCTCTTGTTGTACCTTCTCTTATCTTCTTCTTCTTGCACATCCTTTCTTTTCTTTGCCTGCTTTCTTGTGTCTAAGTGATCTCTTCTCTTGTTATAGTTCTGTCTCTCTCTTCTCCAAAAGTTCCAAGAGAGTGTATGATCCCAAGAGTAACTAACAGTGACTAAGAGATTCATAGAATGCTCTCCCTCTCCTTCTATTTTCTTTTTCCTTCAATTTCCTTCATTTTCCCTTACATGCATATTCTTTTCTCTTCATCTTCATTTTCTATTATTTTCCTTTATTCTTGAATTAATTTCCATTCATTGTCCTTTGCCTTTTTCCAATGCCAATGAAAATTTCCATAGCCAATAATTAACCACAAGTGATGCCCACTATATTTTTTTCCCCTCCATCCAACTTGGAATATGTGTCCCATGATCTTTGTCTTGTTTTTCCTTTATAATGTCCTTCCATTTACATGCAAAATTAACCCAGGGGCTATTACAATTGCTTCAAGGCATGTATCATTTCCAACATTTCCTTCTCATAAATAGGTTTGTGTAAATGCTTCCCCTTGATTAAATGACTTTCAAAAGAAATGGGTCTTCGTTCATGTATTCAAACAACACCGACTCCATTTCCTAAGGCATCACATTCCACAATAAATATTTTTGTGCAGTCTCATGTAGGTAAGACTGGATCTTGGCATATTGCCTCTTTAAGATGTTCAAAGGCCTTAGTTTCTTCTAAAGTTCAAAAAATGCATCTTTCTTAAGTAATGTTGTTAGAGGTGTTGCTATATTCCCATAATTCTTAACAAACTTGTGGTAATGCTTTGTAAAATTGAGAAATCCTCAAATATACTTTAGGGTTGTGGGGATTTTCCATTCCTACATAGCTTTAATTTTGTTAGGGTCCACATTAACACCCTCATGAGGTACAATATGACCCAAATATTCCACCTCTTGTAACCCAAAGAAACATTTGGAGGGTTTTGCATACAATTGCTTCTCCTCCAATAGTTTTGCATACAATTCCTCTAAAACCATAATTCATATTCCTTTTGTTCTCATCATGATTTTCATGGATTATCTTGTCACCACTTGGAAGCCTTTCTTGTAGTGACTTTGTCAACCCTTCCAACTTGACATTCATCATCTCAATGTCTACTTTAAAAAATACCATGTCTGCTTTTAAACCTTCCATGTTTCCTTTTATTTTTTCTTCTAAACCATCCATCTTAGTCTCTAGTTCATTTTTGGTTACTCCTAGCAAGAGCAAAATTTGTTGCACATGGTCTCGTAATTTTGATATATCATGTTGCATTTCTTCATCTTCTTCATGTGTCATAGTAAAGATTTATATTTGCTTACTAGGTGTATCTATTTATCTTTTCGTGACATTTTAGAATCAAAAAATGATATATATGCTTCATTATGCCCTTTGAATCACTTCAAATTAATTTTTCAAACAAAAGTTATGCAACATTTAAAAAAAATACACACATTTTTCTTACTTTTAGGAGCTTGATCTTGAAACTATTGTATCTCCGTAATTTCGGTCTCCCAAGTTATGAAATTTATTTCGGTGGTATACCTATGAGTATTCTTTCTAATGCCACAATTCATACCAATATTGGATTCTTCGATATAAATTTATGCCAAATCTCCCACAATGACGTGATTATGGACTAGTTTAGTAGAGTGAACTTGTACAAGATTCCATGTGTCATTGTTTCAACCTGTTGAAGCCTTGAAAATCATTACGACAACATGGGGGAAAACCACCCAGTCCGGACCTTGAAAGAAACTCATTTTCTGTTTGGTATAGTGGCTCCGACTGGGGATAATGGGACCAATTTCCCAAAAAGGGTTGATTTGATAATGTTGATGGGATGATATAGGATGTAACGAGAAATGATTTAGCTAAGTGTAATCTAATCTAACTACTAAACACATGCATATATCTTAATATAACATTATCTAATTATAAATATACCTAGGAATAAAATACGATACGCGATTTGCAATGATATCATACAATAATTGGTGACTGGGCAGGCTTGAGGAGGCAACAATTTGGACAAAATCTAGCCACCAGATTTGGGCCAAACTGGGCCAGATTCCGAGCGAATTTGTGGCCTATTTAAATTGTCTCCTTTGGTGATTTTTAGAATTTTCAAACTGGCTAATTATTTTTTAAAAAACAAAAAAAACATATTATTAGAGTGGCGAGCCACCAACCCCACCACCGCCCAACGGCCTACATATATTAAAAATCAAAATTTTTATGGGATGACGGGCCATGACCCCCGCTGACGCTCCCTCAACCACTGCATACGTTAACCATTTAAATAATGGGGTGGGTGGGCCACCGGCCCACACCCCCAAACCACATACCATAAACGCATATATTAATGTGGGGCTAGCAGGGATTGAAACTGCCCAGTGCAAGTGAGTCGGCCCCCACTGGGCGGCCCCATAATAGAGCCAAACAAATATTAACCGTGCTCCATTAATGTGTGCTCGGCTATAAACACAACACCCTCTCCATTTAATACACCCCAACCGCGCCATCTCCAAAATGAAATGGGACCCGTAGCGGAGGTTAAGGAGCAGACCGCCCAATGCGGACCTGGCCCCCAAAAAAATGTTAAATGCGGTTTTTAAAAAACTAATTGAGTGTTAATATGGAGGGGTTGGGGTTTGACAACCCAACCTCCTCCTCATAACTCGACTTTGTCACTAATCCATCTACAATGGAATCTTTGTTATATCCGCCCTCAAATTTTATTGTAAAACCTGACTTTTACTTGCACGAGGGAGGGAGGAGGCAAGGGCGCGTATGTGGATTGACGCATTTTTAATTAATTTTTATTGCAAGGTGGAACCATGAACCTGGGAATAACACAGGCGGAACCATGATTGGGTGAAATTCTCAGGACGGTGAGATTTTTGCAGTGTCCAAATTGGACAAACTTTATGTCAATCTTACACCTCTCAATGACACGAACCTAATGGTGCAGTCAGAATTTTGATCTGAGCAGCATATTTTCAGAGGACACGGAGGAGGGAATCTTTGAGGAATCTAAAAGATTCCTTAAGCCCTAGATTTCCACTTTCTCAGAATTCAGAAATTTGGCAGTCGATATTGCACCGTTCGATGCCACAAATCTAATGGTGCATTCAAATTTTCCATTTGATCATTTCATTTTTCGGCCACTTTTCAAAGTGGGGTGCAAGTGTCAGCATTCATGTGCGAGCAATCATTTCCATGAGATTCGATGCTGCGAGATTGATGGTACGGCCAGCTTCAGCAGTTTGACATCCTCTTCTTCAGATGGTCCCAGGATGTGAGGTATATGCAATATGTTCATGTACTTCTTTTTTCTATGAGATGCATTGTGCTACATAGATCCCTATTTGATATTTGATGTGGGATCTTGTTTTCTTACTTGTTTCATGATTCTTGCTTGATACGACATGGAATAATTCGTGGGATGTACTTGTTGTCATGATTCGTCATGTTTTGTTTTAGATCCCTTTGTCGTTATGTTGATGGGATACTCTTGTGTCACCATGTGTGTTTGCATTGAAATCCCTTTTATGCCATGTTGGTGGGATGTTCATTATCATCATGCATGATTTTATGTCATACTGATAGGAGTCCTTTTTGACTCAGAGTTCCTGTAGCGGAACATCTGTTGGAGCCACTCCTGCGTGAAAGAATTTTCCTTGTATGATAGCGACATCACCTCTTATGTACGTCATCACTGTTGACAGCACTTAATGCAGTGGCCTACACCATCTTGACACTAGGGCCCAAAGACGTAGTCCCTCTTGGACGAACTCCGTTATCAACATCTTAATTTTAATGTTGTTGATTCTTGTCATGTTCCTTTTTCGTTAGAGCATGCATTTATGTTCCTTTATGACATTTTAAATGCAATTCTAATCACATCATGAAAGCAAAATATCTTGGTTAAATTAGGGAGTTGAGTCAACTCGGATCAAGTTTGGTATCAGAGCGGTGTTTGCGTGGATGTGAATTACAAGCGTGAACAATGGAACGTGCAGCGACAGAGGATGAAAAAGTGATGTACTAGACAATGCTCAAAATTTCCCAAAGAGTGGAAATAATGTCTGAAACTCTACAAAATGAGACAGAGGAAAAGAAGCAATTGTAGCTTCAGTTGCGAGCCATGGAAGAGGCCCTGGAAGAATTGAAGCACAACACCCAGAACCTTCAAACAGAGAACATTGAATTGAAGATGCTTCTACAAGATGAGAAAGAGGAGAAACAGAGTTTGCTACAACAACTGCAAGCTAAGGACGAGGCCTTCGAAAAGCTGCAGCGTGACCCATGTGAGGTAAAAAGTAATTCTCTGAATTCATGTATTTGTCCTGATGATGATTTTGCTGTTTTTGAAAATCATATCACAGGAATTGGCTCCAAACGGTTGAAGAAAATGGGTTATGAAGGGAAAGGCTTGGGCATTAATGGCAAAGGCATTGTTAACCCCATCAGAGTAGAGGAATTACCCCATCAGGCAAGACTTGGGTATGTCAGAAAGGAAGTTTGGGAATGTGTCGAGACAGTTAGCGAACCACCAACAACAGATGATGAGAAGCCCTCATCAGTTCTTTCCAAATCAATAAAGGAGGTAAAATATGTTGATTTCCTTTCGGTTTTGTCTTCACATAGTATGATTTATGTTGGATATTTGGAGATCCCAATTACAAGGAAAAAGATGGGGCTCCTTACCAGGATAAGGTACAAGGAGGAAGAAGAACTTGGTATTGATAACCAAGGCATAACTCAGAGGTTGTGTAGAGACCTCAATTTTCAGGCTTGAGATTCACTGATGGAGAATGCTCGAAGGTGTTAGATTCTTTTGAGACATCGTTGAAATCGTCGAGGAAAGAGAATGATGGGAAAACATCTCCATCATCCCATGGTAGTTTCCATTGCAGGGAAAGAGCTAAGGCAAGCTCTCATCACCATACTTACACCAAAGACAACAAGGAAAGGTATAACCACTCTCGATATTTGAATGTTCATTTCGATTATAATCATGTTGTTAAAGATGAACGTAAACCATGTACCTTTTGTGGATTACATAACCATACATTTTCTAAGTGTTGGAAAAGAATAGTAGCACAAACAAAGAAGAGGCGTGAAAGACCCTCTCAACACCTGGTAGAGAAACATGTTAAGCAGATCTAGAGGAAGAAGAAGTATTGCAGTCATTGCAATAGAGGCGGCCATCAAAGAGCCACTTGTTGGAGGCTCCATCTAGAGCAGTGCCTTAAAGACAAAGTGTTGGTGCATGAACCAGATGAAACGATTATTCGACAAGCAAAACCACCACAATGAGGCGACCCATTCACAGTGATAAGTGAAAAATCGTTTCTAGATATGTTAGCTTGTCATGGTCATGATTTTGTAAATCATTTGTTGCATTTCAAAATGTAAAAGTGATGATGTGTTTTCCATCACTTGTTAAGCAAAAACGATGTCTGGTCTTATTATGTGTGCATTTTACACTCCGAAAGTGATGTCGTGTTTCCATCACTTATCAAAGAAAAAATAGAGTTTGGCCTTATTGTTGTAAATCATGTGTTGTGGTGATGATGTGTTTTCCATCACTTGTTGAAGCAACAATGATATGTTGGCCTTGTTTCGTAGCTAGGGTATTGTTTCCATTTTGACGTAAACTTGACCATCGAGTATGTGTTATAAACTCGTGGCAAGTATGGGATGCTTGGGTCATTAGCTGGTCATGAAAGTCAAGCATGTAATTTGCAAAAGAAATGTACTACAGGTTGCAAAGGTTGCAGGTGTCGACTCATCACTTAAGGCTCTGAAGAACAAAGGTGAAGGAGATGGAAGCGAGACCTTTTCAGGACACTTGTGATGCAGACAAGGTACAGAGAAGTTGCAGATTATTTTTCATGCTTTTGGAGGACCAAAAGCTCCTTAGTGGGGAGGATTGATCTATGTGGCTCCAAACACATGCAGAAGTCCAAGAGGACTCAGGAAGGGCAAAAAATCAAAGAGTTTGGATTATGCTCAAACCAAGTTCATGTTGAAGATCTTGTTGTCGTGATCACAGTGGTGTGAACGGTTTATCAAACCGAGTCTGTATGCGAATCTTAGGAGCAGTCAAATTTCAGGGTTGACTTGGGTGACTGGGCAGGCTTAAGGAGGCAGCAATTTGGACAAAATACAGCCACCAGATTCCGGCCAACCTAGACCAGATTCTGGGAAAATTTGTGGCCTATTTAAATTGTCTCCTTCGGTCATTTTTCAAATTTTCAAAAATGGCTAATTGTTTTTTAAATAACAAAAATCATATTATTGTGGTGGAGGGCCACGAAACCCACCACCCCCAAACGGCCTACATATATTAAAATTCAAAATTTTTATGGGCCGATGGGCCATGACCCCCAACGGCCCTCCCTCAACCACCGCACATGTTAACCATTTAAATATGGGGTGGGAGGGCCACCTTTGGTCGACCCGGCCCACACCCCCAAACCACATACCATATATGCATATATTAATGCGGGGCCGACGAGGATTGAACCTACCTAGCCCACGTGGGTCGGCCCCCACTAGGTGACCCCATAATAGAGCTAAACAAATATTAACCACGCTCCATTAATGTGCACTCAGCTGTAAAAACAACGTCGATTCCATTTAATACACCCCAACCATGCCATTTCCAAAATGAAACTGGACCCGCAGCAAAGGTTAAGGGGCGGGCCGCCCAATGTGGACCCAACCCCCAAAGAAATGTTAAATGTTGTTTTTCAAAAACTAATTGAGTTTTAACATGGAGGGATCGGGGTTTGACCACCCGACCTCCTCCTCATAACTTAACTTTTTCACTAATCCATCTACAATGGAATCCTTTATATCCGCCCTAAAATGTTATTGTAAAACCCGACTTTTATTTGAACGGGCGAAGGGAGGACCCAAGGGCGTGCACGCAGATCAAGGAATATTTTTAATTAATTTTTATTGTAGAGTGGAATCATGAACCTGGGAATAACACAGGCGGAACCATGATTGGGCGAAATTCTCAAGAGGGTGAAATTTTTGCAGTGTCCAAATTGGACAAATTTTATGTCGATCTTACACCTCTCGGTGGCACGAACCTGATGGCACAGCTGGAATTTTGATATGAGTAGTAGATTTTCAGAGGACACAGAGGAGGGAATCTTTTAGGAATCTAAGGGGAATCTAAAATATTCCTTAAGCCCCAGATTTCCACTTTCTCAGAATTTAGAAATTTGACAATCGATTTTTCACTATTCAATGCCACAAATCTGATGGTGCATTCAGATTTTCCATTTGATCATTTCCATTTTCGGCCACTTTTCAAAGTCGGGTGCAGGTGTCAGCATTCATGTGTGAGCAGTCATTTCCATGAGATTCGATGCCGCGAGATTGATGGTATGGCCAACTTCAGCAGTTTGACATCCTCTTCTTCAGATGGTCCCAGGATGTGAGGTATATGCAATATGTTCATGTACTTCTTTTTGCTATGAGAGGCATTGTGTTGCATAGATCCCTATTTGATGTTTGATGTGGGATCTTGTTTTCTTACTTGTTTCATGATTCCTGCTTGATGTGACATGGAATCATTCATGGGATGTACTTGTTGTCATGATTCATCATGTTTTGTTTGAGATCCTTTTGTAGTTATGTTGATGGGATACTCATGTGTCACCATGTATGATTGCACTGAAATCCCTTTATTGGCCTGTTGGCGGGATGTTCATTACCATCATGCATGAGTTTATGTCATACTGATAGGAGTCCTTTTTGTCTGAGAGTTCCTGTAGCGGAACATTTCTTGGAGTCACTCCTGCGTGAGGGAATTTTCCTTGTATGATAGTGATGTCACCTCTTATGTACATCATCTTTATTGACAGGACTTAATGTAGCAGCCTACACCATCTTAACACCGAGGCCTAGAGACGTAGTCCCTCCTGGACGAACTCCGTTATCAACGTCTTGACTTTTATGTTGTTGATTCTTTTAATGTTCCTTTTTCGTTACAGCCTACATTTATGTTCCATTATGCCATTTTAAATGCAATTATAATCACATCACGAAAGCAAAAGATCTTGGTTAAATCCGGGAGTTGAGTCAACTCGAATCATATGAGTTACTAATCCTTGAGCCTAGGTTGGGACAAATGATCTGGAGCCCTTGGTGGGTTGAGTTACCAGTCCCTAGAGTCTCGTTTGACAAATGCTTTGGAGCCCTTGAAGTTTGTCGGCAAGTTACTTGTTCCTGAAGCCCTAGACAATTTGGGTAGAGATCGATTTGGTTGGTGTTGGTGATGTTCGACTACGAGGTGGAATCACTAGTTGAGGCTTGAGGTGGTTTGGCCATTAGATGCCCTAGTTTTTTTTTCTTGGTATATCCCATGAGATCCCACATTCATGCTTGGAATATGGCGCAGGGTTGATTGGCTGAAAGAGATATTTGGTTTAGATCAATCTATGGTCAGGTGGTATGTGGAAGTCCCTGACTTGGTTGGTATTTCCATATATTAGTAATAGTTATTCTTCTATTGTCATTAAAGAATATTCGTAGTGATTATGTTAGTGATATTATGGTCGAGGTTCCATGGTTCCTATGCTGGTTATTTACTTGTTATTTGTTGGTTACATGATGTATGTTATTTATGGCTCCGGTCATGAATGGTTTAGCTATTGATTGGTTGGTTAATGTATGGGATAATATGTGTTGTTGGAACTATGTGGAGATGACATAGGTCCTTTTTGGTGATTCTTAGATTAATCTTAGACTTTTATGACCATATAAGCATTCATGACCTGTAGCTTACATGTATGCCATGTGTTTGACGAAATGCCTAGTATGTTCTGGTCAGTTTGGGTCAAGCTTTGAGTTGAGATTGAATGTTTAGATTTGCATTGTGTCAATTAAGTTTCTCTAGTGGGATTATTAAATTAATAAACATGTATGTATTTTTAACCTACATATACTATGTACAAAAATGTTTGTATAAATGATAAATTCGGACCTCCAACTTCTCGGGGTCATAGCTTTGGCATACGATCTTTGTTTGACTATCATAATACCTCATTTTGAAGATCTCGACAAGGAGACCAAAAACAAAATAGCAAACTCATCTTTTAGTATTCTAATTCCTCCATTTCCCATGAAAATGTCATTTACGCCCTCAAAATGGCCTCAAAAGTTTCGAAACCGAGAAAACTACCAAAAATAGAAAGTTTTGTTAAATTTAAGGAAGAAAAAATAACAATTAATAGTGTTGGGTTAAGTTATGATGATCACAATGTGGCCATTTGTCACAGGGTGTTTGCAGTCAGTTATGGACATGTGGACCCCATTTTCCATAAGTGCATCTTGGAAATCAAGTCTCGGATATTAACTCTCATCTCATGTTTATCCTAGCGAGCTTGTGAATTTGGGTAAAGGAGGGAGGAGGCGTTACACTTTTCCTCCCTTCACTTGCTTGCTTACTTTCTCCTCTTGGTGCTATTCTCTCTCTTTCTCACTTAACCCAAGCTAAAACTAACAAAAAGATAAACTAGTAAGAGTTAAAACCAAAAAAACCGTGAACTGATTGTCAGAAGCCTTTTTATCATTGAGGCCTCTATTTTCTTCATTTTCCTTCATTTTTCCTCTAATTTCCCTCTCATCCAAATATATGTCTCTTCACCTTACTTTTATCCTATTTTCCTTTATTTCTCATAATTAAATGCCAACTTTCTCTTTTCCTTTGCCAATTTCCTTAGACATTAATAAACCAAATGTTATGCCTGATAGAGAGCTTTTCCAAACATTCAGCTTGGAATACATGTCCCATGGCCTTGGTCTTAGTTTGCCTTTATTAACCTTTATTACATGAACTTTTAACCCAAAGCTATTACACATTCATATAATGTAAATAAGATCCCACCAAACCCTGGAATGGATCCATAACAAGAGCACATCATGTAATAAGAAATATACCATGCATATAACCAACATTTCACTAGAATAGAACCATGACAAATAGGTCATAAAATCACATATAAAATCAGAACTTGTGCTCATTAATCTCAATAAGAATCAACACATTATAACATATGAAAATTCCAACCAAGTTAGGGAGTTCCATGTACCACCCGGCCATAGATTGGGATGAATCAAATATTTCTTTCAGCTAATCACCCTCGTTCCATATTCCAAGAATAAATGCGGGATCTCATGGGATAAACTAAATATAACCAAATAGGAACTCCAGAGGTTAATCCACCTCCACCCTCAAGCCACGGTGATCTCACCTAAATCGGTATAGAGATCACTTAACCAAAACAAGCTTGGATGCCTTAGAATTTATTCTCCATACCTAGAGGAATTTTCCTGCCTCCACCCATCTGTCAAGGGCTTCCTAGATAAAGCCATCTTCACTCCCAACCCTTGGGATTTCCTTGAGACCACCTTGTTGGGTTGTGTTATATTCTTTCAACGACTAGCCCAGTAGTTAAGTTGGGGGGTTAGAGGCGGGGTAGAGACCCCGCTTCGTTACGTCGAGTGTAGCGGGGGGGTCACAGGGGGGGATGGAAACCCCCCCTGTCGGGGGGCTTGAGGGGGGGGTAGCCCCCCTCTACGGGGTCTAGGGCAGTGCCCTCGGGAAATTTTTTTTGACCCTATATTAGGTGGGCTAACCTACCTATGGTTTTATGCATGGATTTCGCACATGGTTTTAGGCACGATGGTTATCAGTCCATGGTATTTTGTAGATCCGGTCAAGGGAACTACGGTTATGTTATAATCCAAGGTTAATGGATTGGTGTTTATGGATGCTTCAGTGTGTATATATATGTACTATAACATTGAAAGGAACATAATGAAAAATCAATCTGGTAGTCCCGGTTTTGGGATCTAGGCGAAAATCTGTATGTATATTTTTTCTATGTGTTATGCTCTCGCCATTGTTTATTTTCTATTCTTAGAATTCATATGTAGGTAATTTTTGTACGGGGTTAAAACCTACATTTGGTATCAAAGTTGTTTTGGCTTCAAGGGGATGCCTTTGCTGCTGAGGGGTTTCGCTCGGGCTTGTGGTAGACCATGTTTAGTAGGAGATCCATGGGATCGATTCTTGTGGTGAAAGAATATGGCAAGCAATGGAAAGATAGAGATTGAGAAATTTAATGGTTAAAGTTTTGAGTTGTGTTAACTCAAGATGGAGGATCTGTTGGTGGATAAAGATCACTGGATCATAGTAGATCCGAGTACTAAACTAATGACAATGTCCACTGAAGACTCGAAGAAGTTGGATCAGAAGGCAAAAAGCACAATATAATTGTGTGTCTCCAATTCAGTATTGCTAAATGTATTAGGGGAAGTTATGATGAAGGCTTTATGGGACAAGTTAGGGACTTTTTACCAATCTAAGTCTCTGGTGAATAAACTTTTCCTACAGAAAAAGTTGTATAACCTGAGGATGAAAGATGGAGACTGAGTGACAGAGCATATGAACACATTTAGTAATGTGGTAAGCTAGTTATTATCTACTGATATTAAAATTTCAGATGAAGATAAGTGCATCATTTTGTTTTGTTCTCTACCAAATTCATGGGATAGTCCGATTATTGCAATAGGTAGTAATGCAACTGCCTTGCAGTTTAATGAAATAGTCTGATCCTTACTGATGGAGGAGATGAGACGGAAAAATATGGAGGGATAAATATGGAGAGCCAAAATGGTGATGCCTTGTCTATATGAGAATGTTCATAGAATAGAAACAAAAATAATTCCTTGAGTGGGAAATCAAATCTCTAGGAAAACCTGTAAAGGTGTGCTGGAAATGCCGGAAGAAAGGGCACTACAAAAGGGACTATACATCTAAAGATCCTGAGAAAGGAAATGGATACGATGATGCTCCTTCTGCAGAGGTGAAAACCGCCTCAGATGAAGGTGGGGATGTGTACTTGGCTTCTTCAAGTACACATGTAGATCATGAGGCATGGTTGATTGACTCAGGTGCATTCTTTCACTTCACTCCCCATAGAGAGTGGTTCTGCGAGTATGAGAAATATGATGGTGGTGATGTCTCTTGGGGGATGACAAGAAGGCTAGAATCGTTGGTCGCGGAAAAGTCAAGTTGAAGTTGCAAGGTGGAAGGATTAGAACACTTCCGGGTGTTCTGCATATTCCTGCATTAGCCAGAAATCTTATTTCTGTAAGCAAGCTAGATGATGAAAGTGTAAAAAACAGTGTTTGAGAAAGATACCTACAAGATGGTTTGGGGATCACTGTTATTGATGTGGGGAGTTCAGATTGGAACTCTGTACAAGCTGCAAGGTAGCACCATTATCGATGGGTGCAATAGTTTTGTGGTTCCTGAAAGTGGAGTAGAAAATCTAGTGGTCTCTGGAGAAAAGAGCATGCTGTGGCATCAAAGGCTTGGAAATATTGGAGAGAAGGGCCTTCGAATACTTCATGGTAAAGGTATGGTAGAAGGTATGTTTAATAGCTCTCTGGATTTTGATTTTTGTGAAAATTATGTATATGGGAAGCAGAATCGGGTGAGCTTCCCCTCTAGTGGTAAAAGGGCGAAACAGATATTAGAGCTTGTGCACAGTGATGTGTTTGGACTTCTGTCGGTTCCATCACTGGGTAAGTCTATGTACTATGTATCATTTATAAATGACTTCTCAAGGAATACATGGATCTATTTCCTCAAGAATAAAAATGAAGCCTTTGATAGGTTTAAAGAATTTAAGGCTCTAGTGGAAAACCAGATAGAGAAGAAGATAAAGGTGTTGAGTACAGATAACGGTGGAGATTTTTACAAGAAGGAATTTGAAGATTTCTGCAAGAAGTGTGGTATAGCACGGCATAAGACTACTCCATACACACCTGAGAAAAATGGAGTTGCAGAAAGAATGAACAAAATGTTGATGGAAAGGTCAAGAATCATGCTTAGTGGTGTCGGGTTAGGACGGGAATTCTGGGTAGAGGTGCTGGAGAATGCATGTTACCTGGTCAATAGATCACCTTCATCAACATCAGAGGATAAGACTCCACAAGAGGTATAGACTGGTAAAAAACCTTATCTTTCACATCTAAGGGTATTTTGATGTGATGCATATGTACATGTTCCAAAGGAGAAAAGAACAAATTTGGATAGTAAATCTAAAAAGTGCATCTTTATAGGGTATAAGGATGGTTTAAAAGGCTATAAGATTTGGAACCCAGTAATAAGGAAGTTTGTGTACATCAGAGATGTGGTATTTAGAGAGGTGAAAGATGTTATTAAACATGAATTCCTAACAAAGGAACCTGAGAAGATAGAGTTTGAGCTAATGTAGGAAGAACCAAAATCTACAGCAAAAGAGGAATCAGAAGATGAAGAGCCACAAACTCTAGTTGTGAAAAGATCAGTTCGAGAAAGAAGGCAGCCAGAAAGGTATATTCCATCTACTTTCTCTTCAAAATTTTCTTTATCTATTACTGATGATGATCCAAAACTGTGAAGGAAGCAGTATATTCAGAGGATGGAAAACTCTAGAAAGAGGCCATGGTTGATGAAATGGAATCTTTGCACAAAAATGAAGCTTGGGATCTGGTGGAGTTGCCAACTGGAAGGAAACCCATTGGCAGCAAATGAGTGTTCAAGAAGAAGATGAATGCAGAAGGAAAGGTGGAGAAATACAAATCTCGGTTGGTAGAAAAAGGTTATTCCCAGGTGCCGAGAATTCATTTTGGTGATATTTTTTCTCCTGCTGCCAAGGTAGCTTCTATTATATTACTTTTATCTATTGCTTCTGATTTTGATTTTGAGGTAGAACAGATGGATGTGAAAACAACGTTTCTTCACGGGGATCTGGAAGAAGAGATCTACATGAAGAAACTTGAAGGCTTTGTAGTGAAGGGTAAGAAATAACTAGTATGCAAGTTAAAAATGTCTCTGTATGGGTTAAAACAGTCACCAAGGATGTGGTATTAGAAATTTGATACATTTATACGGGGACCTGGCTTCACCAGAAGAAAAGCAGATCACTGCGTATATTTTAAATTAATTGGTGACCATGTTATTTATCTGGTCTTGTATGTGGTTGATATGTTGCTGGTTGGAAATGACAAAGAATTTATCTAGGATTTGAAGACCCAATTGTCCTCCAAATTCGACATGAAAGATATTGGTGTTGCAAACTATATTTTGGGCATGGAAATTAAACGAGATCAGGAAAAGAGGAAGCTATGGTTAAACCAGAGGAAGTATGTTGAGATAATACTGTAGAGATTTAATATGCAGGATACTAAACCAGTGAAGGTTCCTATTCATGTAGGTGTAAAGTTGTCTATTGAACAGTGTCCCAAGACATTGGAAGAGGAAGAGGACATGTATCATGTTCAATATGCAAGTGAATTCGGTAGTCTGAAGTATGCAATGGTCTACATGCAGTGGGAGTATTAAGCAGTTTTATGTCAAAACCAGGGAAGGAGCATTTGATAGTAGTGAAGCGGGTTTTCAGGTATTTGTGTGGCACTAGTGATTATGGTTTGTGCTACCAAGGAAGACTAGGATTGGATAGAATTTTGGACATCCATGGCTTTGTTGATGAAGATTGGGCTGGAGATATGGATCAGAGAAGATCTACAAGTGGGTATGTGTTTAACCTATTTGGAGGTGCAATCAGTTGGATGAGTAAGAGACAATCTATAGTGACACTGTAAACTATAGAGGCAGAATACATGGCATCCATTCATGCAAGAAAGGAAGCAGTTTGGTTGCAGAGATTGTGTTCAAGTATGGGGTTAGTACAACGAGCTACAAGGATAGACTGTGATAGCCAAAGTGTAATTTTCTTGGCAAAGAACCCTGCTTATCATTGAAAGACAAAGCACATTGATGTTCAGTATCACATTGTGAGGGATATGGTAGAACTAGACAAAAACGTGTTGCTAGTAAAGGTGGACATTTTGAAGAATACTGCAGATGCATTGACAAATTCTGTGAGCACTGAGAAGTTCTCTTGGTGTAGAGAAACAATGGGAATTGCAGGGTTGGATCAATGACTAAGCTCTTTTGTGGCCCCCTATGGAAAGAAAACAACCAGTGGGAGAATGTTGGGTTGTGTTATATTCTTTCCACGACTAGTTGTAGTAGTTAAGTCGATGGGTTAGAGGGGGGGCGGCAACCCCCCTTGTCGGGGGGTTTCCTCTACGGGGTTTGAGGCAGCCACCCAAGGAAAAAAAAAAAAATGGACCCTATGGGCGGACCTACCTATGGTTTTGTGCATGGATTTCGCACATGGTTTTGGGCGTGATGGTTTTCAGTCCATGGTATTTTGTAGATCCGGTCAAGGGAACTATGGTTATGTTCTAATCCAGGGTTAATGTATTGGGGTTTATGGATGCTTCGGCATGTATATATATGTATTGTAACGTTAAAAGGAACATAATGAAAAATCAATCTGGTAGTCCCAGTTTTTGGATCTAGGATAAAATCTCTATGTATATATGTTTTATGTGTTATGCTCTCGCCATTGTTTATTTTCCATTCTTAGAATTCGCTTGCAGGTAATTTTTGTACGGGGTTAAAACCTACACACCTCACCTATATCCAAAATATTCTGGCAATCTAAAGCTCTACCAAGAATGGATTCCAACACACCATGGTTATCCAGGAAATGACAAGGCAAGGTTGTAACCCTTGTTAATCCAGGAAAGTCCCATGCCAGTGACAACAAAATAGTAATGTAAACAAAATGCATACACCATGCATTCAAATCTTATCAAGTAAATGAAAACTATGACCTGATACCTGCAAAATCCTCTTGTTGTACCTTCTCTTATAATCTTCTTCTTGCACATCCTTGCTTTTCTTTCCCTGCTTTCTTGTGTCTAAGTGATCTCTTCTCTTGTTATAGTTTTGTCTCTCTCTTCTCCAAAAGTTCCAAGAGAGTGTATGATCCCAAGAGTAACTAACAATGACTAAGAGATTCATAGAATGTTCTCCCTCTCCTTTTTTTTCTTTTTCCTTTTATTTTCCTTCAATTTCCTTCATTTTCCCTTACATGCATATTATTTTCTCTTCATATACCTTTTCTATTATTTTCCTTTATTCTTGAATTAATTTCCATTCATTGTCCTTTGCCTTTTTCCAATTCCAATGCAAATTTCCATAGCCAATAATTAACCACAAGTGATGCCCACTATAATTTTTTCCCCTCCATCCAACTTGGAATATGTGTCCCATGATCTTAGTCTTGTTTTTCCTTTATAATGTCCTTCCATTTACATGGAAAATTAACCCAGGGGCTATTACAATTGCTTCAAGGCATGTACTATTTCCAACATTTCCTTCTCATAAATAGGTTTGTGTAAATGCTTCCCCTTGATTAAAAGACTTTCAAAAGAAATGGGTCTTTGTTCATGTATTAAAACAACACCAACTCCATTTCCTAAGGCATCACATTCCACAATAAATATTTTTGTGCAGTCTCGTGTAGCTAAGACTGGATCTTGGCATATTGCCTCTTTAAGATGTTCAAAGGCCTTAGTTTATTCTAGAGTCCAAAAAATGCATCTTTCTTAAGTAATGTTGTAAGAGGCATTGTTATATTCCCATAATTCTTAACAAACTTGTGGTAATGCTTTGTAAAACTGAGAAATCCTCGAATATACTTTAGGGTTGTGGCGATTTTCCATTCCTACATAGCTTTAATTTTGTTAGGGCCCACCTTAACACCCTCATGAGGTACAATATGACCTAAATATTCCACCTCTTGTAACCCAAAGAAACATTTGGAGGGTTTTGCATACAATTGCTTCTCCTCCAATAGTTTTGCATACAATTCCTCTAAAACCATAATTCATAACCCTTTTGTCCTCATCATGATTTTCATGGATTATCTTGTCACCACTTGGAAGCCTATCTTGTAGTGACTTTGTCAACCCTTCCAACTTGACATTCATCATCTCAATGTCTACTTTAAAAAATCACATGTTTGCTTTTAAACCTTCCATGTTTCCTTTTATTTTTTCTTCTAAACCATCCATCTTAGTCTCTAGTTCATTTTTGGTTAATCTTTTCAAGAGTAAAATTTGCTGCACTTGGTCTCATAATTTCGATATATCATGTTGCATATCTTCATCTTCTTCATGTGTCATAGTAAAGATTTATATTTTCTTACTAGGTGTATCTATTTATATTTTCGAGGCATTTTAGAATCAAAAAACGATACATATGCTTCATTATGCCCTTTGAATCACTTCAAACTAATTTTTCAAACAAAATTTATGCAACATTTAAAAAAAATACACACATTTTTCTTACTTTTAGGAGCTCGATCTTCAAACTATTGTATCTCCGTAATTTTTGTCTCCCAAGTTATGAAATTTATTCCTGTGGTATACCTATGAGTATTCTTTCTAATGCCACAATTCATACCAATAATGGATTCTTCGATATAAATTTATGCCAAATCTCCCACGATGACGTGATTATGGACTAGTTTAGTAGAGTGAACTTGTATGAGATTCCATGTGTCATTGTTTCAACCTGTTGAAGCCTTGAAAATCATTGCGACAACATGGAGGAAAACCACCCGGTCCGGACCTTGAAAGCAACTCCTTTTCTGTTTGGTATAGTGGCTCTGACTAGGGATAATGGAACCAATTTCCCAGAAAGGGTTGATTTGATAATGTTGATGGGATGATATAGGATGCAACGGGAAATGATTCAACTAAGTGTAATCTAATCTAACTACTAAACACATGCATATATCTTAATCTAACATTATCTAATTATAAATATACCTAGGAATAAAATACGATATGCGATTTGCAATGATGTCATACAATAATTGGTAATAAAGATCATTCAACTGCCAAAAGAAATGAAATTGCTTAATGATAATTGTTTTGGATAAATAGTTAGACAAAACAATTGAGAGAAATATATCACATATAAAAATCGTTCATGTATTCAAAATAAAATCAGAGCTAACATCATACGAAAGTGAAATAATGCAAAACTATAATTTTTACTTTCATACATAAAACAATTGAAAGAAGAAGTATTGTGCTTCAACAATACTTGACCCAATTTCATTCAATCCAGCACATTCTAAGAGTACAAAAGTGCATTTTAGTAGAGCATGCTAGATATTTAAAGAAAAATAGAACTTGTTCCATTCATTTTATCAAAACCTCCTCAAAAGCACAGAAGTATAAGTTCTTGAAAAGTGTTTTTGATAAAATTTATGGACCCCTCTCTAAATGCATGAGAGGGGTTTAAATCCTAAAATATACTTCTCAAAATAGTTTATTACAAAAATAGCTGAGGAGGTTTCAAACAACCTTCCTCAGAATGAGCAAAAATAAAATGAAAAGTAAAATAAATTAATGAATATCTCCTTTGAACTTGATCTCTCAGGTTGCAAATATCAATCATTGGCTTGAGTTGAGGTGGCTGGTTGATTGTAGATTTTAACTGCCCAGCAAATATGGCATCTGTCAATGCTGGCACCATCTTTTGTGTAGAGGTTGTTAAACACCTCAGAGTCATCCACTAGTTGTGTGGTTTTACTAGAAATTGCTAGTATGCCTCCCAATTCAGGTTGGTTAACTGTTTAATAACCTCTTCCTTCTCTTGCACTATTTGTTTCCGTTGCTGCTCTAGGTGCTTGACATTTGGTATAAACCCTGGTACACACTCTTTGACAAGATTGGCACCATGAAGGTTTTCATTTACGACCTCTATTATGCTGCTTGCTACTCCTGCTGCTATCGTTGTTGCCCTTTGTGCCTGTTTCAACTGAGAATCCCAATCCATAAACAAAATATCTTTGTGAGACTCCTCCAGCTTTGGTAGGTCAGCCTTTCTTCCATCCTTTGATTCTTGCCAGGTGATAAATTCATAAACCCTTTTGTGGATTTCTTCGTACTCAAGCCTCATATCAATTATTTGGTTTGTCAATTTATCACTGGTTTCGCAGTAAGGATTTATTTGTGAAATCTTTTGGTAGAATACTTCCTCTTGTTGCATTAATAGGGAATTGAGGTTGACTGCTTCTTTAATGAATTTGTCAATTTGCGGGTTTTCTTTGAATTTATCTATCATGGCTTGTATTTGTGAATCCTTTTCTACTAAGCTTGCCTGGTGCTACATCCTCATCTACTCGAATTCTCTTTGAAGTTGGGCTACCTGTAATTATGCTTGCTGATTAGTTTTTTCTTGGCCTAATTATTGTTCTAGTAGTAGAATTTTCTGTTCATTTTCCTTCAACAGCATTCGAACTTTAGTTGCCTTGTCGATGGTGACTGTGACATAAGATCTTGTGAACTGCGACATCTTTGTGAGATGCTTTGATGGGTCGATAGGTGTGTCCTTCCACACAATATCCATTGGTTCATTCTCCGGAGTCGTAGCAGCAACGGTGTCTAGTTTCCTTTTCTTCCTTTCTCTTTTCACTACAACCTTGTGGGTAAGACTGTAGAATATATCTAATGGAGGTATTTCCTCAATTCTTAAGACAGTTTCGGAAGTAGGAATAGTAGGAATAACCTCAATGTCCTAGGTACCTGTAGCTCCTTCCCCTTGTTGTTTCTGTATTTTCTTTGTGTTGGGTTTTCTTGGGAGTTTTCAGTTCAGATGTTTGCTCAAGATTTGTGTCTGTATGGAGATTTTTATTGAACTACTCCCATTCCTATTCCACGTCAATGATTCGAGATTTTCCTGACTGAGTTGAAGTAGAAGCAACCTATACCTTTTTATTTTTTAAGGCATGCTCGACCGTATCCTCTATACTTCCAACTATGTCTTTCTCAGACTCTTTATTTGTGTTTCCTCCCCAATTTTGAGATTGTCGCTCTGAGTACTCTGACTCATGAGTCGAATTCTCTGGGGTTTCCCCTTCAAAATTATCTTTAGAACTTCCCTCCCAACTTATGCTAGGAGTTGGCTCTCTTATTGGTTCAATTTGCAGTAGGTCCAATGGGACCTTTGACGATCTCTTACTTTTGTACACATGGAAAGCATTAATATCTTCTGGGGTCAACAGTAGTGATGCCATATGTAGAACTTGTGAAAAAAAAATTGCTTGTAGGAAGAGGTCATCAAAGGCATCCTCTTCATGGGTGAATTGTTTGACTTTTACCATAGTAGTAAATTCCTTAACAGTGCCATTTGGTCGTATTGCCTTCCTAGAACTGTAGCCAATTTCATATACATAATAATCTTTGCTTCCTTTAATCCATGTCCATAATCGTGTAGTGCAAAACCACCACATTGTAATGGGAAGGTTGGCCAAATGGATTTCTTCTACTCTTTCAGTCCTCTGGTTAAGCCACCTTCCCCTGCAGTCTGGTAGGCTATTTCTCTGGCCAAAAGTTTGTCGGGGACATAAAATGGGAGGACATGCAAAGAAGCAATGCTACCAGAAACTATAATATAGGTGAATGTTTTTTCCCCAAACCATTTGGCTACTGGCAAGGTATCTACTTTGGCCTCTTGAGAAAACCTAGGGGTTGTTTTATCAAAAACTACTTTATGAATAGGCAGCATAACAACTTGATAGAATTTATAAAAATGGGGGTGGAATTGGGGTTCCCACAAAATTTTATGGTATATATGGATAGGAAGCGGATTTTGTACAATCTATTTCCATCCCATATTCAAAAACTAAGAACTAAAACAAATTGCATCCATAACAAAAGAACTCATAAAGAAAGGGGGGAATTCCTTAATGAATGACTTCTTTTCCTTCTATATTCCACAATTTTCCTAATGCCAAATTATCTGATAAAATTTGAGCCTAGTTCATAATCATTGCATTACCTACTGCATCTATTAATGGGAGCCATTCCATAGAAAATTTGGTGCTATCGGGTCTACCGATAACCTACATATCGTTGCTGCTACAAAACTATGAGGGGGAGAAATGGATGCCATTGAGTACATACCAGTTTTATCCTGTTTGAGTTTGCTTCCGCTTGATCTTCAGGTTTGCATAACATATGACGGGTCCTCATTCTCTTTGGCGAATTGCTCAAGGAACTTTCTGTTGTTGAGCTTTTGAGGCTCTAGTAATTGGTACATTAGTCATAGGCTATCTGGTGAGAAAGACCCCATGACTTGTTTCCTTTTATTCTTGAAGGTTCCCTTTAAGATATCTACCTCATCAATTACCCATTTGACCATATCTGTGTAATTGTTGTGCTCTACAACAACCCCCCATTTCATATCATTTTTATTTACAAAGGTTAACATATGGAATGGGTCCCTTTTAAAATTTGATTGGCATCAAAACCCTCTGTTGTTCAAAAGGTCTGATAATCGAATGAGTTTATGTGTTTAAGCCTTTCGAACAATAGTTTTTCAATAATAAAACAATCTTTTGTTATTGCAATAAAGGGATTGCAAGATCGCATATTGCAATGACATGAGAAACACATTAAAATGGTACCTTGGTCTCCGCTGATGCGATATCGCTATCGGCGCTCGGCGATATTCCATGCACACCTTATAAACGCGCATAACCTAAGCCCCGACGCGACGCGATATCGGCGATCGGCTATCGGCGATGCCTCATATGTGGTCAAAACGCTTTAAGTTATAAACTCCGACCCGATGCGATTTCGCAATCGGCAGTCGGCAACATCCCATGCACCCTAATAAGGCGCCCAGGTCTTACCCCCGATGCGATGCGATATCGGCGATCGGGGAATCGGCAAATCACTTTATTGCACCTTGTTACATTTCTTCGCGCTAATCCAATGCGATTGCGCAATCGGCAGGATCTTTCGCTAATGATTGTATAACATCTATTCCCCGAAGCGATGCGATATCGGTTATCGGCGATCGGCGTTCCCAAAAAGTCATCACTTAAGGACCTAAAAGTATTATTGATATCCGATTGATAAAGCGCGGATTTCAAAAAAGCCGTTAAATGCAGGGATAAGGTGATGTATTTGTATTTAAAACTTTGCCCCTTCGATTAACGAACACCTGCGCTCAACCGCCAAAATATCTATTGCACGCTTAAGGGGGTCATTCAGCCGGATAACGGTGTAATAATCATTTAATGAGTAGCAGGCCTTAAACGACCATTAATGCATCTGCAATATCTTCCCAGTGATTGGATCCGCAGCCACTTTTGAGAATTAATCTCAGCACGCTTCAAATGATATATCTTTCCCGCTATGGATTGTCATTGTTATATTTCCTTGTTACGATTTTTCTTGCATTTGTGTAGAATTCATCTGTCGAGAGAAGCCTGAGCAAGATGGGAAAGAAATCCAAAAGGACTGCGGGCTCCGCTGCTACATCTGTTGCAGGACAAGCTGCTGTAGATAAGAAGAAAGGCTTAATTTCAGACACTACATGCACTGGTCTCACTAGAACTTCAAGGCAAGGTACTTATAATCTGTTAGAGGCCGAGCAACCAAAAGTAACAGTGACCGAAGCTAGTGTGGATGTGCTCAAAAAATCCGATGCTACTCTCAAAGATTTGGCCGACTCCTTCTATCACAGGATAGCGGCCAGAGAGAAAATTCTTCCCTACACTGATGTGGTGCGATGGGCAATTGAGGAAATCCCAATCCTCGACAGAACGTTTAACACAAGGGATGGGAGGATTTTCGGGTCGTTCAAGCCGGAGCATCTAAGGCAAATGTATCATTTGCCCGAGCCGGAGAAGATCTACAACAAGACTTTCCTGGAGAAATTTGCAGCTGACAATGAAGTGGAATCTGAGCCCATCCGGGATTGGAGGCAGAATCCGGCCAAACACAAGCACGAAACCTCTGGTAAGTACTCAGTCGATTCTTTGGCTTCTCCCTATTGCTATGCGGGGATTATGATGTGTAGGCTATGGGGATTACATGATTCTGCTAATTTTACCATAGAGATGGTTCCCCTAATGGAAGCAGCTGTTAATAGTATAATCATGGATTGGGCCACCATTCTCTCTGATAAGTTGGTCGTAGCTGTTCGTGACTTTAGAGCCAATTCCGTAGTCACCGAAAGGAAAATTCCCCCGTTTTATTATAGTGCTTACATTTTGGATACATTATGTTTTAATTCTAAGTTTCCCATCCTCAGTTGGAGGTGGACCGCCCAAGACCCCTCACCCATTCATTTATACCACCAGAAATTGTGGAAGTCCTCTTACAAGGACCATTTGTATCAAATTTGCAATGGTTTTATGGTTCCCATTCATTATTCTATTTTTGATAGGCCCATTCCCAAAATCTCCTATCTGGCTTCCTTCGACTTACCAGCGGTAGCAAGTTGGTTCGGAGAAGAGCAATTTACCTATGTTAGGGTTTTCGGAAGCCAAGCCAATCCGCATGTTCTCCCTTTATATATTCCAGACAAACTGTTAGCACGAGAAATCTCCTATCAGATTATAGCCGAGAGTGTTACACAAACTCTCAAGAAAGAAAAGAAGAGGGGTTGGCCGTCTTTTCCCTTAAGAATTGGTGTCTTTACTCTGCATGATCTCAAGCATGCGGAAAAGGAAGCAAAAAAGATGCAAGCTTTATCCCTGGCCACTATCCCAAACAAACTCTATGATCCAAGGAAAACTGCTTACACTGCCTTAGAACAGGCCAAATTGACAAAAATTGACCATCAAGAGGATATGTTTGATGACCTGTTCGTTGCCTCCGAAACAATAGGTCATGCTAAAGAGCTTGCTAGGATGAAATACAATGATGACGGGTTAACTGAATTCAACAAACTTAGAGAGCAGAGGTTGCAAACTCTGCCTCTAGATTTATTGTCAACAACCCCGACGACTTCTTCAAGCGAGCCTGGTCGGCAACAGACGAGCCAACCTCCTGTTACAACGAAAGAACAAAAGAAGCAACAGGAGGAAAGGCAAAAGAAGCTGCAGGCAGAAAAGCAAAGAAAAGAGCAAGCAGAGAGGCAAAAGAAAGAACAGATAGAAAAACAGCAGAAAGCACAAATGGATCAAGAACAGAGAAAGAAGAAAGAGATAGAGGAACAACGGAAGAGGGAAGAAGAGGAGAAACAAAAGAAAGAACTGGCAGATAGGCAGAAAAAGGAATTGGCAGATAGGCAGAAAAGGGAACAGGAAGAGAAACAGAGGAAAGAACTAGAGGAGCAGCAGAGGAAAGAACAGGAAAAAGAGCGGAGCGAGTCCCAAACCGAGCAGCATAAACAGACCACCATTGATCCCGAATTGCTTAAGCAATGGAAGCAATTCGATTCCATTATCAGTGGAAAGGAAGGCTCCAAAGATACGGACACCTCCAAAACAAGCGATACACCAGATATCACTTCTTCTCAGGTTCTAAGTGGAACCAGCGGCCCACCCATTTCCAAGGATGTTGAGGTAATTCCTAAAGACCCTTCCGATCAAATTGTTCTCCAGGTGGAAGATATTCCTCCCCTGGATGTTTTCTACAGCCCAAGGCATAGAGCAGTTGTTAAGCGATCAAGGAAGAGACGAAAGCTTGATCAACCTTCTATCTTTCCTGAGCAAACAGTCACGGGCAATGTAGTATGGAAGGAAGAATTGGACCCCTCCGATGACCTAACAAAGCTGTCGCAGTATGCGGGTGCTTATTCTGCAGCGACTATTGATAAGGCATCGGAGGTAAGTCTTCTATTGAAGACTAAGGACCAGGAGATTTTTGCATTACAGGCAGAAGTGACCGAGGCGAAGCACAAGGCAGCGCAGGCAGAAGAATAGTTGTTGGCACAACAGCAAGCAAATAATTTATTAACCCAGCAAGCAAACAATTTATTGGCTCTTTCTAATCAAGCCACACACACAAAGGTCGGCCCTCAAGTGTTTAACAGATGCTCTCAGATGCATAATCCCCGATATTCAAGATGCCACATATGGTGCCCAGCTCAGTTCGCGCCTCAACAAACCGCCTGAAGTAGAGCCAATGCTGGCGATATGTCAGCTCAGGTTTAAAGGAAAAGAGCCTACCTGATGAATCATTGCCGCCGACTGCCAGATCGCCAAGGAAGATGGGAGAAATATTAATTGATGCCAATTTAATAGCATTTCAGTTTCTTAGATATTTAGATTAGCTTAGTATTTATAGACCCTTTCATGTTTTTATAAAGGGTCGTAAAATTTTGTAACAGACTTAAAGGTTGAAGTTTGCACTACTGTGCTTCAGCCTATATTCTTTTATGAAACTCGACTAGTTGTTCTTAATTTAACGGGAAAGATGTTTTATGCAATTGCGCACTATTGTCTGTTGTTTGGAATGCTTTCTGAGTTGAAGGAAGGACTGCGACGTAGCGATTAATATATGGGAGTGTTAAGCAGCTTACATGGTACTTTTATCTGCATCTGTATTCATTCCTTTTATATGAATTGTTGTGTTATTACTTCTTGCTATTGTTGAATACATGTATGCGCTATAACAGCAAATCTCCATTTCATTCCACTATTGGATGTTTTGTGATATGCCTTTTCCTTTAATCATGCATGTAACAATGATATGAATGACAGAGTGTAGTAATTCGTTGTTATCGCTCTGCATAACTATTTATGCAGAGCAATCTTGAATGATTTAAATATCTATGTTTTAGCGATAGAGTCATCTATATGCCTGTCTTGAAGCATAGATTATCAAACGCTACGCTTTAAAAATCGATAAGTCCCGGGATTAGATTATAGTTATTATATTTCGCTGATAGTTTTAGTTATCTGCTTATCGCCATCATATTCTATAAGTCGCTCATCCATCCCGTTTACTTATATTTTTTGGGAAACTGGTCCCATTATCCCCAGTCGGATCCACTATTCCAAACGGAAAAGGAGCTGTACTAAGGTCCGGACCGGGTGGTTTCCCCAATGTTGTTGCAGCGATTTTCGAGGCACCAACATTTTTGGCGCTAGAAGGAGGGCCTGACTATGAATGGCAAGCAAACCTAAATTTGCAAGCCATTCTAAGAGTAATTCTCCCTCCAAATCCCCTCAGACTTCCTATTCGCATGCTGGTTCGCCAGTATCCGAACAAGAAGAAGAGAAATCAACTACCACTGCTGAAGCCCATCATACTTCAGAACAATTAAGTCTTGAATCACCTGAAGTTCAGTATCTTATCCATAAACTTCAGAGTTTCTCGATTTCGCCACAGAGATCTGAGGTATCTCACAGCAGTACGACTTCGCAGTTCAAATTACCTCACCCTCTCACCAGACTTCAGAGCGAAAAACTCGGTATCGAACCTATTGAGTTGCCTTTACCAAAAAGGAAAAAGGCAAAGAAAATTACTGAAGGATCTGAAAGTGAGGAGCTTTCATCCATATCCTCCATCTCAACTTCTCATCTGCAAAGTCAACCACCCACTCCTCCATTACATACCAATGTTCACGAGGTACTAAGTGTTGTAATATCCCAACCTGCTCACTCCTCAATAGTGTTTCCTTCCCAGGCATCCGGAACTTCAGCGATAGTATCCTCTGCTACTGCTGTTATAATGGCAGATCCATGGTCAAGACCTGGTGCAGTCAATATGCCTGCACCATTGCATCCATTACCAGATCTTCCTGAAAAATGGCTACCCAAGTTTAATCCA
The DNA here is from genome assembly GCA_031772625.1 of Pinus tabuliformis. Taxonomy (NCBI): domain Eukaryota; kingdom Viridiplantae; phylum Streptophyta; class Pinopsida; order Pinales; family Pinaceae; genus Pinus; species Pinus tabuliformis. Next base: position 1,770,434,303 of record CM062816.1, read on the forward strand.
GATAATGGGACTCAAGCTGAGGAACATATAAACAATTTCATGTTGGCAGTCAACTTGAAAGGAGTAACAGAAGAAGATGTTGTGGTTAGGCTTTTCCCTTATACCTTGCAAGGATCAGCAGGATCCTGGTATTTTTCTCTACCCTCTGGTTCCATTACCAGTTGGAATACTTGCCAAGAGCAGTTTCTGACCAAATACGGAGATGATCGGTCTTTGGCTACTTTAATAAACGATCTTTCCAATCTGAGAATAGAGCATAGGGAACCAATAAAGGAATTTAATGCTAGATTCAATAAGCTCCTGAACAAAATCCCCACAGCTTCCAAACCAAGTGAACAAATTCGGAGCGAATGGTATATAACCGCTCTGCCTGCCAATATAGCCATTTTTGTAGACAGGGCTGGGAAACCAACCTTAGCCGAAAACATGAAAGAAGCACTTGCTGTGGAAAAGCGCATTAATGCTCTAGAAAAGAAAGCTGCTCTGGAAGACAGAAAAGCCAAAAAAGTCTCTTTTAAAGAGGATTCTAAGAAGAAAACCCCAAAAGACCCATACGACATGGAGGGTTTACAAAAAGTTCTGAAGACTTTGTCCAATGAAATGGTTGATATAAAGAAGCAGGTAGCTGAAACCTCAAACAAACGACCATTTAGGACATATAAGAGAACTGAATCAAAACCGCTGAATGTCATATCTAATGCGGATTCAGAGCAAGAGGAAGAAGAGGAGGAAACAACTTCACAAACAGATGATGAAGAAGAAGTAGCTGAATGCCATGGAATGTGGGATTTTATACTCCCTAACTCTGATACTGATAACGAAGAAGAAGCCTTCCCTGTCACTACAAGAAGTAGAAGTACTCCTGACCCTATCCAAGCCACTTCAAAGAAAAGGAGTGCAGGTGCTGCCACAACAAAGGAAAAAGTACCTCCAAAGAAATCACCTGCAGTTAGTCCCCAAAATCAGCCTTCAACTTCTAATTCCCCTTCAACATCTAAAACGTTGGTGGTATCCGATTCAATGGAGTACAATATTGTTGATGACATGAAGAAAACTAAAGCAAACATAACCATGTTCGAACTTAGTAAATTAAAGCATCAGCAAAAGTTGCTTCTTAAAGAGTTGAATGTTGTTCCTTCTGCACCTCTTCCCAGTGCTAAAGCTGCTAATGATTCAGGCCAACCCCCTCCGAGTATGGTTGAAGCTACCGATTCAGTTCTGATCGGAGATAGATCAAACTCTCATACTCCACCATTCCTTCTAACCTACGAGATTTATAATCGAAATCTGCACAACTGTTTAATTGACTCAGGGGCATCATCTAACATAATGCCTGCTTCAGTTTGCTCTAAACTGAACATAGAACCCCAGAAGTCTGCCATCCATATTGTACAGTTGGACAGAACTAAAGTACAGGTTGTGGGAGAAATTAATTCTGTAACTATCAGGTTGTCAGCTGATCCCACGATAGTACAAAGAATTGATATCTTAATAGTTGATATACCTGAGTTTTATGGTTTAATTTTAAGTAGGGATTGGTCCAAAAAATTACATGGGTATATTTCAACCGACTGGTCACACATGTGGCTTCCCTATAAGGGTAAGCCAAATCAAATAAGAATCGATCGGGAAAAACATATGACCCACACAGTAACTGAATTCGAACAAGAAAATCCGCCGGTGGCATTCAATAATAACATTTTGGGGAATTATTCATCAGAATCATTCTTTGGCAACTTTGTTGCCCAAACCTCACCTTTCTCAGTTAATCATTTGTCATCGCAGATTGAAAATTTCTCACAAACAGATAAATCTAGATGTTTCAATGATGATGAGAAAGCTGTAAATATAATCTCTAATGTTCCTTCATTTTGGTCTTTGTATTTTGATGGCTCCAAGTCAAGCGAAGGCTCAGGTGCAGGATGTGTTTTGGTTAGCCCACATGGGGAGAAAACAATGTTGTCTTGCAGATTAGAATTTGAATGCACTAACAATACGGCCGAATATGAAGCCTTAATCCAAGGGTTATATAAAGCGATCGACCTGAAGGTAAAATACCTTAAAGTGTTTGGCGATTCTGAAATAATCGTTAAACAGGTACGAAATGCAATTCATTGTCTCTCAACTCACCTCAAGCATTACCAATCGCTAGTGCAGGATCTTACATCACATTTCTCAGCATTCAACATTTCCTCAATTCCTAGGTCTCAGAACTCAGCAGCTGACCTACTAGCCAATGTAGCTTCTAAGCTTTTGCCTTCTGAAGACTACAGCCTTGATAGATTTTCTGTAGAATTGATTTTTAGGCCTTCAGTTCCTGATAATGTGACTAATTGGAGGGTGTTCAACCATGATGAGGATATTTTACAATTCTTAACCTCTGAGAAGTCCTATGATAACCAAATTATTGAAGAAAATGAGCATGACTCACAAATGAAAGAATCACCTCAAGAAAATGCAATTCCTAAGCCTGTAGTAAAGCTAGAAGATCTTTATGATATTAAAGACAGGTTTAGACCTGTGATTAATGCCAAGCTCCAAAGCTCTACTCTAAGGTTCGAATTGATAAATTTAGGTACCGAGCAAGCTCCTCAAAATATCAATTTAGGGTTAGGACTTTCTTCAAGCGAAAAAGAGGCATTCATTAGATTGTTAAAGAAAAACAAACAAATTTTTGCTTGGAAATATGATGATTTGAAGACTTATGACACATCTATTATCCAACACACCATTCCTATGCTTCCCGATCAAAAACCAATCCAGCAGAAGTTAAGGAAAATACACCCAAACTTAGAAAGTCAAATAAAGTCAGAACTTAACAAGCTCCTGAAGGCCAAAATTATTTTTCCAGTTCGGCATTCAAACTAGGTTTCTAATATGGTGCCAGTCAGAAAGAAAAATGGAGACATCCGAATTTGTATTGATTTCAGAAACCTCAACAAAGCAAGCTTAAAAGACAATTTCCCATTACCCACTATGGAGCAAATACTTCAATCTGTGGCAGGTTCTGAATTGATGTCCTTTCTGGATGGTTTCTCAGGATACAACCAAGTTCTGGTTCATCCTGATGACCAACTCAAAACCACATTTAGGACAAAATGGGGAACATATGCATATCAGAAAATGCCTTTTGGACTTATAAATGCAGGAGCGACGTTCCAGAGAGCTATGGATACAGCTTTTAAAGGGTTGATTAATAGAACAGTGGTCGTCTATTTAGATGATATAACTGTATTCTGTAAAGAGAGGTCTAATCATTTGCATGACTTAAATCAAATTTTTCAACGGTGCAAAAGGTACGGTATTTCTCTGAACCCTAAAAAGTCATTCTTCGCTCTTGATCAAGGGAAGCTCTTGGGCTTTATTGTATCCAAACATGGCATTTATATTGATCCTGATCGAATCAAAGAAATCTCTGAAATCCCATTTCCTCACAATAAAAAATCAATGCAGTCATTTTTAGGCCAGATCAATTTCGTTAAAAGATTTGTTCCAGATTTTTCCCAAGTTGTTTTGCCACTTCAAGCAATGATTAAGAAGAATTCAGTCTTTAAGTGGGGATCAGCGGAGAAGGAAGCTTTCGATCTAATCAAGCAATCAATAATCAATGCCCCAGCCTTAAGTACTCCAAATTTCTCCAATCACTTTACATTGTACACCATGGCATCCGACTTATCTTATGCTGCAGTACTCACGCAATTAAATGATGACAACTTGGAAGCACCTATCTCATTCTTTAGTTCTAATCTTCAGGGTGCTGAATTGAATTACTCTGACGTAGAAAAACAAGCCTTTGCAGTTTTTAAAGCGGTCAAGCATTACAGATCCTTCCTTTTGAAAACCCACACAAAAGTTATAGTCCCTTTTCCTGCAGTCAGGCAATTATTAATCCAAAGGGAATTGGGTGAAAAAAGAGCAAATTGGGTCACAGCGCTTCAAGAATATGACTTAGAAATTAAACCAGCAAAGATTGTTAGAGGTCAAGGTTTTTGCAGGATATTGGCAGGAGCATCCAACATTCCAGAATCAGGAGATACAAGCCAAATTGAAGAAGTCAATCAGCTAAGTGCCACTGATTCTCAATCACAATATGCAGATTTAATCTTTTTCTTAAAGAATGGCTATGCCCCCACGCATTTATCTTACAAAAATAAAAGGGCCATAAGGTTAAAAGCAAAGAATTTCACTCTTATTGATGATGTGCTTTTTAGGCAAAATTATGATTCTATCCTGTTAAGATGCCTTGAGAAACCTGAAGCTCAAAAGGTTTTGCAGGAGCTACATGATGGACCAGCAGGAGGACATTTTGGAGCAGACACAACAGCTCACAAAGTTATTCATGCTGGATATTATTGGCCTACTCTGTTTAGAGATGCTCATGAATATGTAAGGAAATGTTTCAATTGCCAAACTTCTAGTGGAAGACAACGTAAATCAGCTTTCCCTCTGCAACCAGTCAACATTGAACAGCCATTTGAACAATGGGGATTGGATATCATTGGGGAAATTACTCCACCATCTTCCAAACAACATAGGTATATCCTCACTGCTACCGATTATTTTACTAAATGGGTGGAGGCTATTCCTTTGAAGGCAGCAAATTCAGAGGCAATCATCGAATTCATAGACCAATTCATCATTACCAGGTTTGGTGTCCCAAACGCTCTTGTTTTTGATAATGCTTCCTATTTCTCAGGAAATGCTATATATGATTTCGCTATTAAGAGGGGGTTTAAACTGAAGTATTCTGCTAATTATTATCCCCAGGGAAATGGTTTAGCCGAATCTACTAATAAGAATCTCATCAAAATCATTAAGCGAACTGTTGAACAGAATCATAGAAATTGGCACAAATCTTTGATGTTTGCATTATGGGCCGATAGAATAACACAAAAGGCTTCTATAGGATCCTCCCCATTTAATCTGGTATATGGAAAAGAAGCAGTGTTTCCTACGAATCTTGTTCTACCCTCTTTAGCCCTAGTACAGTACATTGAAGAGACTCCTTCTTCTTCTATCCAGCTTAGGCATGACCAAATTCTCAAATTAGAAGAAGAAAGAGAAAAAGCCAGAATCACTCATGCCAAACATCAACAAATCATCAAAGCATCTTTTGACTCAGCCTCATCCGGTTCAAAACAGTTTCAAGTTGGTGACTTAGTTCTGAAATGGGACAAGGCCCATGAAGATAAAGGTAAGCACACCAAGTTCCAGAAGATGTGGCTTGGACCATTTCAGATCTGTGAAAAGATAGGCCATTCAACCTTTGTATTGCAAGACTTATCAGGGTTGAGAGATTCTCTCCCTGTTAATGGCCTGATCTTGAAGAAATTCTTTAATTGAGAAGGTAATCCCTTCTCCTCTTTGTGGATTTGTAGGAAATAAAATTGTAGAATATCCTCCATTGACCTTTTGTTGTGTTTGAAGAAGTTGTCTCACAAGAATAATATGAATATTTGCTTTTAGATAATAGAACCCTCAACCAAAAGGGATAATTTCTAGGAAATTAGATATCTTTGTGTTCTGAAACCACAATCTAACTTTTGAAGACTCCTCTCAAAATGTAAAAGTTCTGTGAATCATTTTCTGTTTTCAAAATTGGTCTCCAAAGGTTATCCATTTTAAGATAGAAGCTAACCCATTTTCAGCACCTTCAACTCTTCACCTGTCATCCATTTGCTCTTAAGGAGAAGATTGTTCACCCCATTCACTAAAGTTTATGATTACTCAGAGTGTAATTCTAAAATATAAAAGATTAAAGATAAGAGGTCTTATTACAAGCCTGCTTACCATGTTCATAGGAAAATAGTTTGACTGACATTACCAATACTGCATATCAAAATAGGGTAATGGCTTGAAATTACAAGACAAGGGGTCTCATCATGAGCCGGCTTGTTCAGTTAAACTATTACTAGTGAATGGCATTGTCAACAGCTGGCCACCAAACCAGGAAAATGGCTTTTTATCTTATCAATGACAAAAAAAAAAAAAAAGGAGAATGAAATACAAAATATGAAAAAGTGTTTTGGATTCATTCTGTTAATCACACTCTTATGTGAATGGAACAGTGGACAATAGTATGGTTAAAAGGTATCCCTGTCGAGACTATAAACGTTTGCTGGCAACAGAGGCTCTACCTATGACAGAGGGGTTAATTTTAAAAGCTGATTTGGGAAAGATTTCTGTTTTATCATTATAAACCAACAAAGGCCTATTTTAAAAACTTAGAATGTATTTATTTTCTTTAAAAAGGGGAGGAAGTTAACAAAATAATTTCACTTTGTTCAGAATGCACAGATATCCAGTTATATTAGAAGTTTCCACTTCTGATTGAGACTCTATTTGAAAAAGCTTAAGTGTTTGTATTAGTTTCAGAGATAACTGGTTCTTCCAGCGAATCGCCAATTGTTGTGCTCTACAACAACCCCCCATTTCATATCATTTTTATTTACAAAGGTTAACATATGGAATGGGTCCCTTTTAAAATTTGATTGGCATCAAAACCCTCTGTTGTTCAAAAGGTCTGATAATCGAATGAGTTTATGTGTTTAAGCCTTTCGAACAATAGTTTTTAAAAAGCGATCGCAAGATCGCATATCGCAGTGACATGAGAAACACATTAAAATGGTACCTTGGTCTCCGCCGATGCGATATCACTATCGGCGATCGGCGATATTCCATGCACACCTTATAAACGCGCATAACCTAAGCCCCGACGCGACGCGATATCGGCGATCGGCTATCGGCGATGCCTCATATGTGGTCAAAACGCTTAAAGTTATAAACTCCGACCCGATGCGATTTCGCAATCGGCAGTCGGCAACATCCCACGCACTCTAATAAAGCGCCCAGGTCTTACCCCCGATGCGATACAATATCGGCGATCGGGGAATCGGCAATTCACTTTATTGCACCTTGTTACATTTTTTCGCGCTAATCCAATGCGATTGCGCAATCGGCAGGATCTTTCGCTCATGATTGTATAACATCTATTCCCCGAAACGATGCGATATCGGTTATCGGCGATCAGCGTTCCCAAAAAGTCATCACTTCAGGACCTAAAAGTATTATTGATATCCGATTGAAAAAGCGCGGATTTCAAAAAAGCTGTTAAATGCAGGGATAAGGTGATGTATTTGTATTTAAAACGTTGCCCCTTCGATTAACGAACACCTGCGCTCAACCGCCAAAATATCTATTGCACGCTTAGGGGGGTCATTCAGCCAGATAACGGTGTAATAATCATTTAATGAATAGCAGGCCTTAAACGACCATTAATGCATCTGCAATATCTTCCCAGTGATTGGATCCGCAGCCACTTTTGAGAATTAATCTCAGCACACTTTAAATGATATATCTTTCCCGCTATGGATTGTCATTGTTATATTTCCTTGTTACGATTTTTCTTGCCTTTGTGTAGAATTCATCTGTCGAGAGAAGCCTGAGCAAGATGGGAAAGAAATCCAAAAGGACTGCAGGTTCCGCTGCTACATCTGTTGCAGGACAAGCTGCTGTAGATAAGAAGAAAGGCTTAATTTCAGACACTACATGCACTGGTCTCACTAGAACTTCATGGCAAGGCACTTATAATCTGTTAGAGGCCGAGCAACCAAAAGTAACAGTGACCGAAGCTAGTGTGGATGTGCTCAAAAAGTCCGATGCTACTCTCAAAGATTTGGCCGACTCTTTCCTTCACAGGATAGCGGCCAGAGAACAAATTCTTCCCTACACTGATGTGGTGCAATGGGCAATTGAGGAAATTCCAATCCTCGACAGAACGTTTAACACCAGGGATGGGAGGATTTTCGGGTCGTTCAAGCCGGAGCATCTAAGGCAAATGTATCATTTGCCCGAGCCAGAGAAGGTCTACAACAAGACTTTCCTGGAGAAATTTGCAGCTGACAATGAAGTGGAATCCGAGCCCATCCGGGATTGGAGGCAGAATCCGGCCAAACACAAGCACGAAACCTCTGGTAAGTACTCAGTCGATTCTTTGGCTTCTCCCTATTGCTATGCGGGGATAATGATGTGTAGGCTATGGGGATTACACGACTCTGCTAATTTTACCATAGAGATGGTTCCCCTAATGGAAGCAGCTGTAAATAGTATAATCATGGATTGGGCCACTATTCTCTCTGATAAGTTGGCCGTAGCTGTTCGTGACTTTAGAGCCAATTCCGTAGTCACCGAAAGGAAAATTCCCCCGTTTTATTATAGTGCTTACATTTTAGATACATTATGTTTTAATTCTGAGTTTCCCATCCTCGGTTGGAGGTGGACCGCCCAAGACCCCTCACCCATTCATTTATACCACCAGAAATTGTGGAAGTCCTCTTACAAGGACCATTTGTATCAAATTTGCAATGGTTTTATGGTTCCCATTCATTATTCTATTTTTGATAGGCCCATTCCCAAAATCTCCTATCTGGCTTCCTTCGACTTACCAGCGGTAGCAAGTTGGTTCGGAGAAGAGCAATTTACCTATGTTAGGGTTTTCGGGAGCCAAGCCAATCCGCATGTTCTCCCTTTATATATTCCAGACAAACTGTTAGCACGAGAAATCTCCTATCAGATTATGGCCGAGAGTGTTACACAAACTCTCAAGAAAGAAAAGAAGAGGGGCTGGCCCTCTTTTCCCTTAAGAATTGGTGTCTTTACTCTGCATGATCTCAAGCATGCAGAAAAGGAAGCAACAAAGATGCAAGCTTTATCCCTGGCCACTATCCCAAACAGACTCTATGATCCAAGGAAAACTGCTTACACTGCATTAGAACAGGCCAAATTGACAAAAATTGACCATCAAGAGGATATGTTTGATGACCTGTTCGTTGCCTCCGAAACAATAGGTCATGCTAAAGAGCTTGCTAGGATGAAATACAATGATGACGGGTTAACTGAATTCAACAAACTTAGAGAGCAGAGGTTGCAAACTCTGCCTCTAGATTTATTGTCAACAACCCCGACGACTTCTTCAAGCGAGCCTGGTCGGCAACAGACGAGCCAACCTCCTGTTACAACGAAAGAACAAAAGAAGCAACAAGAGGAAAGGCAAAAGAAGCTGCAGGCAGAAAAGCAAAGAAAAGAGCAAGCAGAGAGGCAAAAGAAAGAACAGATAGAAAAACAGCAGAAAACACAAATGGATCAAGAACAGAGAAAGAAGAAAGAGATAGAGGAAGAGCGGAAGAGGGAAGAAGAGGAGAAACAAAAGAAAGAACTGGCAGATAGGCAGAAAAGGGAACAGGAAGAGAAACAGAGGAAAGAATTAGAGGAGCAACAAAGGAAAGAACAGGAAAAAGAGCGGGGTGAGTCCCGAACAGAGCAGAATGAACAGACCACCATTGATCCCGAATTGCTTAAGCAATGGAAGCAATTCGATTCCATTATCAGTGGAAAGGAAGGCTCCAAAGATACAGACACCTCCAAAACAAGCGATACACCAGATATCACTTCTTCTCAGGTTCTGAGTGGAACCAGCGGCCCACCCATTTCCAAGGATGTTGAGGTAATTCCTAAAGACCCTTCCGATCAAATTGTTCTCCAGGTGGAAGATATTCCTCCCCTGGATGTTTTCTACAGCCCAAGGCATAGAGCAGTTGTTAAGCGATCAAGGAAGAGACGAAAGCTTGATCAACCTTCTATCTTTCCTGAGCAAACAGTCACGGGCAATGTAGTATGGAAGGAGGAATTGGACCCCTCCGATGACCTAACAAAGCTGTCGCAGTATGCAGGAGCTTATTCTGCAGCGACTATTGATAAGGCATCGGAGGTAAGTCTTCTATTGAAGACTAAGGACCAGGAAATTTTTGCATTACAGGCAGAAGTGACCGAGGCAAAGCAAAAGGCAGCGCAAGCAGAAGAACAGTTGCTGGCACAACAGCAAGCAAACAATTTATTAACCCAGCAACTGCAGACTGAGAAGTAGAGGATCGACCAAAGCGCGATCCAGAAACAAAAAGAATTATCGGAGGCATTGGCACAGTTGAGAACAGCGAATGAGCTAATGATGAAATCAAAGGACGAGCAAATAGCTCAACTGTTAGCGCAGCTCGAAGACATCAAGGGCACCCAGAAAGTGGAGGATTTCAGAGCCGAGGCATCTCAAATAAATAGCGCATTAATATCTCAGATTAGGCTCCTATGCCGACAACTCACTGAGGCGGAACCATTATGCGAACTAACTACAGCAGTATGTCAGCAGGTAGAGAAGGCCAGAAATGAGCTAGATCAGGCCGAAGAAACCATAGTCGCATATCTTGATTGGCAAGATTCTGATGTGGGGAAAGCAGCAAACTTGCCCAGAATCCATGAGACATACAAGGACATACTCTTCACGGAATGGCACACTCAAGTGATGAAAGCGGAAAGGGCAGCTTCGAGGTGTAAATTGATTGCCAGCAATATGGTTGATTTAGTCAACAACACACTCTACTTGGCAAACATGATCTCCCAGTGTACACCTGGAAGCATAACAACAGCAAACATGATTGAGCAAACAAGTTATCATGACTTGGAGGAAAAGGGAAGGTTAATCGCTGGAGTAAATACTTTGACTTCCGAGGCATATTGGCTCTTTCTAATCAAGCCACACACACAAAGGTCGGCCCTCAAGTGTTTAACAGATGCTCTCGGATGCATAATCCCCGATATTCAAGATGCCACATATGGTGCCCAGCTCAGTTCGCGCCTCAACAAACCGCCTGAAGTAGAGCCAATGCTGGCGATATGTCAGCTCAGGTTTAAAGGCAAAGAGCCTACCTGATGAATCATTGCCGCCGATTGCCAGATCGCCAAGGAAGATGGGAGAAATATTAATTGATGCCAACTTAATAGCATTTCAGTTTCTTAGATATTTAGATTAGCTTAGTATTTATAGACCCTTTCATGTTTTTAGAAAGGGTCGTAAAATTTTGTAACAGACTTAAAGACTGAAGTTTGCACTACTGTGCTTCAGCCTATATTCTTTTATGAAACTCGACCAATTGTTCTTAATTTAACGGGAAAGTTGTTTTATGCAATTGCGCACTATTGTCTGTTGTTTGGAATGCTTTCTGAGTTGAAGGAAGGACTGCGACGTAGCGATTAATATATGGGAGTGTTAAGCAGCTTACATGGTACTTTTATCTGCATCTGTATTCATTCCTTTTATATGAATTGTTGTGTTATTATTTCTTGCTATTGTTGAATACATGTATGCGCTGTAACAGCAAATCTCCATTTCATTCCACTATTGGATGTTTTGTGATATGCCTTTTCCTTTAATCATGCATGTAACAATGATATGAATGACAAAGTGTAGTAATTCGCTGTTATCGCTCTGCATAACTATTTATGCAGAGCAATCTTGAATGATTTAAATATCTATGTTTTAGCGATAGAGTCATCTATATGCCTGTCTTGAAGCACAGATTATCAAACGCTACGCTTTAAAAATCGATAAGTCCCGGGATTAGATTATAGTTATTATATTTCGCTGATAGTTTTAGTTATCCGCTTATCACCATCATATTCTATAAGTCGCTCATCCATCCCGTTTACTTATATTTTTTGGGAAACTGGTCCCATTATCCCCAGTCGGAGCCACTATTCCAAACGGAAAAGGAGCTGTACTAAGGTCCGGACCGGGTGGTTTCCCCAATGTTGTTGCAGCGATTTTCGAGGCATCAACAGGACATAAAATGGGAGGACATGCAAAGAAGCAATGCTACCAGAAACTCTAATATAGGTGAATGTTTTTTCCCGAAACCATTTGGCTACTGGCAAGGTATCTACTTTGGCCTCTTGAGAAAACCTAGGGGTTGTTTTATCAAAAACTACTTTATGAATAGGCAGCATAACAACTTGATAGATTTTATAAAAATGGGGGTGGAATTGGGGTTCCCACAAAATTTTATGGTATATATGGATAGGAAGCGGATTTTGTACAATCTATTTCCATCCCATATTCAAAAACTAAGAACTAAAACAAATTGCATCCATAACAAAAGAACCCATAAAGAAAGGGGGGAATTCCTTAATGAATGACTTCTTTTCCTTCTATATTCCACAATTTTCTTAATGCCAAATTATCTGATAAAATTTGAGCCTAGTTCATAATCATTGCATTACCTACTGCATCTATTAATGGGAGCCATTCCATAGAAAATTTGGTGCTATCGGGTCTACCGATAACCTACATATCGTTGCTGCTACAAAACTATGAGGGGGAGAAATGGATGCCATTGAGTACATACCAGTTTTATCCTGTTTGAGTTTGCTTCCGCTTGATCTTCAGGTTTGCATAACATATGACGGGTCCTCATTCTCTTTGGCGAATTGCTCAAGGAACTTTTTGTTGTTGAGCTTTTGAGGCTCTAGTAATTGGTACATTAGTCATAGGCTATCTGGTGAGAAAGACCCCATGACTTGTTTCCTTTTATTCTTGAAGGTTCTCTTTAAGATATCTACCTCATCAATTACCCATTTGACCATATTTGTGTATGGTATTATCTTTGGTCTCGTAGCTATTTGGTGCAGGAATGAACATGTTGTTTTGCAATAGGAGGTGTCAGATGACTGCTAAGCATCAGCCGTGGCATTTGTTACTAGTGGCCTATGTTGCTCTTCTTCTAACAAGTTATACATGGCCTCCCATGTTGTGGTTCCTCTGTCCTTGCTGCATGTGGTATCAGAGAAAAGCGGTACCATGTATGATTTCTCAGATGAAGTCACCTTCCCCTTCTTTGCCATTCTTTCTAAGAATGCTTTCTGCAGAGGTTTCCTGAAATGGAGCAAATGGAAGTTATCAAATAAATACAAGTGAGAATGACAGTGAGAATTAAATGATATAGTTAACCTCAAAAGGTGACAAGAGAGGAGCTTTTATTCAAAACACAAATGAAAAGATATCGTATCACGTCAAGTCGCTCTTAACATAAATGCCATTAAACTTATTAACTACCCAATAAGGTCTCTTATCATTGCCTTTATTACTCATTAAACTACCACATCGCAAATGGGAAGGGAAAAACTTTAAGGTGGCGAGTTTAAATTGCGAAAATGTCGATTTTGCGATTGCAATAAGATTATCTCAATATCGTAAATCGCACTATCACATTTTTGGTTGCGCGTTTCTCCAGAGTTGTTTAGAATTCTGTGAGATGCGAGATGAGTGGCACATTCTTTATCGTTTAGAGCATACTTTTCCTAAATGAATAATTACTTCATAAAGTGTTTTTTTACTAAGTGCCAAACTTAACTTATAGTTTATAATATTTGTTTTATCGAGTCTGGGTTCTATCACACTTCGCAAACTCTTACAGTTCATAAGATTGGCTTTTAAGTAAAGTGTCGCGATGCGATAAGTATTGGCTCGCTCTACTGCAATATCGCATTTCGCATATTACGACATGCTTTGTGAGTTGTGTCTTTTATGAAAGCCAATATGTGATTGTGATAAGCGCTTCATTTTACAATGAATACCTTAAGTCTTAGTTTTGAATGAAAAGTCTAATAATATCCTAAGTTAAATGTGGTGATCCCTTCCATCGCAATTCACAGATTTTGGTTGTTAATTAACCTTTGACACACTTGGTCCAGCAATATGCGAAAAAAGTGAGAATTGCTAGTCTTTAATGGATTTGACTTGATATCTTGCTTTATTTCTAAAAAAATAAAAGAAAGCGCCTAAGTGCTAAATTTCTCTTGGGGGAGTTTTAATAAAGGGTCCCATTTATTAATAGAATATGAACTATTAAATCAATAAATTTGGGGGGGGATGTGGTTTGAATAGCACAACACAACCTTCGGCTCTGAAATTGATACATGCAAAACTATGTTTCGTGCAATTTCAGTAAATTTTTACAAAATTGAAATTTGATGCTCGCAGAGAAATTTATGAGGATTTTCCCTAGGTCACCTGTTTGAGGTTGAATTCAAGGGCATGCAGAAACCCTAACTTCATTAGAATATAAATCATAAAATATAGCGAAACAATATATGAAATTTTACACTAAGTTCACCAAGATTTTTGCTCCACTTTACCAAAAGCCTCATAGAAATAATGTTATAGTGAAAATTCCAATATGACCTATTTGAAGCAACAAAACCATACAATCCAAGGCTTTGATACCAAATGTTGTGTAACCAGATCACAAAATAGAAGAAAAGATAGATCGAGGACTTGAAAATAAGCCTCTTCGAGGGGGAAACCTCCTTTACATCACATAAATGAACAATTCTTGGATGATATAAATGGAAAGACCTCATTGGTAGATATAGGAGTCTAAGGGGCCTCAATATAATCAGGGCCTACATAACAATAATAATGTAAGGGCTCAAAAATAACAATAGTGGGATTCTATGGGGTGCAACAATAACAATATGGGGGCTACATGGTATTATAGGGAACTAACAATATTGTTTAATGGAGTGAATGGTGTTGGCCCTATCAAGCCCTTGGACCACAAATCAACTATATATACCCTCATTTTTGGGCTATGAAAAACAATCATGTGAAGTGTGTTGTGTAACAAATTTTTTTATATATTGTTTTGGTTCGAATTTAAAAAGTTATGGTTTTGAGTGGAGACCGAGCATTGTTCAAAAATCTTTCTCTTTCGAAGGCAAGTAACCATGGTCTAAAATTATTCATTAGTTCATTGAGTATCATTCAATCGGTTATTTTATTACTACAATGTGCTCATTAACATAACCCTAGTTCAGTTGATATCTAACATAGTAATCCAGGTTTGAATGGTATTGCAAACGTTTGAGGAAGATTTGGTTTCATATGCCACATATGAATACACAGTGAAGCACTAGGTTGTTGGAGTTGGGCACATGGTGATAGAAATGTTGTATATATTACAACAGATCGAGCTTACTATGTGGTGACAGACACATTATATATGTTACATCAGATCGATTGGATTGATACAAGGAGTGGTTCGAGGTTAAATCCCTAACTCTTTGTTTAACGGTGAAGCAAAAGTCACATTGAATGCTACAACATACATTGGAGCTAGCCACGTAGAGGTAGACACGTTGTATATGTTACATATAACATCTCCCAATCAACACACTAGCTTGAGATCGCTATAAGTGATTGATACATTGTATATGTTAAACTCTAAATCATATGTGGAGTGGCTCGGGATCGAATATCTTAGCTCTTCAATTTGAAGTTAATTCTACAATAACAAAATCATTGGCCAAGATGGCCTACTAAGCACTATCACCTACCATAGTTGGTATGCATTTTATTTTGTAGATTGGAAGGTGCAGGTTCAATCAATCAGGTTGTGAGGTTTGGATTCAATTTTTATTAATTATTTTTTCCCACTAGAGTTTCATTTTATTGAATATTTAAGCAACCAGTGGTGTGCATCTTATCGCGTCGATGCCAGAAAAAGTTTATTATGTATAACACACATGAAACATGACTTTTTGTATAACTGTTAATTTAATATATGGTTTTAAATGGTTATTTTGAGTTTTTGAGCTCATTCTTGAGCCAAATTAGAATCTGGAAGAGGCACAATAATCAGCATTCAAAGGTGGACATTCTAAGGCCATAAAAAACCTCATTGATATATTTTTTATGATTGAAATCTATGTAATATCTTTGAGGGCCTATGAGCATGTTAAAGTGGCTTTGATTTTAAGGCAGAAGTAAGTTCTAAGATGAGTCATATGTGACCATATTAGTGAAAAGTTTGAAGCAGAGTTTTGATAGGGTATGGCAAGGCATACACAGTAGTATGATAGCATCAACTTATTCACTTTAAATATTTATTTTCTTTGAATATTATGTGGACCTAGTTTGAAAGATTTTAAAATGCAGTCCATAAGAGGTTTAAGGAGGAGGCCGGTGCCTCCACTAAGGTTGGGAGCTTAGAGTAGGTTAGAGTTTGCTCAACATCAAGATTTATGCATCAATCAGGTTGGAGCCTAGAGCAAGTTGAAGCTTTCTCATCCTCGAGGTTGGTGCCTCAATTAGGTTGTAGCCTCAATGAGTTATTACTTGCACATTTTCAAGGTTGGTGTTTCAATCAGGTTGTAGCCTACCACAAGTATCAACTTGAACATTTTTTGTGTGTACCTCTAGTACTTCAGTGCCTACAAATCTATGTAATGAATTGAAGCATAAGAAGAAGAAGAATTGTGATTTTCTCCCATATGGGTTTCCATGTAAAACGTGTGTCTCTTTTTGTTGATGTGATGGCTTCCTGATGTATTATTGATGTGATGATGGCCTTATGATGCATTGTTCTATATTTTGATATGTTACAAATGGTTATGGATTATTATTGTATATTTGTTTATTAAATAAAAGTCGTGAAACTGTAAATTTGCTCTCAGATTTACCCCTGGCCCAGCCCCCCGCCCCCCCAAATGTGGTCTTTTGTCCAACAATTTGTAGATTTTTGACCAAAAATGATGGATGGAGTTTAGAGAAAAATTCAATATCTACAATATTATCATTTTCATTGTGAAATTTTATAAATATATCTAAAGCAATTTATACAATATGAGCCCTTTAATAAATTTGAAAAATAATGGATTTTAACCAAAAATACAGTGTTAGACTTAGATCTCATGGCATTACAATTGCAACAAACGCTTTTAATGAAATATACAATACTGAGAGCAGTTCATCAAGGAACTGGTAGATTTCTGTACATTTATTTCCATTCCCGTAGCTTTACAAAAAAGAAGTAGTATATCATTGAGGGCAGTGCTGTCTCTGATGCTGCCATTCAGGAAAATTAAGATGTCATCCACAAACAAGAGGTGGGTGAGAGTAAACTGCTCTGTGATTTTTATTCCGCTAATATCACCAGATCTTCTTGCTGCCACTATGAGCCTGCTTAACCCTTCCATTACTATGAGAAAAAGTAATGGTGATAGCGGGCATCCTTGTCTGATCCCCCTGGAAATATGGAAGCGGACTGAGGCTGCTCCATTGATAAGAATAGCAAAAGAAACCGAAGTAACACAGCCCATGATCCATTTAATGAGATTCTGAGGGAACCCTAAGTGAGTAAGTATCATCTTCAAATATAACCAGTTAACTTTGTCAAAGGCCTTGGCAAGGTCAATTTTCAGAGTGATGCCTTTCAGGTTCTTGTGCTTAATGGAGTGCAGGGCTTCTTGAGCGGTACCAATGGCCTCATAAATATGTCGATTCTTTAGGAAGGCAAATTGCTCAGCGGATATATGAGAGGATAGAATTGGCTTAATGCGATTAGCAATGATTTTGGCTATAATCTTGTAAAGACAGTTGCAGAGGGAAATAGGCCGGAAGTCATTGAAGGAGGAAGGCTCGTCAGACTTTGGGATCAAGGCTATGAAGGTCTGGTTCAAGGGAGGGTGGATATGTCCCGAGATTCTGCTTTCCTCCACTACTGCAAGTAGATCGACCTTCATCAGTTCATAGAATGCCAGGTAGAATTCCACTGGCCATCCGTCAGGTCCTGGGCTCTTGTCCTTTTTAAACCACTTAAGAGTACTTTCAAGCTCTTGTTCACTGACCGGAAGACAAAGTTCCTCTGCCTCCTCCTGTGATACAAATCTTGGAAAATTGCCCGCGATCCTGATGATCTCTGGAAGGTTAACAGTATTTGGTGCCGAATAGAGTCCATTGAAGTGAGCAATCCCCAGCCTGGCCAATTGGTGATGGGTGGTTGCCCAGCCATCAGGCTCCATTGGAAGTTGCCAGATGGTGTTGGCAGCCTTTCTGCCATTGGCTATGTTGTGAAAGAATTTGGTATTGTTGTCCCCTGCTGAGAGCCATATAGCTCGGCTCTTTAGGCGCCAGAGTTCTTCTCGTTCCTTAAGAATTTTCGATTTTTCCTCCAACATATGACTGAGGTCTGCTTTAGTTCCATCCGTCTGGTAGCCAGTTCCCCTTTCATCAGTTAATAGGCCAATTCTGTCTTCCAGGTCCTTCAGGTGCTGATCCTCCCTAATCCTCTTCTGTTTGGCCCAGAGTTCGGTCATCCTGTTGAGCTTCTTAAGCCTGTCACAAAAGTCCGAGGCTTTCCTCCCTTCCCTCAACTGTGGCTGTGAGGTCCAGAAGTCCGTGGCCATCTTGATGTAAGTAGGGTCCTGTAGATGTCCGGCAAAAAATTTGTAGGGGGGACGCGGTTTCTGAATGTTGCCACTGATTTGAAGCAGGATGGGGTGATGATCAGATAATCCCCCATTGCTAACCCACTGTCTGTATAGTGGAAGATTCTGTATTAATGCCTCGTGCATCATGTATCTATCCAGCCTCCTACCAAGTGCTGCCTCCCCAGTCCGTTGATTGTGCCAAGTGGGAAGTATTTTGTTCATAGGTATGTCCACCAACTGATGACCTTCCAGTAGTGAGGTCATTTGGACCGCAATGGGATCTCCTTGAGCAGTTGGCCCCCAGGACTCCCCGGCACCCAAGGAGAAGTTAAAATCACCCCCAATAATAGTATTCTGAGTAATATGTCCAGCTGAGAGGAACTTTTGCCAATATTCAATCCTGTTCTGATTGGGTCCATATATGTTGAGGATTCTGATGGGAAGGCCTAATTCTCCCAGGATGATGTCCATGCCGAGGAACCCCCTACCTCCCCAAGCCGATAGAGGTCTATGCAATTTAGAGTTAATGCCGATGAGCATCCCACCAGATCGACCACATGCGTCAACCCCGTGTAGTTGCCATCCTGGGAGATAGGAGAGGAGACATCGGGTCGCGAATTCGGAGGGACAGAGGGTTTCTTGGAGAAATAATATATCACATTTTGATTCAAGGATGAGCCTCTTGAGAGCCAGACGTTTTTTGGGGCTGGCAAGACCCCGACAGTTAAAAGAGAGACAAATCATGGGGACACTCTGTTCCTGGGCTCATTTGCTCTAAGCGCCCGCTCTATAGTTTGCTGTCGACCCGATGCCACATCTGCCACCGCAGATAGTTTCGCAGATGAGATTTTGGTAGGCCTGCCTCTCTTATGTTTGCGATGCCGTCCTGGGGAGGTGCCCAGTCCCATAATTTTAGGAATGGTTCTGGAGCGTAAGAGGTAGTGATGCCCTCCGGGGGCCAAACAGGAGGTCGGGGATGCCGGCTCGACGCTCTCCGGGATAAAGGAAGGGGGAGTAGTGGAGAATGTGCGTAATGGGGGTTCAATGGGGCAATGGATAGAGGGTAAAGAGACACTTTCAGAGAGGGTGGTTCTGTGGACAGAGTGCAAATTGGAATGCAAATCATTCAAACAGGAAGGATGATAAAGAGGAGAGGAAATTGCACCTGAATGAGATGATGCCGGCTCCATCGTCTTCGCTGCTGCTTCTGCTGTCTTGGACCTGGTGCGTGGGGGTTCAGTAGAAGGCACCGCAAACTTCCTGGAAGATCTCTTTTTCCCACCGTCCCCTGGTCCCTTAGTATGCCGGTCCCCTTGTACCGGTTCATCCTCCTTTGAGTTGGCAGCTGCCCTTGGTTTTGCCGGAGGATGGCCCCTTGGCCCATGAGAGCTCTCCTTACCCCCGCCAGAGATCAAGGGGCAGTCCTTGTAGAGATGACCAGTCTTATGGCATCTATGGCATCGGAAGGGAACCCCTTCATAATCCAGGATCTGTTTTCTGGTGACATGATTATGGTAAATTTCTATGACCTCCTCCAGACCCGGCCTTGTATCCATATGAACCAATATACGTGCCATGGAGCGCTTACCAGTATTTTCATATGAGCAGTCGTGTTCCAGATAAGTACCCAGAGTGTCACCAATTCTTTTGAAAACATAGGGGCTCCAAAATTGCCATGGCAGCCCTGGTAAACGAACCCATACAGGGCCAGCACCCAGATGTTCCCGATCAGGATCAAATAGAGGGTCCCATCTTTTCAGTAGCACAGGCATAAGCTCGATATGCCAGTATTTACCCAATATCCATTCCGCAAATTGCTGGTGACAGAAATGAAGTGCGAACCAGCCTTTTGATAGGACCATCACCTCCGGAAGTTCTTTGAGCAACGGACCCCATATCTCTTCCACCCACATTTTCAGCCGCTCCGCCGAGTAGTTCCTGCCACGAACTCTTCCAACCAGTACCTTTCTCGCAGCATCCATAATATCCGGAAGTGGAGCTTCCGGTCCCAGGTTTATCTTGAATCCTGAATTGTTGGCTTTGAGGCACCTCCCTTTGGCAAACTTCTCCGAGCGTTTGCCAGCTAAAGTCTCCCGAAGTAACTTACGGCATGGGTCCGAGGTGCTTTGCTGTGCGGAGTGAATAGACTGAGCTGGGGTGGGCGTGGTAAAACAACCAGAGCGGATTGGGGATCGGGGAGCCGAGGTGCCAATACCCAGCGGATTTGGCCCAGGAGTCGGAGGCAATCGCTTGTTCAGCGGCATAAACGATACCGAAAGGGAATGGGAGCTATCAGGGGGAGGGGGAATCAGGGGGGAGGGAATGGGAGAATGAAAAGGCTGATGGAGGGGGGCATCCAGGGAAGGCGATGCCAGCAAATTTGTTCCCAACAGTTGGAGCGTCGCCGGCGAGAGAGGTGGGCATTCGAGGCCGCCGTCCAAGGGCGTAAGTATCGGGTCCTTGTCTTTCCCGGTGGTCGACAGATGCTCAGGACGAGTGGAGGTGCCAGCCGTTCCTCCCAAAGCAACACTACGCGGCAGCATCAGCGGTCTGGAGGCATGAGCCCATATTTCTTGGTTAGGCATGGGGTCCTCCCCATAGTCTAACAGTTCCTCTTCATTCATCGTGTCAGTCGGATGATGCATGAGAGGGCCCGTGTTCGAACCCGGCGGTTGCGAAGGAAGCTGAAGGCGGGTGATGGTGAGCGTTACGGGTAGGCAGTTAACCGTAGGATGGCGACCACCCAAGATAAAACAAAGACTAATGGAGGGGAGCCCCAGGTGACAGGAGTTCACACCGCGACCGTCGCCGCGAGCCCCGAGCGCTAAACCTGACAGTTGGCCCTGCCCAAGGGCAGTGGCCCCATCATCTGTTCCCAGGAGGGCCCCAAGTGTTGAATCCCGGGTCTGCAAGCGCGTCAGGTCACAGAGATTGCTGGTCCCAGGCTAGGGTTTCTGGACCGCCATGGTCGCCGCCTCAGAGCAAATTCTTCCCTACACTGATGTGGTGCGATGGGCAATTGAGGAAATCCCAATCCTCGACAGAACGTTTAACACAAGGGATGGGAGGATTTTCGGGTCGTTCAAACCGGAGCATCTAAGGCAAATGTATCATTTTCCCGAGCCAGAGAAGATCTACAACAAGACTTTCCTGGAGAAATTTGCAGCCGACAATGAAGTGGAATCCGATCCCATCCGGGATTGGAGGCAGAATCCGGCCAAACACAAGCACGAAACCTCTGGTAAGTACTCAGTCAATTCTTTGGCTTCTCCCTATTGCTATGCGCGGATTATGATGTGTAGGCTATGGGGATTACACGATTCTGCTAATTTTACCATAGAGATGGTTCCCCTAATGGAAGCAGCTGTTAATAGTATAATCATGGATTGGGCCACCATTCTCTCTGATAAGTTGGCCGTAGCTGTTCGTGACTTTAGAGCCAATTCCGTAGTCACCGAAAGGAAAATTCCCCCGTTTTATTATAGTGCTTACATTTTGGATACATTATGTTTTAATTCTAAGTTTCCCATCCTCGGTTGGAGGTGGACCGCCCAAGACCCCTCAACCATTCATTTATACCACCAGAAATTGTGGAAGTCCTCTTACAAGGACCATTTGTATCAAATTTGCAATGGTTTTATGGTTCCCATTCATTATTCTATTTTTGATAGGCCCATTCCCAAAATCTCCTATCTGGCTTCCTTCGACTTACCAGCGGTAGCAAGTTGGTTCGGAGAAGAGCAATTTACCTATGTTAGGGTTTTCGGGAGCCAAGCCAATCCGCATGTTCTCCCTTTATATATTCCAGACAAACTGTTAGCACGAGAAATCTCCTATCAGATTATAGCTGAGAGTGTTACACAAACTCTCAAGAAAGAAAAGAAGAGGGGCTGGCTCTCTTTTCCCTTAAGAATTGGTGTCTTTACTCTGCATGATCTCAAGCATGTGGAAAAGGAAGCAACAAAGATGCAAGCTTTATCCCTGGCCACTATCCCAAACAGACTCTATGATCCAAGGAAAACTGCTTACACTGCATTAGAACAGGCCAAATTGACAAAAATTGACCATCAAGAGGATATGTTTGATGACCTGTTCGTTGCCTCCGAAACAATAGGTCATGCTAAAGAGCTTGCTAGGATGAAATACAATGATGAGGGGTTAACTGAGTTCAATAAACTTAGAGAGCAGAGGTTGCAAACTCTGCCTCTAGATTTACTGTCAACAACCCCGACGACTTCTTCAAGCGAGCCTGGTCGGCAACAGACGAGCCAACCTCCTGTTACAACGAAAGAACAAAAGAAGCAACAGGAGGAAAGGCAAAAGAAGCTGCAGGCAGAAAGGCAAAGAAAAGAGCAAGCAGAGAGGCAAAAGAAAGAACAGATAGAAAAACAGCAGAAAGCACAAATGGATCAAGAACAGAGAAAGAAGAAAGAGATAGAGGAACAGCGGAAGAGGGAAGAAGAGGAGAAACAAAAGAAAGAACTGGCAGATAGGCAGAAAAGGGAACAGGAAGAGAAACAAAGGAAAGAATTAGAGGAGCAACAAAGGAAAGAACAGGAAAAAGAGCGGGGTGAGTCCCGAACAGAGCAGAATGAACAGACCACCATTGATCCCGAATTTCTTAAGCAATGGAAGCAATTCGATTCCATTATCAGTGGAAAGGAAGGCTCCAAAGATACAAACACCTCCAAAACAAGCGATACACCAGATATCACTTCTTCTCAGGTTCTGAGTGGAACCAGCGGCCCACCCAATTCCAAGGATGTTGAGGTAATTCCTAAAGACCCTTCCGATCAAATTGTTCTCCAGGTGGAAGATATTCCTCCCCTGGATGTTTTCTACAGCCCAAGGTATAGAGCAGTTGTTAAGCGATCAAGGAAGAGACAAAAGCTTGATCAACCTTCTATCTTTCCTGAGCAAACAGTCACGGGCAATGTAGTATGGAAGGAGGAATTGGACCCCTCCGATGACCTAACAAAGCTGTCGCAGTATGCGGGAGCTTATTCTGCAGCGACTATTGATAAGGCATCGGAGGTAAGTCTTCTATTGAAGACTAAGGACCAGGAGATTTTTGCATTACAGGCAGAAGTGACCGAGGCGAAGCACAAGGCAGCGCAGGCAGAAGAACAGTTGCTGGCACAACATCAAGAAAACAATTTATTAACCCAGCAACTGCAGACCGAGAAGTAGAGGATCGACCAAAGCGCGATCCAGAAACAAAAAGAATTATCGGAGGCATTGGCACAGTTGAGAACAGCGAATGAGCTAATGATGAAATCAAAGGACGAGCAAATAGCTCAACTGTTAGCGCAGCTTGAAGACATCAAGGGCACCCAGAAAGTGGAGGATTTCAGAGCCGAGGCATCTCAAATAAATAGCGCATTAATATCTCAGATTAGGCTCCTATGCAGACAACTCACTGAGGCGGAACCATTATGCGAACTAACTACAGCAGTATCTCAACATGTAGAGAAGGCCAGAAATGAGCTAGATCAGGCCGAAGAAACCATAGTCACATATCTTGATTGGCAAGATTCTGATGTGGGGAAAGCGGCAAACTTGCCCAGAATCCATGAGACATACAAGGACATACTCTTCACGGAATGGCACACTCAAGTGATGAAAGCGGAAAGGGCAGCTTCGAGGTGTAAATTGATTGCCAGCAATATGGTTGATTTAGTCAACAAAACACTCTACTTGGCAAACATGATCTCCCAGTGTACACCGGGAAGCATAACAACAACAAACATGATTGAACAAACAAGTTATCATGACTTGGAGGAAAAGGGAAGGTTAATCGCTGGAGTAAATACTTTGACTTCCGAGGCATATTGGCTCTTTCTAATCAAGCCACACACACAAAGGTCGGCCCTCAAGTGTTTAACAGATGCTCTCAGATGCATAATCCCCGATATTCAAGATGCCACATATGGTGCCCAGCTCAGTTCGCGCCTCAACAAACCTCCTGAAGTAGAGCCAATGCTGGCGATATGTCAGCTCAGGTTTAAAGGCAAAGAGCCTACCTGATGAATCATTGCCGCCGACTGCCAGATCGCCAAGGAAGATGGGAGAAATATTAATTGATGCCAATTTAATAGCATTTCAGTTTCTTAGATATTTAGATTAGCTTAGTATTTATAGACCCTTTCATGTTTTTAGAAAGGGTCGTAAAATTTTGTAACAGACTTAAAGGCTGAAGTTTGCACTACTGTGCTTCAGCCTATATTCTTTTATGAAACTCGACCAATTGTTCTTAATTTAACGGGAAAGTTGTTTTATGCAATTGCGCACTATTGTCTGTTGTTTGGAATGCTTTCTGAGTTGAAGGAAGGACTGCGACGTAGCGATTAATATATGGGAGTGTTAAGCAGCTTACATGGTACTTTTATCTGCATCTGTATTCATTCCTTTTATATGAATTGCTGTGTTATTATTTCTTGCTATTGTTGAATACATGTATGCGCTGTAACAGCAAATCTCCATTTCATTCCACTATTGGATGTTTTGTGATATGCCTTTTCCTTTAATCATGCATGTAACAATGATATGAATGACAGAGTGTAGTAATTCGCTGTTATCGCTCTGCATAACTATTTATGCAGAGCAATCTTGAATGATTTAAATATCTATGTTTTAGCGATAGAGTCATCTATATGCCTTTCTTGAAGCATAGATTATCAAACGCTACACTTTAAAAATCGATAAGTCCCGGGATTAGATTATAATTATTATATTTCACTGATAGTTTTAGTTATCTACTTATCGCCATCATATTCTATAAGTCGCTCATCCATCCCGTTTACTTATATTTTTTGGGAAACTGGTCCCATTATCCCCAGTCGGAGCCACTATTCCAAACGGAAAAGGAGCTGTACTAAGGTCCGGACCGGGTGGTTTCCCCAATGTTGTTGCAGCGATTTTCGAGGCACCAACAGGACATAAAATGGGAGGACATGCAAAGAAGCAATGCTACCAGAAACTCTAATATAGGTGAATGTTTTTTCCCGAAACCATTTGGCTACTGGCAAGGTATCTACTTTGGCCTCTTGAGAAAACCTAGGGGTTGTTTTATCAAAAACTACTTTATGAATAGGCAGCATAACAACTTGATAGATTTTATAAAAATGGGGGTGGAATTGGGGTTCCCACAAAATTTTATGGTATATATGGATAGGAAGCGGATTTTGTACAATCTATTTCCATCCCATATTCAAAAACTAAGAACTAAAACAAATTGCATCCATAACAAAAGAACCCATAAAGAAAGGGGGGAATTCCTTAATGAATGACTTCTTTTCCTTCTATATTCCACAATTTTCTTAATGCCAAATTATCTGATAAAATTTGAGCCTAGTTCATAATCATTGCATTACCTACTGCATCTATTAATGGGAGCCATTCCATAGAAAATTTGGTGCTATCGGGTCTACCGATAACCTACATATCGTTGCTGCTACAAAACTATGAGGGGGAGAAATGGATGCCATTGAGTACATACCAGTTTTATCCTGTTTGAGTTTGCTTCCGCTTGATCTTCAGGTTTGCATAACATATGACGGGTCCTCATTCTCTTTGGCGAATTGCTCAAGGAACTTTTTGTTGTTGAGCTTTTGAGGCTCTAGTAATTGGTACATTAGTCATAGGCTATCTGGTGAGAAAGACCCCATGACTTGTTTCCTTTTATTCTTGAAGGTTCTATTTGAGATATCTACCTCATCAATTACCCATTTGACCATATTTGTGTATGGTATTATCTTTGGTCTCGTAGCTATTTGGTGCAGGAATGAACATGTTGTTTTGAAATAGGAGGTGTCAGATGACTGCTAAGCATCAGCCGTGGCCTTTGTTACCAGTGGCCTAGGTTGCTCTTCTTCTAACAAGTTATACATGGCCTCCCATGTCGTGGTTCCTCCGTCCTTGCTGCATGTGGTATCAGAGAAAAGCGGTACCATGTATGATTTCTCAGATGCAGTCACCTTTCCCTTCTTTGCCATTCTTTCTAACAATGTTTTCTGCAGAGGTTTCCTGAAATGGAGCAAATGGAAGTTATCAAATAAACACAAGTGAGAATGACAGTGAGAATTAAATGATATAGTTAACCTCAAAAGGTGACAAGAAAGGAGCTTTTATTCAAAACACAAATGAAAAGATATCGTATCACGTCAAGCCGCTCTTAACATAAATGCCATTAAACTTATTAACTACCCACTAAGGTCTCTTATCATTGCCTTTATTACTCATTAAACTACCACATCGCAAATGGGAAGGGAAAAACTTTAAGGTGGCGAGTTTAAATTGCGAAAATGTCGATTTTGCGATTGCAATAAGATTATCTCAATATCGTAAATCGCACTATCACATTTTTGGTTGCGCGTTTCTCCAGAGTTGTTTAGAATTCTGTGAGATGCGAGATGAGTGGCACATTCTTTATCGTTTAGAGCATACTTTTCCTAAATGAATAATTACTTCATAAAGTGTTTTTTTACTAAGTGCCAAAGTCAACTTATAGTTTATAATATTTGTTTTATCGAGTATGGGTTCTATCACACTTCTCAAACTCTTACAGTTCATAAGATTGGCTTTTAAGTAAAGTGTCGCAATGCGATAGGTATTGGCTCGCTCTACTGCAATATCGAATTTCGCATATTACGACATGCTTTGTGAGTTGTGTCCTTTATGAAAGCGAATATGTGATTGTGATAAGTGCTTCATTTTACAATGAATACCTTAAGTCTTAGTTTTGAATGAAAAGTCTAATAATATCCTAAGTTAAATGTGGTGATCCCTTCCATCGCAATTCACAGATTTTGGTTGTTAATTAACTTTTGACACACTTGGTCCAGCAATATGCGAAAAAAGTGAGAATTGCTAGTCTTTAATGGATTTGACTTGATATCTTGCTTTATTTCTAAAAAAATAAAAGAAAGCACCTAAGTGCTAAATTTCTCTTGGGGGAGTTTTAATAAAGGGTCCCATTTATTAATAGAATATGAACTATTAAATCAATAAATTTGGGGGGGGGATGTGGTTTGAATAGCACAACACAACCTTCGGCTCTGAAATTGATACATGCAAAACTATGTTTCGTGCAATTTCAGTAAATTTTTACAAAATTGAAATTTGATGCTCGCAGAGAAATTTATGAGGATTTTCCCTAGGTCACCTGTTTGAGGTTGAATTCAAGGGCATGCAGAAACCCTAACTTCATTAGAATATAAATCATAAAATATAGCGAAACAATATATGAAATTTTACACTAAGTTCACCAAGATTTTTGCTCCACTTTACCAAAAGCCTCATAGAAATAATGTTATAGTGAAAATTCCAATATGACCTATTTGAAGCAACAAAACCATACAATCCAAGGCTTTGATACCAAATGTTGTGTAACCAGATCACAAAATAGAAGAAAAGATAGATCGAGGACTTGAAAATAAGCCTCTTCGAGGGGGAAACCTCCTTTACATCACATAAATGAACAATTCTTGGATGATATAAATGGAAAGACCTCATTGGTAGATATAGGAGTCTAAGGGGCCTCAATATAATCAGGGCCTACATAACAATAATAATGTAAGGGCTCAAAAATAACAATAGTGGGATTCTATGGGGTGTAACAATAACAATATGGGGGCTACATGGTATTATAGGGAACTAACAATATTGTTTAATGGAGTGAATGGTGTTGGCCCTATCAAGCCCTTGGACCACAAATCAACTATATATACCCTCATTTTTGGGCTATGAAAAACAATCATGTGAAGTGTGTTGTGTAACAAATTTTTTTATATATTGTTTTGGTTCGAATTTAAAAAGTTATGGTTTTGAGTGGAGACCGAGCATTGTTCAAAAATCTTTCTCTTTCGAAGGCAAGTAACCATGGTCTAAAATTATTCATTAGTTCGTTGAGTATCATTCAATCGGTTATTTTATTACTACAATGTGCTCATTAACATAACCCTAGTTCAGTTGATATCTAACATAGTAATCCAGGTTTGAATGGTATTGCAAACGTTTGAGGAAGATTTGGTTTCATATGCCACATATGAATACACAGTGAAGCACTAGGTTGTTGGAGTTGGGCACATGGTGATAGAAATGTTGTATATATTACAACAGATCGAGCTTACTATGTGGTGACAGACACATTATATATGTTACATCAGATCGATTGGATTGATACAAGGAGTGGTTCGAGGTTAAATCCCTAACTCTTTGTTTAACGGTGAAGCAAAAGTCACATTGAATGCTACAACATACATTGGAGCTAGCCACGTAGAGGTAGACACGTTGTATATGTTACATATAACATCTCCCAATCAACACACTAGCTTGAGATCGCTATAAGTGATTGATACATTGTATATGTTAAACTCTAAATCATATGTGGAGTGGCTCGGGATCGAATATCTTAGCTCTTCAATTTGAAGTTAATTGTACAATAACAAAATCATTGGCCAAGATGGCCTACTAAGCACTATCACCTGCCATAGTTGGTATGCATTTTATTTTGTAGATTGGAAGGTGCAGGTTCAATCAATCAGGTTGTGAGGTTTGGATTCAATTTTTATTAATTATTTTTTCCCACTAGAGTTTCATTTTATTGAATATTTAAGCAACCAGTGGTGTGCATCTTATCGCGTCGATGCCAGAAAAAGTTTATTATGTATAACACACATGAAACATGACTTTTTGTATAACTGTTAATTTAATATATGGTTTTAAATGGTTATTTTGAGTTTTTGAGCTCATTCTTGAGCCAAATTAGAATCTGGAAGAGGCACAATAATCAGCATTCAAAGGTGGACATTCTAAGGCCATAAAAAACCTCATTGATATATTTTTTATGATTGAAATCTATGTAATATCTTTGAGGGCCTATGAGCATGTTAAAGTGGCTTTGATTTTAAGGCAGAAGTAAGTTCTAAGATGAGTCATATGTGACCATATTAGTGAAAAGTTTGAAGCAGAGTTTTGATAGGGTATGGCAAGGCATACACAGTAGTATGATAGCATCAACTTATTCACTTTAAATATTTATTTTCTTTGAATATTATGTGGACCTAGTTTGAAAGATTTTAAAATGCAGTCCATAAGAGGTTTAAGGAGGAGGCCGGTGCCTCCACTAAGGTTGGGAGCTTAGAGTAGGTTAGAGTTTGCTCAACATCAAGATTTATGCATCAATCAGGTTGGAGCCTAGAGCAAGTTGAAGCTTTCTCATCCTCGAGGTTGGTGCCTCAATTAGGTTGTAGCCTCAATGAGTTATTACTTGCACATTTTCAAGGTTGGTGTTTCAATCAGGTTGTAGCCTACCACAAGTATCAACTTGAACATTTTTTGTGTGTACCTCTAGTACTTTGGTGCCTACAAATCTATGTAATGAATTGAAGCATAAGAAGAAGAAGAATTTGTGATTTTCTCCCATATGGGTTTCCATGTAAAACGTGTGTCTCTTTTTGTTGATGTGATGGCTTCCTGATGTATTATTGATGTGATGATGGCCTTATGATGCATTGTTCTATATTTTGATATGTTGCAAATGGTTATGGATTATTATTGTATATTTGTTTGTTAAATAAAAGTCGTGAAATTGTAAATTTTCTCTCAGATTTACCCCCGCCCCCCCAAATGTGGTCTTTTGTCCAACAATTTGTAGATTTCTAACCAAAAATGATGGATGGAGTTTAGAGAAAAATTTAATATCTACAATGTTATCATTTTCATTGTGAAATTTTATAAATATATCTAAAGCAATTTATACAATATGAGCCCTTTAATAAATTTGAAAAATAATGGATTTTAACCAAAAATACAGTGTTAGACTTAGATCTCATGGCATTACAATTGCAACAAACGCTTTTAATGAAATATACAATATAAAAACCATAAATTTTATAAATAAAAATTAGATTACAACTTGTTTACTTGACAAACAAGGTAAATCTAATAAAAACCACGATCTATCAAGATTCAAGATCAAAATATATTTGATATTGTACTTTTAACTACTAAAAATTATTATCTTTTTTTATCACCTCAATATTACTTTTGAATTTGGAGAGATATAGGATGATGTTGTGGATACTTTCCTACTTCCTCAATACATCACCAATCCTTCCCATATTATTCAACATGGCTTTGAAATTGATACCATGTTGAAAAAATGCCTTCATGCAAAATTTTATAAAATAAGGAAAAAAATAGTTGCAAAGAAAATAGAAGGCTAAAAGCTTATGAACCTCACATGAAAATAGAATTAGTTGATATTAATTAACTCTATGTTAAATTCTAAGAGATCAACCAATCTTATAATTCAGTGAGTGTGATAAGTCTCATTTACATATTAAGTTATAGATCCTCTCAACAAATTGACAAATAAACTAGAATAAACTAAATCCTAAAACAATTAATTTAGATGTCTAGAACATTAGGATTAGGATATTAATAGAGTGACCCTTCCCTTATTACTCCCTTGATGAGAATATATGCTTGAGATGGGTCAATCGTCTATTCTCGCTACTTCCCCACAAGGAAAAATCTATGCTTGTGGAAGGAATGATCAAACCTTCAACATTGTCCCCCTCAACAATTAATATTATTCATTAAAAAGGGTTCGTTGATAGTTACCTTGGGATCCTCTATGAAACAATGCCATGCACAAGGGTGGGTTGGTCTGCCCCTCCTTACAATCTCCCCTAATGAAATGCTTAAGCCTTTAAAAAGGGCCAATTGACCCTTTCTCTCATGCTTCCTCATGATGTAAGTACTATGATCAAGAAAAATTTGGTTGATCCTTCCTTGAGTTTCCCTTTAGTGTATATTATGCATCAAAAAGGGTTTAATGATCATACCTTCGAATTTTCTATGACATCAGTATTATGCTTAATGGTCAATGAAATCTCCCCTTAGGTCTCCCTCAATGTCAATACTAGATTTGAGGAAGAGTTAGTTGAACACACTTAGTGCCCCGACATAATGAAAATATTTTGGTCAAGGACTTATGATATTGGTTAAAGAGAAGATCATCCCCTAAACAACCCTTCCCTATGACCCCTTAGATTACAATATTATGCCTAACAAAGGGTTATTAACTAACATATTCCCATTCATCATCTTGATGGAAATATTATGCATGAGGAAGGGTCGATCAACTCATCCAGTGGATATCCTATGACATGAATACCATCCTTGAAAGTTTAGTCAACCCTTATTTATGTTTCCCCTTCATCAAAATAATATGATTAATCTTTGTGATAAGTATACAAACTCTAGAAGAACGAGAACATATCCCTATAATGGTTATGGAAGCTTGAAAAAGAATTAGGAGAATTTTGAGGTCAAAAAATTGTCTGAAATCACATTTTTTTACTTGCATTTTCAAAAAAAAATAATTATGGGTCCACTAAAATATGCAAAGTCGGCACTCATAGGATGCACTTCACATTTGAGTAAATTTATAAAGAGATAAGTTGAAAATATGATTTAAAAAGAAAGCTCTCTATTTCTTTAAAATTTCATAAATCATATTTTATTACTTTTATTGGGAGACCCATTTTAGACCTCAAAATTCTCTTAATTGAAGACAATGGTTCCCACATAATAGACATATAAGTTTGAAAAATAAGAGAACATATCTATATAATAGATTTGGAAACCTAAAAAATGATAAAAACATATCCCTTATAAGGAAGCTAACTTTGATATCAACTAATACAAAAATAACTAGTTTAAATGGTTGAAAAACAAATCAATTATTATTATATTTTTAATAATTCATCACTTTATGTATGAAATCACAATCTTTATGTCTCCTCTATTATTATTAGTCCCTATCCATCCGCAAGACTATAGCAATCACTTTGATCATTACTTTGCATTAATTATATAAATATTTGCCCATTTGCTAGTTTATAATATTATAGGAAAAAAAAATGTAATATATTCAAATTTTATGTTTATATCAATTTATTGTTGGATACAATGGTGATTAATAAAGTGGAAACAATAATTAAAACAAAAATGTCAAAAATTAAAAAACAATAGAACTTAAAGAGGAAAAACAAGGCCCATAGAACTTTGAATTCACAGATGAGTGTATTGTTAAGGCACTCCATGCTTAAAACTCACTAGTTCAAATCCATGTGAATGTCTACTCCTTTTCCAATTATTGTTTTCTTTAAAACTTATTATTTGAAAAGTTTTTGACAACACTATATACATGGACTATTTTCTTTTACAACATTACCTATTCACATGAACTTGATTTTGAGAAGATTTAAATCTCTTTTTATTTTGACAATACACTATGTAATCTCTTTTTATGAATGAATAATTACCTTTAAACAAAATATACTTAATCATATTGGTTATTCATTATGCTTTTTTAAACTCTTATTTATATTTATATATATATATATATATATATATATATATATATATATATATATATATATCATTATTCAGTCTGAACAATAATTTTAGTTCTTTAATTCATCTTCTCTTAAGTTTTACACCAATATATTACTTTTATCAATTTATCTTAACATTTATATCTAAAATAACATACACAAGTTATAATACTCAATTCCATGTTTAGAATATCAATCTCAGACATTGTTTATTCAATCCAGAATATGATCATTACTTTTCACGAACAAAGACTATTTCAAATGCTTTCATTTCTAAATAGCAAGATATTTGTGTTTTTAGCCACGGAATTGTATGAAAATAGAACTCTTTTTTTTTTAAATAAATTGTACATATTGTAAATAAAATTATGTTTAACATAAATTTTTTAATTTCTAAAAAAATTAAAAATAGGGAAAAAAAGAACAAGGAAAAGAAACCCATTAAAATTTATGAAAATATTACTTTTAAATATTTTGAATTGATTTGAAAATAAATGAAATATTATTATAGAAAAAATAAAAAAATAAACATCATAATTTTCATTAAAATTGATTTAAAAATTTTCATTAAAAATGATTTATTTTAATAATTTTTAACTTATTTGATTGGATAACATTAAGCTGCAAAATACTATTTCTATAAGTTTTATTAGTTACCTATTTCTTAAAAGGTGGCTCCACATTGATGAACCAGTTTAAGTGATTAAATAATGACAATAATAAAACCTTTGTTTCAAACTAATCAACTTATTTGTTTTATAACATAAAACAAACTATTAATGAGAAAATAATTTTTAATTAAAAAATAAACTAGTTTCTTTGTGCTTAAACTAGTGTTTATTCACATTATCATTAATAAATAAATAAAAAATAATAAAAAATTAAACTATTTTCATCTTATAAAAATTGAGCATGATGATGACCTTATATAAAGTCTTTTCAAAAAAATAAAAATTTAACATAAAATTAAAATTATGTAAAGATTTTGATTATTAAAATATGTCTCTCTTCAAACTTGAACTCAACTTTTTGTAAAAAGACATGTTTTTAATCATTAAATTTGCCAATTAATCATATAAATTAAATGTTTGGTAAACACAAATAGACTTCAATCCATGATAAAAATCAAAACACTTACACCATTATATGTCACATGTTGCCAATTTTTTTTTGAAATTATAAAAATTAACTTTATTATAATTTTATTTTAAATTATTTATTATTAATTATAAAAATAATCAATATATGAGTTAAACTTATATTTGTTTTAAAATACGTGTAACAATATTCTTAACCATGGAAATTTTGAATTTGTAAATAATTCTTTTTACAATACCATGGTTTATCAATACCATGCCTAGTATGACATGTGTTGATATAACATTTTTTAATTATTTAATTTAAGCTAAATCAATTAAATGAACATAACTAATTTAGAGATATAAAAACTTAATCCTTAACTATGAATACTACATAAATATTCCAACAGATTTAACTTTTATCATCCTCTTAATAATTACCCATACTTAAATTAAAATTATTAAAAACTTATTATAATTATTAAAAAAATACGATAAATGATAATAATTATTATTTAATATTATTAAAAAAAAACCCAACAACCTTAACATTAACCTATATAACCCACGTTCTTTAATGCCATTCACACGAATAACACTTCTCACCAAAATAGAATTTGACAACCACGGAAGTGTTCGAACGGGAGCTTCCAAGTTTTGCCATCTATCTAACCTCAACAATGTCAATGTCTTCCATGCCATAATTAAAATCTAACAACTAAATGAACCCAATACTCCCACACTTACTACCCACCAAAAGCAAGGCCACGAAAACAGAGAGAAATGCAATAAGGCTTCACATAAAAGATTAAAATATACCATGGTCTTAATTTGACATGCTCTTCATTTTTTTTGTTTTTCTATCCCCCTCACACTCTCTCGCTCCAGAAATAGCGGACCACAGCCTCTTGATTTTGCTTTCTTTTACATATGTGAAATCTTCCTTCAATCGTTGGCGCAACTGCTCCAGTACTCTCCCGCGCCACTGCAGTTTGGGACAGTACCTTACACTAAGTATTCGCAAGGACATTAAATGTTCCACACCTCGCAGCTCTTCTATCTCACCGCATTCTGCAACAGTTAAACGTCGAAGCTCTCTGAACTGCTCCAACCCTTGCATGCACTTGAACTTGGGACATCGCTCAACAGTCAAACCCCATAAATTTTGCAAAGCTGGCAACTCTTCTATCTCAGCGAGATCAGCGACAAATAGCATTTCAAGCTCTGTGAGGTGTTCCAACCCTTGTATGGTCTTCAGTTTACTACATCCAGAGACGCACAACCAGCACAAAGATGTCAGATGTTCCAGAGATGGCAACACTTCTATCTCATCAGAATAACTAACATCTAGATCTCTAAGGTTTGGGAGGTGTTCCAACCCTTGTATGGTCTTCAGCTTACTACATCCAGAGACATACAAAGATGTCAGATGTTCCAGAAATGGCAACACTTCTATCTCATCACAATAACTAACATATAGTGCTGTAAAGTTTGGAAGGTGTTCTAACGCTTGTATGCTCTTGAGTTTACTACATCCACTCACAAACAAGCACTCCAAAGATGATGTCCACGTTTCAGGACTGGTGAGCTCCTTTACATTTTCACAATCATAGATACCACAAAGCCTTCCTATCTGCCTCAATTCCTTACAGCCAGACAAGCGAAGTTTTTTAAGGTTTCGGCAAACTCCTTCAGGAAAGGTTACCTCCCTTATCTGTACACTAACCAGTTCAAATTTCCGGAGCCTCTCCAAACCAAAGATACATTTGCCATTGGAGTCGTCCAATTCATTCAACGCTGCTACTGTTTCTCTTTCTCGTTCTGCTGTTTTAAATGGAAGTTCGCCCAATGGACAATCTTCTATGCGAAAGTATTCGAGATTGTTCAGCAGGAGAATATCCTGTGGTAACTTTTGTATCCCACAAGAAACCAAACTCAACCGTGTCAGTTGAGTCAACCGTCCAAAAGTAGCCGGCAAGCATTTCAATCGCGGGCAATTGCTCACCCGCAAATCCTTCAAGCTCTTGAGGGAACCGAGGGAAGATGGCAGCACTTCCAACAAACGGTCCCCTAAATGGAGTACCTCCAAGTTGCATAGGTCACCGATACCGCTTGGCAATTCTTTTAACTCAGCATCCACTAAATATATTTCTTCCAAGAACCGTTGATGTGCAACCTGGGGAGGCAATTCTTTCACCTCGGAACAACATGAAAGATCCAAGAATTCCAGCGTGGTAATATTTCCAAGTGTCTCTTTGGAAATGGTCACATTCCTACATTCCTTCAAAGAGAGACGTTTGACCCGAGTCAAATTCCCAAAAGAATTTGGCAGCTTCGCCAGGCGGGAACAATAAGACAAATCGATGGACTGGAGGTTTGGTAGCTTTCCGATGGAATCAGGCAGCATCTCCAAACTGGTAGCATAAGACAAATCGATGTGCTGAAGATTTGTTAGCTTTCCCAGGGAATCAGGCAACGATCTCATTCTTGTGAAATGTCTTAAAACCAAGTATGTCAAAGAGTGCATATAACAAAATTCCTCTCGCAAAGTTTTGAGTTGGACAGTCCCATCATAATCCACAACAATCTTTTCAAGGTACTTCAGTTGTCCTACGGACTTTGGAAAATCTGAAACGGGAGAGTAGATGTTTAACTCTCGCAACTGGAGAGGCGGCTGCAATGTACACATTTCCACTCTAAGAAAGATTTCGAGATGATTCTCATCTACAAACAAATTGAGGTTGAAATAAAAGAAGTATAAACACGCAAAATTGCGTACCTGAGATTCCTGTTGCCACAAGGTTTTCAATCTGCTTCCTCTCACTTCTAAAACTCTTAAATTTTCCAGGGGAACCCAAGAAGGCAGGGAAGAATAGGGGCATTTATACCAGCGGAGCCATATGAGATGTGGTGACCGCACCCTCCTCAATATAGCTTCTACATAATAATCTTCACTTGCAAGAATTCGCAAACCATGATAACGGTCTGTATTGAACAGTGCCCGCTTACAGTTTTCCAACAGCTCCTGACTACGCCTTCTGTACCATGACATTTCTGAACGGACACCGACTCGATAATCGAAACCGTCTAGACGATGAACCGTCGAAATCCCGCGAACTTCGGTTGCGACCTATTCAATCATAAAAATAAAAGATGATAGTATCCAGGGCACAGATCTTGCGTTGAACAAAACAACTTTAAAAATTTTGACCCAAAGAAGAATGTTTGAATCACTTACAGACCACGACGATTCTTCAAATAACTTATCAATATTTTTATTGTTCGTGGCGTGACACCAAAGACGATGGGGCATTGATCTTTCCGCAGCAGTATATCTTCCCATATCTCTAACCTGATCATGCATTTTTATCCGCTTTCCGCTGTCCAGTTCCAGAAGACACTTGCTCTCTAAATTTGAAATCCCCACCGCTCCCCATATTCTTTTTAATGTATCCATATCTTCTCCTATAGAAAAGCAGGCCATATCTAAGAATATTTGCCGGTACTCTTGGTCGAGTGAATTATAACTAATTTTGAGCGTTTCCCGTATGTCCGCGGGTGGTATCTTGTGAAAATCATTCAATAGATCTTTCCAATATGTGTCATCTCTTCCACAAAGAAGAGCCCCAGTAACTTTCAATGACAACGGCAATCCATCACAGGCCGTTACAAACCGTTCCACCAGATGTATAAATCCTGGTGGTGGATGTGGCTGATTGAAGGCATATGAGCAGAACAACTCTTGGGAGTGTGCTCCATTCATCCCGGTGAGCTTATAAATTGATGAATCTGCTATTTCTGAACATAGGAGAGCATGCTTGTCCCGAGAGGTAACTATTATCAAGCTATTGGAACTAAGAACATCCCTAATTGGTAAGAATGCATCCAATTGATCGGCCTTCTCTACATTATCTAAAACTATCATTGCATTACAACAAGTTAGGTAACGTTTAAGGATTATCACACCTTGGTCCACAATCTCAATTTTAATATCCCTGTGTGTCAAGTCCTTAATGAGCTTCATTTGCAAATCAACCAGAGATTTTCTAGCTGCAGTTTCACTAACATCAGATAAAAAAGAGGATCCATCGTACTCAGAGCACCTAGGGTTGAAGATCTGTTTCACCAAAGTGGTTTTCCCAATACCACCAACACCTATAATTCCCACAACCCTGGCCTGGACGTCACGCTCCTGCCCCTGCTGCGACAGCACTGTACTTTCAAAGTCTTGTAGCTTATCATCCAAACCAATTGGATATTTAGCCACAAAAAGTGGTGTTTTTGGAAGTTTTTTCAATACGTTTCGCACAACTTCATCCAGAAGCTCCTGCTCGTTCCTGGATGAATAACCAATGAGACACGCCTGGGTAAATATGAAGTGTTGGTTGAGGAATAAGGATAACAATCTCACATCTAAAAAACCACATGGTGGAAACATCAGAACATCCCCAAAACTTGTGACATGGGAAATCCCCAAATTTGGTCGCATGTAATAGGATATACTCAATACCACAGGTCTGTCACTGATTCAAAGTACCCTAAACTACAACTGTTAACCTAATAACTTTAGCTCCTTCACTTAATCAAATTCAATTAATATCAAATACCAATCAAGGAACTAAAACGGACAAGAAATAGTTAAAAATGTTTACCCATTAAAGCCCTTCAGTTCGCAACCCTTCAGATTTGCGACATGAGAAAGAGCAGCTCTCCAGCCTTGAATGGTAGCGGAGTCGTGGCGTGCCTTCTCTCCATTAGTTTGAGGGTCGCTACTTGTCTTCTGCTCGAGTTTTTTCAGGGCTTTACCGTATGCTCCGTTTTTGTCGTTCCACCTGACCTCAGAAGGCTCGACATTGAAAAATATTGGAACAATGGGAGCCCCGGACTTGAGCATAAGGACTAGTTCGTCGAGGCACCATGTCGATTCCGCATAAGTCGGAGAAAAAATCGCAATGTGCACAGAAGCCACTCGAATAGCGGCTTCGATTTGAGACTTGATGTCGTGTCCGGCCTGCAGTTCAGGCCTGTCAAGAAACGGCCACAATCCATGTTCACGAAGGCGCTTGTCGAGATGGCTAACGAAGGTGTTTTTAACATCGGGCCCCCGATGATTGATGAAAACATCATATCGGGGACAAGAGGTGGAGGCAGAAGACGATGAAGCATCGCCCTTCTGTTGCGGTGGGGTGGATAGGTTTGCCATTGCAGAAGGCGGAATGGGATGAATGGATGGACTGAAAATAAGAAGAACCGCTGACACAATGAATAAGATGAATAGCTGAGGCGGTTATCCAAAACTGGAAGCAAGAAGCTGCAGCAGAATCCGAGCCAAACGAGTATTGTATCTCACTATGGGTGGAAAGGATGTGCCGTATCTCAACCAGTATTGTAATGTTATTTTACAACCCCCAAAAAAACGAGTAAGGTAACAGGTTTCTTGGTTGGAACATTCCCGGAGGTTTCTTGCTTGAAATATATTCGAAATAATTAAAAGTTCCACCATCATGAGACTCTTTTTCTTGCTTGGCATATTCCAGGAGGTTTCTTGATTGAAATATTCCAAACCTACCTTTCACTTTTGTCACGGAAACGACAGAATGTGCATACGTGTTAGAGGCATTATTATAAACAAATTTATTGTTGATTTTTCTTGGTTCATGATGGAACATTATTACTAGGGTTTCGGGTAGTTTTTATCTTTTGGTTTCTCGGGACACCCTTTATTATCTTATTTACATAGTAATTTGTAAATTGATTTTTATTAATAAATTCAAAAATCCAAAAAGCAATGGCCCAAGAATAAAAAATGTTATTAATAGATATTCCTTCTTACTTACATTGAAACACAATTTAGTAAATTTTATTTGATTTCTTAAAACAAAATTCATTTAATTTTAGTTGATTTTTTAATATATAATTAATTTTATTTGATTTTTTAATATAAAGTTAATAGCACAAAAAGCAATTATTAAAAAGGTAAGAAATCTAATTTCACACATAAATGTCATTATTGGATGTTTCTTCCTACATAATTCATTAAAGCTTATTTGATTTCTTAATATATAGTAAATAACACAAAAAGTAGTTGCTATATTAGAGTAAGAAATCTAATATTACAAAGAAACAGTCATTAATGAATGTTTATTTTCTTTAATTTTATTTATTTTTGTTTTATGATAGGTGGTCCTCTTTTATGGTTATAGCCACTTCTATTTATTGTTTCTTCTCCAATAGCTTAAGAATCCAATATTAGAAAACATACATCCAATATTACAA
This sequence comes from Pinus tabuliformis, assembly GCA_031772625.1. NCBI lineage: Eukaryota > Viridiplantae > Streptophyta > Pinopsida > Pinales > Pinaceae > Pinus > Pinus tabuliformis. Next base: position 1,770,474,159 of record CM062816.1, read on the forward strand.
AGAAATGTAGTTAATGGATGCTCATTTTCTTTAATCTTATTTTACATTGATTAGCTATTGGTTGTGTTTGACCCAAAAAAAAATACACCTCCTTCATAGTTTAACATTACCAAATGAATTTTATTAGTTTTTCACAATATTTAGATTTATTTATTTAAAATCTAATTAGTTAAATTCTTATAACTCTTATTTTGTAATTATTACTTATGTACAAATATAATTAATAAAAAAACTACTATACAACCCAGTGCCCACCCTTCACTCTATAATGAGAATACAAGTGGTCACTTGCAGCTTTGTCCTCCGCTTCCTCAAAATAAAACAAATTAATGAAACTCTAATCATCATCGACAACATAATAAAAAACTCCCTTATAATTCATCAACAACCAAAGGAGACACCACCGCCCATTGGCTTTTACAAGTACTAAACATTCTATCAAAACACGCCATCGCTTTTCTTCCGGCATACCGGATCTCTGTTGTCTTCACCGATTGTGGGTGGTGAGAAAGTGCAAGGCCATGGGAACCAACCGTATAGAATTTAAATTAAGTAGTTCAAATAATCTGTAGTCATTGGTTTGGCTTCCTTTTTCTCTTTATATGTGCAGGTGGGTGCATCTCATGGCATTAAAGCTTAGCATTTAATGTGATTAATTCTTAATTACAATGTTGACTTGTGTACTTATTGGATATGGTTATTATTAAACTGATTAAAGGTTAACCTCTGTGACATGGCTCGTCACATTTTTCTAATGGAAAGGTTTTTTTTTGGAGTATTGATGCTTATATTTCAAGTTAAAGGTTTGAATGCATAATCATGTCTGGTCCCTAATTCCCACTATTATGGTCCTCAAGGTATTCATCTTAGGACTCACAAACAAGAAGCTTGGAACAAGCTCCCCTGTTGGTTATGTGCCAAACAGGGACATACTTCAAATAATTTTCCACAAGGGGTAGAATCCAAACTACAAAGAGGGAAAAAGTCCCAAGAAAATGTTAGAAAATACCAACAGGATAAGAAAAAAAGAGAAGAAAGAAATCCATTAGTCCAAATCCATAACTACATAATGTGGTTCCAAACTACATAAAACTGAAAATTGTCCCAATATTCATATCAAAGAAGCAATAAATGTTATGGGGAAAAATTTGTAACCCTGGTTACAAATCCATGTAAAAATATATAAGACCACGGCGATGAGACACGTATTCCAAGCTCAATGGTGGGCAAAACATCCTAGTGGGTGTTCATTTTGGTTATTATGGCTAAGGAAATTGGCAAAGGCAAAAAGGCATTTTCGGCACATTTATTTATGAAAATAAAGGAAAATATGAGAAAAGGGAGGTGAAAGGTCACAGGTTGAATGTGAGGAGGAAAATAATGGAAAATGATGGAAAATAATGGAAAATGAAGAAAATATAAGCCTCATTAATAGAAAGGCTTCTGAGGATCAGTGGGCAAGCTTGCTCAGTTCAGTTTTGGAGCTCTCTCTCCATTCTCTCTCTCTCTTACTCTTAGATACTTAGAATTTTCTTGGAGCACTCTTGGAGAGTGTGGCATACTTGAAGTTTTGGATCAAGAAGGCAAGGGAAGAGCAGGAAAGCGCAAGAGGACATTTGGATCAGCTGCTACAACGGGTTTTTTTGCAGGTATCCAGTTGCATGTATGTTTTTCTCACTAGTTTCGGCATGCATGACACATGCATGTGGTTTCTTAGTTATGGTCTGTCATTGGCATGGAGGATTGCCTGGATTGATAGTGGATTTTCCTAGCTTTGCCATTTCTTGGATAACCATCATGTTGTGGGTTCGTTTCTTTGTTTTTCTGGTTGGTTCTCATGTTTCCTTAGCTTGGGTTGAGTTACTAGTTCCTGGAGCCTTGGTTGGAAAAACGCTCTGGAGCCTTAGGTGGGTTGAGTTACTAGTCCTAGAGCCTTGGTTGGACAAACGCCTTGGAGCCTAGTACACGATGTGGGTTGAGTTACTAATCTTGAAGCCTTGGTTGGACAAACACTCTGGAGCCCGGCATAAGCTGTGGGTTGAGTTACTAGTCCTGGAGCCTTGGTTGGAAAAAAAAATCTTGAGCCCTGGAAGGCTTGGATAGAGAAAAATATGATGATAATTTTTTGATGTCTAACCGTGAGGTGGAATCATTGTTTGATGGGTTGAGGTGGTTGGCCTCCGGAAGCCTTGGATGTGTTGGACACCTAATCCTCAATGGGTTAGTGTGGAAGCTGAATAGACAAAGTAGTCCAAGAGACCTTGGGATGTGAAACCCAACGGTCAAACAATGTACTATAAATGTATATCATTTGTCAATAAAAATTGTACTCTCATGATTTATCTTTCATATTTCTCTTGCTGTCCATGTGTGTTTAACATGGTATCAGAGCAGGCGTATTCATGCCCTACATAATTAATTTGGGCCATTTGTTTTATGGCCTTTCTATGCAGTTTATTTCTGCCATGAAATTCATGAATATTTATTCAGCTCAATTTTAGCTGCAACATGATTATACTGCTGCTGGTGTCTGCTCTCCATATAGAAGCGCCTCCATACCCCTGACAATGCCTGCGCTGCTCCTCCATATAATTAGCTGCTCCTTGGATTTGAGTTATGAGCCTTAACTTAGTCGATTCGTGTATGGGTCAATTTCTGTGTTAAGAGTTGAAATGATGAATTTGCTAGTATTAAATTTGCTGGTTTATAAGAGAAGAATTGTAATGTATGCTCTTCAAATGTTAGAAACAATTTTCTATGTGTGCCTATGAGAGGAATTTTGTAATCGAAGTATGTTTTGTTTTCTTGGATGATGAGCGATATTTGTATTAAAAGATTGTAAGCTCTGCTTGTAAATGAGTATCGATTCATATCGACTTGGTTTGCACATGTTGAGGAAAGGAATTTGAAGCTGGTTGAATTGCATGAAATGGGCAATCACAATTAAACTAAATGACAGTGTTGTTGAGGTTAATAAATCGATTTTTGTGCAATCGAATTTCATAACAGGAAGACAGGATTTGTTGGGTCTATTTCTGTTTGTGAGCATTATGCACTGAATTCACACCTGGAGTTGCTTGGTAAAGTCGAGTGCTGAAGAATTACATTTGACAAAGTCATGAATTAAAGCAATTTAATTTGTTTTAGCACTGATTAATCGATGTGCAGAGGTTGATCTAGATGCAGAATTTGTCAGGATTCTGTCTGTCCTGAATCAATGAAACAATTCACGTGAAGGAATCGATTGAATGTTTTAATGAAGAACGTTTTGATGTCAGAACCGTTTGATGAATGCCCAGAAGAACGTTTTGATGTCAGAACCGTTTGATGAATGCCCAGAAGAACGTTTTGATGTCAGAACTGTTTGATGAATGCCCAGCTCCCACTGTTTGATGAACGCTTGGTATTTCCTACTGTTACGCTTGGTATTTCCTATTGTTACACTGCCTAACATGGAATCAAAGTAAAGCAGAGATCATTGAATTTGCGTTGAATGCTGAGTGGTAGATACGCCACCATCGATGAAGGTCCAAATTTTTCCAGCTCCTGGTATGCAGTATTGAATCATATTAACGCTGTGTTATTGAATGGTATTAACGTTGTTGAATGAATCTGCTTTGAATGCGTTATTGAATGGTATTAACGCTGTGGGTTTATACATATGCCTGTATTGCTTTATCGAGAAGCAACTCAACCGTCCCGTGGGTTTATACATATGCCCATCCAAAATCTGTATATGCGTTGAACTATACAGCACTCTGTGGTTTTTTAAAAATCATTTAAAATCATTTGAATGGTAACCTTTGGCAGTTTTCAGGCGCTCATTGGTATTCTTTTTATTTGGCTGAGAAGAGTTTTGGTGAATACAAAATTGGTGTATGCGTTGAACTGATTTGGTGTATACATCGCTTGCATTCACTTGGTATATGCGTTGTTCAAATTTTATATGTCATGTTGAATGCGTTTGAATAATAACATTTGAATGGTATCTTTGCGTGGGAGACAGCTCCTGGTATCGACATTTATATGGTTTCCATTTGAATGTGTTATTGAATGGTATTTGAATGCGGTATTGAATGGTATTAACGATGTTGGTATTTTGGAGAAGTTAAAGTGTTCCATCGATGCTAGCACTTCTATTCGGCAACTGTAGTACTGAAAACACCATGGAAGGAAGCGCCATTTTTGCTGTGTCCATGATCGTGTAGAGGTTTTGCAGTCATAGTGGTATTACACCACTGAAACTCCATCCCTCCACATGTGCACCTGGGGTTCAAGCCATATAATTATCATGGTATAGGAAATCGTGAATTGAAGTAATAGGAAATTGCAGAAATCTGTGGGTGTTTTCATGAATTGTCTTGCAGAGTAGAACTGCTCTGGAATGCAGATGGAATGACATTTCCAGCGTTGGTAAGAATAATCGTACTTGACAGAGAGTCTGGAAACGGAGTACATGACATACAATGTTTGTAGGATTGATAAAAGATTGTCGGTTGATGTAATAAATCTGAATTCGATAGCGTAGATTGAGAAGTGTTAACCAACGACACTGAAAGTCGATGTATTTCAGTCATAGGCATCAAATATTTCATCTTTGATGCAAGCAATGGTATATATTTGTTGGAAAGTCTGTTGAACTTTCAAGGGTTGTATTGATAATGTGTTTTAGGGTTTCTCAGTCCTTGGAGTGTTGCCTCCGATGTAAAATTTGCAGTGAAAAAGTGGCATATATGCAATAGTATGGTGAATACGGTGTCTTAACAATTTCTGTTGGATTGTGGTACTAGACAGTGTATGCTCTGCGTTTGTTAGAAGACTTCTTGGTATTATATGAAAAATAATATACGTTGCAGGCCGATATATTATTAAAATCAAATGTTTTAAAAGCATCTTCAAATCAAGTTCTATCAGTTTGTGTTCGAGTTGTCCTTTGTGGGCAGATTTTATCACTGTCAAAGAGTCAAATCTCCTTAATAATTGGCTGCATATACATCTGAAGCAGGGGCGAGTATTCTCTAATCTCCTGGAGGTTTTCCTGAAACTGTGCATAGTTGGAAGGCTTTTGAAAGGTCATGGTAAAATGCTATGGTATATATGACCAGCACTATACAGTTTGCTAAGTATTTGGACATGTAAGGAGGTCTATCACTGTTGTTTTAGCATGCTAGAGATTCATTCCAATGCCCATGACATGGTGTTATAATTATTGAAGTTTTGATAGCCATCATTTCTAATTTGAAAGTGAAGGAGTACTTGAAGGATCCAAGCAAGTTTGCAGTTATTTCTGCCCCAATTGTGGCATTGTATTTAGAACCCATTATAGTTTCTGTCTACATATATATGCATTGATTCTCTGATTCATTTGCTACACATTTATACAAGATATTGTTGTGTACTGTGAGTGGATATTACTTTTCTGCATTAAGTAATAATTATGATAAGTTTTTAAGGTGTAAATATGACATTGAAGAAAAATGGCCAGAATCAATGAAGTATTAGAGTTCATGAAAACTCTTATACAATCTACTGTTGATGACACATTACAAATCAGCATAGGATCTCTCTTAGAAATTCAGACATGTTTACAAAATGCACAGGAAAAGATTGATTTTTTGCAACTTGAATCTCAGCTACAACAAGAAGAATTACAGCAGTGGAGTCATCATTCTGAATCTGTTTCTGTTGAGAACATTGAGACAACCACCCATTAGCAGCAAGTCAATAATGTTACCGTTCATTCAAATAAAGCAGCAGTTGTACATGCAGATGCAGAAACTCAGTCTGCACTTCCCAAGCCCATCATCAGACCTTGGGAAAAGCTTGTCCACAACAGGCACAGAACCGGTCTTGGATATGACAAGGACTTGTCATTTCATATTACAGACTACTCAAAGCCCATTCAGTTTCAAAGTGCTGGATTTATTCATGACAGTTCACCTGCTCCTCATGACAGTTCGCCTCCAACTGTTCCAAATTCTATCCTTCTTCCACAGCAACAACAACAACAACAACAACATACTGTGAAATGCAAACACTGTGACCGAGTTGGCCATTTGAAAGATCATTGTTTTGATCTTCATCCATGTAAGCACTGTCATAAAACCAGTCATTCTTCACATAGATGCTTCAAAAACAAACGTCCTACAAGAACAAAGATTCATCTTGGATGGATCACTTCTTGGCAATGGGCATCAACAGCCAAGAAGATATTCCAAACACATGTCAGAACTTGTTCCAGAGTATTGAATAGTCTTGCAGTTGAGTTTTCTCCATCACCTCACCTTGTATCTGACAGGGGGGAAAATGATGGTCATCTTCAAGCTTCAAAGTCACATCAAGCGAGCCTGAGCCACAACCTGCCACACCAGTTTCAAAGTTGTAGCCAGAAACAAAGATGCCCGTAAACATGCCTTCAATTGGCAATCTGGGACACTTCCTCTAGTAGAAGACTTTAGCTTCTTGCCAGCTTTGGAAGAATTCCAGGAACAAAATTGAGAACACTTCCTCTAGCAGAAGACTTCAAATTCTCGCCAGTTTTGGAAGAGTTCCAGGAATTGCATTATGCATTCCAGAGTTGTTGGTCATCCTTAAACCATCACAGGTTGAGACTTCCCTTTTCAGGTTGAAGTTCTCCCTTTTATGCGAGGTGAGACCTCCCTTTCATGGTTGAAGGTTTCCCTCTTCAAAACAATAGGAGCCCTTCCTCTAGCAGAAGACTTCAGTTTCTTGCCAGTTTTGGAAGAGTTCCGGGAACTGCACTAAGCGTTCCAGTGTTGGTGGTCATCCTTAAACCACCGCCCTTTATACCAACATTTCAGAGAGCACATTTAGCCTAGTGCTGCCATGCATTGTTTGCACATTTTGTATTACAGATCTCTTCTTGGACTCATACATAGCCCTTCGGATTAAGGGGGGGAATGTTGGACACCTAATCCTCAATGGGTTAGTGTGGAAGCTGAATAGACAAAGTAGTCCAAGAGACCTTGGGATGTGAAACCCAACAGTCAAACAATGTACTATAACTGTATATCATTTGTCAATAAAAATTCTCATGATTTATCTTTCATATTTCTCTTGTTGTCCATGTGTGTTTAACAGGATGGTTTTGTATTGATGTTTTTTATGAGATCCCACATCCATGCTTGAAATATGGCACATGAGTGAATGGCTAAAGAGATATTTGGCTCAGCCATTCTACAGTCGGGTGGAAGATGAGTATGAGACCCTTAAGCTTAGATATGTTGATTACACCTGCAGATTACATGTTTGTGATATGTTTGATGAAATGCCTGTCATGGATAGTAGGGGTCCAATTAAGGGCTTGTTCAAGTATTTGCATTTGCATCATTGTTATCTTTATGTTCTTAAGGTGTCATTTAATTCTGGGTAGTGACCTGGGCTCTGGGCCTAAAAAAGTGGCTCAAATCCCAGGGACGCTGGCACAACACTAAGAAAAATAGTCCCTGGACATTGGCATGCCTTGTCATGACAACGTCCAAAGCCTTCTAGACGTTGTCAGGCCCATAGCATGGGAGCGTCTAGAGGTCAAGAGGCCTAAAACCTCAGTGGGACATAAGGGTTGGTTACCATAAGTGTTGGGGTGGTTCGTAGGGGTCTTGTAGCTAATGTGGAAGTTATGTATGATGTGTTTCCATCGATTCCATTTCCTTAATGTCACCTAGGACGAATCCAATCATAGTAGCCTCTCGTCACTTCTTTACCCCAGTTGGCTGTTTACTTGGGTAGATGTGGGAGGAGGGTGTTACAGAGTGGTATTAGAGCATGGTTCACCCTGACTGGATGGGTTTTTTGCTGGTAATGCATTCATGTCGATTGCATATGTGTTCCTTATGCTTGTAGTCCATGTGCTTGTTTCATTTGCATGGTGTTGATCATGGTGGTAGTAATATTGCCAGGTGAAGGTTGATGATGTTGTTGTGGGATGTGTCATCATGAGTATAGGGTTGTATATGCATTTGCTATGAATATTAGTGTTTATATGTTGTTACACATGGATCATCATGGTTATGGTTATGCATGTATGGTAGGTCAAACATGTAGTGTGAAGTCATTGTATGCAATTAGGTCATCATGATGTTATTGGTACATTATAATGCTAATGTGTTGGTTGAGATATAGTAGGAGATGTAGATCATGAAAGTGAAGTTGCAACACTGGACCTCGAGGCAAGAGTATGTCATCCTACAGGTTGTATGTTGGCCATGCAGGTATGTAGGTTAAGGATTATTATATGCATTATGGTTATGTGTATGTGTTTCATTCTATTGATATTATGGTTACAAGTATGATAGATGCTAGTTGATTAGTTTAATCATATGCACATGTGTCGGATAATCATGAATGATAGTAACTTGTGGTTGTATGCATTGCTATTGTTGTTTTAGGTTAGATAACTTGGTGATTATGTTAGATGTTGTTGATGAGCATGATATATAACTTTTTTTTGTTAGATGCTAATAACTTGATGATTAGGGTTATTGCATTTAAGGTCTTGATGTTATATGTATCATACTAAGTTGGATTGGTCTATGCAAATGGTTAGGGTTATGACATTCAGGTATGAGTTAATATGTTGTGATATTATTTCATACTAATCTAGACTAACTGTGCATATATGATTATTATGTATGAATGATAATTGTTTATGAGCTTATGATGTGAACATGTTAGCTAGTGACTATTATGGATATCATGACCTTATTTATGTTTGAGTTGATATGTCGTGGAGTTATATCATGCTAATCTAGATTGATTGTGTAGACAAGATAACCTCCCCTGAGATACATTAAGGTATGAGTTTCCTTATGTCATATATTTGGTGCTTGACTATTTGATTATATCGTCTATTTGATATTTGAGTATTTGGTGTATATTATGTTGTCTAGTTGATTTATCTAACATGGTACATTTATAGTTGGTTGAATGTTTGATGAATTGTATAATATGAGTATGTGTTCAAATGATCTTGTTTTAAGATGGTTTTACTAACACATATGTTTTGATACAGTTGATATGTACTTGAGTGTAGTAGGTGATAATTGTAGCATTATGTATTATGACTGATGAATGTGAGTTGGTTGTTGACTATGGATTATGACATGATTGTTAGTATTTGTAAAGGTTGATTTCAAATTGACAAATATGTTTGTCTTGCTATTTCGAACATGTGGTTGATATATGTAAACAGTTGTAGGAAACATGTTTCATATTAGTCTAACAAGGTAACAATTGATGTGTTTAAATAACTAACAGTTGAGTGATGTGACAGAACATAGTAAGCCTCAATTACAATTGGTTAAAAATGTAACATAAAGGAATTGGACAAGAATTCCTTTGGCTATGTTGGGAAACCCTAATTGTAAACGAATGAGTGCTTTGCATACAGGAAGTCTTCTTAACCTTAATCTTGTCTGGCATTATGTGGATATATGCTAGATTGATTAACATGTACTTGACAGGTATATTAGCTAATATCTAGTTACAAGTGCATCTTTCAAGGGAATTGGATTCCCTTGAGAGATGGCATGGGTGTGTTCGATTGCAAGCAACGTGTTTCACACAAACAAGGTAAGGTAACTAGTGTATTATTATGTTTATTTATGCACTGATAGTTATGTGTTGATGGCAGTATGATTCAAGGGATTGCATGGCAAGGAGACTGCCATGAATTATTGAAGAAGGCTCAGGTTGAATTTTCCCTTAGAATGATTGGGGACCATGGGGATTGAGTCAAGATGTCTTTTTTTAGTTTTGTGCTTTTGGTCTTTTAGTGACTCTGTGTGCTTGATTACGGTTTTGTTTGTGTCATGTGCATGGCCATGCCACTTTGTTTATCGTCTCATATTGTTGTTGGTTTTCCTCTTGTTTGCTTCTCGGTCTTCCCTTTATTGTTCTGAGAGTCTTGTAATTGGTTGGGGAAGGAGGAAGTTAATGGACCTCCAAGAGAGTTGTGTGGTACTCGACAGGTAAGGTAAGACCCAGATGAATCTCGGTGCATGTATAAGGTAGTTGTAGGAAAGAGTATGACAACCAGTTGGACTAGTTGGGTCCATTAGTGTAAATGGACGATGGCAAGACATGCATGGGAAAGGTAATCCAGAAAGGTGAGGTGAATGGATTTCAAGCATCATATGCCTTGGCTATGTTGGGAATTCTTTTTCTTGATGTTGCGCATGTGTTGCACAGATAAAGGGAGTTCTCTTAACCTTCACCTTATGGTATCTAGTAATTATGTTGTGATCATGATTATGTTGTCTATATGTGTATACATGTATGTATGTATGTATGTCATGTTTGACACGGTCATCATGGATCATGATTATTAATGCTAATATTTATATGTATATGTATGTATGTATGTATGTATGTTGTTGTATGCCAGGGATGTTAGGAATCATTCTTGTGGAGGAGTGATTGCTTACATAGGTGAATGACATGACAAGGTTCCTGGTCTTATGGGGAATCAAGTGGGGATAGTAGTCATGACAAATCTATAAGGCCAGTGTCATGTGGTTATGAGTTGATATTATGTGATTATATTATGTCTATGTTATGGACATGCTATATCGAGGGATACATCAGCGAAATGAAAGCAATGTGGGTTGCGGCATTCTAGGAAAAACATGGTGAGACAATGAAAGAAAGATTGCTTGGTAGAGACAATGTGGTTTTGGAGGTGTGGTACTATGATTGTGCATATGTTGTATATTTTGTACATGTTGCATATGTGACATTTTGTGCATGCGGCGTGGTGTATATATAGTGTGTGTACATGTTGTTTATGCGATGTTAGGTATAGTGTGGTACAAATAGTGTTGTGTGAATATTGCATATGTAGTGTTGAGTATAGATGGTGCTATGTACATGTTAGATATGCAATGTTGTGTACATATTATATTGTGTGCATGATGGTTATGTGGTGTTGTGTGCATATTGTGTTGTGCACATGTTGGATATGCAATGTTGCATACATATGGTGCTATGTACATGTTGTATATGCAGTGCTATGTGCATATGGTGTTGTGTGCATGTTGTACATGTGGTTCTATGTACATATGGTGTTGTGTGCATGATTGTACAAGTGGTGCTGTGAGCATATGGTGTCATGTACATGTTGTACATAGGGTTTTGTGTGTCAGTGGTGTTGTGTACATGTCATTCATATGTTGTTGTGTACATGTGGTGTTGTGTACATGTGGTACTATGTATGTACATTGTGAAGTTGTGGTATCGTGACATGTGTATTCGTTATGTTGTACTTTGTGTACATATATTTATTGTGTTGTGTTGTACACTGGATGTAGGTGTATGTGTTGTTGGACACTAGGTGTAAGTGTATGTGTTGTGTGTACACCAGGCGTAGGTGTATGTGTTGGGTTGCACACTGGGTGTACGTGTATGTGTTGTGTGTACATCGAGTGCAGGTGTATGTGGTGTGTTGTACATCGGGTGTAGGTGTATGTGTTGTGTTATACGTTGGGTGTAGGTGTATGTATTGTGTGGTGTTGTATGCTTTGCGTGGGTGTATGTATGGTATGGTGTTGTATGTCATGTGTGGATGTATGCATTGTGATGTACATTGCGTGTATGTGTATGTGATTAAAGAGAAACAAAGGAACTGTGTGTTTTTCAGGTGTGGCAACCAATTTAAAGTGCGTATAGGATAAGGACATGAGCTGAGAGGGATCAAATTTCTTCACGTGTAAACTTCTTTAGAGTGTAAAATACAATGTTTTATTTTTCATTATTTAAATTGTATTTCTGAATGCTAAATAGAGTATATATAGGATCAAATAAACGTTTTAACCATAAAAGCTTAAAATTTTCATGATATATACATATTTTTTTTAAATGACATATAATGTATACACAATTAACATTAAAATATTTTGCATAACATGTACATCGAGACATTTTATGATACTAATTAAAATGGCCTTTTATTATTAACATATTTTTAAGTATATGTCAATATTAATTCATATTAAATATTTTATCAATAACCAATTTACAAGATTTAAACATTTTACTTACACATTTCTTTTACTTCTAATTACTTTACAATATATATGTATATATATAGTTGACATTATTTTTCTATTTACAACATAATTTTTAAGTTTTATTTTTATTTTAAAGAGGAATGGACAGACAGTCAAACTTACACATCTCCTTCATATTAGGTTGTAGAATGAACCTCCTGGTTCAATGATCCTCTCGACTCAAAAATATCGAAATAATGGGATCCCCGGACTTGAGCATAAGAACTAGTTCATTGAGGCACCATGTCGATTCCGCATAAGTCAGAGAAAAAATGGCTATGTCGACAGAAGCCACTTAAATAATGGATTTGATTTGAGACTTGTTGTTGTGTCTGACCTCTAGTTCAAGCTTGTCAAGAAACACCCACAATCCATGTTCACAAAGGCTCTTGTCGAGATGGATAACGAAGGTGTTTTTAACATCGGGCTCCCTGTTGTAGCTTTTTCTATCCCCTGTTACACAATTGCTTCAGAAGATATAGAAGCCTCCTAGAGATAGCCTCTGGGTTGATAGGAGACCAGTGCTTAGGGCATCCGAGAGGATTTCTTTTGTAGATTGTCTAAGGGCTTTCTGATGTGCTCCATATGTCACATAATTGTAAAAGGGATAATTCAGGGATTGGTTCAATAACCCTTCATCAAGGTAAAGTCAAGCAAACACATAGATATACATACTTAGAGGGTAAATATGGCTAATATCAAAGAGAAAAATATTAGTTTTAGTGGCTGACAAACAACAATAATCATATTAACATTGTTGTTGTAGTATAAATGAATAAGTGGAAGGAAGGGAGGGGAATTGGTGCAGAAGGCTGGACATAACACAAAATCCTAAGCAATAATATCCAGCAGAAAAATGGAAGAGTGAGGAGATGAAAATGCAGAAAGAGTGGAGCAGGAATTAAGGTCTCATACTCTATGCCTCATGAAAACATTTGTCACCAAATAACAATAAGTAAATATGTGCACATACAGGTACTGTGGGCTATTAAATAACACAAATAGGTACTTTTTACTAAGCAGAAAACATACAACCATAAGGCAAGTGATACCAACAACTTTATTACACTATTTCAGAGGAGGAAAGACATACATGAAGTGATAAAAAAGGGGAAACATACTGCACATTGCTCTAATTGGAATCAACAAAACAGTTTCATTAATCCTTGAAGATGGAGTCCAAATCACTAGTCCATTACATTTAGAAATTGTATCAACTCTAAGACCTTATGAACAAGCAAATTGTACCAAAGTGGAACCACAAAATTCAAGCCTCTTGGGTGCAGAATTCTAGAACCTCTGTTAAGTGTTTCTCCCCTCTTTTTATAAGGCGAGGGGGAGCATTGAAAGTAGTTACAAAATATCTCAATCAAGCTCTAGTTGTCTGATCGACTTGCTGTCTCAACGTGGGAAGGTTTATTTCCCAAATCATTACAAATGATTTGATTATTTTCTTTAAAATGCAGAAATTAATGAATAAAAGAAAAAAGGAAAATTGAATGATGGTTGAGGAAAATATCTCCCTTCCATTCCTGTGATGGTCTCCGATCAGGCCACGTCTATGCCACAATGTTCCTCTTTGGCTATTCAGCTGGTTCTCCTGTCGTTTTCCCCTTAACAACTTGAATTTCCTACTTTCTAGAGCTGGGAGCGATCAATTGTGGTGGCCTTAGTGGTGTCACAAAATCACATCTGCCGACTCATCCATCTCATAACTCTCAATATTATGCTATCAGAGCCCAATATGTCTTGTATTATTGCAATAGTGTTATATCAGAGCTTTTACCCACTGGGGACTTTTATTCTTACAGACATTACAAAAACAAATAATCGATGTCCTTGGCCCCTTTTGTTTAGCCCCTTTCTATTTTCCTCCATGGGACTGGGTGTGGTGACCGGAGGCTTAGCCTTAAGGTGCTAGGGAATTTTTTTCCTGCCCGGAGACCTTTTTTCCTTTGTTAAGAGCTTAGTACCCTTGGTTCCATAAGTTCTTCTTGACCATGTACCAACCCTAATATCAAAGCCCCCTTATCGACACATTTTCAATTGCTAACTATTACAAAGTGTCGACATTTTCCGACCTCCGATGTGACACTTCTTGAGTGGCGACATGTTTCACCCATATTTTCCCCCCAGGCCCCTCAAAACGCCAAAACTACCTTCCATGTGTCCTATCGTACTACCACGTCATGCTGACATCAGATGCCATTGTAGCTTTATCAAAACCAATCATATTGTAACACCCTCCAAGTTAAATTTGCATATAAAAGACATAATAGGAACAAAAATACATTAAACATATCATCCATCAAAATCCATATATATGTTAGTACATTTGCGCATGAAAATCAAGGGAATGAATTTTTCATTAATAATGCAATGAACCAACCGGTGATGGGACTACCACATTCCACCCGACCATAGATTGGTTGAGCCAAGTCTCTCTTCAACCAATCACCCTCGTGCCATATTCCAAGTATGAATGTGGGATCTCATAGAAAACATCAATCAAAACTCATCCAAGGCTTCCAGAGGCCACCCACATCAACCCATCAAACAATGATTCCACCTCACAATCGGACATCACCAAAAACCATCATTAGATTGGTCTCCATCCAAGCCTTCCAGGGCTTCCAGAGTGTTTGTCCAACCAAGGCTTCCAGAACTAGTAACTCAACCCACAGCTTATACAGGTATTCTAGAGAATTTGTCCAACCAAGGCTTCCAGGACTAGTAACTCAACCTGCCAAGGGCTTCTAGAAAGTTTGTCCAACTAGGGCTTCTAGTACTAGTAACTCAACCCAAGTTGTTACAGGGCTTCTAGAGCGTTTGTTCAACCAGGGCTTCCAGGACTAGTAACACAACCCAAGCTATGGAAAAATGAGAACCAACCAAAACAAAGCAATGAAAGTAAACTCATAATCACCATGCCTATCCAGGAAATGGCAAGGCTAGGCAATCCATTGTCAATCCCGACCATCCTCCATGCCAATAACAAATCATAACCAAGAAACCACATGCATGTGCCATGCATGCCCAAAATAGTGAAGAAATCATACATGCAACTCGATACCTGCAAGAAAATTTGGTGTAGCTATTGATGTCGATGCCTTCTTGCACTTTCCTTCTCTTCCTTTGCCTTCTTGCACTTTCCTTCTCTTCCTTTGCCTTCTTGCTCCAAGAGAGAGAGAGAGACAGAATAATGAGAGAGCTCCAAAACTAAACTGACCAAGTCTTTCTCACTGATCCTCATAAGCCTTTTTATTAATGAGGCCTCTATTTTCTTCATTTTCCATTATTTTCCTTCAATTTCCTCCTCACATGCAAAATGCGACCTATCACCTTCCTTTTCTCCTAATTTCCATTATTTTCATAAATAAATGTGCCAAAATACCTTTTTGCCTCTTTAATGACTTAGGCATTGCCTTTTCCAATTTCCTTAGCCATAAACAACCAAATGAACACCCCCCTAGGATGTCTTTCCCACCATTCAGCTTGGAATACATGTCCCATCATCCGTGGTATTTATATATTTTTACATGGAATTTTCACTACGGTTGTTACACATATGTTGCCACATGTAGCTTATCAAAACCATTCATATGCTGCCCCATGTCCTACTAGAGGAGAGAGAAAAGGGCCCATCCACCTTTGGTTTTGCGATGAAATCCTTTGTTAATTCTTATCGACACTCCTCAGTGGCTTTTAGTGTTATTGGAACTTTTAACAATATCAGAACTTTTTAAAGTTTGTCACCTGAAGAAGTTCTAATTCTCCGATTGTCAATATGCCTAGTGTCGTTGGAACTTCGATGTCGTTGGACCTTCAATATGTGATTGCCGATATGCCGGGTCCTCTGATATGCGATCACCGATGTGTTAGGACCTTTGATATGAAATCACACATATTCTGATATGCCTTCCCAAGGCTTCAATCCTTGAAACTTTAGAAGACCATATCTTTTGATCCAGGAGTCCATTTTTGGACTTCCACATATAGTTGGAAATCTTGTTCAAAGCACTTTCCAATGGAGAGGGTTCGATGTAGGCTTTGATTCCTTCTATGGCTTGGAAGATGACTACAAAATTATCTACTCTTTTGCACTCTTTTGACATTATTTGGCACTGTTCAAACAATTTTTCAGTAAGTGACAACATTGGCTCCAATTAGGGACAGTGCCTTGCTGACAAGGCACTGAGAACTTGCAGACTAGCAGCCTTCACCATTAGGCATGGAGTCAAAAATATAATGAACCTGTAAAACTATAAAATCTCCCTGGAACTTTATCTGTTTGGATTCCACTCCTCATAAAAACTAAAATGTATAACTATAAATTCTAACAACTAGAAATTAAATGGTCACCTAGTTAGCTTATTTATATACAACTCCTACTTATGCATAGGGCTCAATTCACCCAAGTGAGATCAACCTTCCAATGATACCAGGTCAGCATTTGGGTGCTGGACCTAATTCCTCCATGTTGCTGAGATTTAAAAATCGAAACAAGCATGCACCATGAAAAATCTTCAAACAAAATACTTGATACATACCCGAGAAACAACATCTATTGTTGACCAAAGAATGTTGTCATGTAGTCAGCTACTAGGTCATAGAACTAACGAGAAAAATTTGTGGTTGTCTCCCTCTCTTGAACCGTTTCCCAGCAGGAATCTTTCTACAACAGGCAGCCACAAACATTGCTTGGCTCTTCAACTTTGGGCTCCTCTTGAAGGAGTTGTTGTTGGTAATATTCTCCCCACCTGTTTGTAAGCAAATCCCTTTGACAATCTACAACCATCTCATCCTCCTATGAATCATGTGAATCATAGATTAGAGAATCTTTCTCGACTTCAATACTAGCTTCTTGAACTTGTTCTCCATTTAAAGGATGTGAATCATGAACTGGAGCCTATTTGTTGACCTCCTGGTGGGCCTCCTCTTTTTGTGCATCTTCCCATGACTAGGATTGTTGCAATCCTGCATTGCTCAACATCCCATCGAAGTCATACAAATCGTAAGAAGGAGAATAATCAAATTTGGCAGAATAAGATCTCTAAGGGTTTATTTTCAACTTGATAATGTCTCCTTCTTCCCTTTCTTGATTTTTAGGTTGTGCTTTATGCAAGTATAAGTTTTCTTGGAGTTAAGCCTCACAAACATTTTCAGCAGGATCATTAACCTCATAAATATTTTCAACATTAAAATGTGCACAAAAATCTTCAAACATAGCACTCGATGGATATGATATTTTGCAAAAATGATTGAATGCTATGTGAAATCTCTTTAAGGAAGAAATGTTGCCACGGGGTATTATTTCGGACCAAAGTCTAGCATCTCCCTCTAAAGAATACATGAACAATTTCATTTTCACATCTTCAAAAAAAATACCAAGTTGTTCCATGCATTCATGAAAATCCTTAAGGTGCTGGTCCAACCTTCTATCTGTGTTTTCACTGAAACTAGGAAAATAGGTATACCATTCATGAACTGAAGGGACATGACAGGGGTAACCAGAAACAAAAGAAAAATCCAGTGGGGAAAATTTGTTGGCCAAGAACGCATGAATGACCATTTTTAAAACCCTTTTAGGTGAGTGATCTCAAGTTCAAATGTAGGGGAAGTTTTCTGGTGTTTAGAATCAAAGAGAGTATGAGGCCTCTTGAAAGCTAGAATGACCAATAAGGCTATAGACAGTGGAGTAGCTAGGGTGTTTACAATAAGATTCAAACAGTGGAGTCGCTAAGGTGAGAGATCTTCAACCCACACTTCCCTTGCTCACCCAACAAAGGGAATGTAAAATTGTCGTACCCAGGGAAAAATATTCTAATTCGTTCCATGACAATGGCACAAGAAAAATGTTGTAGATGATTGATGAAAAAATCATATCAGGGATAAGAGGTGGACGCAGAAGACGATGAAGCATCACCCTTCTGTTGCCGTGTGGTGGGTAGGTTTTCCATTGATTAATGGATGGATTGATAGGCTAAGACAATGAAAATAAGATGAACAACTAAGACAATGAATAAGATGAATAGATGAGGTGATTATTGAAAACTGGAAGGAAGAAGTTGCAGTCAACACCTCGCCCCTTTTGGCCAAACGTGTATCGCACTATGGGTGGAAAGAGTGTGCTATATCTCAACCAGTATTGAATGTTATTTTATAACCCCAAAAAAACTAGTAAGGTGGGGATTAGTATTTGCAATCAAAACATGTAACAACAAGTTTCTTACTTGGAACATTCCCAAAGGTTTCTTGATTGAAATATTCCAAATAATTAAAAGTTCCAATATCACAAATCTTTATTTAAACCTACCTTTCACTTTTGTCACAGGAAACGACAGAATGTGGATACATGTTATATGTATTACTATAAACAAATTTATTTTGATTTTTCTTGGTCCATAATGGAACATTGTTAGTAGGGTTTGGGGTAGGTTTTATCTTTTGGTTTCTCAGTACATCCTTTATTATATTATTTCCATAGTAAATTGTAAATTGAATTGTATTTCATCTTTCACCATATAGTCAATAATCCAAAACGCAATTACCAAGGAATCAATAAATTTAATGTTACCCAAAAATGTTAATGGATGTTCATTTTAACTTTAATTGAAACACAATCCACTGAATTTTATTTGATTTCTTAATATATAGTTAATAGCACAAAACGAAATTGCTAAAAGAGTATGAAATCCAATATCACACATAAATTACATTATTGGATGTCCATTCTCACCTATTTCATTGAATGTTATTTGATTTCTTAACGTATAGTTAATAATACAAAAGGAAGTTGTTATATTGGAGTAAGAAATCCAATATTGCAAAGAAATGTCATTAATGGATGTTCATTTTCTTTAATCTTTTTTTTTTTTTTTTTATGATAGGTGGTCCTCTTTTATGGTTATGGCCACTTCTATTTATTGTTTCTTCTCCAATAGATTAATAATTCAATATTATAAAACATAAATCCCATAGTACAAAGAAACATCGTTAATGGAGGCTCATTTTCTTTAATCTTATTTATTTTTGTTTTATGACAAGTGGTCATATTTTATAGTTATGATAGGTGGTTCTCTTGTAGGGTTATGGCCATTTATATTTATTATTTCTTGTAGTTATCATAACAATAAGACCATGGTGGATTACGATCAATGGAATATTAAGAGAGAAAATAGATGAAATAAGGGACATTTTAACCTATCCTACATGCAAGATATAACACTGTAATGAGTATGGGATCATTTCATGCTTGTGACTAGACTAAGTTTCAAGTTAAGTTTTATTCCAAAAATGAGGGCAGTTCATAGAAATTTCCATCTATTGGTTTGTCATTAGAGAGAATGCATTACAATTACGGAGAGAAACATGCTATAGGAACATAGTCAAAAGCCATATGAGAGAAGAAATAAAGACATAGGAAGAAGGAGCAGAGCAAGCCACAAACTAAGCTATAATGAAGTAACAATCCCACTAGTGAGAGAGGTACACACAAGGGAGCCATAACATTTTCTAGCCTTATCATTTTTATTGTCTATCCAATGTATAGATTTTAGATTGCAACCATGAACTCTTATTTGTTATAGACATTTTTGTGCCTTACAGCATGAAGCATGAAATGTCCATAATCAAAGGGATCCTAAGTCCCTAAACATGTTGTTCTTACCCCTAGAGGAACAAGGTCAGCAAACCACAGCACTTCAAATCAGTTCTCCACCTGAAAACACTCAAAAACAAGCAATTTCGGGATCATGTCAACTGCTCCACTGAGCATCTGCGCTGAATGTCGACTGCTCCACTCTGTACCTGCGCTGAATGTCAACAGTAATGAAGGCTACCTGCGCTGGGCGAGATTGGCCAAGTGGCACAGTCATTCTGCAAGGTGTCAAATGCCCAGGAAACTTCTAAAATGACACTTGGATCAGGGAATTCGCCCTATGATGAGTAAGAGGTCCTTAAACTCCAAGTGGAAGCTAGGATCTCCAAGTGGACTCAAGAACTGAAGTATAACTGAAGTGAGAGAGGACACTAGTCAGCTTCATGTCAGTCTCAAGCTGACTCATCCTTTCTCCAAATCTCCTATATATAGAGCTCTCTCATGAGGTCTAAGCAGGCTGGAATTTTGTGAAAGCAAGGAAGTGCTGTTGGTTTGAGTTTAGAGCTATTGGGTGATTGCTTTGAAGGAGGTGAAGAGGAGATTTCTTTCTACTGGGAGGTGTTGCTGGATTGGGCCTCTATGGTTGTAACACTCTCAGAACTTTACTTCTTCCATTAATAAAGCATTTGAGGTTCTTCTATATACATGTGTTTCAATGATGTATTGTTGTACTTGTGTATTTGATTTATTCTAATCCTTGAATCAGTTATGAATGTATGCTTCTTGTAGTTTCCCTCTCTTGCCTTTTTGCAGAATCTTCGTGTAGCTGGGTCAGTGAAAGAGCAAGGAGCTGGGAGCAAGCAGCAAGGAGAGAAGACTGGATCAATCAATAGCGAAAGACATCGGTTGGTGGATCTCTTTCTCCCCTATTTACTTTCATAAAGAAGAAATCTTAGATAGCTTTGCTTTCAGTTGTTGATGAGGTACTATCACCCTTAGAGTGGGATAGGGTCATTCCGTGTCGGATACTTTTCCCTACAACAAATTGGCGACTCCGCTGGGGATCGTATCTTGTTGGTTGTTTGTGTTTTTTGCTATTCATTTCATAAACAAAGGGAGTACCGAATCGAACTGCATTTGGATCTTTCAGATGCAAAGTAGAGGGCAGCTACTCTAGCTCAGTTTCTGGGCATGTTTATGATTTGAAGAGCTGATCCACAAGGACTCTGAAGCTCTTAGTGATAGCTTTTCATCCTCCTAATTATCCCTTAGTGTGTACTTGACTGATAGCTTCTGATTTGGCCAAAAACTGTGAATTTTTTAGCAATCTGTGACCCGGAAACTGAGAAAAACGCAAGTTTCGTTCTTCAGTGCAGGCTGTACAAAGGCAGTCTGCATTTCAGTGCAGGTAGCCCCTTCGGGAACTGCGTTGAATGTCAATCTGACAGTCCTGTGCCTGCGCTGAACCAGTGGTACATTGTGCTACTGGGGTTTCCTGCTGTGTCTTGCCCTGCTTTCACCATTGTTTTTGCTGCTTGTTGCTGGTCAATGTACCTATCTGAAACCAACTATCCTTGCCACTATTCCGCCTCGGTTGTATAAAGAAACTGTGATTGTTCTTTGTGTATTTCTTGTTTCATTTACAGTTTCCCATAACGAAAAGCGAACTAGTCTTGTTGTGGCCTCTTAGATCCAGAACTGTGATAAGTGTCGTAGTGATCTTAAGAGTTAGTTTGATTGCTGTTCATAGCTGATTGAGCTTTTTTTGCTTTCGTCATATGGTTTGAATTTATACATTTCTAGTGTCGAAACAAGTAAATCTTAAGGTGTCTTTTGATTTTGGACAAGCTTGTTTGCTTTCACTTGAAATTAGATTCAAAGTTATACAACAGCTTTCTTTTTGTAATACATCAACATTAAGAAAGAGAAAAGAAATACCTGCATTGTGCATGTGCATTATTGACAGCTTGCATGTTGATTTAGGGAAAAGTGCATTAGTGTGTGCTCTATGATCTGTGTGAAAAGATGATGTCTTTCTTTTCCCTCAGTAGTTAAGATTTTCAAAGTTGAAAGATTGAAAAGCTTGCTTATCATCTTAGATTGCATCTAGGAAGTTGTTTATACATCTCGTGGTGATCCTTAAAGGCAAACTGCTAAGCAAGATCAACTTAAAATGAATTGAATTTACATAACAACGCATTGAAACATAACGCAAACACATAGAGGTCTAAGCTAGAGACGTGTTCCGGCGTCGTTAAACGTGATATCTTAGCGTTGAGTGGTTGGGTGATTCCTCCACGGTGAAGCGATAAGTATCAATACGGACTTGTGCTCCCGCGTACCGTCGCGTATATTGGGAGACCCCTATAGGAACAAAGCCTTTATCCTTAGGAAGCCATGTCGGCTGCCCTACTGATCGCGATGCAGTGAACACAGCATTCACGAAGATCGACCACCCGTACCGTAAAACGTATTCTGTGGTTTCGCGAAAGGTTTGGCACACCCTCTACCTAGATCTCCAGAGCAGTTTCTTTTGGCCTTTTTCAAACACTATAACTGAAAAAGTCCATCCGAGCATTTGTCACTTCGGGCTCGTTAAAACATCGAAGGAGACTAGAGTCATCTTTAGCTTTTTCTCGACTCTTAAAAAGTGAAAAAGCAAGTTGTGTCTAAAGCGTCGTTATAAAATTCATTTTAAACGGAACATAAATCGCCTCTTATTCCCGCGTTGATCTGTAGGTTGAGAACATGGAACGCCCCAACCAAGGAATTCCACATGATGGAAATCCTAGTCCTTTCTCCTCTTGGGGAGAAGTTGGTGCGCCCCATATGGCCACATTGTCGCTTCCAGGACTGACAATTGGCCTGCCCATTTGGCTTTTCTCAACCAATGTAGTTCAGAACACCATGGTTCCTGAGCAGTCGAGTCAATAGTTAGATCAGTCTAGAGCTGCCCACCAGCCTTCTGCTTCCAATCTCTCTTCCTCCAATCCTTCATCTTCGCAAGGTAGAGCCGGCAAAAGCCAAGCTCCCATGGAGAAGAAGGAGAAGAAGAAGAAGGAGCCTAAGGCGACTGGGGGCAAGCAAAAGACATCTGACAAAAATCCACACACAGCACAGACCGGGCCTAAATCGCCATGTGTCATATGTAGAGGAGACCATTTCCATAGAGATTGTCCCTGTATTCCCCGGATACTAAGGGACTGGTCCCCTCGTTTGCACAATTCGGGAGCATCAACCTCTGACAGCCAGGTTGAATGCTTACCGTCAACCAGCGAAAGTGAAGGATCAAGACAAAGAGGAGGAGTAAGATCCCCCTGCAAATTGTGTGAAGGCGATCACGCCATCCACCGTTGTCCCTTCTTAGACGAAGTGAAGAGAGTTTTGGAAGATCGTCCGGTTTCACCGGTAAAACTTCCTCCTGGATACAAAAAACTTGTGCCAAGTCCTTCGTTGGTCGAAAATACAGCTGGCCCGCTCAAGTGGTCAGCTGAAGCGTCAGTCACTGAAAATGAACCTACTGAATCCAGACCGGACGAAAGTCCAAAGGTCGATACGGCAGTTGACCCGGTTCTACCTTCAGAAGTTTCATCTTCAAATGACACGGTCACCGAAGAGTCATCTTCAAATGACACCCTCACTGAAGAGAATAAGGATGACACCATCCAGATTCTTTTCATCAACACAGACTCTGATGAGCGTCAGGGCAATGCGCCGATTCCTTTGTCGCAGGAAGGAACATCGTCAGGGTCATGTCCGACCGTGTATTCGGTCCCACCACCAAGCAACCTGGTTGTATCCTTTGATTGGAATCAACTAGGCAGACCCCGGTTGCCAGCCAGTATACCATTCAGAATCATTGTCCAAATCTACAGAATGATTATGGCTGGCACTATCATTGATGAAGGGGCATCTGTGAGTATCCTTTCCTCTGTTGCTTAGAAAGCACTGGGTTCCCCGACGCTTTTACCTGAGATAAGAAATCTCTCGGGTTTTGATAAAGGAACCAGTCGACCGTTAGGGATCCTCCCCAATGTGCCTGTTACATTGAAAGGGAAGACCGTTCAAATGAACGTGATGGTCGTTCAAGGACCCTTGGATTATAACCTACTCCTTGGACGAGACTATATATATTGCATGGGAGCGATAGTCTCCTCACTCTTTAGAGTAATGTGTTTTCCACACGAAGGAAGAGTGGTCAAGCTCGTAGACCAACTTTCATTTCCGGGATCACGCATCGCAAATAGTCAAATACCAACCCTGAATGGTCTATTCACTCAAGAAATGTCTCCACCCCCAGTCCTCCTTCCCGATGAGTGCGAGTGATTCGGAAAGATGGGACTGGAACCCAGGGGGCATGCATCCTGGTCTGCTTCGGGCAGAAGAAACCCTGGGTATAAGGTAGAATTTCCGCGGAAGAATATGACTAGTCCATACCCCGTCCGTGGATGGAAGAGGGGTTGTTCTAGAATAGGATTCTTTTGTTAAG
The DNA here is from genome assembly GCA_031772625.1 of Pinus tabuliformis. NCBI lineage: Eukaryota > Viridiplantae > Streptophyta > Pinopsida > Pinales > Pinaceae > Pinus > Pinus tabuliformis. The sequence continues at coordinate 1,770,498,313 of CM062816.1, forward strand.
GTCACGTGTTTGACAAAGGTCATTCACCATTGTCTACTATGGGAGACAGTGCCGAAGAAAGAGATTCATTTGCGGCAGCAAATAGAACCATCTTTGGGTAACCAGAAAGAGGCAAGCCTCACCCTTTAAAACAAATGTTTTATCGGATAAGTAGGGGCAGCCTTGAAATTGTACTTTATACCTGGGGGCATGCAATCTTTTGGAGTGTGAGCGAGGGACGGCTATTTATTTTTTAAATTTTTAGGTCCTCCCTTTAAACCTGTAGGTCTAACCCTTTAAACTCGTAGGATTAGCCGATTCCGACCTTGCACAAAGAAAGAATGAGAGGCAAAAGTCAAAATTCGCCAAATATGGAGCATAGCTTCGTGAGATAAAGCTCCATAAAAAATAGCTATCTCACAGGAGACATTCTTATCTTATGACTGGTATAATTGAGCAGTTTTAGCACATAGTTCATGCTCGTTAAAAAATAAACGCAAGATCCGAGTAGTTTTAGCACATAGTTCATGCTCGTTAAAAAATAAACATAAGATTGTGAGCAGGCTTTCCCTTAGAGTTCAAGCTCATTCAGAAAAAATGAACTGGTAAATAACCTTTTGTGATCGTAAATTCATCAGCCATAAAAGCCTTGGTCGTGTTTGTGTACCGTCACCTCCACTTTTCATTTGGCTGATCATTCACCTCCATTTGTGTGTTTACCTCTTTTGAGAAACAGCTGCGAAGAGTGATTTCACCTAGCCATCCTTGTGACACTGCCGTGATTGGAGAATTCCAACCTGTACCTGGAATCTGCCGCTATCCCTGTTTATCACTCGTTCCTCAAAAGACGAGTCTTCTTTGAGCTCTTTTCATCTGACTCGTAAAATATGAAAAGTTTGCCGAGTTTTGGCCTTCCAGCTCGTTAAACGACCGGAAGAGCTATCCCTCCTCTAGATTTTAATCTTTTTGGACCTGAGGGATTATTGCACAAAAAGATCGAACGCTTGTTTTGTTCGGCTCGTTAAAAGTACCGAACACTCATCCCTTCTGTATTGTTTTATACTTTTTCGGACTTAAGGGATTAGATGACGAAAAAGGAATTTTGGAGTTAGCTTTCTGTACCTTTTCAGACTCTCTAAAAATGAAAAGGACCGAGTTTTCCTTGTCGTTAGACTCGTTAAAATGATTAAATAGCGACAAACTTGTCTTTAGACGAGAACGAGTTTCCCTGTCGCTAGGCTCGTTAAAACATAGCGATGGGCTTGCTCGAAGGGCAGGTTATAGAACAAGCATATGTTATCCTCCTCAAGCTTGACAAAAATAAAGAGGTACTGGTCAGAAATGACTGGGGAAAAATTGGGAGAACCTCAAAGCTTTAATGGTAGCAAGTCGCTCTTGAACATGACACTTTTCCTCCGTACCACATCGGGTTGGGTTGTTTCATTCACCGGTCTCATCACCATGGTCTTCGCCAAACCATCCATTTGGGGTAATGCTACCGATCCATCGCATCAGTGTCGTTATATGTTCAAGAGATGTCGTTCAGAAAGAGTCAACCGTGTCCCATCCACTACCATACATTATCCTTCATCCGCCCATGATCGCCACCCTGAATCATATGTCACAGTTTGTTTTCACCTCCACTAAAATCATTAGCTCCGTTCCGTGTCACTGATGTGGGATTCATTAAGGGCCTCCTTTGACGGATCGCTTCTTGTCGACTTCAGCTCATTATCCAAGAAGTTGATCTAGGAACAACCCCTCCAGTACTTTGAAGCTTGCATGCCTCAATGGCAAGTTTCTCACTTCCGGCGACAGGTCTACATCAATGACCTTCGACCAGAAGATTTTGCGTGGTGTTCGACGCCAAGTCCTCTATTCACACCACGTAAATTGTACTGCAGTACCTTGAGGGTCATTATCATTATCGGTGATTCCTCTCGCGCTTGTTAACGGTTTACATTATTGACCGGTAATCAAGCGATGTCTTTCCATGTTCGACTTCAGCGCAATTCTCACATGGATCGACTTGTACTTAGAGTGAAGATCGAACGAGTTTGAAGACCCCGGATCTAGTTTCATCCATCCGGGCTGCGATATATATTTAGGAAATATAAAAGCATTTGTCATGTACATCATTGCAGCAGATGATCATCCTATTCAAAGGATGATAATTTCAGCAGAGAATTATCAGTCTACCATCAGACGATCGTCTGTTCTATGTACCAAAATGTATTTATAAAGCTGAGCATGGGAATGCCCGCCTCAGCTAGATCATGAAAGCAGAATGAAAAATAATGTATTGTATTGTATTTTATTACAGGTCACCTCTCAGCGATTGAATGAACTTCGGATCCTCTGGATAAAGCATTTCACCCGATAAACGACCTCATACTTTAGGGGGCAACTGTTATAGACATTTTTGTGCCTTACAGCATGAAGCATGAAATTTCCATAATCAAAGGGATCCTAAGTCCCTAAACATGTTGTTCTTACCCCTAGAGGAACAAGGTCAGCAAACCACAGCACTTCAAATCAGTTCTCCACCTGAAAACACTCAAAAACAAGCAATTTCGGGATCATGTCAACTGCTCCACTGAGCATCTGCGCTGAATGTCGACTGCTCCACTCTGTACCTGTGTTGAATGTCAACAGTAATGAAGGCTACCTGCGCTGGGCGAGATTGGCCAAGTGGCACAGTCATTCTGCAAGGTGTCAAATGCCCAGGAAGCTTCTAAAATGACACTTGGATCAGGGAATTCGCCCTATGATGAGTAAGAGGTCCTTAAACTCCAAGTGGAAGCTAGGATCTCCAAGTGGACTCAAGAACTGAAGTATAACTGAAGTGAGAGAGGACACTAGTCAGCTTCATGTCAGTCTCAAGCTGACTCATCCTTTCTCCAAATCTCCTATATATAGAGCTCTCTCATGAGGTCTAAGCAGGCTGGAATTTTGTGAAAGCAAGGAAGTGCTGTTGGTTTGAGTTTAGAGCTATTAGGTGATTGCTTTGAAGGAGGTGAAGAGGAGATTTCTTTCTGCTGGGAGGTGTTGCTGGATTGGGCCTCTATGGTTGTAACACTCTTAGAACTTTACTTCTTCCATTAATAAAGCATTTGAGGTTCTTCTATATACATGTGTTTCAATGATGTATTGTTGTACTTGTGTATTTGATTTATTCTAATCCTTGAATCAGTTATGAATGTATGCTTCTTGTAGTTTCCCTCTCTTGCCTTTTTGCAGAATCTTCGTGTAGTTGGGTCAGTGAAAGAGCAAGGAGCTGGGAGCAAGCAGCAAGGAGAGAAGACTGGATCAATCAATAGCGAAAGACATCGGTTGGTGGATCTCTTTCTCCCCTATTTACTTTCATAAAGAAGAAATCTTAGATAGCTTTGCTTTCAGTTGTTGCTGAGGTACTATCACCCTTAGAGTGGGATAGGGTCATTCCGTGTCGGATACTTTTCCCTACAACATTATTGTACAGTTTGTTTGCCAAACAATTGGCTAGAGTGGAAAACAACACAAGGTATGTTAAAATATTATCAACACACAAAAAGTTAACAAACTCTAGAGATAATTTCCCTTATCTCCCTATTCTACTCAACATTTACTCCTATAAGAGATAGAGAAAACCTTAAGGTTGATCAATGGGCATACATAAGCATACAAAGGATTGTGCCAAGACATGTTAAATATATTGCATGCCAAAGTGTTTTGTCCATGTAAAATAATAAAGTGAAAGACATTATATACTCAATAATGACTCAAGCCTCATGGTGTATCAATGTCTTTACTCATTCTTTACCAAACACTTGAGTATCTCTCTTAACGTTACTAATAGCAACTATCACCTAACATACATCCTAAGTCACTCTCTTCATTCTTTACCATCCTCTTGAGTATATCCCTAGTGTTACTAGTACCAACTGTCAACTAATATCCATTCTAGGTCACTCTCTTAGCACAACAAAACTTGAGAAAAACTTGCAAAACTAACATATTAAGAGTGAATATAGAAATTCTACTACTTACCACTATTTTATGAGGTAAAAATTCATTATTTATAATACAACACTTGCACTGGAAAGCAAGAATTTGTGTTTGCCAAGAATAAAAAAGGTATATATCTTCCTCTTACTCAAATCACAATCCAAAAAAATGCCAACATTCCAAACTATGTTAGAAGTTTAAAGCAATGAGTTTGGGTGGAGAAAAAGGTGGCAAATAGTGAAAATTAGATTGAATATGTGCAAAGGTAAAATATTCAATAGCAATTATTTATCAAGTCAATGGTTTAACATAGGAGATCTAAATTATACGCTTAAATGAATGCTTGAATATATGATATTTCTATAGTAACACTATATATATTACAAAATATAGTTACAATAAACTTGAAAAAAAAAGGGAGTAAGTGATGATAACGCAAAGTTATAGGGAAGAGCAGGCTACCTCCACATGGAAACCTACATGGCCATCCCACTACTGCAAAGGACAAAAAAATATGGTAAGTTAGTGTCTGTTGCACCAACATAGAGAGGAATCATGCAAATAGTTGTGAAGGTACACTAGTGTTATGGTTTGCACTTTCAAGGACACAATGTTTCAATTATGGAAGAATACAGGCCTAAGTATGAACATTATATAGAGGAATGGGGACAAGGCCAAAACATAGTGAAGAGGAAGCGTTTAAATCCATTTATAATCCACCATCCATGGCAAGATACAATCAATCTTTGAAACTCTATATTGTTATCACCATTTCATGGCGAATGCAGACAAAGGATCTAATTATCACCATCCATCTCGATATTTCTAGTTCTTCTCACTTCTGTGTCTCACTCCTCTCCATGGGATCTTCTCTCTCAGGTTCAACTTTTTCTTGCTCTTACCTTGTAATTCTATTTCGAATCTACAAAATTTAATGTCTACTTCTCTATCCGCTATGAGCTCTTTTGGTTTCTATACCTCCATCCACTTCCTCGATCCTGTGTATTTGGGGGGTTACTTCTCACCTGTATCTCTATGGTTTCCCCCCATCTATTAATTGGTCATATTGGTAGCTCCCCCTCTTGTTTTGATCCAAACCTTACTATTTTCATCCTCTGATCCTAGGCCTTCATCTCTCAATCAATGCCTCGGTAAATCATGAAGGCGGAGGAGAAGAGCCCCCTCCCTCTCCGTCCTCCAGTGAAAGTTCTTATTCTTCCTCTTCTCATCATTCAAACAAGAATCATAGGAATGCATCTAAAAAGCCATTTTTTAAGTTGGATGTCAAGTTTGATTTTCCTATGTTTAGTGGAGAATCTAATGTGAAAAATCTAGATAATTGTACCAGGTAGGTTAAAGTGTATTACCGCATACAACGAATCAGAGAGGATGAATCCAAGATCCAGCTAGCATCCCTTCAATTGAGTGACACTGCTCTTGTTTTGTGGGAAGTAAAATTGCAGAAAGGTGGTAAGAGTATTCATAAGCTTCTTTCATCTTGGTCTGATTTCATTTCTGCTTTAAGAGGAGAGTTTTACCCATTGGGTTATAGGCATAAATCCATGATGGAATCACAATATTTGAAACAAATTAAAGGTCAAAATGTTTAGAGATTTATAGAATATTTTAGGAAACAAGAATTAGCATTGAATGTTTCAATAGACACTTTTGATACGCTAATGAAATATATTGTCTCTTTGAATAGTTATTTGCATCATTCATTGTTATTATTTGAACCTAAAACTGTTGATGAAGCTAGTGTGAAGGTTGTATAGCTTGAAAGTAGGGGAAAACATGAGCAAGAAGACTTCCCAAAGAGGACAAAAAAAACTAAGAGAAAGAAATCAAAGCCCTCTTGTACTCATTGTGAGAAAGAAGGGCATGATGAGGAACACTGCTTGAAACTGCATCCGAAATTGAGGCCAAAGAGGAATAACATAAAAGGGAAGCAGAAGACAATTGCAACTGTGCAACAAGACCAAGAATTTGAATAGGAAGATGATGAGAAGATCACAGCTCCAAGATTTGCAGGTGTTAGATAAATTAACCTAGGATCAGACTCAAGTCATGAAATGAAGATTGCAACTCTTGGGATTGGAGAAGATGGACCTATCGACTTGGGTTCTGATTCAGGCGATGAGATAAAAATTTCAGTAGATGTTGTGCCAAAAATGAAGAGGGCACCAAATGTTGCATGGCTCCAAGAACTTGAAGAGATCAACCAAAGCATTTAGGCAAAAAATGCGGAACTAAGGAGACTCCTATAAAAATCAAAGGAGGAGAAACAAAGGTTGCAACCACAGTTACAAGCTAAGGAGGAGGCCTTGGAAAAGTTGCAGAATAACAAACCTGAGGTAAAACGTGATTCTTCAATTTCATGTTCTTTTTATGATGATGATTTCACTGCTTCTGAGAAACATACTACAGGAATTAAATCAAAATTTTTGAAGAAAATGGGGTATCAAGGAAAGAGCCTCGACATTAATGGTCAAGGCATTATGAATCCATCAAAGTGGAGTAATTGCCTCATTATGCAAGGGTTGGATATGTTCGAAAGGAGGTTGGGGAATGATCCAAGACAACCAGTGACAAACCAATGACAGATGATGAGAGCACTTCATCACATTCCAATGATAGTGAGGATTCCACGGGAACTTATCAAAGGTGCACCAAGAAAAAGTGTTCCAAGACGATCCATAAATTTTGGAGGCAAGAGAATCATTGTAGTCACTATAACGAGGCTAAACACCAAAAAGCCACATGTTAATTACTCCATGCCCAGAAAGCAGCTATGAAGGAACCACCTAGTGAATATGTTAAACAAGTGAATCTTCCACAAGGAGATGACCCGATCACTTTGATCAGTGAGAGATTGATTTACTAGATATAGTAGCTTGTCATAGTCGCATTTTGTAAATCATGTGTTGTGATATAAATGTAAAAGTGATAATGTGTTTTCCATCTCTTATTAAAGAAATGATGATGTTTTTGGAAATGTGTTGATAGCTAGGGTATTGGTTTCTATTATGATGTAAACTTGCCCAAAGAGTGTGTGTTATAAACTCTTGGAAAGTATGGGTTTGTTTGAGTCATATTTGGTCTTGTATGTAATTTGCAAAGAATGTACCACAGGTTTGCATGGAATGCAGATGTTGAAAGTGTGACTTGACAACGACACATGCAACTTGCAGAATGTGTTCATGCTTTTGGAGGACCAACAACTCCTTAGTGGGGAGTAATGATCCATGTGGCTCCAGAGGCACTCAAAGATCTAGGAGGGCTCATTAAAAGATAAGAAAAAAAAGCTGATGGATTGAAGTGATTGTTGAGCCTCAAACCTGCACTCATTTACCCATCCTCCCAGTAGCCTTTTCCTACTCATTTCCTTCTTTTGTCATCATTTCCTTCATCAACTTGTTCAATTCATTGCATTATAGGACTTTTTAACATGATTTCCTAATTGTGCTAATGATTGACTGTTGGTTTAGATTTTTGGTTCAAGTGCTGCAATTCCGCAGCTTATACAGGGTTTCCGCAGCCGATCTCTGATTCCGCAGCCGATCACAGATTCCACAGCCATTTTCTTATTTGCTATGCTCCAGGTGTCCTCCAGGGGAAAGAGCCACATGGGCAAGTTTGTATGACTGTGTACATGGTGCGTGTGCTGTCAGCTCAGCCAAACTGGTCGTCTACACCCCTGGTCAACGCGGAGGTAACTCTAGTCAAACGGCAAGGTTGCAAATGGTGGCACGACTCTGTGTGTTCAGGTGGAGCACGAAACGCACAACTGGCCTCTTCTTTAGCCACGAAGACTGCAGGGGACAAGAATCCAACAGCGGATTTATCAACCACGATGACCGTTTCCTAAATCCGTGCACGGTGCTGCTGAACGTGTCTTTTGCACAGCTGTTAGTTAGCTTAGTTTACGCACAGAACAGTTTGTGTTTCTGCTATAAATAAAGTGTTTCCACACACTGATTAGTTAGCCTTTAAGTTATTCTTTTGTTGTTGTTATTCAGTTTGTAAAACTCTGTTTCAAGACTATTTTACACAGCGTTTACACTCCCCACTGTATTTTATTATGTGCTGATTTAATACCAAGAAGACAGTTATGTTCTTACCTGCGTAGCTGATCTTTTTAATTGGTTGAAGTGGATGGAGGGCCCCTGTCTACTACAACCATTGTACAGTAGCTTTTAAATTTATTTTCCTGCATTTCTTTTTTCTAATTTCCCATGTATATTAATGTACAGTTTGATTTCTGCAATTTTGATTTCTTTTGACATGTATATTATTGTACAGTTTGAATTATGCTGCTTTACATTTCCGTACTTTTCATGACTGATCAGTGTGTGTTTTTGCAGCTTTATTAGGAGCCCGGGACAGTGTGCTTTTCCTTCTTTTTATCACTCGTGGCATTTTAAGTTGTCTTATCTAAACTGCTGACTTTTGCTTTGATTTTCATTAGTTTCCTTGCTTAGTTTACTTTATCAAGTTTTGTCAAGTTGCTAATCTCTTGATGGTTCTTTTTATCATAATTCACTAACTTTTATGGGACCAAAACATCATTTAATTGCAACTTGGTTTATTTAGTTTTAGACTCATATTGCTAATTCACTCCTAACTCTTTTTCACATGATCAATTTAGATAAAGACAGAATGTTAAGGGAGAATTAAGTAGTGTGATTTGTCACTTAAGTTTTGCATTGCTTTAGATTCAATAGAGGAGTTAGAGTAGTGTTCTTGCTTTCAATTGAGTTAATGTAGATGTCATTTTCATTCTTATCAGTAGTAAAGGTATTGGACTAGTGCCATTGGTCTTTTTGTTTGATGCTTTACTTTCATTTGAAGCTTTAATTTCATTCCAAGTTATTGTTCAAGTTTTCTCTTTAAATTTCAAGAAGCATTTAGAAATCGCCACATACACACACATTCACTCACTTGTTTATAACTTCATCACATCACATTAGGAAGATAAGTCAAACATGAACTAAAAACGACAAAAAGAACTAGGAAAGGTTTCTTAAGTATATATTGTACACTTCACTTCATCACCTTACGAGCCCCGGGTTGACAATTTATGATAGCAATTTAGACAACACTAAATTGACCAAACATTTTGGCGCCGTTGTCGGGGAAGTGAAATTAGGTAGCCAATTCTTAAAAAGAAAAAAAAAACAAGAAAATTTCAAGGAAGGAAATTGATAACCTCTCAAAGTATGCTCTCCTCTTGCACCTAGAGTGACCTGGAGGATCAGAAAAGAGAAAGTTATTGGTTTAATAGTTTCTTAAGTATGCTCTCTTCTTGCACCTAGAGTGACCTGGAAGATCAGAAAGAGAATTAGTATCCGGACTTGAAGAAAAATAAAAATGACATGCATAGAGCTAGAGATTCTAGGGGAAGGTTTTTAGCTAGAGCCAAGAGTTTGATTTTTACAAGTCCATCTACTTCAAGGGATAGACAAGAGACACCTCCCTCATCTCCAACTGACACTCCTAGCCCTAGGGTTCCTGGAATTCAAGAAGCAGGAGTCGACTCTCCCATACCTTCCATCGAGTCTGAATTAGAGAGAGATCCTTTCCTTCTTTCTCCAGAGAGACAAATTATAATTGAAGAAGTAGAATCACCTGAAGAAGAAGGAGGGAATCCTTCTCATACACCCTTAGTAGAAGAACCAGAAGACTCTGAAGTCTCTGGGGAAACTACCATGGCAGAGGAAGGAGCACCTGGATTTGGTAGAGGTAGAGGTAGAGGAGGAGGAGGAAACAATGGAGGAGGTAGAGGTAATATTGGAGGAAATAGGGATGGGGATAACTCATTCGGGTTCCCTATAGTCGATGAGGATTCCCGAGCCACCATGAAGAACATCTCACCATCTGTCCTCCCGAACTTTCATGGATCAAGGAATGAGGACCCTGAAACATTTCTATTTGAGTTTGAAGTCGTATGTCGAACTTATGATTATCTGGATGACTCTCAAAAACTCAAACTGTTTCCTTCAACATTGAAAGGACAAGCTTTGAAATGGTTCATGGGATTACTCACTCAATCCATTAGGTCCTGGAATGATATGAAACAAACATTTTTGGATAGGTACCTGGACTATTGTATGCCCACCAATCATAAGGATGAGGTATTCAAAATGGTACAAAAGGAAGATGAAAACTTGGAGGAATTGATTGAAAGATTTCAATATAATCTGAAAAGAGCAAAAATGAGTAACTTGGATGAAGAGACCTTGAAAGCCCTATTAATAAAAGCCATTAGAGATGAATGGATAGATCTTTTGAATATGATGGGGAAGGGAGATATATCTCAGCTTCCACTTTCTGATATAGCAGAATTATGTGTCCATCTCTCAAGGGGGAAATCCAAAACTCAAAAAGGGCCTAGAGATCCTTCTCTCCTCAAAGCAAACAAATCTGCAACTGGATCAGTAAGTAGGGCTGAAATCGGCAATATGCTTGATGAATTCAAAACTGACATCTTAGGGAGTATTAGTGAACAATTAGACACCCTTAAGATCCACAATAAACAGAAAGCAGAAGCTGAGGCCTTGGCCATCTTTTGCCCAAAGTGTAGAAAGAAACATGCTCTAAGGGAATGCCCCTTGGATGCAAAAGTTGTAGAAACATGTGTAATCTGTTCCGAGAACCATGAGACCAAGGATTGTCCTTCAATCCCTGGGCTCAAAGCCATTTTTCAAGAAGATCCAAGTACACTTGAATCTCTCTGTTTTGTTGCAAGGAGACCTTGGCAAGGGCAACAAAATCAAGGGTTTAACAACTCTATGAATTTTCAACCCCCACCAAATTGGAATCCTTGGCAACAACCTTGGCCCCAACCTCAAAATTCCTTTCAATCATGGGTACAAGGTATGCAAAATCCTTATGGGAGATTTGCTCAGTTCTACCAATATCCTCCATCTTTTCAAAATCAACAAGCTCCACAACTTCCAAATCAAATTCCACAACTATCATTGCCATTCCCTCAATAACAACAACCTTCTCCACAAAATCAAAATTCTCAACTCTTGCTTCCATCCCAACAGATGTCAAATCGACTTCCTTCTCAGCCATTGCCAAACCCCAATAATAAAAACCCTCAAAATGCTTACATGATGGAAGGTCAACCATTCCCTACCTATATGATTGTTCCTCTTAATGAAGTACAACTCAGATCAGGTAGAGTTCTAGATAAACCTTCTATAAATACTCAACAGCCAAGCATTTCTGAGGAAGAGTCTCTTGAAGCCAATAAGGGTTCTGAAGTTGCTCTTCAAAACCCAAACACTCAAAAAGAAAAAGGAAAAGAATCAACCCCCACAACTCCCATAGCTGAGCAACCTACATCTCTATCCACACCTCCTTTTCCTGAAAGATTACAAATAGATAGAGGAGTGGAAAAACAAATTTGGTTGCCTCACTATAACTTTCTAGATGAATTGAAGAATGTCTGTATCAAGATTCCCTTGTTACAAGCCATTAAAGAGATTCCCATTCTAGCAAAGACAATAAAGGAGTTGAGTCTTAAGAAACCAGGAAAGAGACCAAGAGATACCAGAAGAATTCATCTGGTAGGAAAAATTGCAGACATCATGATGGGTAAAATTACCATGCAGAAGTATGTAGATCCTGGTAGTCCTATTGTCAAAACACATATCAATGGGATTGAAATCCCAAATACTTTGATTGACTTAGGAGCCGCTATCAACATTATGAGTAGACAGACCATGGACCAGTTAAAACTTCCTAACCTTCTCTTTACACCTACTTTACTGCAACTTGCAGATCGATCAATCATTAAACCTGATGGTGTATTGGAAGACATTCCAGTCTCCCTAGACTCTTGGTAATATCCAGTTGATTTTATGATTTTAACTCCCAAGAACAATCTAGGAGGACATCCTCTTATTTTAGGAAGACCTTGGTTAGCGACCGCTGATGCTTTTATCAGTTGTAGGTCTGGGGACATGTATATTTCAAATGGTAATTCAACAAAGAAATTCAATCTATATCCTCCAGCAAAGGCAATAACAGAAATAGGAGATAATGAGTGGGTTGATGATGAAGATACTATACAACCTGTCTTTACCATTTCTGAGATTAGTGAAGATAGTCAAATTCTGAACACATTAGAAAACTTTGAACCATCTTTAGAATATGACTCCACACAATTTCAGTTGGATTCTGACATTGAGTGTCTATCATCTAGACAGATGTCTCTTTTCTCTATGGAAGAGTTTGGTAGTTCTGCCATTGAAATTTTTCCAGGAAAAACACTGAATATCAACAAAAACTTGGAAAAATCACAACAGGAAGAGCTAACCAAAGTCTTGCAAAAGCATTCTACTGCATTTGCATGGGAGTATACCGATATGAAAGGTATTGATCCTAAGACTTGCATTCATCACATCTATATCGAGGAAAATAACAGACCAATCAGACAACCTCAAGGAAGGATGAATCCAAATCTTAGGGAGATAGTGAAAGAAGAGCTCCAAAAGTTACTCAATGTAAACTTCATTTACCCCATTTCAGATAGCCGGTGGGTTTCTCCTTTGGTTATAGTACCTAAAAAGAATGGTAAATGGAGGGTTTGCATTGATTACAGGGAATTGAACAAAGCAACCTTGAAGGATCACTTTCCTTTGCCCTTTATTGATCAAGTATTAGATACTTTAGCAGGCAAAAAGTATTTCTCATTTTTGGATGGTTTTAGTGGTTACAATCAAATTCAGGTAGCACCTGAAGATCAAGACAAGACCACATTTACCTGTCCATGGGGAAATTTTGCCTACCGAGTACTTCCTTTTGGATTATGCAATGCACCCGCTACATTTCAAAGGGCTGTACTAGGAATCTTTTCAGATCTAATCCATGATTGTGTAGAGGTCTATATGGATGATTTTACAGTTTGCGGTAATACATTTGAAGAAGCCTTAGAAAATTTGGAAAAAGTACTTATAAGATGTAAAGGAACAAATCTTTCATTAAGTCATGAAAAATGTTTTATGATGTTTACTGAAGGGATTGTTTTAGGACATCATATTTCAGGAGATGGAATTAAAGTTGATAGATCAAAAGTTGAAGTCATCTCCAAGTTAACTATTCCAAATTGTCAGAAAGATGTTAGAAGTTTTCTTGGGTTTACTGGATATTATAGAAGATTTATTGAAAACTTCACCAAGATAGCATCTCCGCTCTTCAAATTACTTACAAAAGACTGTGAATTCAAATGGGATCCTGAGTGTCAATCTGCATTTGAAACTTTAAAGACTAGAATATCTGAAGCACCCATTTTGAGAGGGCCAAATTGGAAACTCCCTTTCCACATTTCTACTGATGCTTCAGATACAGCTCTAGGAGCTGTCTTGGGACAAAAGGATTTGGTCCCTTATGCCATTTATTACACCAGTAAAAATTTGACTCCCACTGAGTTAAATTATACTGTAACTAAAAAAGAGTTCTTAGCCGTTGTTCATGCAATCAACAAGTTTAGACATTATATAACCGGCTATGAAACTTTTGTCCATACTGATCATTCTGCAATTAGATATCTTATGAACAAACCTGTTACTAATGGCAGAGTTATAAGATGGCTTTTACTTTTACAAGAATTCAATATTACTGTGTTAGATAGACCAAGGAAACAAAACACAGTAGCTGATTTCTTGTCTAGAATCCAAAACATTAACGAAGATTCTCCTGTAGAGGATAAGTTTCCAGATGAATACTTGTTTGCAGTAACTACTAAAACTCCTTGGTATGCAGATATTTCTAACTATTTAGTTACAGGGAAGCTACCTCCACACTTATTTCCTAATGAGAAAAGGAAAATCATTCAGGAGAGTTCACATTATTCCTGGATTTCTAATGAATAGTTCAAAACAGGGCCAGATTGTGTGATCAGAAGATGTGTTCGGGAAGATGAAATACCTGACATCCTTAAAGCATGTCATGATGAACCATGCGGCGGACACTTTGCTGACAAGAGGACGGCCTATAAAATCCTTTATTTAGGATATTATTGGCCTTCTCTCTTCAAAGATGCAAAACAATATGTCAAAAGGTGTGACAGCTGCCAAAGAGTTGGGAGACCAACTCTTTCAAATGAAATGCCATTACAGCCACAAGTATGCATCGAACCCTTTGAAAAATGGGCTTTAGATTTCATTGGACCTATTAACCCACCATCTAAGCAAAAGAAGTATATATTGGTTTGTACTGATTATGTTACTAAATGGGTAGAAGCAAAGGCATTGCCTTCTACCACTGAAAATTCAGTTGTTCAAATTCTTTTTGAGGATATTTTTACTCGTTTTGGTGTCCCAAGAGAAATTGTGACATATCAGGGAAGTCAATTTACATCTAACTTGATGGAGAAGCTGATGGAAGAATACAAAATCAAGCACAGAACATCTACTCCATACCATCCGCAACCAAATGGTCAAGTGGAATCTACAAACAAAGTTCTTGAAAGCATCATCACCAAAACTGTTCATCTCCACAGAAGAGATTGGGCAGAAAGGCTTCCTGAAGCCTTATGGGCCTATAGAACTACATGGAGGAACACAACAGGACATTCTCCCTATGAACTTGTTTATGGGAAAGAAGTCATGCTCCCCATTGAGTTCCAAGTCAAGACCTTCAAGATGGCAGTTCAATTGGGGATGAGCCTATCAGAAGCCCAAAAGCACAGAATGGAGCAGCTGAATGAGCTAGATGAGATAAGACAAGATGCAATTTTAAGGACTGATCTAGTTCAGCACCAAAGAACTAAGTGGCATGATCGACACATCAAAGAGAGAAAGTTTCAAAAGGGAGATTGGGCACTATTGTTTGATTCCAAGTTTAAGGACTTTAAAGGAAAATTTCAAACTCATTGGCTTGGACCATATGAGATTGATGAAGTCTTTAACAATGGAGCAGTTCGAGTGAAGACCATTGATGAGCTTCAGACTCCTCTCATTGTGAATGGCCACCGATTGAAAGTCTACCACAAGCCACTCTCAAAGGAGGAATTTGTTAAAATCTTCCAAGAAGATTCTACAATGAGGCTGGTGGAGAAGAATTCTTCTCCTCCATCAGCCTAGTCTTTATTTCTTTCAGTTGAAAAAAAAAAAAAAAAAGAGGAGAAAAAAAAAAAAATCTCTTGTATAAGCCTGAAAACCAATCTTGGATTGGCGGTCTTATGTGGAAAATTTAAAGTGAAAATCAGGGTCACCTGACACTTTATATTTTCCAAAAAAAATCTCTCTTTCTCTTTCCATCTCATCCGCCATTTTGTCCATCTCATCCGCCATTTCATCCATCTCATCATCTCCATTCCACTTCATTTTTTCTTCCAGTTCATTCATTCCATCTCATTTCCACCAATAAAGTCCCTCTCAGGACTATTCCATTCAGTTAAGTTTGTTCTAATCATCTTTGTGCAGGCAGAAAAGTGTTGTTGCAGTTTTCACAGCCTAGGAAACCGTTTCCGCAGCTCATACCAAGTTTCCGCAGCCAGCACACTCTGTCTCTGCAATCAAAGCAACTCTGTTTTCAAAAAAAGAAAAATTTACAATCAGAGGTATCATCATCATCAAAGGGCAGCAAGGATACATAGCACCTACAAGGTCAGAAAGCAATCAAAAGTTAGCCACCATAATCAACAAAGGGATCAAATGCAAACGTATGAAGGTATGTTCCAAATTTTTAACCAACAGTTTAATGTCATTTATGCATGGTTTTCAAATCGTGGTAGGAGTCACTTAATGCAATGATTGACAAGATTATCCCACTCCTCGTCCACTCCTCGTCCACGATCACGCCTAATCCACCTCATCACCCTCCTAACGGTCCCCTAATTACTATTGATTCAAACTTAATACAGGCTGCTCTTCCATTAACTACTCGTACCTCAGTGACATATACCAGTGTACTACGGCTCTACATATGATCATTTCCGCAGCCAAGTGTATGTAGCCACCCGACGCTTAAGGATTTGGCCGTTGCTTCATCTACTCATATCTCCATTTCCCGCATGCATAAACTCATTGCCGTGTTGTTCTCTACTCTCTCATACCACCGTTTCCATTCTCGTTTTCATACACCACTCTCGTTTTTACTGTAAATCTCTTTGTTTTCTTTTTCCTCACCTCTCTGTTCAAAACCCCGATCACAAGTTCTGCACCATACCGTTTATTACATTACGGCTACTCTGTTACAGCCGTAATTCCCCTGTTTTTCCCGTGAGCATTCTCCTCAAGCGTCCATATACCACTGTCAGAGCTTCAAGTAAAACTGAGAGCCGAAAATGGGGAAATTGTTAAGAGCAGAACCGGAGGGTTCGAAATTTTTAGAGGGTTACCCACAGACAAAGGAAGCACTGCAGAAAGCCAAATGGTTGAAGTTCATCCAGAAATTTAAAGGGTACAATAAAGAGGTGACAAAGGCATTTGCCCGGTCATTTAATGGAAATACCGTGGAGGTAGGAGACCTGCAGTTCACCATAACAGAGAGCACCTTGGCCACAGCAACCGGTTTGCCTCAAACAGGAGAACGTTGGTTCAAAAACAGAACAGTTGAAGATCAAGAGTGGAAAAATATGCTCAAGAATCCAGGTATGGATACCTCCATTTTCACTAAGGGAATCCCTGTACATGTCATTAAGGAAGAGTGGACTTCATTACTGTTGCTTGTTCAAAAATTTTTAACATGTGAAGGCCGCTTCGGTACCATGTATGTATACCATGCAAGAATCATGATGCACTTTATGGATGACCATGCTATCAACCTACCTTATTTCTTGTTAGCTAGTCTAAGGAAGATGAGTACCACTGTTCAGAAACACGTGGGAAACATTGAACCCCACTTGTATCATCATGGACTCATTAGAATTTTAATTGAGGAGCAGTTGAAAATTAAAAAGGATACGTGGGAGAAGTTTCTAGTTAGAAACCATTTTCAAGAGGTAGATGAAGCCTCTAGTAGCTCTCCTAGGATACCAAAGAGAAGTAGGAGAAGAGGGAAAGAATTTACTACCCAAGAGACTGCTGTAGAAATTGCCCAAGAAACTACTGTAGAAGAAACTGCCCAAGAAATTGCTCAAGAAGAAAGGAAAAAGGGAGGCAGAACTAAAAGACAAAAGAGGGATAAAGGGAAAGCCATTGTGCAAGAGTCATACCCTTCACCTGAGCCCTCAATTGAAGAAGACTCTCAAACACTAGCTGATAGACTTGCTCAACTCCATGCTACTGCCCTCTCAAAGAAGAAACAAAAGCAAAAACAAAGTACCTTGCAAAAGCAAAAGAGCACTAGTGCCGTGAGAAGGAGCAGCAGACTAAAAGGGAAAATGAGGGTCACTAAAGACAAACAGCCACATTTTATTGACTTGGGAGAAAGTACACCTGAAAAGGTTGCTACCCAGCTTGATTTTGAATCAAGTTCCCCACGTGTTGAGGTCACTCCTCCACGTGAAGAAAGCCCATTTCAGCAAGACCCTCAAACAGAGTTTGAATATGAACCAAGTCCAAGAAGATCACCTGACATTGACCTTGACCAGCAGGAGGTGTACAATTACTTGGAAACCTTAGAGCAATCAGCTGCCGGTCCTAGCACTATCTTGCCTCTTGATCAACAGGTTCAATCTCTAAAACAAGAAGTGTTCGAGCTAGAAGTCCTGAATCGCCATATTAAACAGGAAAATGAAGCATTGAGAGAACAGAGCAAGGTGGACAAAATTGTCCACGATAACACAATGCTTCACTTGGGTCTTTGGCAGAAAACGAATAGGAAATTGAAGAGGAAATGCAAGAAATTGAGCAGGGCCTTGATTAACTTGAAATTTAGGTGTTTGGTTATAAAACAAAGAACAAATTTGGCAGCAAGAAGAAAAAGGAGAAGGTTGGATGTCTTGGCAGAGGCATCTGAGCATATGGATTGAAAAATCATGACAAAGTTTTGGTTGCATGAGGACATGCAACACCTTCACAGTGGGGGTATGTTGAGCCTCAAACCTGCACTCATTCACCCATCCTCCCAGTAACCTTTTCCTACTCATTTCCTTCTTTTGTCATCATTTCCTTCATCAACTTGTTCAATTCATTGCATTATAGGACTTTTTAACATGATTTGCTAATTGTGCTAATGATTGACTGTTGGTTTAGATTTTTGGTTCAAGTGCTGCAATTCCGCAGCTTATACAGGGTTTCCGCAGCCGATCTCTGATTCCGCAGCCGATCCCAGATTCCGCAGCCATTTTCTTATTTGCTATGCTCCAGGTGTCCTCCAGGGGAAAGAGCCACATGGGCAAGTTTGTATGACTGTGTACATGGTGCGTGTGCTGTCAGCTCAGCCAAACTGGTCGTCTACACCCCTGGTCAACGCGGAGGTAACTCTGGTCAAACGGCAAGGTTGCAAACGGTGGCACGGCTCTGCGTGTTCAGGTGGAGCACGGAACGCACAGCTGGCCTCTTCTTTAGCCACGAAGACTGCAGGGGACAAGAATCCAACAGCGGATTTATCAACCACGATGACCGTTTCCTAAATCCGTGCACGGTGCTGCTGAACGTGTCTTTTGCATAGCTGTTAGTTAGCTTAGTTTACGCACATAACAGTTTGTGTTTCTGCTATAAATAAAGCATTTCCACACGCTGATTAGTTAGCCTTTAAGTTAGTCTTTTGCTGTTGTTATTCAGTTTGTAAAACTCTGTTTCAAGACTATTTTACACAGTGTTTACGCTCCCCACTGTATTTTATTATGTGCTGATTTAATACCAAGAAGATAGTTCTGTTCTTACCTGCGTCGCTGATCTTTTTAATTGGTTGAAGTGGATGGAGGGCCCCTGTCTGCTACAACCATTGTACAGTAGCTTTTAAATTTATTTTCCTGCATTTCGTTTTTCTAATTTCCCATGTATATTAATGTACAGTTTGATTTCTGCAATTTTGATTTCTTTTGACATGTATATTATTGTACAGTTTGAATTATGCTGCTTTACATTTCCGTACTTTTCATGACTGATCAGTGTGTGTTTTTGCAGCTTTATTAGGAGCCCGGGACAGTGTGCTTTTCCTTATTTTTATCACTAGTGGCATTTTAAGTTGTCTTATCTAAACTGCTGATTTTTGCTTTGATTTTCATTAGTTTCCTTGCTTAGTTAGTTTCCTTGCTTAGTTTACTTTATCAAGTTTTGTCAAGTTGCTAATCTCTTGATGGTTCTTTTTATCATAATTCACTAACTTTTATGGGACCAAAACATCATTTAATTGCAGCTTGGTTTATTTAGTTTTAGACTCATATTGCTAATTCACTCCTAACTCTTTTTCACATGATCAATTTAGCTAAAGACAGAATGTTAAGGGAGAATTAAGTAGTGTGATTTGTCACTTAATTTTTGCATTGCTTTAGATTCAATAGAGGAGTTAGAGTAGTGTTCTTGCTTTCAATTGAGTTAATGTAGATGTCATTTTCATTCTTATCAGCAGTAAAGGTATTGGACTAGTGCCATTGGTCTTTTTGTTTGATGCTTTACTTTCATTTGAAGCTTTAATTTCATTCCAAGTTATTGTTCAAGTTTTCTCTTTAAATTTCAAGAAGCATTTAGAAATCTCCACATACACACACATTCACTCACTTGTTTATAACTTCATCACATCACATTAGGAAGATAAGTCAAACATGAACTAAAAACGACAAAAAGAACTAGGAAAGGTTGCTTAAGTATATATTGTACACTTCACTTCATCAGCTTACGAGCCCCGGGTTGACAATTTATTATAGCAATTTAGACAACACTAAATTGACCAAACAGTGATCCTAGATTCATATCGAAGAGCTCGTCACAAGACTTCCAATTGTACAAACTACACCTCAATCTGAGTCTGTATGTGAAAGTTATGGCCAGTCAAAGTTTTGGTCAAACTAGGCCCATTGGCTAAATTTGGTAGGAGCACCAACTAATTTGGAGGTTTGATAAAATTGAAGGTCCACCTAAATTTGGTGGAAGCCACTAAATTTGGCATCCACTAACGAGGCAACAATTTGCCACTTATCAGCAACGGAATTTGGCGGTCGGGATAAGCAAATTTGTCGCTTCTTTAATTTTGTTGGTGAGAATGCACCAATTAAATGCTATATGGGGGAGGCCCACTAGTTTGACCTCGGGGAGGCCCACTAGTTTGACCTCGAGACCTCTGTCCACCAAGTACAACTTTCCACCAATGGCTCAGTGGGCCTTACATTAAAAAATCTACCCACATTTTATATTAAAAAACCTTAATGTTTTTCCATTCGACCGATGGGGGGATAAGTGAAGGAGAACACACATATACCAAGGGGTGGAACATTGATTCGACACGTAAATCGAGGTAGTGGAGCCCTGACATAGGGATTATGCAGAGAATCTAAAAGATTCCCTAGGGGTCAAATTTTCAAGGTGACAGAATCATACCAACTTTATACTTAAATGAACCAGAATTTTCCAGGAGTCTGATGGCGCGATAAGTATTCTATTCTGAGCACAGTCAACTTGCAAAGAGTAATCTTTGAGGGATCTTGAGAAATCTAAAAGATTCCCTAAGGGCCTATTTTTTATTATTTCAAAGCCATGACGACTTTATACTCAAATTACTCGGGTTTTCACAAGGAGCGTAGTCGTGAAGTCAGATTTGTCATATGGAAACATAACTTCAGTCAACTGATGAGAAGGAATTTTTGAGGAATCTTTGAGATTCCCGAGGGTCCATATTCTGACGGTGTCAGAAAGGGGTCAAGGTTATAGTCATTTTACACAATTTCGCTCCAGGAAGTCAATGGTGAAATCCATTTCTTTAGCAAAGGTGTGCATTTTTAGGCCATCCCTAGAAATGGAGGTATAAGGTTCCTTTCATACATGCATGTAATTTGATTTTTGTTGAAGATTAATGAAAGTGGCCTCCCCACATTGAGAAGAGCCCGGAGATGTAGCCCACACTGGGTGAACTACATTATCAACTTGTTGTGCTTTGTTTATGATGATTGCCTTTCATTTCCATTTATGTTATGTGTATGCATTTTATGGTTACATGCACTTTTATATGCGATTCTAAATGCATCAATGAAGTAAAAATATATGGATCACCATTATTTCAAATGATTCATAGATTCTACCTAACTATAAGCACTCATCCAGACATAAATAATATAGATTATTTACTCTTTTCAAGTTATTTTCTTTTGTAGATTATCTGTAATTTATATCATTTTGTAAGTGATAAGTTCTCCAAGTTTAAGAAAACGATATAGATGATTCTGGAAATCCATCTTCCATTCTTTCTTAAATCAAACACTATGTTTCTCTCGTCTTGACTGTGTGAAATAAGGTTTCTTACTTGGATATAAGAAATAGCCTCGCTTAGAAGTTTGTTTAAAAAAATAGATTTGGAACATGGATTTATTCACAAAATAAGGTAAATAAATTAATTCTCATTTCAATAATGCTAAGACAAGAATGTCTCTAGTGTGCAGAATCTCATCTAAGATGGTTGTAAACCATACGTTAACTTATAAAATCTTTTACCCGTCCATTTTCTTAGAAAATAGTTTGGAACGACTTTGTTTAACTGCAATTAAATAGACTTTATGTTTTAAACGTAACCTTAAATGCATGATTTGGCATACAACTGAAACCCAAATAAAACTAAATGAAAACTAATAACTGGGCCATTATAAACAAATGAATGCATATGTAAATTTTAATATAAAAATTAGCAATTGATTGTCCATTAAAGACTAGGCTCTATGTCCTACAAGAGGAACTTAAGAGTCTCTTGGAATTGGAGATTGGAAACTTAATTTTGATGGGGCCTAAAGGAAACGAAACATGGAAATCACGTACAGGTACAAAAATAGGGGGGAACATAAGGGATGTTTGAAAGCTTTCTATTGTGAAGGATCTCATTTAGCATCTAAAAACTAAGCTTGAATTTGATGGACTAACTACTAAATAATATTAAAATTGGATTTCATGGATTGGTTGGGGGATTTTATTCTTGCAAAACTCTAAGACTTCCAGAACATTGTAACATAAAGTGCTCAAATCATAACAATAAGGATGGAAGAATGACACCAAACCTATGTTGAATCTAGAAATTCTCAACTAACATAATTCTAATAATAAGTGTATTACAATGTGCTATGTTGTATGTGTTTATAAGGGTCTATAAGACCTTCACCCTACAATTATTTTTACAATAACTCCTTTCAAATTCTATAGAGAACCATTAATATTTATCTTAACTTATCAATTAGATGTCTAAATTCAAATTTAACCCAAGCATTATTGATTTTCCATGCTAGAAATGCATGTTTCTTTTTTGTCATTTATTAAAATTAACACTAACATAAAACCTATCTACATGCTCATGAACATATTGTGAGAATCATTACTGATAGACACACTTTATATGATATGGCATTATCGTAGTTTCTAAAATTTTAATTCAAAATTATTTCTTTTAATTAATACACATTTTTAAAAATTGTTTTAATGTCAAATGTGTATAATAATGATACAATAGTTGTATAGTTCCAAGAAGTATGGTTTCATGTGGTACCAAAAGTGTTTTAAAATATCTTTCTTATACATTGGCGACTTACTCAACACCTAGAAGTGTTAATTTTTTTTTCAACTTTATAGATTTATAAAATGTCTATGGATCATATTATCAATCTTTTCTAAGTGACAATGTAACTCCTACTTGCCGAAGTAGTTCCATAAACATGAGGGGAGGAATAAACTGTTGATGATTTGTCCTTATGTTTTTAAAAGTAGAGTTGTGTTTGTAAATTAATATAAGAAACTTTTTTGAATTAAAGTCTGAACATTAATTTAACAATAGCAAAAGTTAACATTTGCACTTCCAATCTCCCATCATTTATATATCTAAAAAATTTAATTTTTCATTTAAATCTTCACATACTAAAGCAAAGATAGAGATCCTAATTATTAAAGGTTACCGAGTGGCAACAACATTAAGATTTCTCTTTTACACAAATTGGGCTACATTTAGATCGCATAACATATAACATCACTCTTCATCTATGCTCTTTTTTCATATGCTACTAACTTACAACGTTTCCTTTGCAACATTTGGTGCAATTGCTAGTTTTAAACCATGTAAATTGTTGACATTGAAATAATTTAGTTGACATGAGTATTGAGATATTTTATTTATGGATTACATTGTCGACATTAAGGTTTTTTTATTTTTATTTTTTACATTTCATTATTACTTTCACTTACTTTTATATTTTCACATTGAAATATTTTGTTGTTGTTCATATATATGTTTATGTTTTTTTAAAGTTGATATTAAAATAAATTAGTTAACATGTATATCAAAATGGTTTATTTATGTGTCCAATTGAAAAATGAAAATATAAATAATAAAAACTTTATTTGTTTTTTGTTTTAATTACATGAAAACAAACATGGAAAATTTCTTTATAACCGACATTATTTATTAATTTAAAGATTTTTTTTTTTTAAGGCACATGTGTCAGTGCCATGTTGACCATGGATAGAATTACACATTGCTCTCATACATGTGGTTGTAGAATGGGCCTCTCATCTCAATGGAGTAACAATCCTACTAGTGGGGGAGGATTAATTTATTTTCGCTTCCAATCATGAACTCTTAGTGTATAGTTTTTTTGTCAAATAATTAGCTAGAGAGGACAACAACATGAGATATATTAAAATATTATAAACACACAAAACAATTTCCTAACTCTAGTGATAATTTCCCTTATCTCCTTAGTCTACTAAACATTTACTCCTACAAAAGCTAAAACAAAATTGAAAGTAGATCAATGGGCATGCATAAGTATACAAATATTTGTGCCAAGACATGGTAACTATATTGCATCTCCATTGCATGTCAAAGTGTGAGTTGTTCATGTAAAGTAATATAGTGAAAGACATTATATACTCAACAATAACTAGCACTAAAGCCTCATGTTGTACCAATGTCTTTACTCATTCTTAGCCAACATATTGAGTATCTCCCTTAGTGTTACTCGTAGCAATTGTCACCTAACATACATCCAAAGCCACTTTATTCATTCTTTACCACCCTCTTGAGTATCTCCCTTAGTGTTACCAGTACCAACTATCACCTAACATACATCCTAAGTCACTCTCTTAGCACAAGAAATCTTGAGAAAACTTGCAAAACTACCATATTAAGAGTGAGGATATAAATTCTACCACTTCCCAATTTTTTATGGGGTAAAGATTCATCATCTATAATATTACGCTTGCATTTGACAACAACAATTTATGTTTACCAAGCATACCAAGTAAAAACGACAACATTCCAAACTATGTTAGAAGATAAATGCATGAGGTTGGGTGCCTAATAGAGAAAAATGTGGCAAATAGTGACAAAATAGATTAATTATGCGCCAAAGGTAAAATATTCAATAGCAATAGTTTTTCAAGCCATAGTTTAACGTCAGAGATATAAATTATGCACTTAAATGAATGCTTGAATATATGATATTTCTACAACAACCTCGTGTGTGTGTGTGTGTGTGTGTGAGTGTGTGTGTTTTGCAAAAAATAGTTATAATAAACTTGAAAACATAAATAAATAAATGAGTAAGTAATAATTTGAAACCTTTAATCAATAATGTAATCTTATCAAATTTTTATTTTTTAAATTTTCGCGAATATGTAAAATTAATAATAGTCCACTAAGGGTTTTGTAGTCTCATCATTCTTAGAAACCAATAAAAAAATAAATTTCAAAAAATATTTTCATTTTTTAAATAAATAAATAATATTTTAATATTTGTCCACGAGGGTTTCCATCCATCACAAAACGCTATTCTAATGATGATGATAATGTAGAGTTATAATAGAGAGTAGGGATAAGGGACAAAACAAGAGATGGTATGGTAGTGTCTATTGCACCACCACAGAGAGGAAGCGTACAAAGGGTTGGGAAGGCACACTAGTGTTATGGTTTGCACATTTGAGTACATAATGTTTCAATTATGGAAGAATATAGGCCGGAGCATCATCAATATGCAAAGGAATGGGAATAAGTCCACAAAAAAATGAACATGAAGTGTTAGACCCTTTAATAATCCACCAACCATGGTAGGATCCAATTACGCTTTGCAACTATGGATTGACAATGACGTTTCATGGAGCACATGCATACAAAGGCTCTAATTATTGCCATCAATCTTGACAGTTTTAGGTTCTTCTTACTCTTACGCGTCACTCTTCTCTGCAAGACCTTCTCTCTTAGGTTCAACTTTTTCATACTCTTACCTTGCACTTCTATTTCAAATTTGCAACATTTTCTATCTACTTCTCTGTCCTCTATGAGCTCTTTTAGTTTTTAGACTTCCATCCCCATCCTTGGCCCTGTGTATCTAGGAGGTTACTTATTGCCTGTATCTCTATGATTTCTCCCCTATCCATTGTTTCTTCCCTGTGTTTAGTTGGTCATATCGCTATCTCCCCCTCTTGTTCTAGCCCAACCCTTACTGCTTTCATCGCTAGTTTTGGGGCCTTCCTCCCTCCCTTGGTATTTTGTTGTTTATCCCTTCTCACTCCCTTTTATTTTGGCTCATCCCTCCCACCTCAATTTCTTCTGTCACATCCTCCTTCACGAACATGGTGAGGCATCATCTAATTATTCCCTCTCATCGTGGTAAAGTAGGTAGACTTGGGGCTCCGCCCTCTCTTATCCTTAGTCCCCAAACCTTGTGAGGCACTCGTGCACAATCCTCTGTGTCATAGGCCATTTTGTCACATCCGATCAGTGAAGCCTCTTAATGGGATCAATCAACATCGTATTCCCCCTTGTCACCATATTGCGCAAAGCCCTAAGCATGTTCCCTTCATCCCCCTGAAATTCAACCCTAAGTTGCATCATCTGAGCCAGTTTTAGGACCAACGCTCCCTGTATACCTATTGGGGTGTGATCACCTACAAGTTTCTCCATTGTGGCCTGTGTTTGTCACCAGCAGGTTGCTCCCCTTTACACATGCGTTAGTTCTATAAATCGGGGAGAATGATCAGGATTCTGGAAGCTTCTCCTTCTAGGAGTTTCCAAAAGTTGTTTTAACTACTTACCTTGGATAAAACATTTAGATCCTATCCTACCCTACTTGGGAGTTTTCACCACTTATCCTTTGATCATATCCCTGCATCAAAGGTGGATCTCAAACCCTAGATTGGTAATTGGATAAGAACTCCCAACTTACCCTACTTCTCTATATATTCCTAGCCTTCTATGTGGTTGGGGGTTGGCTTTTTGAGAGTGATTCTGTCCTTATGCTGCTGCAGTGAGTGGTTATTATCTCATGCATTTAGGGTTATTGGAGGTGCATATTGTGATAAGGAAAGGACAAGTCAACAACTTAGAGGAGCTCTTCTACAAGATCAACTACTACTTATGGTTGTAATCTCCTTCCATTCATATTAATGAAAATAATTAATTGTTTTCCTATATATGATGTTGTTGTTTCATATATTTCAATACCATGTTGATCTATTGAATGAAGCATTTAGATGATACTGCATAGATCTCGTAGTTTCTTGGCTTGTGTTATCTGACTGTGCAGGTTATAATTTTGGCATTTAGATCTGGAGTTCAAACTTCCAAGCTAAAGAAGGAGCGAAGTGTGCGAAGGATTCCAGGTAGGCCTCACTCTGTCATCTATTTACTTTAAGGAAAGTATTGGGTTCCTTGTCTCTATGTTGTTCTAGGTTAGCCACTGACCTAGGGGAGACACTTTTGTCTGCAATTGTAAATCTCGTATAATAAATTGGTGACCATACTAGGGAACAAAGTATTCCCTTGGTAGTTTCCTTGTCCATTGTGTTTGATTACCTCCTTGACAGACCTTTGTTGTATCATCCAACCAAGAGCAAACCTAGGAAGTGATTTCATTGAGCCTTTTTTGTAATTTTTGTGTCGAAATCCTCTTTCCCTGGCCCAACGCTCCCCCAGTGCCTCTGACAGAGCATTTCACCTCACCCAGGCGCACTCTATACCAGTGTTGCGGCATAGTGGTGCCACTTCTGCACCAGCATTGGTCCCTGTTTTTGCACAAATTCTTCCTTGTTTCTTGAGCCTCTCTTTGATCAACCTACTTCCAGTTGAACTTCCCTGAGCCTTGAGTGTATTGTGGTCTCTCTAAAGCCTCCATCTGGTTTTCATTTGTGTTGTTTTCCTTTGGTAAGGATTGGTTTTGATTTTTCTTTGTTCTTATCATTTGGTCACTTGCAAACTAATTTCATTTGATTACTGATCTCTTGGATGAATTAATGTTTAGTCCTAATTCTGAAAAGTGTAATTGAATCAGTAATTGAACAATTGCATCTTATTTTTCTTCATTTCAAAAATTAAGTGTGGTGAAAATAAAAAAATTGCATTTCCATTTAAGGTTTTCAATGTACATTAGTATAGGAACGGCTGAATCGAAAGGGAAATTACATCTTGCATCTTGTTTGCTGCATATTGTGTGTTGCATCTTGATTGTTTCTTCGCTTCCTTAGCTAGATTTTCATTGAAATAGAAAAAATTATGTTTCTCATGCTAGATTTGCATTTTAGAATATTTAGGTG
Source organism: Pinus tabuliformis (assembly GCA_031772625.1). NCBI lineage: Eukaryota > Viridiplantae > Streptophyta > Pinopsida > Pinales > Pinaceae > Pinus > Pinus tabuliformis. Next base: position 1,770,525,897 of record CM062816.1, read on the forward strand.
ACATTAGTGGTGAGCCCCAAAACAAAAACATAATCAAAGATAAAGAGAAAAAATTATTGAATCAACCTAAGGAGAATTTGTAACATTAACACAAACATTTAGAGGTCTAGGCTAGAGACGTGTTTCGGCATCGTTAAACATAGGAGATGTCATTGTTTTCTAGCATTGCATAATGGGGGTGAAATCTCATTCCACGTATGTGAGTGTATATGATCGTACTCCACGTACCTTCGGGTATATTGGTGGTGTTCCATGCACGTAAAGTATATGGGAATGCTCTCATTGAACGATTACACATTAGACAACACTACTACAGACTACACTCCCACGTACCATCGAGTATATTTTGGGAATCCCCAATAGGTTGTTATCCATACATAGGTAACCAAGTCTACCGCCTTGTATATCGTGATACAACGAACATAACATTCGGGGAGATTAGTTGTCGTACGTTAATTCCTTAGTTTGCCAAGGTGGATATTGCAGTTCATAGCTGATTGGTAATCCTTTATGCCTAGATCACCCTCCTTTTGATTTATTTATTTTTTTGTTAATAAAATTTATTATCCAACGTGGAAGAACAAAATCCCCCTCCCTGTTGTTCGCGTAGAATGCAAAATAAGCCTCCTATTCCTCGAGAGGCTACTCCTAACCTTCGTCAAAAGCATAAGAAAGAGAAAACTACCAAATCAGGAACATCAGGAACTACTTCCCGCCCTCCTCCCATTATTGATTAGCCAAAATCATCTGTCCCTTTGAATTTCGAACCCGAGATCACATCCATTCATGTTGGTGACACTGATACAATTGAAATAGAAGTCCCTCAAACTTTGTTACCCGAGGCCATTGAATCTGAACTCCCTGAGTCAGAAAATTTGTTTCCTAAGGTTATTAAACCTGAGGAGCCTCATCCACATTCACTTGATTCTTTGGGACCTTCCTCTTCTCTTCCTTTGTCTTAGAAAAAACCCATATATCTTGGGCCTGACTATGAACCTCTTCCATATGGACTTGTGAGTATTGAAGAGATCCCTTAAGAAGAGCCTCACCCTTCTACTCCTGTTCAATGGGAAGGACTTTATTTTTATCAAATTGATCCTCTTCCATTTCTTCAACCTCCGACACAATCTCCTTTACCTGATTCTTTGGGCTTATCCATGGGTCTCTCACGACAATCTTCATAGGGATTTTTAACCATGACTAGAACTGATTCAAACTCCTAACCCGTTTCCACCACTATGGTTGAGACATCAAGTGTCGCTTCCTCATCTATGTTTTTAATATCACCAAAAACTCATTTGTATGGTGGCTCGTCTATCCCACCTAACTATCAGTCATTATCTGGCACCTTTTCTAGTGTGGCTTCCAGTCCTTGGACCTCTCCCATGTCATCCAATTTGGGAATAATGTATGGTACTTCTCTTATGAATCCCACACAATCTGCTCCTCTTCCTCCACCTACACCTACAGTAGAGAAATAGGTTGGCCCTTATGTCAGTGGGTAAAGCTACCCTCAACAACCTAACTCTCCTTATGTTAGGTACCCTCCATCTAGATAGCAGTTTCCTCCATCATCCTATCCTCCTATGGCAGGGGGGAAACTTGTTGTTGGTATACCTCAATATGGTAACCCGCCTAATTATACTCCTCCTTATTGTAGAATGGCTACTAGTGTTTGGAAACCTATTGTACCCGTTCAATCTGGTTCATTTTGGGATCGATTGCTGAATCCTCAACCTATATCGTCTTCATCACAAATTCCTACCTATCCATCAACATCTCAAAAAGCTCAAATACATGTGCGCCAACCTTTACTTCCTATTCCAACGGTGTCTAGTTCTCCCTATATCCCGTTTGTCAACCTATATAAGGTCCATCACCTTCTCAATCGCTTGTGCAAGGTACTCCTTAAGTTTCGATCGGTCAAGTTATTCAAAATTTGGCACAGTCTCAATTGAACCCATACCAGGGGGGAATGAAAACCCCGATCAGCCAAAAATATGGATCACATCAAGCTCCTTTTCATGGCTAGCATATCCAAACCCAACCATTCTAGCAAATTTATCGCCATCCTGGGGCTAGGCAACAAACTCACTTATATGATGGTTATCAAAGCCCTCCATGTTTTTGTAACCAGGTTCCTTATTATCAGAACCCTCCTTCATAGAAAATTTTAGGGGCGAATGTTCGCCCTTTGGTGAAATTAAGGGGTTTTAAATTTTTAGTGGGCGAATATTTTGTATCATAGCACATTTTTACAAATCACCTCAAATAGCCCACCTTATTTTAAGGGAGAGGGTAAAAAAGGTAAATTTAGCCATTGAAACTAGGAGTTACAACCTTCCATTCGCCCATTTTCAAGAATAGTTTTTATTTAAGTGAATCCATTCGCCCATTTTCAAGAATAGGTTTTATTTAAGTGAATCCTATGGGCCAAATACCATATTTATAAAAGAGGTATGGTAAATTAATAAAAATATAAATAAATGAGAGGTATGGTAAATAATAAAACATTTTTTATATTTACTCCATAAGTCACCTTATATACATGCAAGGGTGTAAACAAATAAAAATATAAGTAAAGTGGAGGTATGGTAAATAAATAAAACGTCTTTTTATACTTACTCAAAAGGTATGGTAAATAAATAAAAATATAAATAAACTAGACGTATGGTAAATAAATAAAACCTCTTTTTATATTTAGTCCATAACCCTCGTTCTATTTATGAAGGCTCAAGAAAGAGGTTTTATTTAAGTGAATCCTATGGGCCAAATACCATATTTGTAAAAGAGGTATGGTAAATTAATAAAAATATAAATAAACTAGAGGTATGGTAAACAAATAAAACATTTTTTTATATTTACTCCATAAGTCACCTTATATTTACGAACACTCAAAAAATGCATTATATTTAGGTGAAACCTATGGGCAAAATACTATGGGACAAATACCATGGATTAGATTGTTATTAATACCATGCAAAAAAAATTATTAACCCTAATATTAGTATTAATAAAAATAAAAGTGGCACATGGTATTGACCATGGTATTCACTAAAATGGCACATGTTATTGACCCATGGTATTCACCTGGAATGTAGCCTATTTAAATGGGGGAATTAAACCAGCATAGATCCATCTTTACTCTGGATCTACTAACCCCCGAGAGGTATCAAATATCGTGATATGCAAACTATCATAGAGTGAAAAAATATTTGATCCCTCTCGGGGCTTGGTGGATCAAGAGTAAAAATGGATGTTGTAATTTAATGTATGTTAAACATTTTAGCTTGCTTAAAATAAAAATAAAAATAAAATTCAACTATTAATTTTATTAATTTTTATAAATTACTAATAGTAATTTTTAAGCTCCACGTTTATGATAACCCATGGTATTGACCCATGGTAATACCATGGTATTCATGTGAGCATAGACTATTTAAAGGGGAAATTCTATCATCTTAGATCCATGGGTCTACCAAGTGCTCAGAGGGATAAATAGATTTCATCCCCCTAAGAGTGGTAGATGTGGAGTTAAGATGGATATAGGTTGGTTTTTATGATAATGAAGATATTAAATAGACTTAGGAAATTATATTGTAAAAACATCTTAAGGTGAATGGTTAAAGCATAGACATTGGACAAGTATATTTGTATACTTCTATTTTAAACTGAAACAAATCCAGGGCTAAAAGGAATGGATTGATTGCACTAGTCATCCTTCTATAACTTTCCAACATATGCTAGAGTAAACAGATTGTAATTTGGGTAATTTTTCTAACTGCAAACAGGAACATACTTGTGTATTTGCAGGGTGGTTACGAGGTCCCTAGAAGTGATGAATTTGATTTTTTCTTGGTTTTATATATAGTATTAGATTTTTTCTCATGCTTTCTGTGAATGACACGGGTGAATTTTATCCTACACCCACTATGTTATCGATATGTAATTTTAGTAATTTTGATTTCAAAAGATATTTTAAAGAAATGCAATGATTTCATTTGTATATTCAATAAACACAATATTCTAATGGAATTCTGCATTTGTGGTTTACCTATATAGATTCCATGGAGAGGTGTTAGTGGTGTGACAGCAATTGTCCTCAAGCAGAGGCTTTAGTTTTACTTTTTTTGGAAGCAAATACTTTCTTCCAACATTTTTGAGTTCCATGAAAAATTTGAAAGTCCTAATAGTATTCAATTATGGGTTCAAGAGAGACGTAGTATTCAATTATGGGTTAAAGAGATCCACATTGAATGATCTATCGACCTTATCTTCACTTAGTTTAAGACTATTCACTTGGAGAGCCTGCATGTGCCCCCACTTCAAGAGCATAGTAAAGTCATGTAGAACTTAGAGAAGCTATCTTTAAGCTTTTAGTGAAGAATGGAAAAATGTCTAGGTTCAATAACAACCAGTCAAGCATTAAGCTTCCAATAATGCTAGATTTTAACATGGAGCACTTTTGTGATTTGGAGGAGATGCCCCCTCGTATTTTTGACACATCTTCATTTGTGAATTGGAATATTACTAACTATCATTTCCTTTGAAAGTTACCTGATGACTTAGGGAACCTCAACTCTTTAAGAATGTTAAGGAAGGAAAGAAAGTACATTATGCTAAGTTCTCTTATGCTTTTCAAGTTTTTCTTGGATATCTACAACATTTCAGGTAGGAAAGTACATTCTGTTAATGAAAATTTGTCTTGATAGAAAGGCCCAATTTCAAATTCTAATGCTTTCAAAAAACATTGTATAACTGTAATGTTTCTAAAAGGAAAGCATATTTTTTCAATTTAAGTATCATGATCCCATATTCCAACTTATTTTTCAGTAACCCATTAGGCTTTGTAGCTTTGAATAAATCCATGTATTTTGATAAGATCCTCTTCCAAATTAGAACGCAGTTTCCTTTTGGCAATAACCACATACAATGTCTTGATTTTGTTATTGCGAAAATAGAGGTTGTGAAACAATCTTGTGCGATACAAGGACTTGATTCATTGATTATGTATCAATTATGGCTCTTGATGTAACAATGTCTTGATTTTGTTGCTTGAAAATAGAGGTTACGCTTTACTATTTCACAGAATTTCTTACAATCTTTCCATAAGTATTGATTTGTAATCTCAGTCACTGAGGGATGACAGTAATGACAAAGGTAATATTCCATGGTTTGAAGTTACCCTCCTACTAAATATTTAAATATATCACCACAATTTAGCTGTTAGTTAAAGGAATTGTATTTGATTTGTAAACAATTCATTGCTTGATTTATAGATTTTGAGTTTTTCCCTTTTTTATTTTTTTCTCAGATTTAGTATGAGATATCTTCCAATATTTGGGTTCCCTAGTTTCCCCACCATAGCTATGATGTTCAGATGCTATCATTAAATATTCTCAGAACGTTACAACTTTTCTAGTAAGTGTACTTTGAAACATTGTTGTTGCTTTTCCATGGTGTTAATGCAAATAAGCACTACAACTAGTGCCATTATTTAGATTAAGTGCCGAAATCCAGGTGGTCTTGTAATGATGGAGTGATTGTTTTCTAGCTACTAAGGCCATATGCATTTTTATCTCTTATGTTGTCCTGAGATATTCAAATTCAAAATAAGAATTGAGGTCTCGTTTCCATTGTAGATTGCAGTCAGTTTCTTGAACATAATATATAGTAGATTATATTTTACTAATCAACTGTGGATGTGATCCCTCGTAGGAAAGGAAATTCAAAGTGACTTTGATTTCACATTGATTTGTCAAAACATCCACACAGGAAAGGAGATTCAAAGTGACACTGATTTCACATTGATTTGTCAAAATGGAGGCAAGAGAAAAGGAAACTTTGTATTCAACAATGCTCTTAATTTCATATGTACATGCACAGACATATTAGTAGAAAATATTGAAGGGTTGCCTAAGTAATATTTTCCATTCCACTACATTCTTTACAGCTTTTAAATAAATAACTCGGAACAATTCATTACACTACTTGTTATTCTTTATTAATCAGTGGTTAAGATTTTGATATTGAACTGGCTAAGATTTTTCTTCCTTCTGCGAAATTGTGTGTTCTATAATGCTTTTTTTCCATTCACTATGTATAGCATATAAAGTGAGTCTAATGGAGTAGGAAGATTGGAAAGTCTTGTTATCCTTGAACTATGTTACAAGGCATAAACCCAACGGGGTAGGGTAGGTGCATCCCCACAAAGGGGTCACAAATACCAAAGTTGGTATTGGCTAGTGCCTTGAGCTAGAAAATTTCCTTTACCCTTGTATTAACAATGAATCCGAAGAGGATTCTAATATTATCTTTATAAGATTTATATTAGTTAAGATTGATGAATAAAATTCATGAGACATGAGCTAGGATGTCCTTGCAAGGTGGTTGTTGATTATTGGAAGCTATGATGGCCATTATGTTAGGCTAGGTGGTCGCACTCCCTTGATCGTGAGCACGATTGTGATCAAGATGGAAGACTTCATAGTCTAGATTGATTGTTTAGCAGTGATAATTAGTGGTCTCATTCACAAAAGCTTCTATTTCACTAATCCTTTTTATAGAGTTGTCAGATTCAATTTCCAAAGGTTTTAATTACACTATAGAGTTGAGTTCTGAGAGAGTTGTGATTCACAGTGTTAAGTATAGCAACTATGACAGTTGAATGAAGACAAGCATAGTAGATGTATCAGACTTTGTTATAAGCTTACCTGCATATTATAAGGGACTTGGTTGGATTTTTTATAATTTTATAAACAAGTTCCATTTCGTGGAAATGTGAAAAAAAAAAGTGATATTGCCACCATGTAGCTCTTGTCATATATGGTTTTATACTTTTTCAAAAAATTCTCTAAGAGTTCACACTGCTAAGATTCACTAGGACCTTACAAAGTTTTATTATTTAGTGAAAGACTCACCAAGATCTTACAAGATTTTATAATTAAGTAAAATATTCGCCATGCCTGGTGAGAGATTCGCCAAAAAATTATATATATATATATATATATATATATATATATATATAATATTATTAATAAAATCGCCTTCCATTTTTCCTATATACCATGGAGATTCTCCCATTTATTATACATATAAATTTAGGGGGGCTTCTTATAATTTTCCCTACCCTCCTTACCCAGGAATGCAAGTGCCTATTTCCTAGGCTATCCCTTCATATACAGGTCATCCGCCTCCAGACTTTAATCGGTAGTTGCCTTTTGTGGCTACTCTTGAATTACTAGATTTAACTCAGTTTAATAATGGCCCCATTGCTCATTCACCATGGTGGTCGATTATTCCCACTAAGTTGCCTTATGATATCCCAAAATTCAATGGGAATCCTGGAGAAGACCCATCGATGCATGTTATGACGTATCATCTATGGTGTTCGTCCAACTCCCTTAATGATGATTTCATTCAACTTCGTCTTTTCCAACGAATGGTTATGGGTACTGCAAATAAATGGTATATTGAGTTACCTAGAGCGTCGTTTCATGATTTCAACAGTTTAGCCATGACCTTCCTCACACACTTCTAGTTTCCCATCAGATACGAAATTGGAATGGAACTATTGACTAACTTCAAAGAATCAGATTCCACTCACATTTTAGATCACATTCATGAGTGGAGGCGTCATCGTCGGTTGGTCAAGACTTATGTTCCCAATCAATTGTTAGCAAAATGGTTTGTAAAATCTTTGTTAGCTCCCATAACAGAAGATGTGGCCAAAGGTGGAGTCATGACTGAAGAGAAAGTTATTGCTCATGCTCAATATCTAGATCTAGTCTATACCCAATCTGGCACGCTCTATGATAAGATACCAAACGTTCTAAGGCCTTCAAATATTGTTCCTCCTCCACCTGGTAAAGAATCTCATGCTGCTGATGGAATTATCGGTTCTTCCAGTTCGCAGTCGGTGAGTAAACCATCTAGTATTTCTCTCACTGCTCCTACGCAAAGCCCTCAATCCCATCCTCCTGCGGCTTCTACTCCCAAGATAAATGTCGTTTCATATGATAAAGGCAAGTCTCAATAACAACTTGAAAGCAAGGAGAAAGGTAAAGGTAAGAAAAAGAAGGATTCCTTGTTTCAGGATAAACAAATAAATTTGTCTTCCAATGAGAAACGAAAGCCTCGATACCCATGCTTTATTTGTAATGAGGATCACTTTACACGTAATTATTCACACCTCACTGAAGTAAATCATTTTCTTAAATCATCGGCTTCTCCCACTGTGTTGACTGACCTGTTTCCAAATCAGGAGAGTCATATGGTTGCCCAGGATGATTCTTCCTCTAACACGGTTTTGATGCTTTCCTCCCCAAAGCTGAAATCTGATGTCATGGTGGCCACTTGGAATAAGGACTATGGTAATGTGAATCCACCAAATGGTCAGGCTATTGATCAATGCTGTCAGTTCGGCTCTACCTTCATCTAATATTGTTCCACCTTCGGTTCCTATGGAATTGACTATGAAGCCTTTGAAGGGTGTTATTCATAAGTTTGCTTCAACCCTCATTCAAGAGTTGGCCAAAATTATGATGTAGTTAAAGACTTCACTCAATCTCCATCATATATGTCAACCCTTGAGGTGTTGCAAAACTGCCTTGCCCAAAAGAAGGCCTTGTTGTCAGCTATCGGATGTGTGGATCCATCAGATTCCAACCTAGTGGTTTTCTCTCATGAAAACTATACCGCTCGACTTCCAACTCAGTTAGATTTTATGATTCAGGTCATTTTCCATGGTAAGAAAATTCATCATTCTATTGTGGACGAGGGAGCCTCGACTTGCATCATATCCATGTCTTGCTGGAAGGCAATTGGTTCACCCCAACTAAGTCAATCGACCAGCACATAAAAATCTTTTGATGGAAGGACATATAAACCTTGTGGGATTCTAAATTCCCTCCAAGTGGAACTAGGGGGAAATTGTCTCTGTTGAAGTATAAGTTATTGATGGACCCCTTGATTATAATCTTCTACTGGGATGTACATGGGTTTATACTATGGTTGTCATCGTTTTGACTTACTTTCAAATGATCGCCTTTCCTCATAAAGGCAGGATCATAGTCATAGATCAACTCACCTTTTTCACCTTTGATTCCAATTTTACAGGAAGTGTCCCTCTTATAGGGAAAGCCCTACATTCCTATCAACATGCTAGAGTTGTATTGTTGAAGGATTCATCATTTATGGGAACCTTTTCGCTCCAACCTCCTCTCCTTCCCATCTCCTCCCCTTCGATTTCTTATATCAATATGATATCATCCTCTACGATCCTGGCCAATCCATGGATTGTACCTGATGAAATTGACATCCAAAGTTTTGGCGACCGAATGCCACTTAGCCCCGTTGAGCAAGATTACAAAGCCATCTATTTAACTTGTGTGACCTATACTTTTTCTTCGATCAATTGGGTAGATTGATTGGTGGATTATGGGATGCCCTATGATACTTTCTCGCACATATTCTCTATCGATGAAAGCATCATGGTGATCATTATGTCAAATGACATGTTGTGGGACGCACATCATCATCATTCCTCCTTACTAGATTACATTGAAGATAATCTCAGTGGTGTGTACCTACCTAATTTTGTCGATCCCTTTACAAATTTCGTCTCCATTCATGAGATCAACTCTGAAAAGAACCTTTCAAATTTTGAAGAAACGATTCCTCTCGATATTTCAATTAAACTAGGAATAGTCGAAAATATATACATCAGAGCATCTTGTTCTTCATCTAAAATTGATATTTATCGAGCCCTTTTCATGAGTTTAGAGATGTCTTTGCTTGGCCATATGAAGAAATCCCAAGTATCAACCCAAACATAGTGGTGCACAAAATTAAGACGTATCTTGATGCCAAACCCATCTGGCAGTGCCTCCGTCTGGTCCATCCCAAGAAGGCTGCCAGGATAAAATCCGAAATTGAAAAGATTCTTTGGGTTGGTTTCATATACCCCATTATTTTAACTGATTTGGTATCAAACGTTGTCCCTGTTATGAAGAAACATGGAACGATTTGAGTATGTGTCAATTATCGAGATGTAAATTGTGCTTGTCAAATACAACTACTCGACCACGTTTATTGACCATATTGTTAACGATTGTGCTGGCTACGAGATTTATTCATTCATGGATGGATTCTTGTGCTATAATCAAATCAACATTCTCCTGGCGAACCAACCTAAGACTGCATTTATTTGTCCCTAGGGTACTTTTTCTTATAGAAAGCTCCCTTTCAGTTTAAAGAATTCAGGGGCCACGTTTCAACATGTGATGGATTACGCTTTTCATGACATCAAACATATCGTGAAACCCTATTTGGATGATCTCCCTGCTCATTCCAAGCATCGGGTTGATCACCCCATGCATTTACGGGCCATTTTTCTCCATTGTAGACATTATAACATTCGACTTAACCCGCAAAAATTTGTGTTCTGCATTGGTTCTAGTTGACTCCTTGGTTTTTTGTTTCAAAATAAGAAATTCGTATTGATCCTCTGAAAATATAGGCAATCATTTACTTGCATGCGCCTTCTTCCCTCATTTAGTTACAAAGACTCCAACATAAATCTAACTTCCTGAGGAGGTTTGTCCCTAATTACACTGAACTAACCAAAGGATTTACTCACTTACTGAATAAATGGATCCCCTTCCATTGGGATGATGTTGAACATAAATTGTTTGATGCCTTGAAAGATGTAATGGTTCGGGCATCTCTCTTATATCCCCCTAACTATCAGCGCGATTATTTCCTCTATCTAGCTACCGCCATCTCTACTATAGCTATGGTGTTGGTCTAAGAAGATGATATGGGGACTGAAAATCCCATTTATTATCTGAATCAAAACCTTAATGATAATGAGATCCAGTATACTCATGTAGAAAGGTTGGCTTTGGCGGTCGTTTAAGCCGTCCAGAGATTTTGCCATTACATCTTGCTTCATAAAACTACGTTTGTTTCAGATTGAAACCCTATGACATATATATTGTCACATCAATTTCTCAGGGGAAAATACTCTTAGTGGATCATTATTCTCCAAGAGTTTGACCTAGAATTCATCAAATCCAAGTCTAAGAAATCCCTAGTTTTCAACGAGCTAATGTGCGATCTTCCTTCCCTTGATGATGAATCTACATCTGAAGATTATATCCCTGACGAGTCATTATTTCAAATTTCCTCATCTGACCCATGGTATGGAGATTTTTTTATCTATCTCTAGACCCATACTTTCCGACTGAATACCTCTTGCTCCGAGCAATGACGTATCCGGTACGAATCCAGAAATTATGTGATTATCGGCGTGTTGACGGTTCTAGACCTGCCAACATTAAGAGGATCACCCCAGTATGAAGTCCCAACTAGACCTCACACTGTTTGGTGTGGGAGTCCCATCCAGAATGATGGCCCAATTGCCATTATCTTAAAGATTTTCCTCAACTCTTGCTTGTCAACATAGGAGAGTGGTCCTATTTGTCTTCAAGAAGTGAGGTTAGCATGCCTGGTGATTGCTAGTGTCACTTGTGTCAATGGTTCTTTCATTGTAGAGGGAGAGGGTGGGAGTGAGTCCCAAGTTCGTTGGGAGGAAGCCCCAACTCTGTTAGGAATACACAACACAACAGGACGTGCACAGCTTCCAGAAGAACAATCCACATGGATGCGACAATGACAATACACAAGGGAAGATAACACGTACAACACTCAGTGGATGAGTCCATGCGAGTGCAAGGGTTTTTATAGCAAGTTTTATGTGAAAAGTATGTCTGATGTCTGGGGAGGTAACCAACATGGGCGAGACAACGTTAACAGCATATACAACACATTTTCATTAGCATATACATATTACAACAAGTGAATGATTTCAAGTGTTAAACACAAGTTAAGGAAACATGCATTACAAGTGTTCAAGATTAGTCTTACAACAGTTACAATACATGTTTGAAAATGCGCTAGCCTGTTAGCAGGCTTCTGAATTAAGTGAAATTTCCAAGAGACATCGTTACACCATACATAACTAACCCCGTGAGCGGGGCATTGGAGCCACTACTTACTCCTCAAAGAAAATATTACAGACTCTCGAGGCTATGTGGGAGGAGTTGAGGTGAAAAAAAGTCCTTTGCATGTACAAATGAGGGGGTATTTATAGCCAAGGGTGAAACTCACGCTTGTGGCTGTTCGACTACCCTCATGACTATTTGACTTCCATGACTTTTCGACTTTACATGACTCTTCATACAAAAAGTGGGTCTCTTGGACTTCCACGTTACATTACATTGGTTGACAGTATGGCCCATAGTAGAGATGTGGATGGCATGACTCATGACATGACTCGACATGACAGTGTTGATACATTCATGCTATTTCTGGTGTGCATGTCGAGCTGCAGTGCTGCTGGGTGATGGATGTACTCATGGTGTGTCACAGCTTCACCTCTACATGGCAAAGCACACAGAGTCTTCAATGGTCATTGGTTTGCTTGATTTTAGATTCACACATTGCTCCTTGCTTGTATGTTGGTAAGCTTGATAGGTTCGTTGGTTCGCGAAAAGTGCATGTTCATCCGTCCATTCATTCATGAACACATCTTGCATGTTTTCTCATCCATCCATCTGCGAACACATTTTTGCATGATCATCTGTTCGTGAGCACATCTCTTTGCATGCATCATCTGTTCGTTTGTTGGTGAACCTGTCCTTCTGCATGTGCTACCTTTTTTCATCCCATCCATCATCACACCACGTTTGTTTGTGTACCTGTGTCTGTAGTCACTCATGACGAGACAACATCAAATCCATAAACCTCCTAGTCTACCATGATGCATGATCATTTCGGATGCAGGTGACCGAGAGAGGTGATGTTGAGCCCCAAATTTGGTAACATTTTGGGCTCATTTGGCCTAACTACCCTTGCTCAACCCTTCATTTTTCATAACTTATGCATCATTTTTTAGTATATTTATGTCATTTGTACGAATGAGGGCAATCACTATTCCTAGGTGGCTAACACATGTTTATTTCAGGTTTTTTGACATTTAATGGAGCAAAACCACGCAGATGAGGGCTAGGAGATAGCCAAGATGGGATTGAGATTTTGTAGGAAGGTTGTCCACAGCATTGAATGGCCTTCCTCGTGATCTTCACCCCAACTCCGAGCTCCAACAGCCACCACCACCGAGCTAGAAGGCAGCCAAACGGATTTTGAGGAAGCAGCAGATTACTCTTAGTTTGGTCAGCCAAACCCCACTAATTTAGGAGGCCAGCTTGGCCCTCGTAATGTATAAATGATGAGGCTGTAACCTTCGGAAGGGACTTTTTTGAAACCTTGTTGCATATTCTGAACTACGAGCTGATAGCTCTGTTTTTCTCTTTGTAAGCCATTTTTGGCATGTTATTTGACTTATGACTATTATCTTTTAATGAAAAGCAGGAAAATTTGAGTTCAGTTCTGAGTTCTTAGAGGAGCCATAGCTCTCGGGGTTGGGCCCAACCTGAGAGAAATAGGCCTCCTTCCTTTGTATTGTTACCTTTCTTTCAGCATTGTATTTCTTTTCCTTTACATGCATTTGGAAACACAGTTTGCTGAGTTGAATTTCTTGGTGTGATTAAGTAGGTTAATTTTATGAACAGAGTTGCTTCAGTAGTTTAAATTAGAGTAAGGAGATTGGAGTTAATCAGAGTTCCAAAGAGGGTTGACTGCACACTCACTTCCACCTCTGTTTAGGGACTGGAATTGCAGACCGTGCCACCCACCAAAAACATTGTTTTACATGTTCATGCAAGCTTTGATGCAATGTTCTCGATTGTAGCAGTGTCCATGCGTTCAGATATTGTGGAATGATTCTTTGCTTCAGTACCATGCATGATCTTCCTTAAAAATCACATTGTTTTTCTTTGGTTTTATAAAAACAGTTAGAATAGATTGATGAAATTTCGGTTATGTGCAAGACATGGATGATTTGTTTCATTTACACTGTGCAGTACTACTCCCTCACTCCCTTATCCTTCTAAGCCATGCCTAGGCCATCTACTCATCTTCCAGTTAGACCGCTTGCCTCCTAACTCGTCTATCACCCACATTATTCTACCTTTTCGGCCTTCCATTCCCTCTAACCTCCTCTAGAACAACCAGCTTTGCACACCCCCACTTCATCTCATCTCTCTGTCCATAAGCCATCACAAGCTCCCCTCCTACCTCCCTATCCATCCATACAACCTCTTCCACTCATCCATCACCCAAAAATCCGATTGCAGAACATCTTGCAGGAATTAGTGAACTTCCTGTAGAAATCCTGAACATCCTGTAGAACCCCTGCAAACTTCCTGTAGAAGCTTGTAAACACGGTTGCGAGGCATCTAAACTTTGTGAACTTCTCTGAAAGGATGTTAGGGATTCCTTAGACCCTCTCTGAGCCTTCCTGACCTTTTCCAAGAATTTCCCTCCTTGATCTATCCCTGCACAGTCAAGACCCAGTTAGAAGCACACACATAATAATTCCAACAACTTGAACAAAAATACAAAAATATGTTTTCTTTAGATCAAAGTAGTCTAGACACATGCATCTCACCTTAATAGAAGTAATGGCATCACTTTCAGTAGTTGCATTCCCACCGTTGCATCAGAAGGACTAGTTGGTAGAATTAGGGTTTGCTAGGGTTTTCATTTCTCGTTGGCTTTCAGTTCATTTTTGCAAAGTAGGTTAATTCCCTTTGAGTTAGCTTTCGTTCATCAGTTAAAAAGCTTCTTCTGAGAACTCATAGAAGTTGTCTTGAGCCCTAGCAGACTTGTGCCAGCTGACCAAGTGACAGCTGCGACAAGAGCTAGTACTTGTGCATACAGCACTGTCGCTTCCAAGTTTGTTACAAACTACCGGGTTGATAAAATTAGAGAAGGAAGCTCCAGGAGTTGTAGCATTATTGCTACAATACTGGAGCCCACCATCTTTTTGGCGCCGTTGCCGGGGAAGCGTCAGAGTATTAGTAATTGTTGCTTTTCTTCTATTTTCCTACTCTCTCCTTCTGCTAAGTAGTTATTTCATTTCCATTCTGCAAAAGTAGCATAGACATTTCCTGCTTTCATAGATTAACATTTCAATTCCGCAATTTCATTTTTGCAAGTGTAGATTAGCATTTCAATTCTGCAAGCGTAGACTAGCATTTCCATTCCTGCAACTTCATTTGAGCAAAGTAGATTAGTTCTTTCCTGCTTTCATTTCAATTCTGCATTTTCATTTCAGCAAGATAGTTAGTTGTAGATCAATCTGTTTCAGTTTTTGCAAGTACCAGAAAAAAAAACAAAAGCAATCAAAAGTCTTTCCATTTCATGCCTCGTAGGAATTGAGATAAAATAGGAAAATTCTTACCCAACACCCCCACCACATCACTGAGTCACCCATCATCCGAGAGACCAATGGAGACATGAAAATGAAGAACATTAGCCCCTCCGCTTTACCTCACTTCCATGGACTGACTACTGAAGATCCTGACACCTTCCTGTTTGAGTTTGTTGTCCTTTGTCGAACCTATGACTATACTGAAGATGAGCAGAAGCTGAAACTCTTCCCCTCAACCCTTAAGGATGCAGCATTACGCTGGTTCATGGGCTTACTTGGGAACAGTATCACCACTTGGGCTCAGATGCAGCAAGCTTTCAATACCAAGTACCGGGACTACTGTAGGTCCAAGGAAACCAAGGGAGAAATCTTTCGGATGACCATGGAAAGTGATGAGTCCCTAGAGGATTACGAGGAAAGATTCCAACTTAGATATAAACGGGCCAGGTGCACACTTGACCCTGAATCCCTCAAGTTGGTCCTGCTCCAAGGAGTCCCTGAAGACATCTTAGATACCCTTCACATGCTAGCTGGAGGAGATATTTACCAACTGTCTTATGAGGACATAAAGACTGTGTTTAGAAACCACTCTAGGGCAGCCCAGAAAAGAGGTAGAGGAAACCACTTCTCAGCTGGTATTCCTTTCTCCAAACATGAGTTTGCAAATCAATTAGAGGATCTCAAGAGTGAGGTGAGACAGACCATTTCCATGCAACTTGATACATTTCGAATCCAGCAGAAGAAAGAAGAAGCTGAGAGGGCCTTGGCTATCTTCTGCCCTAGGTGTAGAAGGAAACACCCTAAGAACGAATGCCCATTACATTCGGTGGAAGTATGCTTTGTTTGTGAGGAGGACCACCCCACAAACCAATGTCCAACCTTACCTGGGCTTAAAGCCATGTATCAAGGGACAGAAGCCCCCACTGAACCTCTCTATTTCCTCAACCAAAGGAGGCCGCAAGGACCTATGCCTTACCAGCAGGGGATGCAAGGGACACCCCAAGCTTATTACAGCCCCAACCAATCTACTCCTATGCCTTCCTGGGGTCCCCCTGCTCATCCTTCCTGGTCTATGCCTCCTCCATGGTCTTACCCCCCTCAGTACCATACTCAACCCACTACTCATTCATATCATTCGCACGCCCAGCCACAGCCTCAGTGGAATGCACTTCAATCGGGGTGGAGGCCCCAATACAATACTCCTCCCACCATTTTGCCTCCACCACCAGCTCAACCACAACCATTACCTCCTACTCCTCCAAGGCAACCTCAAATGCCTGCTCAACTGAACCCGAACCCCAACAACAGATAGGCCCAACAGGTATATACTGGGGAAACATCATGCCCTACCTATGTTGTGGAGATCCAGGAGATCAATCTGCGATCTGGAAAGACTCTTCCGGATCGCCAACCTCCTCCCCCAGAGGACGAGGAAGATAAACAGGAAAGTGAACCAAAGGCTATTCCACCCTTTCCTGAGAGACTAACAGCCACCACACAACCCAACCCAGAGAAGGATGAGCTTCTGGGAGAGCTCAAACAGTTGTGTGTGAAAATACCACTTCTCCAAGCCATCAAAGATGTACCAATATACAACAAACTGGTTAAGGAAAAGTGTTTCAGACACCCAGGCAAGCGAAAGAGAGATGCTTCAACCATTAATGTCATAGGACAACTGTCTGACCTTATGTTGGGACAAGTCATCTGCCCAAAGTATCTAGATCCTGGGAGTCCTGTAGTAGATGTCCACATCAATGGCACCATCATACCTCACACCATGATTGATCTGGGGGCTGCCATTAATGTGATGACCAGAGATACCATGCTCAAACTCAACCTTCAGGGTTCCTTGAGGAAGACCTCGACAGTCCTACAACTAGCAGATCGCTCCACCGTGACTCCCGAAGGGATTGTGGAGGATGTCTTGGTCTCTGTTGACTCTTGGGAATACCCTGCAGATCTCTTGGTTCTGCAACCAAAGGCAAAGCTCACTAGATATCCTCTTATTTTGGGAAGGCCTTGGTTAGCCACTGCAGATGCTTACATAAGCTGCCGTGCAGGAAACATGACCATCAAAAATGGTCCTATGTCCAAGCAACTAGTCCTATACCCTCCTGCCCAACCCTCATTAGAGCATGACTTACCACTTTGGTTGGAGGAAGGAGAAGAGGATGAGGTGTACTCAGCACCTTTGTGCACCCTAGACACCACTAGGGGGGATCCCCCAGCCGAGGATGATTTGATTGAGACCTTGATCCAGAATCCACCTCCCGGTGCACTGTCCTTAGAGGAATTGGTGGAGGATGCCCAAGCCAGCACCTTAGTGGACCTTTGTGCGACCAACACTGTCACTCCCAGAGTCAAAAATGTGGAGTTCGGCCCAGAGAAAACGTTAAATATCAGCTCCTCCCTATCTCCTTCCCAGGAAAAGGAGCTGTGTAGTCTGTTGGCCAATCATCTAGATGCTTTTGCTTGGAGCTATAAGGAGATGAAAGGAGTCCATCCTTCGGTCTGTACCCATCACATCTACATCAAAGAGGATTGTAAACTGGTTAGGCAACCCCAGAGGAGAATGAATCCAGCCCTTAAGGACATCATCAAGGAAGAATTGTAAAAAATGTTGGATGCTGGATTCATTTACCCCATCTCGGATAGCGAATGGGTGTCCCCTCTGGTGTTGGTTTCCAAGAAAAATGGGAAGTGGAGAATCTGTGTGGACTACCGAGAACTGAACAAAGCTACCAAGAAATACCATTTTCCTCTACCTTTCATAGATCAAGTGTTGGATGGACTGGCAGGAAAGAAGTTTTTCTCTTTCCTAGATGGGTTTAGCGGGTACAACCAAATCCAAATCAGCCCGGAAGACCAAGATAAGACCACCTTCATTTGTCCTTCGGGTACCTTTGCCTACTGAGTTCTTCCCATTGGACTATGCAATGCTCCTGCTACCTTCCAGAGAGCCGTCTTGAGCATCTTTTCTGAGCTGGTCCATGATGCGGTGGAAATCTATATGGATGACTTCACTCCTTATGGGTCCAACTTCTAGGAAGCATTGTCCAATCTGGGAAAAGTCCTAACCAAATGCATTGAGATGAACCTGTCCCTTAGTCCTGAAAAATGTGAATTCTTGATGACTAAAGGGACCGTGCTAGGCCATACCATTTCTTGCCAAGGGTTAGAGGTGGATCCTAACAAAATTGCTCTCATCAAGAAGGTTCCACCTCCTCAAAAGGTAAGGGATGTTCGGAGTTTCTTAGGATTAGCAGGGTATTACAGGAGATTCATTAAAGACTTCAGCAATCTAGCCTCGTCGTTGTTTGGCCTGTTGGCAAAAGATGTGGAGTTTAAATGGACTGACGATTGTCAGAGGGCTCAGAATGAATTAAAGGACAAGTTGGTGTCTGCCCCAATCTTGAGAGGTCCAAACTGGGCCCTACCTTTCCACATCCACATTGATGCCTCGAACAAAGCCATAGGGGCAGCCTTAGGACAAGTTGAACAAAAACTTCCATATGCCATTTACTTTGTTAGTAAAAACTTATCCAAAGCGGAACTGAATTACACTGTAACTGAGAAAGAATTCTTGGCCGTGGTCCATGCACTGAACAAGTTCCGACATTATATCACTGGCTATCAAACATTTGTACATACTGGTCATGCTGCAATTAGATATTTAATGAATAAACC
The DNA here is from genome assembly GCA_031772625.1 of Pinus tabuliformis. NCBI lineage: Eukaryota > Viridiplantae > Streptophyta > Pinopsida > Pinales > Pinaceae > Pinus > Pinus tabuliformis. The sequence continues at coordinate 1,770,544,921 of CM062816.1, forward strand.
AGATGTGAATGCTCGTATTATTAGATGGTTACTTTTGTTGCAGTAGTTTGATTTGACTATCGTTGACAAACCAGGTAAAGAGAATGTTGTTGCTGACTTTTTATCTAGATTGGATTTATCTGCAGATGAGGATGGAACAATGGATGACTAGATTCCCGATGAACATCTGTTTGCTATTTCATTACTCTCTCCATGGTTTGATGATATAGCAAACTACCTTGTTTCAGCACAGTTCCCTCTGTACCTATCCTCAAGAGAGAAGAGCAGAATCATCAGAAAAAGTGCCTCCTTCACTTGGATCGGGGGCAGCCTGTTCAAGCTTGGCCCTGATCAGATCTTAAGGCGTTGTGTAAGGGAGGAGGAAGTCTTTGATATCCTCCTCACCTGTCATGATGGGCCTTGTGGAGGACATTTTGCAGCAAAGAGGACTGCTTTCAAAATCCTGCAGGCAGGCTACTATTGGCCCACAATTCATCAAGATGTCAGAAGGTATATCAGCCAATGTGACCGATGCCAAAGGATGGGGAAACCGACCCAAAGGGATGAGATGCCTCTCCAACCTCAAGTGACTCTTGAGCCATTTGAGAAGTGGGGTATGGATTTTGTGGGTCCAATCAACCCTCCTTCGAGGCAAAGGTCTTACATCATTGTGTGCATAGACTACCTGACAAAGTGGGCAAAAACTAAGGCAATCAAAGCAACGAAAAAAGAAAAGGTGGCTGAGTTCTTAAGAGAAAACATCTTCTACAAATTTGGCTACCCAAGAGAGCTAGTCACCGATCAAGGAAGCCAGTTCACATCCAACTTAATTGAAGACCTACTAGCTCATCAAAAAATCAAGCATAGGACTTCCACCCCCTATCATCCTCAGGAAAATGGGCAAGTGGAAGTCACCAATAGAGCATTGGAAGGGATTCTGACTAAGGTGGTGAGCAGCAGTAGGAAAGACTGGGCAGATCGCCTGGTTGAGGCCACATGGGCTTACAACACCACTTGGAAGACCACAACCAGCTTCACACCTTATGAGATGGTCTATGGAAAGAGAGCTTTGCTGTCAATTGAATTTGAATACAACACTTTGAGGATGGCAGCTCAGCTGGACCTAGATCTCAGCCATGCCCAACAAGAAAGGTTATTGCAGCTGAATGGATTGGATGAGCACTGAATGCAGGCCCTCCTTCACTCAGAAGTGGTTCAACTTCAGAGGAAGGTGTGGCATGACCAACACCTCAATGACAAGCAATTTCAGCCAGGAGATTGGGCGATGTTGTATGATTCCAGGCATAAAAATTTCAAGGGGAAGCTGAGAACCAGATGGCTGGGACCATATGCAATGGAAAAATGTCATGACAATGGATCTGTTCTTATTCGGACCATTGATGAGGAGGCCATCCCCATGCTTGTCAATGGGCATCGAATGAAGATCTACAGGAAACCTCTCTCAAGACAAGAGTTCATCAAAACTGTGGAGAAATCAGTGTTGGTCATAGAGAAGGGTTCTGCCTCTGTTTTGGGCATACCTTGAAAGATCTTAAAATATATATATATATATATATATATATATATATATATATATAAAGATCCTTGGGTGAAAACCTTTCTGAGGCTCCCAAGGCAGATGGTAGGGGTGAAAACCTCATTGAGGCGCCCCTGTTGTCTTTCAAAAAAAAAAAAAGAGATTTGAAAAAGACCCTTGAGTGAAAACCTCTCTGAGACGCTTAAGGCAGATGGCAAGGGTGAAAACCTCATTGAGGCACCCCTGCTGTCTTTCAAAAAAAAAAAAAAAACAATAAACAAAAAAACAGGGACAGCAAGTTCACAATGTGGCAATGCATGCAGGTTGCAGGTATTCTATGAAGGAGAGGAGGTCTCTCAACTCAAAGCCAAGGGTCCTTATTATGCTGCCAGGTGACCTCACCAGCACCTCCTCCGAAAACCCTCATCTTCTCCAAGGTATGGGCATGATTTCATCACAGCTTAGTCTTCTACAGGAAGTTACAAACTTTCTATAGGAAGTTTTGTATTTCTACAGGAAACTTCCTGTAGAAGTTTTGGACGGCCCAGAACTAATTGTGTGGGGAGATCTATGACCAAGGTTCGACATGGAGGCATGCAAGCTACTATTTTCTCCATCACACACTGCTGTCACCTCCTTCTACCACCCCAGTTGACATGCAATGAAAGTACCTGCACAATCAAAACAGATCATTGAATTATCAAGAGGAAGCGATTCTTAAATGAAAAAAAATGTTGAGATGCCATGCAATACTCATCACAACTATCCAAGGGCCCTGCGAGCGTGATCGTGATGCCACTGTCTTCACCGTTCAGCATGCACCCGAGGAGGAAAAACTGCTACAAGACATCCTATAGGAATCCCGTAGCAGTTCAGCCAACTAGAGTGTACACCATTCAATCGCCTGCAACATGCAATAATAAAGCGGGCACATGCAGCCGAGTCACAAGCTTCATCATCAGCAGCCTGCGAAGAGGAACCTCCGGGCCTGTGCAAATAGCAGCAGCAAGCAAATCTAGTCATCATCGTCCTGAAACCTGGAAAATCATGTCGCGGCCGCACAGGTAAGTGCCTCGCCCTTTCTTTCGTCGAATTACATGAATACTACTTTGAAATGTTTGCAAGTATGAAATGAACGGGTTGAGCAGTCGTATGGCCATTCAACTGGCCACGTCGACCAGTCAGATGGTCTAGTCGGATGTGTAGAATGGTGGTCGTGGCAAAAAGAACGGGTAGTGGACACGTGAGAACCGTCCAGTCGGGGAGAAGCGCGTTTTAACAAAAATGGCGGCGGCGGATCTGTGGAGAATGATGCAATAGTCAGGGAACTTGCAGTGGAATGAGTAGATGACGTCGTCCAACAGTCCGGCAGGGACAGCTCACCCCCGCACCACGGATTCCGCCGGATTCAAATCTATCGGCTAGATTGCCACCCCACGCATTTATCATCAGTCGTTTAGAAGTCGAGTGAGCATCTGAATTCCTCTGAAGCGCGACACTCCAAGTCTTTGGCCTGTTCAAACGTCTGATAGCAGCACAGAAGGCGCAGAACCACTGCAGTGTTCTCTAGAACACGTACGCTGCTTCTACAGGAAAGCTCCGCTATAGGAAGCTCACTGCCACGAGGAAAACTGGGCTCTTCGCGTCAAAGGTGGCGAATTAAAAAGGTAAGCCTGAACCTGTGCCTCCCATGCAATTGGTTTCGAGGGTGGCGAAGTCGACGTTCTACAGTCTGATCATAAAAAAAATTGCAAGTGTTGTCTGTCATTTGCATGAATTTTCGTCGAAGTGTATGCAAGGTTTCCTACAGGATATGATTTGTAATTAAGCCCTGTTAAGGCTCATCTAGAGATAGGCTTCGTGAATTGTATGCGTGGCAGAGGCGTAATTCTACGCTCTATCCCAAAAGGCTAGTTTTTTTCGCACCTGCCACCTCCAGCTAACGTAGTAGTTTTTCACCATGCCGGGTGGGTTCATCAGAAAGGAACCAACCGACTCAAAGAAACTAAGAGAGAACCCTGAGGTGGTAGAGCTGTTCACTCGCGCGCAATGGATGTCGTTCTGCGACAAATTACAAGGATATGATGACGAGGTGGTAGAGGAGTTCTTGCGGGCTCTGAAGCCAAAATCAAAAACATTGGCCACCGTCAATTTCAGGGGTTTGAGTCTCAGACTCACCCCACAATTCATCAGCCGAGTTACTGAGCTCCCAATGGGGGTACCATGGGACAAAGAAGAGAGGAAATTAGGCCAGAAGGCTAAGAAGGAATTCTTTACACCAGAGGAGCAATTTTCAGAAGATAAGAACGGGGTTCACAAAACCAGCTTACTGCCACTATGGAGCGAAGTCAGCCTCCAAATTATGAAATAAATCACCTGCGAAGGTCAGTTTAGCATTGTGTATGGGTACCATTTTCGGCTACTCACAGAATTAAGGCATCAGATGGACCTACCTGCAGAGAACAAATTAAGTATTCCCTACTTTCTACTGCAGTCTATGACTGAATGTGCCACCAAGTTGAGAGAAGGCACACCAGACCAGGTAGCTCATCACGGGCTCATTAAGCTCCTCGTGGAGGATGCACTCCACACATACAAAGTCCCTCTCTCTTGGGAAGCCTTCTGAAATTTGACTAAGGATGGCGATATAAAAATTTTGACCGAAGAGCTTGGTTCCTCCAGCAGTGAGGAGAAGGAGTCAGTACCCGCAGAGAAGAAAGAAAAAGGCCAGAGACCCACGGCCAAAGCACTGAAGAAAGAGCAAAAGGAGAAACAAGAGAAAAAGGGTGCCAAAGAGAAGGATGACACACCCATGTTGACGGCCAGAGAGAAAAGATTACAAAGCAGGGTGGACAAGACTGAGCAGGTCCACGTCAGTAAAGGCACCTCAACAGTAGCCTCGACCAAGTCAAAAAGCAAAACCCACTCAGCAAAACAAACTAAAATGGTGCCACCTGTTTCTACAGGAAAACCAAAACCGACTTCTACAGGAAGCCAGAAATCAGCTGAGAAAGGGCCTTCTACAGGAAGCCCTGAGAAAAGAAAACCCATGGAAAAGAAAGCCGACATTCTTGCAAGGGAGGCAGCAGCCGTGCTGGCCGCCCTCAGTACACCTCCTAAGCCAAAGGAAAAGAGAAAGAGGGAGGCCCCTCTATATTTTAAAGCTAGGAGAAGTGTGAGAATAAAAACGGGCAAGCCACAGCCTCCATCCAGCAGCCCAATCACTATAGAGGATGCCCCTACTTCGCCCAGGGAGAGGTCCCCCTCAAAGATATTAGTCACCTATGAGAGGGGGAGCCCGAAAACAACTACTTGGAAAGAGAGGTTGGACCAGTTGGCCTCAAAAGCCCGACTACAGGATGCTGAGGCTGCTCTACAGGAAACCTTAGCCCGGCTTAAGGAGACAGAGAGGATGGAAGGAGAAGCACCCTCATCACCACCGAGGGAGGACGAAGTAGAGCCACCAAGAGAGGAAGAGAAAGAGCATATTCTGGAGCCTAGCCCTCAGCCAAGTCTGAGCTCATATTATAACTTCCTAGAAGCTGGAAAAATTATACCACAGAAATTCACTGTGCCACTGTTCTTTGCATTGGAGGAAGAGAGAGTACGAACCCACACGTGGATGAAAATAGCCAAATCAAAAGGTGTGGCGGACATAGGCCCCTTGGAGGAGCAACTCAAGGAGGAAAGAAAGGAATTAGCTATGGCTAAACACGTGGCAAATTTCCAGCGGGTGTTCCTACAGGAAGAAAACGAAAAACTTAGACTACAGCTACAGGAGATGAGGAAAGGAACGGGCACATCCTCAGGGGACACCACAGCAGAACAGCAGGGCAGAGAAAGATTGCAAATCGGTCTTGGGGAGCCAACCACACATCTACAGGAAACAGAACTGCAAGCACAAATTGAGGTGTAAGCTCTCAAACAACGGCTGCAGCAGAAAGAGGCACAATTGGCCTGCATGGCCAGTTGGGCCATGGATGCTATACAATGCAGACAGCCGGCCAAATCCTATGGCTTGTACCTGAGAGACCAGTGGCTGCAATTTCAAATCAATACCTTGGTGCAAAGGGGTATCTCTCAGCTCCAAGACCCGCAGCAGTTCACTGAATTATGCAATACCAGTTCATCAGAGGATAAGGCCAAACTATCGGAGTTCTACCTCCATAATTTGGCCCTTCCTAATGTGACTTCATGGGATCCCAACACGGTCTTAGGGGATATGCAGTTAATGGCATTTGCCTCATGGTTGAACCATGAAGACAAAAGAGCAGCAGAAGCCAAAGCGGTCATGAACCGAGAGATGAATGAGCCATTACTAATTAGAGCAGAACCAGGGGATCCAACTGCATTAATATCAGCACACCAACACTTATCCACCAACCCTCAAGCTTCATTGAAATATATGGATCAGCAGGCCCAGGCCATAGTGCATTTCGAGGATATGGAGAAGCTGTTAGGGGACAACTGTGTTCAAGCTTACACCCGCCGATGGAACACATTGGCCCACAGTCTAAAAATCAGAGAATATCATACTCCAACTCGAATGATGGAAGCTCTAGTACGGGTGCTCCTCTATAAGAAATCTATGCAGAACCTCCAGGCCAGCTGGATTGGCCTCAAGCTAAGCCCACCTCTGCTGTTAGGATTGATGGAAGGCAGCACAGAGAAAGATGAGCATGAACAGTGGGAAGAGGTGGAAAGAAAGGCTGGGTTCCATGTCAGTAAGGAGGACACTACTGCAGAAGCTTGGGATGTGAGGGTGGCAGTGAAGGCAATGAAGGATGAGGAGCTGGATTAGTTGCTCAAGGATGAGCAATCATTTTAGCTGGGGGGTGATGATGAGCCCCAAATTTGGTAACATTTTGGGCTCATTTGGCCTAACTACCCTTGCTCAACCCTTCATTTTTCATAACTTATGCATCATTTTTTAGTATATTTATGTCATTTGTACGAATGAGGGCAGTCACTATTCCTAGGTGGCTAACACATGTTTATTTCAGGTTTTTTGACATTTAATGGAGCAAAACCACGCATATGAGGGCTAGGAAACAGCCAAGATGGGATTGAGATTTTGTAGGAAGGTTGTCCACAGCATTGAATTGCCTTCCTCGTGATCTTCACCCCAACTCCGAGCTCCAACAGCCACCACCACCGAGCTAGAAGGCAGCCAAACGGATTTTGAGGAAGCAGCAGATTACTCTTAGTTTGGTCAGCCAAACCCCACTAATTTAGGAGTCCAGCTTGACCCTCGTAATGTATAAATGATGAGGCTATAGCCTTCGGAAGGGAATTTTTTGAAACCTTGTTGCATATTCTGAACTACGAGCTGATAGCTCTGTTTTGCTCTCTGTAAGCCATTTTTGGCATGTTATTTGACTTATGACTATTATCTTTTAATGAAAAGCAGGCAGATTTGAGTTTAGTTCTGAGTTCTTAGAGGAGCCATAACTCTCGGGGTTGGGTCCAACCTGAGAGCAATAGGCCTCCTTCCTTTGTATTGTTACCTTTCTTTCATCATTGTATTTCTTTTCCTTTACATGCATTTGGAAACACAATTTGCTGAGTTGAATTTCTTGGTGTGATTAAGTAGGTTAGTTTTATGAACAGAGTTGCTTCAGTAGTTTAGATTAGAGTAAGGAGATTGGAGTTGATCAGAGTTCCAAAAAGGGTTGACTGCACACTCACTTCCACCTCTGTTTAGGGACTGGAATTGCAGACCGTGCCACCCACCAAAAACATTGTTTTACATGTTCATGCAAGCTTTGATGCAATGTTCTCGATTGTAGCAGCGTCCATGCGTTCAGATCTTGTGGAATGATTCTTTGCTTCAATACCATGCATGATATTCCTTAAAAATCACATTGCTGTTCTTTGGTTTTCTAAAAACAGTTAGAATAGATTGATGAAATTTCGGTTATGTGCAAGACATGGATGATTTGTTTCATTTACATTGTGCAGTACTACTCCCTCACTCCCTTATCCTTCTAAGTCGTGCCTAGAACATCTACTCATCTCCCAGTTAGACCACTTACCTCCTAACTCGTCTATCACCCTTCTACCTTTTCGGCCTTCCATTCCCTCTAACCTCCTCTAGACCAACCAACTTTGCACACCCCCTCTTCATCTCATCTCTCTGTCCATAAGCCATCACAAGCTCCCCTCCTACCTCCCTATCCATCCATACAACCTCTTCCACTCATCCATCACCCAAAAATCTGATTGCAGAACATCCTGCAGGAATTAGTGAACTTCCTGTAGAAATCCTAAACATCCTGTAGAACCCCTGCAGACTTCCTGTAGAAGCTTGTAAACACGGTTGCCAGGCATCTAAACTTTGTGAACTTCTCTGAAAGGATGTTAGGGATTCCTTAGACCCTCTCTGAGCCTTCCTGACCTTTTCCAAGCATTTCCCTCCTTGATCTATCCCTGCACAGTCAAGACCCAGTTAGAAGCACACACATAATAATTCCAACAACTTGAACAAAAATACAAAAATATGTTTTCTTTAGATCAAAGTAGTCTAGACACATGCATCTCACCTTAATAGAAGTAATGGCATCACTTTCAGTAGTTGCATTCCCACCGTTGCATCAGAAGGACTAGCTGGTAGAATTAGGGTTTGCTAGGGTTTTCATTTCTCGTTGGCTTTCAGTTCATTTTTGCAAAGTAGGTTAATTCCCTTTGAGTTAGCTTTCGTTCATCAGTTAAAAAGCTTCTTCTGAGAACTCATAGAAGTTTGCTTGAGCCCTAGCGGACTTGTGCCAGCTGACCAAGCGACAACTGCGACAAGAGCTAGTACTTGTGCATACAACACCGTCGCTTCCAAGTTTGTTACGAACTACCGGGTTGATAAAATTAGAGAAGGAAGCTCCAGGAGTTGTAGCATTATTGCTACAATACTGGAGCCCACCAGGTGACAAGGTTGCAAGGCAGGATGGAGGCTCCAGGCACTGCTGATGAAAAATGCGCAAGAGTCATTGGGTGATGAAGATGGGCGATCTATATCGATAGTGACTGTCAGTAGGGTTTGGCTCAACTAGAGAAAAAAATTGCGCAGTTTTTATGAGGAACAGTCCAGGCTACGGGAGGACTCGGAAGGAAAAATCAGCATAGTTTCCGGAACGAGCGGGAAGAAGGAGCTTGGCAGCTAGAACTATGCAATTCCTAAGGGGAACTAGAAATCAGCTACTGGGTCAATGGCAGCAAAAAATGCACAATTCTTGAGGGGAACTGGCAGTCAACTTCCAGGAGTTTGGCAACAAAAACTGCGAAGTTCATGGAGGGAACTAGGAGTCAGTTGCTGGAGCTTGGCAACAAAAACTGCGCAATTCCTGGAAGGAACTCGTAGTCGGCTATCAGGAGCTGCTGGCGGGGAAAACTATGCTAGTGCTGGGAGGCTGGCCTCCTAATCACCTTTGTGCAATTTCTGAGCTGTGCGGATTGCTGGGCAGCTGAGGGCTTGCTCATGAAAATTGTGCAGTTTTCCAGGTGAGAAACTAGTCGACTGACTGGAGGGCTGACTGGAAAAGCTGCGCAATTTTATGAGGGAGACAAGGATGGGCACTGGGTGTCTGTCCGACCTCTTTGCACAATTTTCTCAATGAGCAGAATGGGCAAGGTCTGTAGCCTCTTTTCAATTTTTTAGGGAGTCAGTCCTGGGGTGGCTGTTGGGTCAAACTCTCCAGTTGACCAACATGAAGGTTTATTGATCTTCTTGTGGGCAGCGCAACTTGAAATGGTTTTCTTGGTGCTTTTGTGCTGTTCTGGTTGACAATCGATCAAGTCGATGGCAGGGTGATGGTCTAGCTGCCAGAGGGGAATCCAGTCGTAAGAAATTCAACAAAGTGACTAAGTGTGTGAACGAGTGAAATATGCATACATGATCTTGCAAACACACACTTACTTGACTTGATGACGAGACGAATCAAACCATCCAGACACGCATGCTCAACATGACTGACCGACAGTGTGAGTGACAAGCGCAACACTTTTGATTGATCATTGGTTGACTGTAACGACACTTGCACAAGAATGTATGTGACTCTGTGTGAGCGCGACATATGTTTACATAGCGAACACAACATGTACACACGAAGCAAAGACCTTGAGTATGACCAAAACATGGTTGCAAGCATGACATTGACATCAACATGCAAAAACTATCGGTGGATTGATCAAGGTGGGTGCGAGGACTCACACTAGCTCACGAAGTGAAGGAGTGTGCGTGCAGTCATCAAGTAAAACTCTCAAAGGAGGCTTTGAAATTAGATGTAGGCCAAAATTTTGGAGGGTGGTTGTAGCGCTACAACATGGCGAGGCCCTTTACCGCCATGGTATCAATACGATTTTACAGAGGTGGATCAATCTTGAGGAGGCCGAGAAAGTCCTTAATGAATGCCACTTGGGGGTATGTGGTGGAAATTTATCTGGTTATGCTACTGCGAAAAAGATCTTACGTGTTAGTTATTTTTGGCCTACCATTTTACGTGACTGTATCCTTGCAATCCAGAATTTTCATGCGTGCCACATCTATGATCATAAAATCCATTCTCCACCTACTCTTTTGCATCTCGTTGTTGTTGTTGGTCCCTTTTTGAAATGGAGTATCGAATTTATGACATGTAATCCTCACTTGGCAGGGCGGGGGGCATGGTTATATCATTGTCATTATTGACTAGTTTACTAAGTGGTTTCAAGTGATGCCTACATTTAACAACACTGGCGAAATGGTTGCATACTTTTTCTTCAACAGCATTATTGCTAGGTTTGGTGTTCTGCAAGCAATAGTTGAGGATCATGGGAAGAATTTTCGGAATCATATGCTGTTGGTATCTAAATTTGACTATCCATTCCATTCCAAATTCATCTTTTAACTATCATTCCTGGCCATTTAACCTTTATTATTCACCAATAATCCTTAGAAACTAAGTCATATTTTTTCATTTTCGTTATTTTGAGCTTGGGATTAATATTTGAAATTTTTATATTTAAATGACATTTTTCAAAAAAATCACAGGAAGTTGTAACAACCTGTGATTGCTTCATTGTTTGACACATTGTAGCACAGGTGGGCAAATTCGAAGATTATGGGCATAAAGTACAATGTACAAGGATGGTGAAACAGCTATTCACTTTCAGTTTTGGAGAAAACAAGTGTGCAGTCAAAGCTAGTCAAACCCAACCACTTCATCACTTTTTCCTGATTTTTGTGCACAAGATATTTTCCAATTTTAGAATTTTTGCATAAATGGAGGAACAGACCTAAATTCAACCTCCTTGGGATGTAATTAATAGAATATTGTTAGTATTAGATGGAGAAACAATAGTTTCTTTTGTTATAGAATTCACGATAAATAACCCATATGGGAAAACTATGTTTTAGAATGGTTTTTGTGAACATATGAGAAGATAGCTTGTGTATCTTTGATTCCAGACTTAATACAAACTTCTTCAGCAATTTTATGTCTCAATATTTAGTAGCTACACTCTTTTGAATCATCTCATAGTGTGCTTGTGGAGTGCTGAAGGGCCCTCACCACTTTGCTGGTACACTTTATATTTACTCTGTTTTTCTTACTAGCTGCAAATTCGAATTTAGCAGTTAATCATTTCATGTTCAGAGTTAAAAGTTATGTTAGCAGAGTTATCAGTTAAGAGAACTTGAATTTGTTGTGAAGAGAGAGCCTTGTAAGAGGATTCAACTAATCTTGATCTTGAAATTGATATTTAGATGCTGCTGTCATTCAACTTCCAGATTTGTTTGCTAGCTTTAGTTTTGAAGGATAGTTCTAGTTTTATTTCTAAAGTGATTTAAGAGTGGAGTTTTAAAATTCAATTTTTAGTTTGGTAAATGATTCTTGTAAGAGATCTAACTGATATTGGTTTATAACACTGCTTATCTTATTCACTGTGTGATTTAAATTGAAATTACTTTGGATTGTTGTGATTGTAAAAATTCTTTGAAGCAATATTCTTGTAAGGGAATGTAGGATTACAATCAATCATCAACACTCTGCTTTTGTTATTCTGCAATTAGAATTTCATAGGATTTGTTTCTCTTAGATTGATGTTTGAATGATTTAAAAGGATAATAAAGGATCTTTTGTAGAAAGCACTTTTAATTTAGTCCATTAGGTAGCCATTAGAATCTTAGAGCCTTCTAGATCGATATATTTTAGGTAAGCACCTCTAAATGTACTTTCCTGGGTTGATAAAAGAATTAAGAGATTAACTTTCCTTGGTAAGGTGGAACCAAACATTTTTGCGTCGTTTTCGGGGAGGTGCAACTGGAAAGACTAAAAAAAATAAAAAATAAAAAATCAACAAAATAGCAAAAACATAGAATTAAATTTAAATTTCAGTCATGCTTATTTATGTCTAGGTTTAGGGACGAAAAACGCAGATTAAAAAAAAAACCCCAAACAATAACTAATCCACCATTAGGAGCAGAGCCATTAGAAAAGATTGAATACATAACTCCAGCAGGAAAGGTTTCAGCGGCAAAACTTGAGGAAAAAATAAAATCAGGCCAAAGACTCACCCTCATTGAAAGACAAATTCTAATAGCCCACGAAGCAAAGAGAAGGAATCTACCTGAAACTTCTACAGTAGCAAAATCTGAAGGGAGTAGCACAAAAATCCAACAGCCTAGTGCTGAACAACTTTTTCTTCAAGAACTAAAACAAGAAGAAGAGGCAGAAACCTTAGAATCACAAATTACGATGGCTGAAGAGGGAGGAGGATCCAAAGCACCTACACCTGAACAACTAAGAGAGTATGAGAGACAAATGGAACAACGGAGAAGAAGAAGGGAAAATGAAGAAAAACAAAACATTGATACTGTATTTGGAGGAAATCAAAATCCACCAGAAACAGAGGAATCCACATTTAAATTTCCAATTCAAGATAGAGGGGAGCAAATGGATGAGGAAATTAAAATGAAAAACATACCACCATCTGTATTGCCAAACTTCTATGGGATGGCATATGAAGATCCAGACTCATTTTTATTCGAATTTGACATAGTATGTCAAACCTATGGATATACCTATGATGCTCATAGACTTTGCGTTTTTCCTGCTACCTTAAAAGCAGCAGCACTTAGGTGGTTTATGGGATTAGGTGAACATTCAGTCACTAGTTGGGATGATATGAGAAAATTCTTTCTGAAAAAGTATCAACCTTATTGTCGATCAAAAGATTCCAAAGATGACATCTTTGCAATGACTCAACAAGAAGATGAGACCTTAGAGGAATACTTAGAAAGATTCTCATATAATCTACAAAAGTCAAAACATAGGACTATGTCAATTGAGCTTATTCGAACAATCTTTCTTAAAGGCATCCGGGATGAGTATTTAGATGATCTTAATCTCACGGGTAAAGGGGACATTTCCAACTTACCTTTTGAGGAAATTTCCGAATTATGCCAAAAGTACTCCTGGAGTAGGAGAAGAAGTGGGAAAAGAGCAATGACATCAAAGATCACAAAATCTGCTACATGAAATATAACTAGAGTTGAACTAGGCAACTTATTTGTGGATTTCAAAACAGACCTTATGAGTACTTTGGGAAATCAAATAGATACCCTGAAAACAAAGAAAAGACAGGATGAAAAAGAGTTAGAATTATCTATATACTGTCCCAAATGCAGGAAGAAACATGCTTTGAAAGAATGTCCCTTACATAACGTGCAAATATGTGGGTTTTGTACAGATAAACAATACTGTATTTTGAAATGGGGTATCGACTTTATGACATGTAATCCTCACTTGGCAGGGCGAGGGGTATGGTTATATCATTGTCATTGTTGACTAGTTTACTAAGTGGGTTGAAGCGATGCCTACATTTAACAACACTCGCGAAATGGCTACATACTTTTTCTTCAACCGCGTTATTGCTAGGTTTGATGTTCTACAAGAAATAATTGAGGATCATGGGAAGCATTTTCTGAATCATATTCTAACCGAATTAACTGCCAAATTGGGACTTTCACATGAAAATTCCACTCCCTATTATCCTCAGGCTAGTGGATAAGTTTAGGCTATCAACAAATTTCTTAAGACTATGCTTCAACATATGATAGGGGTCCATAAATTGGACTGGAACTTGCTTCTCTATGGTGCCTTGTGGGCATACCAAATCTCAGTTAATATTGCTATCGGATTCACACCTTTCCATTTGGTTTATGGTCTGGAAGCGATCCTTCCCATCGAATGCAAAATTTCATCGTTGAAATTAGCTATCAAACTTCTTCTTGCTACTTCCACAGAGGAGGAGTGTCTTTTACATCTAAATTGTTTGAATGAAATCTGATGCAATGTCGCTTTAGCCAATGAAGCTCATAAAAGATGCATCAAAGTGCAATATCACAAGAGATCTGGTTCTCTTATATGACCAGGAGGTTGATAAGTTAGGTCTAGGAAAGTTCCATCCTATGTGGCTCGGCCCATACATTTTCAATCATGTCCTTGCAAAAGGGATCTATGAGTTAGTATACTTTGATGGAGTTCCACTGGCGCAGCCTAGAAATGGGTTGTACCTCAAAAAATACTATGCTTGATCCCATGCATAGTACACTATGTACATACTGTCTATAGGTGTGTAGAGTGTGTTTGCAGTGTGTTTTTCAGAGTTTCCCATGGTTTCTGTTGATTCTTTTTACTTTTGGTTTCCAAATGTCAACCTCTCTCGAACCGTATATTAGTTATGCCGATGGTGCTAGTTGTAGTACTCAGAACCTATCCTCTGCAGCATGGGCTATCTTTTCTCCCAATGGTGAGCTAGTCAGAATGCAAGGGATTTTCATTCGTCACTTTACTAACAAAATTGGTGAGTATAACATAGTGGTTGAGCTACTATCTAATGATATTTCACATGGTATCCATCGTATAGTCATCAGGCTTGACTCACAGCTCGTAGTACTACAACTCGCTAATATCTATTCAGTGAGAAATCATGCCATCCTTCGTATTGTTTTGAGAGTGTGTCTTCTAGAAAGACATTTCGATTTCATATGATATGAACATATTTCTAGAAATACGAACACATTAGCAGATGCCCTAGCTAATTTTGTTTTAGATAGACATTTGCAATGAATGTAAATAACTTTCAATTCACATCACATCATATTGAAAGTAAGATAGGAACTAGGAAAATATATATATATATATATAAAGTTTGGTTTTACAAAATGTGTGCCCCGAGACATATATGGCTACATCGCCCATATAAAAACTACATGCAAACATCTAAGTAGACAAATCAGTGGTGCTCATGATAAAACGACACTACATGAGATATCTTGCACATTAATCGACCAATACAGATAGGAACTTCGATAGTGTGTCGCCAAAGTCACAATGGAAGTTGATCGACCACGATCTCATCAATCCCGTGTCTTATTCCTTCCATGTCGCACTCCACCTCTGATAAGATCTCAGCTACCTCAAGATCCCGTAGCGCATCCCGTCCTACCGCAACGACCTGTACTGGTTCCACTACCTCCTCCTATGGTTGTCTCTCTATGTGATGGAGATATGTAGCACCTACTGGTCAAACAAGTCAAATATCTACATGAAAACATCTAATAGTTTATTCTTGAAAACATCAAAAAACACAATTTTTTTTTATACTTTCAAAAACTTAATGGTCAAAGTATCTTACCTGAAGCATCTCATTGCTGACCCTTAGGTAACTCAAGCTCAGGATCATCACGAAAATCCATCCCTGCATAAGGATAATCATCAATAATGATGAATTGTCTTTGAAACCACCCAAATAAGGCTGGTGAAAAGTTGAACGCTGGTGGATCTGCATGTTGGCCCATGTGGGCTATCCACCTCCTCATCTGTAGGACCCTCAGATCAATGGGCTCGAGTACAATATGCTAAGGCTGCAATAATGGTACCTGCTCTAGAGAAAGAGAGACCGAGATCGTGCCATAGCTAAAGTTCTTCAACTTCCTCTCCTTTTCTTTAGTAAGTTGTTCCTTCAAATTGGCCAAGACACCCTCGCTCCCATTGAATACTATCGGCTCTAGACACTCTATCCCATACTGCATGTATGATTTGCTCGCTACATGTAGTGATGAGTTGCCTTCCAATCTTGTAATAATGAACAAGATCGTTCTCAAAGGTAATTGGGTCACATCCTTTATGCTAATGTTTCCATCCCTAGTAGGAAGGGCTCGAGGTCTGCAATTGGTAGCAATATAGTCTTTCACCATCTCACACCACTTCTTCCACCTAGAAGAGAGATGGGGGCACCTCTCTTTGACAAACCTATCATAAAGTAAATATCGTCTACCTATAACTCAAGTAGATTTTCCCCAAACCTGAATGCTTGTGCCTGAATATCCCATGAATGGACAAGGTATTTCAACAACTCTATTTGTTGCCTCATACTAGGAAGCCAAAATAATTTCAACAACCCACAGTTTTTGAGTGCCTGGATGGTAGCAGGTTCATTTGTCGCATTCAAATCTTGTTCCTCATATTCTCTTTCTGTCGAAATGAATGCCATTTTGTGCTAATGGGTACCTGAAACATCAACAAGGAATTCATTAGGCTCTTTATCATGCAAAAAATATGACAAAATTTGAGGCAGAACTGAAATAAAACTTGGATATATGCGCCCAACACACCCCAAGAGTGTTTGATAGAGCATTGTACCTTTCTCTACAATGTTTTTCTGCATAGTTGCAATGCCTTTTTCAACACTAGGGGGCGCGATGGTCCCAGGGCATTTTTTATGAACCCCAGGGGCCTCAAAACCTTAAAAAAATTGCATGAAAACACAAAAATGAACCATGGAAAGATATAGAAAGGTTTTAGTTCCTACCTAGAAGTGACGACACTCGAAATGGTTCCCTAGATTGGCTACAATAAACTACAGAAGATCGAGGGAAAAATGGCTCCAAATACTCATTGTTGAAGGTAAAATGTGAAATGGTGAAAATGAAAAGTCATTTTGAATATTTATGGTCATTTTCTCAATATTTTATTCGTTTTTGGTATTTTGACCAAGATATTTTTCGTTTTTACTATGAAACATGTGTGTTTAATCCTTCTTGTGGTGTTTTAAGCAGGTCAACAACTATTAGAAAGTTTTTTATTATGTTTTGAAAAAGTTACTTTGACCAAAGAGTATAATTTTATCTCTTTTTCAAGCTCTATAAACCTACAAAAAAGGAACCCCCTGGAGTCCTCTTTCAGCGCTTTTCAGACTCCCAAAATATGAAAAGGTTATTGAGCACTTCCCTTTTCGAACTCGTAAAAGTAAATGAAAGACATCTACTCTGTATTAGCTTAACCCTTTTCCAGACTGAGATAGAATAGCTACGAAAAAGGAATACCTTAGTCGAACATGGCTAAGAGGTGGTCTTGGGTATTGTTTTCTACCTTTTTGGACCTAAGGGACTACCTACGAAAAGAGACATTTGGAGTTTTCTTTTTGACCTCTTTTTCAAACTCTCTAAACATGAAAAAGATGTCGAGTTTTACCTTCAATGGACTTGTTAAAACATCAAAGATTGATGGGCTTATCGAACATGACGAGGTCAAACCAATCCTTCTTAGGGCTCATTAAATATACTCAGAGGAATTCATCTGAAGGATGAACTTACAGATCAAGCATATGTTATCCTCCTCGAGCTTGTTAAAAAATAAATAGGTACTGACCAGTATGGTTGGGGAAATTGGGAAAACAAGGGATTCCATTTTTCTAATGGCAGTGAGTTTCTCTTGAACACGACACTCTTCCACTTCATCTCTATGGCTGTTGGGTTGGGTAATTTACTTGTCTTTTGGTTATCATACCATTTTTAGAACCTCCATTTTGGTTTTGGGTCAATGCTGCCAAATCCATTCAGTGTTGCCGGTGTGTTCAAGAGAATTCATTTACTTGATATCTACTACAATACTCTTAAGCCTTCATTTCATGTCTACCTTTCCTGATCCAGTCCCATGTCAGCATCATTCTAGTCATTCTGTCTCAATCATGATACTTGTTTCATGTCATTGATGGGGGATACATCAAGGCCCTCCTGCAACAGGTCACTTCCTGTCAACATCAGCACATCATCTAGGAAGTTGACTTAGAAACACACCTTTGGTACCTTGTGCTTGCATACATCAATGGCAAGTTTCCTCACTCTCAGCGACAAATTTACATCAATGGCCTTCGACCGAAAGGTTCTTTGTGGTGTTCGATATCAACTCATTTACTCACACCATACAAATTGTACCATAGTACCTTGAGAACCATTAACATCATTGGTGGTTTCTCTCATGTCTGTTAATGACTTAAATCATTGGCTGGTAATCAGATGGTGTCTACCATGTTCGACTTCAACTCATTGATTCATATGGTTAGACTTGTACATTGGTTGGTCATGTGAATGAGATAGAAGACTTCAGATCTAGTTTCATCCATCTGGGCTGCAATTTCAAGAGTTATACAAACATCACAATGTAATATGGCCATGATCATATAGAAATTCATCCTGTCATGGGTCCACCAGTTGCATCTGTGGATGCATCATTTGATCATTGTACATGTTATGTTAGCTTATGAGTTGAGTATGGGTATGCCTCCCTCAACAAACAAATATGTCATGTTGTAAATGTATTGTAACAGATGAAGCTCATTGTTTGTCCTTAATCCCAACTTGTCACAAGGTAAAGCACTCCAGTCATCAGTCATCATCTATGACTTTGCGCTTTAGGGGGCATTCTGTTATAGGCCATTTCTTCATATCTGATTAGTGAAGCCTCCTAATGGGATGAATCAACATCTTATTCCCCCTTGTCACCATCTTGCACAAATCCCTAAGCATGTTCCCTTCATCCCTAAACTGCATCATCTGAGCTAGTTTTAGGACCAACACTCCCTGTATGCCTACATGGGTGCGATCACCTACACTTTTCTCCACTATGGCCTGCGTTGGTCACCAATAGGTTACTCCCCTTTGCAGCTAAGTTGGTTCTATAAATATGGGAGAATGATCGGGATTCTGGAAGCTTTCCCTTCTAGGAGTTTCCAAAAGTTGTTTTAACTACTTATCTTGGATAAAACATTCAGATCCTATCCTACCCTACTTTGGAGTTTTCACCACTTATCCTTTGATCCTGTCCATCCATCAAAGGTGGATATCAAACCCTAGATTGGTAATTGGATAAGAACTTCCAACTTACCCTACTTCTCTTCTATGTGGATGGGGGTTGGCTTTTGAAGAGTGATTCTTCCCTTATGCTGCTGCAGTGAGTGGTTATTATCTCATGCATTTAGGGTGATTGGAGGTGCATATTGTGACAAGGAAAGGACAAGTCAACAACTTGGAGGAGCTCTTCTACAAGATAAACTGCTACTTATGGTTGTAATCTCCTTCCATTTAAATCAATGCAAAGAATTCATTGTTTTCCTATATTTGATGTTGTTATTTCATATATTTCAATACCATGTTGATCTATTGAATGAAGTATTTAGATGATACTGCATAGATCTCGTAGTTTCTTAGCTTGTGTTATTTGACTGTGCAGGTTCTAATTTTGGCATTCAGAGCTGGAGTTGGAACTTCCAAGCTAAAGAAGGAGTGAAGTGTGTGAAGGATTCCAGGTAGGCCTCACTCTATCATCTATTTACTTTAAGGAAAAGCATGGGTTTCCTTTTCTCTATGTTGTTCTAGGTTAGCCACCGACCTAGGGGAGATACTTTTTTCCGCAATCGTAAATCTCGTATAACACTCTGTCAGTGAAGCCATGGAAAGATACAAGGATACCATCCTTTAGGTTATCCAGAGATCAATATTTGATGCAGAGGAACCAATGAAACAAGCTCGCAAGGTCATCCCAGACACACATGTGGAATGGGAGACTAGAGATTGAATCCCTGATGTAGGAAATTCCATTAGAGCCTTATCATCTGATTACATGCAAACTGTCAACCTATACCGATACACATAAACTCCCATGGGAAGAGTTTTCACAAATAGGGTTGACACTTAAAAATAAATTATCATTTGCATGGCTGAGCTCATGGAAAAATGGACAACATTAACAGGAAGGTCACACTTATGACTAAGAAAATCATAGGCACATACCTCTCAACATCAAATACAGATGGTGATCCCTAACAACCATATTAGGTGCACAATTTAGCTAAATAAGAGAATATATGGCTCATGCTCAAGCTCATACTTTATTTTCCAGTAGTGTGGCAATGTCTTTTAGTTTATGTAGTGGTATTTGTGTAGACATTTTTTCTCATTTTGTTTTATGAGCTCAATAGTTCAAGAAAAATAGAAAAAATCTTAAAACTTTGATTTTATGCTACTGCTATGGTTTCCCTAACAGTAGACCAGTACAAATTATTAGTATCATAAATCTTTATTTTTTGCAATAATATAAATTTTGTGTGCGCGTGTGTGTGTCTATATATCTATATATATATATATATATATATATATATATATATATATATATATATATATATATATATATAGATATATATATATAGTTATTGATAATTTCATATTTAAAAATAATTAATGACCTTATTGCTTAGGAATATGTATCTTATTCTAAAAAATTATAAATTTAATTTTAGAGGGATACAATACATATGTTTGTAAATTTAATAGTATGATTTTTTCCTAGAGAAAATCACTTATCTCATAAACAAAAAAATTTCATATATCAATTTAATATTTATACCAAAAATTATAATATATTAAATAATTAAAGAAAATAAAATATGACGATTCCAAAATGAAATGCTTCAATAAAAATGCAATATAAGGTTGTTAAGAGATCTCTCAATCAATAAAAAATAGTATTAGTTTTAAGCATTGTGTATATTTTTTTCAAAAAAAAACCAACAAGCTTTCTATTTATAATAAATTGTTTACATGTTGCATATATGTCAATATATTCACACTACAAGGAAAAGACCTTCTAGTGGAGGTTTTTGCAGAAGTCACTATAAAAATAGACCAAAAATCTGTTTCTAGCAAAGGTCACTAGTGGACGTGGGTGGGTGGATGTTTTAGCAGATGTTTTTTTATAGTGCGTCTACAATAGACAAATGCACCAGTGCTTTACTATATATATAAGCATCGATGCTGAATAGAACATGGTGCACTGTGGCTGATTTATTTTTTTTAAGTGAAAAAATATGGTTGCTAAATAACAAAGAGCACTGATGCATATACTACTCGATAACACCGGAAAAGGTTAAATTTACAAAAATGGCAGTCGTAAAATTCATTTTTCCCAGTCTTATGTTATACTGTGATGAAAACCCGGTGCTAAACCAGTACTATAATGCCCCTGGTGCATGCACCGTATTACCATGCACCAGTGCTTGAATAACAGATAACACCAGATAAAGGTTTTCGGTGCTATATACATCCGCAACACTGGTGTCCTTCTTGTAGTAAAACACCCCTATGCATACTTAGAAGGAGCACCGCTATAGTTTTTAATTTTCAAAAAAATGTAGTGTTATATTCCAATGAAGCACCGATGTTGTTCATGTATTAAAACACCCCGATCCATCTTAGAAAGAGCACCACTAGGGGATTTTTAAAATGTGGTGCTATATTTCCACGAAGCACCGGTGCTGTCAATTATTTAAAATGCCTTGGTGCATCTTAACAAGAGCATCACTATAGGGTTTTTAATTTAAAAACAAAATGGTGCTATATTATTACGAAGCACCAGTGTTGTTCATGTATTAAAATGCCCCAGTGTGTCTTTGAAATAGCATCGCTAGGCGGTTTTTAATTTTTTAAAAATGTGGTTCTATAGTCTGATAAAGAATCGACACAGTACATGTATTCAATCGGCGCAGTACATGTATTCAAATGCCCTGGTGTGTCATAACAAAATGACCGCTATAGGGTTTTTAATTATAAGAAAAGAGTGATGTTCTTTGATATTTGACGCACCGGTGTGGTTATAATAACACACCAAAAGAGGGTTAAATAAAAATAAAAAATAAAAAAAACTACTGGTCATAAATTTCATTTCTACCATATATAGTGCTATATAGCTCTAAAGCACTAGTGCCAATCTTGCCTCATGTAAGTGCCCCAATAATGGTGATTCTCTTGGTCACCATCCTTTCATATTGTTCTCAATGTGTGGCTTTCCAGTTTTCTCAAATGGTGGTGAAATTTGTTTTTCTCAATTACGTGTCAACAATTTCTCCCCGACAACCAAAAGTTTAGGTAATGTCTATGTTTCTCTCTAATTTAAATTTTTAGCATATTAGAATTGCAAAATAGGTCAAAAAAATCCATTGTTTAGAAAAACAAATCCTGCATGGTGCGTTCGACAACTTCAACTTGCACTGATAGCAGTGCACCCTGTAAATTTATAGGGTGCACTGCAGTTCAGTGCGTGAACCTAATGCACCACTATTTTTCGGTGTGTTTCATAAATGAAAACGTACCAGGAAAATCTATAAATTGTACATCGGTATGTACATTTTTAGATTATTCCTGGTGCATTTATAGTTACCAAACACACCGCGCAAATAATATTAAAAAATATAGCTCAGTGTGTTCGATAACCTAAATATTTTGTACCGGTGCGGAAAGGTTATACATACACATTGGTGCATAAGTTTGAGATGCACCACGATGAAAATGTATATATGTGAACCAAAAGTAGTGCATCATACATATGTACACATTGTCTTCGGTGCAATTGTGGTTGATAGTGCACTAAAGCCAGTGCATTACTATTTTTTGGTTGCACCAACTTTTTTTTTAATTGAAATTTATGTTTCCATATTTATAAATACATTTTTCATTTTTTTTTTTTTTAATGTATGAGGCTAATGTATTTTATATGTCAATCATGTAGCATACACATCAACAAAGGGAGCAGAAGCAGGAGAAGGAGAAAATGGCAGACCAATACAATTTGTTCTGACCATTGGAGGCCCAAGAGAGGGAGAGGGATTTATACCCTCACCTTATTAGGGTAGCGACCCAAGTGCTCTTAAGGAATCTGGGCCTCCTTAAGTACTATCAGGAGGCTACATCCCTAAAGGAACACTCTATCTGGTTGGAACATCTTATCCACCTGTGGAGTGTCTAGGAGAAGGCTTTTCATGTCGGTCCTAAGGCACGGTATAATCCCTCTAAGGAGGACATTTATTTTATCACTATCCTATCTAGGAGAGGGGAGGTTTTTTACTAGGTTCCTAATGTCCCCCATGGGGTTGCAATAGAGAGTCGGCATGTCTACTCTCAGATATATGTTGGCGCTCATAGAATCTGTCAAGTAGATTTTCAAGTTCATGGTGGACAACTATGGATTGCTTCTTTTGTTGCAAAGGAGGTTAGGTGCTTCTCATTATGAGTGACCACCATTGCACATTGTAATAGTGATGGGAAACACATTAGTTTCCCTCTTTTTTATTATGTTGATTCTTTGATTCAGGTACCATGGTGTATCATATGGTTTGCCATTTTTTTGAGGGGGTTTTGTATGGATTTAGATAGATGTCGTGCGATGATACATGGGAGGACGAGATTCCATTTCGCTTCAGATATTTTTTGTTTATTTTTTGAGAGGTTTTTAGAGACAAGGCCTACATTTGACCATCACCCTCCTCAATTGATGACTGAGGTGCATATGCGCATTTGGGGCCAGATGATCCCAAGAGGGGCCCGCTAGAGTATCCAACCAGAATTTCCACCCAGGAACTAGCACTACTAGCCAGTGAGGATGACCACACATTTATCTTGTCTACATTTACATATGCGAGTATTGATTGGAGAAAGTGTCCTAACATCCTCTTCACACCAGATGATAGAGGTAATATTATTTTTTCTTTAAATTAATCTAGTTTCATTTTATTATCTTAATTACTGGGAATTAAATTTATTTTAGCATGTTATTTAATTTGTTTTATTAAATTGTTTAATGAAATTATCTAATTATTGTTGTGTACTATATATTTTGTAAACATCGTCACATTCCTTGGGGACGTTCCTCCTCCCCCATCGGGGGGAGTAGATGAGGAGATGGGTGAGGCCCAAGAGGGTGAGACACATCATCGGGGGGGCATGGGCATTCAAGCCCATAAGGCTAGTTTGAGATTTAGGATAGACTATTGCAACATATTGTCTAGAGTTTTGGTTGAGGAGGGAGTGCACCCTGTGAGGGCTCGAGACATCAACATAGATCCTAGGTTCATGGATCTCTTGATGGACTATCTATGAGAGATGATGACTCTTATGCATCATATCGTCAGACCTATAAGGTTACTAGCATAGAGGAGGGATGCAAGGCATGCAATGATAGATACTTCATATGAGCCTTCGTGTACCCCATTAGATCATGATTTTTGTCACTCACTGCTCATTCATTGCTTTGCAAATGATTGGTTGTCCAGGATGCATAAGAATAGTGAAGTTGAATCCATTTCCTAAGCCACAGAAGCTATCAGAGCTTGATTAGACTCTCTCCATTACATTGTTCTCAGAGAGAGCTTTCCAATGGTATATAGAAGTCCAAAAAAGGACTCTTGGATCAGAAGTTAGAGCTTATTGAAGATTACCTTTAGAAGACCCAGAAAACAAAGAAAAAACCACTAAGGGATGAAGACAAATTGCAATCATAGGTCTGAGACAAATTGCAATCACAAATCGGGATTTCTGGCATGCAAGGGATACTGGCGAGGTGCAAAAACAACGATATGTCGATCACCGATATCGCATATCGGGAGTCGACAGGATCGAGCAAAGAATTTATCGACATATTAGTAGTCGAGGGCCCTGTGCATAGAACATCTTGTAATATCGACGATCGGTGCATCGACATATCGACGGAGCAAAGGGATACCACTCTAAAAAAATTGTGGGGGGCTGATTGTGCGATGTAGTGTTACATCTTTAGGGGAGGCCGAGAATCATTTACAAAGGAAATGTGGAACAAAACCAAGACCAGGCCGCCACCTTCTCTCTCCTCCACGTGGAATCGACATATCGGTGAAGTCTGGGAAATCGGCGATCGGTGGGGTTTTCATTCGAAGACCATGCAGGGGCTGATTCTACGATACAATGTAAAAGCTTTAGGAAAGGCCGAAAACCAAATACAAAGGAATTATCTGGAAAAACAAAGGTTGGGCCACCCCCTTCTCTCTCCTCCACATGGCAGAATACGGTAAATCCCATAGTACCGCAATCCCACAGTCCCGCGATCTTGCAGTCCCACATCCCGCAAGCCCCACATCCCGCAATATCTTTATATCGCAGTCCCGCGATCCCGCATCCTGTAACATCGCAGTCCTACACACTCTAGTACCTTGCGTTATCGCCGATTTTTGATATAGTGTTACATCGCCAGGGGAGGCTGAAAACTATTTACAAAGGAATTTCATTGAAAAACCAGGGCCTGGTGGACACTTTCTCTCTCCTCCATGTGGCGGTACAGCGAGTGACGTGGTAGTACGGAAGGTGACGTGGCTGTATGGGGACACGTGTCATTTAGTTTCGGTGTTTTCAAGGGTCCTATGGGGCCATTTCCAGGTGACATGTGTCACCACTCACAGGGTCACACGTGCCGGTGATAATTTCACCTCACAGATTGGTGATCGCAGATGTCTTGGGAAAAGCTAAAGGTAAGGTGCATTTAACGTCGGGATGTAGGATTCTGAATAACAGAGGAAAATCTCCCCCACACAGTAGTGGAAAGCCTTAGCGTCCAAAGGGCTAAGCCCTTGGTTCCAACCCCCAATCATATGAGGAAAATTACAAAAGGGGCTATAATAAAGGGGGCTAAGGGGGAAATAAAAAAAGTGCTCATTTCGCCTGTTTCAGAGATAAAAAGCCCGTGCCCAAGAGTCTTCTTTGTTACACTATAATACGCAACCCCATGCCAAATCAGGGCAATGATTATGTTTAGTAGGACTTTAAAGGTAGAAATGACAGGTTCGACATTGAAAGCAGCTGTAACACTATATACAGAAGATCGAGCATGAAAAACCAGAAAGATTTGGGCGCCGATTGTATTCAACATGAATTTAAAGGCAGAAATGACAGGGTCGGCGCCGAAAGTAGCTGTAGTAGTAAATCAAGAAGAGGGAGCATTCAAAACCAAGTATGGGCGGACTCAGAAATGGCTCTTTGTGACCTGCTTCCAAGGTTAGTGACGAAGGCACTAAAGTTCGAAACAATAAGAGTTAGCTGAACAACACATGAGACCATACCATGAACTAGATGTAGCCTGAAGTTAAAGTAATTATAGGCAGGGGCACGAAGATATTGCATTAATGTTTCATCTATTTTGTGATATTGTGATGTGCTTTCCTTTATGAGAAAATTATTGTTTTATGATGTTTTTTGGACACAAATCCTTCCTTGGCCGAGATAGCAAGTTGATCTGATAGCTGAGACTCAACCCAGGGATATTTTATACTGTATCATGATTGATAACTCACCCCCTCTTCTTATAAATAGGGGGTAGCAACACTGAATAAAGGTTCTGAAATCGGTAAAGAAAGGCTGATATTTTTGTGAGATTGTATCACTTAGTTACATAGATCTTGCATAATATCACAAGAGTAGTGGTGATTCCCCCTTTTAAGTATTACAATGTGTTATTTCCTATTTTCATCCATTTTTTCTATTTTCTCCTCTGAATTCATGAAATAATAAATGCCAGAATATTTCATACTTGCCTACAGATTCATTTGCATTGAGTTGTTAATGCACATGCCTGTTTGGTGGGTTGAAATTATATCTTTAAACTGGACTACATGAATCATAGCATACAACTTCTTTTCTATCCATTATATCTACTTGTAACTCAGATAATTGTAGCAAATCTCATGGTTTCAAGCTCTATGTTTTTAATATAGAATTCTTGGTGCTTTGAGCTCTACATTTTGAGTTATCCCTTCTCTTCGTCTTCTCCCATTTATTCCACAAAGCTGATTAAACTGTAAGCCTTTGAAGTGCTCGGCCTCCACTACTTTCTGTTATATTTCTGAGAACTGTGTATGTGTAGAAATACTGAAATACCTGACTTGTATCTTTGGATGAAAGAACCAACTCATGCCTCTTATATATGTGTATAGAACATGGGTGATGTCTCCTCCTACTTGAGAATCATTTGAGACACACCAATCTAGATGTACCCAGGCATTGGTCTTGTAAGCAATCTAAGGCTGTCTCTGGGAGCTACAACATCTTCTGGCACCGTTGTCGGGGAATGTATTGAAGGATTTTTACCCTAGGATACGACAAATTGAGCACCCTTTGTGTAGGTGAGCGAAGTGTATTATGATTGCATTCACATCACCTTGGCGACTCCACACCCCCCCCCATTATCATTCATCATCCTAGCTTTTAAAAGGCCTCATACTACCTCAAACACCTCTCAGCAGAAAGTCTGTAAAGAGAAAACTCCCCCTACCTGTGCTACCATCTCACCAACCTTTGCAACTTCCTCCTCCAGTTCTCAACCCACTGTTGCTCATTATTCAGGATTGGCTCCTAAGATCCTTACATACCCTGCTTCCAGTCCAGCCACTCAAAACCCTGTGGTTTCGACCTAAGTTCCTCATCTAAATTTTCACCCCCCTCCTTTAATTCAGATGGCTCTTCTAGGATTTTTTCTAAATAAGTGTGCACCTCTTAATTTACCTCAGCCCCTAAGTGTTATGCCCCAGGACTAATTAAAGCTTTTTCCTAGGTTTAATGGGGAAGATGAAAATTCTTCTCAGAAACACATTTAGGACTTCTGTGCTTTTTCTGAGAAACTAAATGTAAAATAGTTAGATGTGGTCCTGAGAATTTGTGTACAGTCCCTTGATGGAGAAGCCAGAAAATGTTTTAAAGCCCTACCAAATTCCTCCATCATCACTTGGGAGGAACTTGAAATCTCCTTTACAAAAAAGTGGGGTGAGAATAGAAATCATGAGTAACTCCTCGCAGAGTTCAATGCCATCAGGAAGAAGCCAAAGGAGGATATCTCAAAATTTAATAAGAGGTTCAATAAGCAGTATAACAACTTGCCTGCTGAGATAAAGCCTCCTTCAGTTGTTGCTCGTGTAGCTTACTTGGGAGCATTTGAATTTGACTTTGGTTTTACCTTAAGAGAAAGGAAGTTTCCCACTTTAGATCAACTCCAAGTCAATGCTCTTGAAGTAGAAACAAATTTTGCCTCAATAGGGAAGTCAAGTGGGAAGCAAGAAACCACTGGGAATAGAAGAGGTAAAGAAGAAGCTTCCTCCTCTGGTCAAACAAGAGAATCACCAGACTTGAAGTTGGAGGAGTTGGATAAACTCATCAGGAGTTTGTCACATAAGGTTGGAAAGCTCAAAATTGAGAACAAGAGTCTCTCCAAATAGAATGCTCAAGGAAACAATTGGGGATATAACCCACAGTATAGAAGGCCTCCATTATAGATACTACCAAGGCAAAGAAAGTAACAACTGGATCAAATCCCTCGTCCTCTATATTTAGAAGATGATCCTGATGAACAATGGTCAGATACATAGGAGATGCAGGGAAACTTATATTTTTCTTTCTTTGAAGAAGAACATGAAAATATGGCTCACCAGGAGGCCAGCCATGATAGAGAAACAACAACAAAGGAGGAAGATATAGATTATTATTGTAAACAATTTGCAGATTTCATGCAAGCACAACTACACCAAAGGTATGATCTAATATCTTCAAGAGATAGATCAAGGGAGACAGAACAACAAGAAGCAACTGCCCCCCAAACTATTCCCTCGGTACTAGATAAAGGGAAAGGTAAGTTGAATCCTGAACCTGCCAGGGTAAAAGTCCCCCTGAATAAGGAAATAAATAGCTCAGAGGGGCACACAACAAAGGAGGCACTTGTTCTGTAGAAAAATACCGGTGGTAGTGAAGGATAAGAAGAGCTAGGAGGTATAGAAAAGACCCAATCTACATTCAACCTTCAAAAGGAGCTTTAAAAGGTAAAGATTTATGTTCCACGGACTGAGCTTCTGAATCAGCCTACCTATAAAGCTCATGAATCTCAATTCATGCATCCATCAGTCTCATCACCCACGTATGATTCTATAAATCTTCAGGAAGAGAGGCCAATGGTGGTCTTTGGGCTGTATGTGGAAGAACTTGATCCTTCTACTGCACCTTTCTATGTGACTCTGGGAATCCATGACCTTCTTTTGCATAATTACATGTTGGACTCTGGAGCCTCCCACAACCTCATGCCATTGGAAGTAATGGAACAACTTGGCTTGCAGATCACCAGACCCTACAAGGACCTATACTCCTTTGACTCCAAGAGGGTCAAATTTTTGGGAATGATAAAGGATTTGGTGGTGAACTTGGCTCAGATCCCAATGAAGAGCATGGTAATGGACATAGTAGTGGTAGATATACCCCCTCATTTTGGCATGTTGCTATCTAGATCTTGGGGTTCCAAGGTGGGGGGCTCTATCAAGCTAGATCTGACTTATGCCACAATTCCCACTTTTGGAGGCGAGCAAAGGAGGTTGTACAGAGAATCCAGGTTTGTGAAAATCGTGACCTTAGCTAAAGGCTCAAAAAACTCCCCAGTGTATGGAAAAGAAAGTGACCTCTCCTATCTACTCCTAGAAGAAGATGAGTCTATATTAGAAGAAACATCAATCCACCTAACATGGAAGTTAAAACATCAACATGCAAATGAAAGTAAAGTATGGAAATTATATTTTGATGGAGGCAATTCAAAAGAGGGAAATGGGGCAGGAGTATTGTTGGTATCTCCTGAGGGCCGCCTGATACCCCTCTCATTCAAGCTGGAGTTTGAAGCAACTAACAACATGGTGGAGTATGAAGCACTACTCCTTGGGTTAAAGACTGCAAAAAATATGAATATTGAATGCCTAACAGTTTATGGAGAATATGAGTTGGTCATAAGAAAAATCAAAAATCAATTCTAGGCCAAACACCCAGGATTGAGGACCTATCGCAATGAAGTGTGGGATTTAATTGAAAACTTCTTCTTGGCTTTTAATATCCAGTTTCTGCCCAAATAAGGAAACAGAATGGTTGACTCCCTTGTTGTAGCTGCAAGTACTTTCAGACCCCTCAAAATGCTCTCCTAATATATGAGGTGGAAGTCAGGTGTAGACCCTTCGTACCTAATAACATCAAGCACTAACAGGAGTTCAAAGATGACGAGAAAGTGAAATGATTCATAGAATTCGTTGGGGAGTTTTCTAACTCCACCATCAATCAAGAAGAAGAAGCAAATCAAGAAGCCACTTCATGGAAAGATGCAGTGGCTGGGCCCAAAATTTTGCAACTGAAAGGGAATACTATCCCTCATGGACTTGTACCACTAGAAAGTAATTTTAATAAAGATGACATAGCCACCAAACAAAGGGATCCTGAGATGGATGATCAAGTACAAGATTACAACGTTGGTTTAGAAAAGGAGCCCTAGATGATCAATTTTTCAAAAGGAATCCCCTTGCATTACAAACAGAGGTATTTAGATATTTTCAAAACCTACAAATATGTTTTTTATTAGTCTTATGATGATTTGAAAATGTTTGATACTAACATCATACAACATAAGGTTCCTTTGAAAAGTGGATTGAAACCCTGTAAGCAGAATCTCAGATAGATGAATCCACTCTTACTCCCCTCCATTGAAAGGGAGGTAAGGAAGCTGCTCCAGGCAAAGATCATAGTACCTTTAAGATACTCTGAGTGGGTATCGAATTTGGTCCTGGTATGGAAAAAGAAAAAAGATATAAGGCTATGTGTAGACTTCCAAAATCTAAACAGGGTGTATTTGAAAGACAAATACCTACTGCCCAAGATGGATAATATATTGTAGAATGTGGTCAGTTCAGCCAGAATGTCCATGATAGACGGGTTCTCTGGATACAATTAAGTGGCAGTTCATCCTGAGGACCAGGAAAATACTTCTTTCACCACCCCATGGGGAACATTCATGTATTCTCACATGCCTTTTGGGATGATAAATGCAGAGGCCAGATTTCAGAGAGCCATGGACATAACTTTCGTGGAGGAGTAAGAAAAATGTGTGGTGGTCTACTTGAATGACATCACAGTATTTTCTAAGATTGAGGTGGAACACATCCACCACTTAAAACTCACCTTTGAGAAGTGCAGGAGATATGGTCTCTCCCTGAATCTTAAGAAATCTCAGTTCACCTTAAGTGAGGGAAAGCTGATAGTACATATAGTAGCGCAGGAGGGTGTGAAGATTGATCCTAAACAAGTTGAAGTCATCAGCCACATTCCTCTGCCTAGGAATAAGAAATAAGTCCAAGCCTTCTTGGGGAGAATAAATTTTTTAAGGCGATTTATACCCAACTATGCAAAGATAGTCAAGGGTATTATAGAGATGCTCAAGAAGGGAAACGAAGTCAAGTGGATCCTAGTCCCTCATGATTATTTTAGTAGAATCAAAGAAACTTTGACTGAAGCCCTAGTGTTAGCCAACCTGGACTATTCAGTGCCTTTCTACATCTTTTCTTTCGCCTCTCCACATACCATCACCGTAGTGCTGCTACAAAAAAATAAATCTAGTTATGAGTTATGAGCAGCCCATCGCCTTCTTCGACCAAGTCCTAAGGGACACTGAGCTAAAATACAATATATTGGAGAAGCAAGCCTATGCACTGGTAAAGGCTTTGAAGGCATTTCGCGCGTATGTGTTGTAATAAAAAATCACATTGTTTGTCCCAATGACAATAGTCAATGACATCCTAGTGCAAGGAGATGACGAAGGAAAGAGGGGCAGGTGGATAGTGAAAATACAAGAATACGAGCTAGAAATAAAGTCTACCAAGCTCATTAAAGTCCAGGGGCTGGCCAAGGTTTTATCTGAATCCAATTGCTAAGCACTAGGGATAAACCTGATCATAGAGGAAGGAAGACCAGAGGATCATTAGAGCAGTATTAAAACATCTGAGAAGAAAATCTATGTCAAATATGAGGGATCGCATTGGTATAAGAACATCATTCATTACCTCTTATTCCTAAGGTTCCTATTAGGGCTAGATACATCCAAATATCGAAGCCTGAGATTGCAAGCACAGAAATATATCATATCCAATGGCCAACTCTATTGGAAGGACCCTGTGGGGGTATTGTTGCTATGTTTGGTGGAAGGAGAGACCCATAAAGTGATTGGGGAGTTTCATGGAGGAGTCTGTGGAGGGAATTATAGCTGGAAGACCATGGCACACAAAATCCTCAAGGCTAGATTATACTGGCCTACAGAGCTTGGGGATGTTCATTCCAGAGTCAAGATGTGCCAAAAATTCCATGTTTTTGCAGAAAGACAGAAGTTTGCTCCTCTCCCCCTGATTCCTGTGCATGTGGAGGATACTTTTAGATAGTAGGGACTGGGATTCATAGGGGAGATAAACCCACCATCCAGTAGCCAACACAAATGGATATTAACAACCATTTACTATTTGACCAAGTGGGTAGAGGCCATTCCAGTGAGAAATGCTACAAACCTAGTGGTGATAAAATTCTTGGAGGAGAACATACTATCCCACTTTGGTTGTCCTTTCAATATCATCACTGATAGTGCTGAGGTCTTCAAATCTTCCAAGCTCACCAACTTCTACCATAAATATAATATCACCATTGGGCACTTCACTACATACTACCCTCAAGGCAATGGCTTGGCTAAGTCCTCAAACAAAGCTGTGGTGAGGGTGTTGAAGAAGACCATCACTGAAAATCAAAAGAACTAGGATTCCCAACTCAAGTTTTCTCTATGGGCCAGCCAAGTAACGCCTATATGATCCACTGGGAAATCACCTTTTGAGATAGTGTATGGCAAGGCTGTTGTCTTCCCAATCCAACTAGCAATGCTAGTAGCAAGGTTGCTACAAGAAGCCGAGAAAGAGCCAAGCATCTTGACAAGAAGGATAAATTAGTTGGTTGAGCTTCAGGAAAACAAAGAACTAGTGGAGGCCAAACTGTCCAATTACCAACAAAATATGAAATCTCTATTTGACAAGAAGGCCAAGGTCGTACCTCTTCATCTAGGAGATTTAGTTCTCAGATGGGATGTTTGACGGTAGGACAAAGGCAAACATGGAAAATTCGATCCACTATGGTTTGGCCCCTTCAGGATTGTAGAAGGGAGAGGGAACAACACATATCTGCTTTAAAACTTGGATAGTGAATTTTTGGAACTTCCAGTAAATGGTCAATTCCTCAAATTTTATTTTCAAAATTAGAAGTACCCGTCTTACACTCATTGTAAATATACGGTGTGTGTATTGCAATTGTTAGTTAAATTTTCATTTTATGTAAAAATTTCTACTTTCATGAACGTTATCTCTTGATTAGAAGTGACTCTGATGCCCAAAGGAGTATTTTGTTGTGTACAGGTTCTCAGCACCTTGCTAGCAAGGCACTGTCCCTAGGTGGAGCCAATATTGTCACTCACTGCTCAATCACTTCTTTGCAAATGATCAGTTGTCCAGGATGCATAAGAATAGTGAACTTCAAGCCATTTCTTGAGCCACAGAATCAATCAAAGCTTGATTAAACCCTCTCCATTGCATAGTGCTCAAAGAGAGCTTTCCAATGGTATATAGAAGTCCAAAAAAGGACTCCTGGATCAAAAGTTAGAGCCTGTTGAAGATTACCTTTGGAAGACCCACGAAACAAAGAAAAAAACACTAAGGGATGAAGACAAATCGTAATTGGAGGTCTGAGACAAATTGCAATCACAGATTTGGATTTCTGGCAGGCAAGGGATACTAGTGGGGTGCAAAAACAATGATCCGCCAATCGCTGATATTGCATATCGGCAGTCGGCGGGTCCGAGCGGAGAATTTATCGGCATATCAACAGTCGGTGGGTCCGAGAAGAGAATTTATCAGCATATCGGCAGTCAGGGGCCCCAAGCACAGAACATCCCACAATATCGGCGATCGACATATTGGTGGAGCAAAGGGATACCACTCTAAAAAACTTGCGAGGGGTCGATTATGCAATGTAGTGTTACATTTTTGGGGGAGGCCGAGAATCATTTACAAAGGAAATGCAGAACAAAACCAAGATTGGACCGCCACCTTCTCTCTCCTCCACGTGGCATCAACGCATTGGCATATTGGTGAAGTCTAGGAAATTAGTGATTGGAGGGGTTTTCATTCGAAGACCGTGTGGGGGTCGATTCTATGATACAGTGTAAAAGATCCAGGAAAGGCCGAAAACCAAATACAAAGGAATTATATGGAGAAAAAAAAGGTCGGGCCGCCCCCTTCTCTCTCCTCCACATGGCTGAATTTGCCTGGATTTGCCTAGTTTTGAATGCTCAATCTTCTGTATGTAGTCTTACAGCTGCTTTCGGCGTCGACCCTTTAAAGTCCTACTGAACACAATTGGTGCCCTTATCTGGCCTGGGGTTGCGTATTACAATGTAACAGAGAAGACTCTCAGGTGCGGGCCTTTTATCTCTGAAACAGGCGAAACAAGCACTTTTTTTATTTCCCCCTTAGCCCCCTTTATTATAGCCCCTCTTGTAATTTTCCTCATATGACCGGGGGTTGGAACCAGGGGCTTAGCCCTTTGGGCACTAAGGCTTTCCACTGTTGTGCAGGGGGCCTTTTCCTTTGTTATTCGGAATCCCGCATCCTGACGCTGAAAGCACCTTACCTTTAGCTTTTCCCCAAGACACCTATGATCACCGATTTGTGGGGTGACGTCATCACTGCCACATGTCACCCTGTGAGTGGTGACATGTGTCACCTAGAAATGGCCCCATAGGACCCCTGAAAATGCCGAAACTGAATGACACACGTCCCCCGTACGGCCAAGTCACCCTCCGTACTGCCATGTCACTCGCCATACCACCACATGGAGGAGAGAGAAAGGGTTCGCTTGGCCCTAGTTTTTCAATGAAATTCCTTTGTAAATGGTTTTCAGCCTCCCCCGAGCAATGTAACACTATATTGCAAATCAACGATAACGTAAGGTTTTGGAGTGTGCGAGACTGCGATGTTACGGGATGCGAGATCGCAGGACTGCGATATAGCGATATTACGGGATGTGGTATGTGGGACCTGCGAGACTGTGGGATTTATCGTATTCAGCCATGTGGAGGAGAGAGAAGGGGGCGGCCCGACCTTTTTTTTCTCCATATAATTCCTTTGTATTTGGTTTTCGGCCTTTCCTGGATCTTTTACACTGTATCATAGAATCGACCCCCACATGGTCTTCGAATGAAAACCCCTCCGATCACTAATTTCCTAGACTTCACCAATATGCCAATGCATTGATGCCACGTGGAGGAGAGAGAAGGTGGCGGTCCAATCTTGGTTTTGTTCTGCATTTCCTTTGTAAATGATTCTCGGCCTCCCCCATAAATGTAACACTACCTTGCATAATCGACCCCTCGCAAGTTTTTAAGAGTGGTATCCCTTTGCTTCACCAATATGTCGATCGCTGATATTGTGGGATGTTCTGTGCTTGGGGCCCCTGACTGTCGATATGCTGATAAATTCTCTTCTCGGACCCATCGACTGTTGATATGCCGATATGCAATATCAGCGATTGGTGGATCATTGTTTTTGCACCCCACCAGTATCCCTTGCCTGCCAGAAATCCAAATCTGTGATTGCAATTTGTCTCAGACCTCCAATTACGATTTGTCTTTATCCCTTAGTGTTTTTTTTTTTGTTTCGGGGGTCTCCAAAGGTAATCTTCAACAGGCAACTTTTGATCTAGGGGTCCTTTTTTGGACTTCTATATACCATTGGAAAGCCCTCTTTGAGCGCTATGCAATGGAGAGGGTATAATGAAGCTTTGATTGATTATGTGGCTCAATAAATGGCTTGAAGTTCACTATTCTTATGCATTCTAGACAACTGATCATTTGCAAAGAAGTGATTGAGCAGTGAGTGACAATATTGGCTCCACCTAGGGACAGTGCCTTGCTAGCAAGGTGCTGAGAACCTGTACACAACAAAATACTCCTTTGGGAATCAGAGTCACTTCTAATCAAGAGATAACATTCATGAAAGTAGAAATTCTTACATAAAATGAAAATTTAACTAACAATTGCAATACACACACCGTATATTTACAATGAGTGTAAGACGGGTACTTCTAATTTTGAAAATAAAATTTGAGGAATTGACCATTTATTGGAAGTTCCAAAAATTCACTATCCAAGTTTTAAAGCAGATATGTGTTGTTCTCTCTCCCTTCTACAATCCTGGAGGGGCCAAACCATAGTGGATCAAATTTTGCATTTTTGCCTTTGTCCTACCGTCAAAGATCCCATCTGAGAACTAAATCTCCTAGATGAAGAGGTACGACCTTGGCCTTATTGTCAAATAGAGATTTCATATTTTGTTGGTAATTGGACATTTTGGCCTCCACTAGTTCTTTGTTTTCCTGAAGCTCAACCAACTAATTTATCCTTCTTGTCAAGATGCTTGGCTCTTTCTCGTCTTCTTGTAGAAACCTTGCTACTAGCATTGCCAGTTGGATTGGGAAGACAACAGCCTTGCCATACACTATCTCAAAAGGTGATTTCCCAGTGGATCATATAGGCGTTACTTGGCTGGCCCATAGAGAAAACTTGAGTTGGGAGTCCTAGTTCTTTTGATTTTCAGTGATGGTCTTCTTCAACACCCTCACCACAGCTTTGTTTGAGGACTCAGCCAAGCCATTGCCTTGAGGGTAGTATGTAGTGAAGTGCCCAATGGTGATATTATATTTATGGTAGAAGTTGGTGAGCTTGGAAGATTTGAAGACCTCGGCACTATCAGTGATGATATTGAAAGGACAACCAAAGTGGGATAGTATGTTCTCCTCCATGAATTTTATCACCACTAGGTTTGTAGCATTTCTCGCTGGAATGGCCTCTACCCACTTGGTCAAATAGTAAATGGTTGTTAATATCCATTTGTGTTGGCCACTGGATGGTGGGTTTATCTCCCCTATGAAGCCCAGTCCCCACTATCTAAAAGTCTCCTCCACATGCACAGGAATCAGGGGGAGAGGAGCAAACTTCTGTCTTTCTGCAAACACTTGGAATTTTTGGCACATCTTGACTCTGGAATGAACATCCCCAAGCTCTGTAGGCCAGTATAATCTAGCCTTGAGGATTTTGTGTGCCATGGTCTTCCAGCTATAATTCCCTCCACAAACTCCTCCATGAAACTCCCCAATCACTTTATGGGTCTCTCCTTCCACCAAACATAGCAACAATACCCCCACAGGGTCCTTCCAATAGAGTAGGCCATTGGATATGATATATTTCTGTGCTTGCAATCTCAGGCTTCGGTATTTGGATGTATCTAGCCCTAATAGGAACCTTAGGAATAAGAGGTAATGAATGATGTTCTTATACCAAGGCGATCCCTCATATTTGACATAGATTTTCTTCTCAGATGTTTTAATACTGCTCTAGTGATCCTCTGGTCTTCCTTCCTCTATGATCAGGTTTATCCCTAGTGCTTAGCAATTGGATTCAGATAAAACCTTGGCCAGCCCCTGGCCTTTAATGAGCTTGGTAGACTTTATTTCTAGCTCGTATTCTTGTATTTTCACTATCCACCTGCCCCTCTTTCCTTCGTTGTCTCCTTGCACTAGGATGTCATTGACTATTGTCATTGGGACAAACACTGTGATTTTCGATTGCAACACATACGCGCGAAATGCCTTCAAAGCCTTTACCAGTGCATAGGCTTGCTTCTCCAATATATTGTATTTTAGCTCAGTGTCCCTTAGGACTTGGTTGAAGAAGGCGATGGGCTGCTCATAACTCATAACTAGATTTATTTTTTTGTAGCAGCACTACGGTGATGGTATGTGGATAGGCGAAAGAAAAGATGTAGAAAGGCACTGAATAGTCAAGGTTGGCTAACACTGGGGCTTCAGCCAAAGCTTCTTTGATTCTACTAAAATAATCATGAGGGACTAGAATCCACTTGACTTCGTTTCCCTTCTTGAGCATCTCTATAATACCCTTGACTATCTTTGCATAGTTGGGTATAAATCGCCTTAAAAAATTTATTCTCCCCAAGAAGGCTTGGACTTATTTATTATTCCTAGGCAGAGGAATGTGGCTGATGACTTCAACTTGTTTAGGATCAATCTTCACACCCTCTTGCGCTACTATATGTACTATCAGCTTCCCCTCACTTAAGGTGAACTGAGATTTCTTAAGATTCAGGGAGAGACCATATCTCCTGCACTTCTCAAAGGTGAGTTTTAAGTGGTGGATGTGTTCCACCTCAATCTTAGAAAATACTGTGATGTCATTCAAGTAGACCACC
The DNA here is from genome assembly GCA_031772625.1 of Pinus tabuliformis. Lineage (NCBI taxonomy): Eukaryota > Viridiplantae > Streptophyta > Pinopsida > Pinales > Pinaceae > Pinus > Pinus tabuliformis. The sequence continues at coordinate 1,770,582,734 of CM062816.1, forward strand.
ACAAATTTTTCTTACTCCTCCATGAAAGTTATGTCCATGGCTCTCTGAAATCTGGCCTCTGCATTTATCATCCCAAAAGGCATGTGAGAATACATGAATGTTCCCCATGGGGTGGTGAAAGCAGTATTTTCCTGGTCCTCAGGATGAACTACCACTTGATTGTATCCAGAGAACCCGTCCATCATGGACATTCTGGCTGAACCAACCACCTTCTACAATATATTATCCATCTTGGGCAGTAGGTATTTGTCTTTCAAATACGCCCTGTTTAGATTTTGGAAGTCTACACATAGCCTTATATCTTTGTTCTTTTTCCAGACCAGGACCAAATTCGATACCCACTCAGAGTATCTTAAAGGTACTATGATCTTTGCCTGGAGCAGCTTCCTTACCTCCCTTTCAATGGAGGGGAGTAAGAGTGGATTCATCTATCTGAGATTCTGCTTACAGGGTTTCAATCCACTTTTCAAAGGAACCTTATGTTGTATGATGTTAGTATCAAACATTTTCAAATCATCATAAGACTAATAAAAAACATATTTGTAGGTTTTAAAAATATCTAAATACCTCTGTTTGTAATGCAAGGGGATTCCTTTTGAAAAATTGATCATCTAGGGCTCCTTTTCTAAACCAACGTTGTAATCTTGTACTTGATCATCCATCTCAGGATCCCTTTGTTTGGTGGCTATGTCATCTTTATTAAGAGACCATACCGTGAACTAGATGCAGCCTGAAGCTGAAGTAATTATAGGGAGTCTCAGCTGTCAGATCAGCTTGTTGTCTCGGCGATGGAGAGAGAAGGGGGCGGAGATATTGCAGCTTGAACGATCAGCCAATGGAAAAGTGGAGGTGACAGTGCCTTAGCAACAAACAGAAACAGCTATTCTAATATTCTTCCTTTATGAATTAAGAATGAAGAGAGATGGATGGACTAACCGGTGTCTTCCGTTTGTCCCTCGATCCGGTGTCTCTTCTCTTTGAGAGTTCCCAGCTACTTGCCTTCTCGCTCGCCTAGCTTCAACAGGTCCCTGCAAGATCACAAGAAGAGAACACTACACAAAGACATAGATTCATATTCATAACTAGTTCAGGATTAGAAATAAACTAAACATACTAATGCAATCATACATCAAAGATACATCAGTATATAGGAGAAACCAAGATAGCTTTATTGATGAATAACAAGGTTCAGGAAGAGATACAACCAAGAAGGCTCCAATCCAGCATCTCCTTCCCAGCAAATGAAATTCCTATCTTCACCTCCCTTCAAAGCATTAAGCACCCAATGATTCCAATCTCAAACCAACAGCAATTCTTTGCAATAACAAAATTCCAGCCTCCTCCCTCTAGATCTCTGGGATGAGAGATCTATATATAGATGTTTGTAGAGGTGTGAGTCAGCTCTGGGTTTTTTATTAGTGTCTTCTCTCTGATAGTTCTTGATGCCACTTGGAGATCTCATTGATCTCTTACTCATCCTTGGGCGATTTTGAGAGGCAAGTGTCCCATGAGAAGTTTCTGGAAGATTCCATGATCATCCACCTCGCAAACTGTCTCCGCCACTTGTCTTTTCTCGATCAGCACACCCTCACAGTGTATTTAGGTGCACTGATCCACTGATCAACGCACTTCCCGTGTGTACAAGGTGCACTGAAATGAAATTCCCATGTGTAAAAGGTGCGCTGATCCAGTTTTGACCAATTTTGAGTAGTTTCTGGTGGAGAACTTCTGGGAGAAGCTGTAATTTGTTGACCTTGTTCCTTTAGGAGTTGTAACAACACTTTTAAGGACTTAGGAGGCTTTAGTTTATGGACATTTCATGCTTGGAGCTGTAAGGCACAAAAATGTCTATAACAGTTTCCCCCTAAAGTATGAGGTCATTTATCGGGTGAAATGCTTTATTAGGAGGATCCGAAGTTCTTTCAATGCTGGCAGGAGACCTGTAATAAGATACAATACAATACATTATTTTTCATACTGCTTTCATGATCTAGCTGAGGCGGGCATCCCCATGCTCAGCTTTATAAATTCATTTTTCTGTACATAGAACAGACAATCGTCTGATGGTAGACTGATGATTTTGACGAAACCATCATCCTTTTGGTAGGATGATTATCTTTGTTGCAATGCTGTACATGTCAATGCCTTTATTTTTCCTGAATATATATCGCAGCCCGGATGGATGAAACTAGATCCGGGGTCTTCAATCTCGTTCGATCTTCACTCTAAGTACAAGTCGATCCATGTGAGAAATGTTCTGAAGTCGAACATGGAAAGACATCGCTTGATTACCAGTCAATGATGTAAACTGTTAACAAGCGCGAGAGGAATCACCGATAATGATAATGACCCTCAAGGTACTGCAGTACAATTCACGTGGTGTGAATAAAGGACTTGACGTCGAACACCACGCAAAATCTTTCGGTCGAAGTTCATTGATGTATACCTGTCGCCGGAAGTGAGAAACTTGCCATTGAGGCATGCAAGCTTCAAAGTACTGAAGGGGGTGTTCCTAGATCAACTTCTTGGATAATGAGCTGATGTCGACAAGAAGCGATCCGTCAAAGGAGGGCCTTAATGTATCCCACATCAGTGACACGGAACGGTGCAAATGATTTTGTTGGAGGTGAAAACGATCTGATGATATATGGTTCAGGGTGGCGGTCATGAAAGGATGAAGGATAATGTATGGTAGTGGATGGGACACGGTTGACTTCTCTGAACGACTTCTCTTGAACATATGGCGACACTTATGCGATGGATCGGTAGCATTACCCCAAATATGGATGGTATGGTGAGACCATGGTGATGTGACCGGTGAATGAAACAACCCAACCCGATTGTGGTACGGAGGAAAAGTGTCATGTTCAAGAGCGACTTGCTACCATCAAAGTTTTCTTGAGTTTCTCCCAATTTTCCCCAGTCATTGCTGACCAGTACCTCTTTATTTTTGTCAAGATTGAGGAGGATAACATATGCTTGTTCTATAACTTGCCCTTCGGGCAAGCCCATCGCTATGTTTTAACGAGTCTAGCGATAGTGAAACTCGTTCTCGTCTAAAGACAAGTTTGTCGCTATTTAATGCTTTTAACGAGTCTAACGACAAAGATAACTCGGTCCTTTTCATTTTTAGAGAGTCTGAAAAGGTACGTAAAGTCAACTCCGAAAGTCTTTTTTCGTCATCTAATCCCTTAAGTCCGAAAAAGTATAAAACAATACAGAAGGGATGAGTTTTCGATAGTTTTAACGAGCCGAACAAAACAAGCGCTCGATCTTTTTGTGCAATAATCCCTCAGGTTCAAAAAGATTAAAATCTAGAGGAGGGATAGCACTTCCAGTCGCTTTAACGAGCTGGAAGGCCAAAACTCGGCAATCTTTTCATATTTTACGAGTCAGATGAAAAGAGCTTAAAGAAGACTCGTCTTTTGAGGAACGAGTGATAAAACGGGTTAGCAGCTGATTCCAGGTAAGGGTTGGAATTTTCCAAGCACGGCAGTGTCACAAGGATGGCTAGTGAAATCACTCTTCGCAGCTGTTCCTCAAAATGGGTAAACAATCATATGGAGGTGAACGATCAGCCAATGGAAAAGTGGAGGTGACAGTTCCTTAGCAACAAACAGAAACAGCTATTCTAGTATTCTTCCTTTATGAATTAAGAATGAAGAGAGATGGATGGACTAACCGGTGTCTTCCGTTTGTCCCTCGATCCGGTGTCTCTTCTCTTTGAGAGTTCCCAGCTACTTGCCTTCTCGCTCGCCCAGCTTCAACAGGTCCCTGCAAGATCACAAGAAGAGAACACTACACAAAGACATAGATTCATATTCATAACTAGTTCAGGATTAGAAATAAACTAAACATACTAATGCAATCATACATCAAAGATACATCAGTATATAGGAGAAACCAAGATAGCTTTATTGATGAATAACAAGGTTCAGGAAGAGATACAACCAAGAAGGCTCCAATCCAGCATCTCCTTCCCAGCAAATGAAATTCCTATCTTCACCTCCCTTCAAAGCATTAAGCACCCAATGATTCCAATCTCAAACCAACAGCAATTCTTTGCAATAACAAAATTTCAGCCTCCTCCCTCTAGATCTCTGGGATGAGAGATCTATATATAGATGTTTGTAGAGGTGTGAGTCAGCTCTGGGTTTTTGATTAGTGTCTTCTCTCTGATAGTTCTTGATGCCACTTGGAGATCTCATTGATCTCTTACTCATCCTTGGGCGATTTTGAGAGGCAAGTGTCCCATGAGAAGTTTCTGGAAGATTCCATGATCATCCACCTCGCAAACTGTCTCCGCCACTTGTCTTTTCCCGATCAGCGCACCCTCACAGTGTATTTAGGTGCACTGATCCACTGATCAGCGCACTTCCCGTGTGTACAAGGTGCACTGAAATGCAATTCCCATGTGTACAAGGTGCACTGATCCAGTTTTGACCAATTTTGAGTAGTTTCTGGTGGAGAACTTCTGGGAGAAGCTGTAATTTGTTGACCTTGTTCCTTTAGGAGTTGTAACAACACTTTTAAGGACTTAGGAGCCTTTAGTTTATGGACATTTCATGCTTGGAGCTGTAAGGCACAAAAATGTATATAACAGGTGATCATGATTTTGGTAGTATTACCTCATTGAATCATGGTTAGAGTGTCAGTGATCCTTCTCATAGTACACCTCCTCGTCATTAGCCTAATGATCACATGCCACAACTAGAGGATGTGCATCTTGTTTTGCTTGAGAGAGTAGACCAACCACCTCCTCCTCCACCTCATAGTTTGATAGTTGAGGTAATGCTTGACCATCCATCATCTTCTACTATAAATTAGGCAACCACAAACCATGCTATAGACCAAGATTCCACTACTACGTCTGTTGTATCAGATATTCGATAGCATTCATTTGACTTGATGCAGTTGTTTGGCTTATATATATATATATATGTATATGTATATGTATATGTATATGTATATGTATATGTATATGTATATGTATATCTATATGTATATGTATATCTATATGTATATGTATATGTATATGTATATGTATATGTATCTGTATATGTATATGTATATATATATATGGTGCATTTTTTATTCATATTTATGTACTTAATTTATATGTTAGTGTTGGTGTGTATATTGTTAGGTAATGTTAGATATGTTCATTTAATGTGCTTGTGGATAGATGTGTATGTGATAGTATTTATTTGACATGAGATGTATATTAATTTGAGGATGTGTGTGGTGATGATGTTAGATTACAATGCTTGTGTTTTGTTAGATGTGATCACGTTGTTGATGCCTAGTTAGATTATTAGATAAGTGTGCTAGCTAATGACGTTTATATGTGTTAGAGGCGTATATATTTAGATGATGGTAGTGAATTTGAATGTTTATCTTAGATGATGTTTATGTTTGTCAGATGGTTATCATCATGATGTTTATTTTTATGAAATAATATTTATTATAGATTATGTATTGGTGAACTTATATCAAAGTTTTATATATGAAATTGCATGCAAAACAACTTTAAAAAAATGCAAAGATATTTTTATAAATTACAAAGTTTAGTATGGTTGAAGCCATGATTGTAAAACTATGATAAATATTCTTCTATTGGTTAGATAGTTCATTAATATCATTCTAACTTAATTAGTAAAATATTTCAATACTCAAAGAAAAATAATTAAAGGTAAAATAATTTAGTTAGTTCATAATAAGACGAAAATGTATAACTCATCCAATTTTTAATATAAAATATCAATAATAATAAATTATTCAAAAATACAATTTAACCAATGAAAAATTACACTATGGTCGATCTATATATAGAGATAGAAAACCAATACTACAGATCCATTTTAATGACAGATTTATCAATCACTAAAAGGGATTAAATCTCTTGACATGTACATCTTTTTTCAAGTTTTACATTCTAAAAGGAGATTTTTCATATAACGAGATTCGATCCCTCTTGGCTCTTGGTAGATCCATTGTTAATATGGATATGTATTGTTTTATAAAATTCAATCTATTGTTAAATTTAAAAAACTTAAATGATAATTTTTTATAATTAATTTAGATTTAATATAACTTAAAAAATTTATTTTAGTAAAATTTAATTTATCACTAAAGTTATGAGATTTTCAAGAAATTTAAATTTAATATTTATAGAAACTCTTACCAATTTAAATTAAAAATTTCTCTCTCTAAAGATGAGGATCAAGAAATGTAAAATAAGGCTTGTGAAGTTATTTGTAGTCGGGGATTTGCTCTATTGGAAGTTCTCCTTTAAAGAGACAAGTGAACTATTTTCTAGTGATAAAGATATAACATTTTGGTGCTATTTTGGTTCTTTATTTGCTATTGTACTAGTTTAAATTTAACTATTTTTAATAATAAGTATGAGTTAAATAATACAAAAATCATACGATATTAGATTTAAACTTCTGAAAAATAATATATTTGATTATTTCTTAATGAATAACTCAAGAAATATTATGTTTTCCACATATTTATCACTAAAATTCATGTTTTCACATTTCTCCTTGCTAATGTTACGTCATGTTCACAATGATAAAGACATGTCTACTTTAAATAATTTACTTGTAAATACATAAAAATAGATATTTATTTTACATAATCTAAATAGGAAAGAAAAATGCATCAAGAAGTCTATTAGAAAGTCAAACAAATGTCTCTTAATATCCATCACATTATTTATCATTTAATTCTTAGCAATAAAATATTTATTAACTCAACTTTTATTTATAACTACCATTGAAAAGAAAAGTCAAAATTATTCCATTACCCATGAAGAAAAAATTAAAACCTCTCTGCATCCATGTAAGCCCATTTTTTTCTCTTATGGTCCATAAAAAGATGTAATTAACATTTTATACATGCATAATACCTCCTTTTAGTTTACATAATGTTGAAAGAACTAAAATTTAAATATAGTATACATGAATTTATGTCTTATGTCAAGAATTTAATCTTGCATATTAATACACATTTTTTTCATTGTTAAATTTATCATAGAGTTATCACTACATGATTTATATTGATTTTGAACTAAACTAGAAGAAAAAACATGTGAATTGATTAATAAACCAATAAGTATCTAAATTGAGAATAAATCTTCAATGTTGTTTCTAAATTCACTATTTTCTCATTTTGGTTAATTCTTCTCATTTTCCTATTTGAAAATGATTGTGACCTTGAACACTTATTATCATAGATATTGTACACAATTGGAAATACTTAGTTTTAAGTGTAAAATTATTTCCACAACAAAAAAACATGTAAAAATGTTTGTGATTCTTACCAATTATATAAAATGTCAACAAGACGAATAAAAAAACAATATAATTAGCGAAATAAAGAAAACAAAAACATACAACAATAGTATAAATGATTAAATAACACAAGTACATATCACTCTCCATTGTCATCACTTTGATTATCTTCCTCCATTGGCATAATAACACTGTTGTTCTCAAAAATATGTTTTGATCTAGGGTTGTGTCTTAATATGAACCGCAAATCCCAATCCAACACATTTGGGTAAAAAAACACCTAGTTGCAGTGTTTTGGGAGAACATAAGGCTCCCTAGCTTCATGCCACATCTTTCTAGAGTTGATAGATATCAACCCATTAATGCGATCTTCATTTACATTATTATGATCAAAGGTGTCCTACCACTTGTACCTAAAAATAACACATTGGAATGAAGAGAAATCCACTTGAATGATGTATTATATCTTTCCAACGTAACCTAACATCCCCTACATTAGGCTTTGATCATGGTGGCTAGCGAGACTAGATTGGTTGAAATCGACTTCCACTCCATAGTCTTTTGTCATGAATCCATAATCGACATCCTCCATGTGAAAATGATATCCATATGCCCACATAGATGGAAAGAAATGCACCTATAAAAAAGTGAAAAAGTCACAGTGTCATGTGTCTAATAACCTGAATGTAATTAAAAATATGTGTGTGTGTGTGTGTTACAATTTAAAGGTGCAGTATGAAGTTCAAAATGTACAAAAGGATATTATTACCGAGTTACTACACCCAACCCTATGTTTAGTGCATCCTCTTCAGCACACAGGTAACGACAAGATGCATCGTGTTTCTCTCTGACTTGATTAGAAACTTGTTGTAGTGGCTACAACCACCCTCCAAAATTTTGCCTTCGCTTTGTTTTGGAGCCTCCCTTCTCAAAATCTTAACATCATGTCTTGCACTACTCAGGTACTTATGTGTTATTTGAAGTTATCTTACACTTTGAAGCTTGTGTTCACTAACTTGTTTCTTCCGAACAACCACAAGATGACCCCATGACTTGGTTCACATATGGTTCTTGCGTTGTCTTGGAAAACTATGCAATCCTAGAGGGAAACCAACCTTGCTCTCAGGAATTGCACAGAGCAGCCCGATAGCCAACCCTGCTCTCCAGAAATGCATAGAGAAGTCTGATAGACAGCCTTGCTCATAGAAATTGCGTAGAACAACTCGACATTGGGCTTTGGCTTAGGAATTGCGCAGACCCAGCTCGCATCTTGTCTTCAACTGGGAAATTGCGTAGTGCATGAGAGGCAACTAGAGCCACTCATCCCAGGAATTGCGTAGAAGCATTCCATCAACTGATGTCTGATGCATGTGCTAGCAAGTTTCCTTAGTCACAGTGTTGCCTTCATGGTTTTCTGTGAAAGGAATGAAATCCATGAGGATCACATTGCCTGCTCGTTGTTCACATTCACGTTTCGAGGGCACGCACTGCAATGGTGTGTCACATTGCCCACAACCTCCATCCACTCTTATGATCAGATGATCGGAAAGTTGGCCCATGCTCTCTATCATTATGATCGAAAAGCACTCAATAAAAAAAAAATCTGCAATTACGGAAAGCACCTGATGAATCTCTTTTACAATTTTGGAAATGTTTCCAAAATATCACTTTTCAAATCCCAAAAGATGAAATTGATTGAAAATTTCTCAACGAAAGATTTTAGTATCTTCTTCACATATATGAAAATCCGCATATCTTAGAATCATTTGAACCCCTCCCAACATGCCTCGGTGTTAGAGCTTCCCAACTCGAGACAAACAAGGTTTCTATCAGAAGTAACCCTCTGTTTGCTTCTCATCAAACAATTCTAGCTCTGCAGTGTGAGGTGGGAGAAGTTGCAAACCCATCTATTGAACTGTCACAACCTCCCACCCCACCTACTTTGGATATCTATGCATATTTTTCTTGCAAGCCTGTTGGTTGTCACGTGAACTTGTTCTCTCAACCTCCGTCCTCTCATTCTCTTGATCCTCCAAATTGTATTGTGTTGTGTTCTCCCATTCCAGACTCCACATTCGTTGTTCACGAGGATCAAGTTGTCAACGGAGTTGGTGTTTATCAACCAACCTGTGTTGTTATTTATGATGAGTATGTGTGGGAATCTGAAGAAGAACATGCAGTAAAGGATGACCTCCTTCTGCTCACACCTCATCTTCTATTTCCTGAAATCTTTGGTGATTCTGGCATTTCTGATTTGTCTTGTGAAAATCCATCCCCAGATGTTTTTACTTCCCATCATTCACAAAACACACCCGATGTCAGTTTGTCATTGCATTGCGAAGAGGACACATCTTTCTTTCAAAATCCTCCCAACCTATCATCTTTTCTTTCTAGAAACTTAGAGGGTGAACATTCTTGTTTTTCATCAACCCCTCTTTATGATTCATCAGATCATGATGATGCCGATGGATATCTTGAATTTTCTTATCATGGTTGTTGTGATCTCTTTATTCCTTCATTCGATCAGGATATTGATTCACTTGATGTTGATGTTACACTAAAAAATGTCACCATGACCACTTACAGTTAGTATGGCTCAAATCAACAGTCATGCTACCCTCTTAGGCAAGTCTTATGCCTCTGCTATCCATCTCAAACTCAAAGAAGAGAGAAAGTCTTGTCAAAAATATGTTTATCTCTGGGGTCGCAGGTTCTCTCTAGCCTTACCTGCGGGGACGCTCACAATGTTCACAAAAGGTGCGTCCTTGGACGCTCTGTATGTTAAGGGACAGGTGCATCCTTCTGTAAAAGGCAAAATGCGCGAGTTTCATCTGAAAAAAAGTTACTTGTGGTTACTTCTAGAACTTTCTAGAGGTCGGTTTGATGAATTGGATGCGCCTCCAGTTGGTTCATGTATCTCTATTAAGGAGGAACTTATCCCATCAATAAGGGAGCTATCCCACCCAAAGAGGGGGATTATCCCATTGATGGTGGACCTGAATAACCTCTTTACAGCACTATAAATAAAGACATTGAGCCAGAGGGAGGAGAGGTTGGAGCTATACATTTTCTTTGTGTAAATGCTGCAGGAATTAGGACTCCCATTTAGAACCTTGTGAGGAGAGATTGTCTTTGCTTGATTCTACTTGGAAGTGGGTGAGCTTTGTCAAAGTAGAGGAAAACCCTTGATGGACCCTGGGAGGAACTTGCACAACACCAAGGCCAGGTTGTAAGAGTTTCTTTGTTTCGTTATTAATACAAACTGGTTCATTTTTCTCAATAGCTTGTGTTAATGAGTTATTTCATGTGTTCCTTGGTCTGCATGTTGAATATATGTTTTATTATATGAGATGCAAGTGCTTGGTAATTGTTTGATTGTTTGTGGTTGCAGGAATTGATGTGAAGGAGGAGCTCATCCGGATCGGCAAGGACGGACTACAACAACAGCGTTTTGGAATAAGGTAAGCCTAAACACTTGTATTTTTCATGTTTTAAAAGGTATATTTAGAGAAAGATCACTCCATTTTGTCTTGTTTGTCGCTAGAGAGTTTAGACTCCTAGGGAGGTCAGTTGTGTCCGCACAAATGACTTTTTCCGCCACGACAGTTGATCTTTCTAAGCCATCGGTCTTTGATGATCTACCCACCGATGAAGTGGAAGCCCCTCAAGATGTCGAGGCACTTCAGCCCGCGCTAATGGTTATGTCAGGTCCTCGTTGTCTTGAGGACAGTTCCACTTCTGATAAGAAATCTATTGAAACACCCCAGGCTCCTCATCACTCTCATGTTTGCGTTGAAGATCAATCTAGTTTACAGATTTCACATCCTCCACCTCGATCACATGATGTCATCGCTCATGCATTGGAGGAATCATGCACGATGAGCACTTTTTCTAAGCGAAATTTGTCTTCCTTTTTCATGTTTTCTCATGTGTCATGGTCAAAAGAGTGTACATGCTCATCGTCTGCACATAGTGTGTTGCAACACCATGATACGTCAGCAGAATTTTTGTCTTGTTCTTTTACTCTTTTCTTTTCTACAGATGCTTTTACTCTTATCTTTGTCGTGTGCTAGTTACTTGAATATCTTTTTGGTCAACTATGCCTTCACCAACATGGGTCAACCAATGCACTAATGGATGCATTGGAAATATTACTTTACGTGAGTAGGCCCACACATTGTTTAGCATAGGAGTAGGAGTAGTGTTTTCTTTCTGTTTGCTTTGCTTGCATTTTTTCTTTGCTTACTTGTTTTGCTTTCATTTAATTTTGTCTATTTCTTGTTTGTTTGTTTGCTAGCTATGCACCCATAGGTTTAGCTTTGCATGAAACCGTGTTTGGCTCTTGAGACAAGAAGGGTGAAATACAAGAGGACTTGTACAACAATAAACAATTGGTTATCTGTTGTCCTCTCTCTTTATGAAGAGCTTGTTGTCTTCATTCAATGATACCCTAATGGAAAATACATTTTGTTCAGAGTGAGTCTTGGTGAAAACACAACGCTTGCACTTTTAACTAGTACCACCTAATCTAATCAGTTTTTCTATATTCGATTAACCCTTTTCATCTCATTCAAGTAGAGTAAGGTGAGTGGGACAACCTTAACGAGTATTTCAGAGGTATATATAACATACTTCTCTGAAGGGACAACCTCTTCTGCTCTCAATATGTGGGGATCCCTCTTCTGCCTCATGAAATAAATAAGTGCCTATGCACGGTTATTTGAAAAATGAAAAAAAAAAATAAAGGCGAAAGAAGAGAAAGGATTCCTGCGCGAAGAGGTGATGCAAGTAACTCCATCGAGGTACTGACCATACTTTCTGGAAACAGAGCGATGCTTGTGTTCCTACGTGACTCCGTCGAGGTACTATCTAGGCCTGCTGGCAGCGGAGCAACACCAAAGATGAAACTAAAACTCTGACAGTTATATTACTTGTGTATCAATATACCCCTCTTCCCCAATCGAAACAACTTAGTTGACTTGTCTTGGTATGTGTGCTAAATGATCAAGAGAATGGTAGGGACTATATCTTTAACTCAAGCTAGTGTAGAAGTCATGACAACCAAAGAATCGAATAATACACTCAGAGGAGTTAGAATCAATTTTCACAAAACAAGGTCCATACAGAGAGTTGAACATCTACCAGTGTGTCACCAGTGTTGTGGTGGCTACAACCACCCTCAAAAAAATTTCCTCTGCTTTGTTTTGGAGCCTCCCTCCTCAAAATCTTAGCAGCATGACTTGCACTTCTCAGGTACTTTTGTTTTTTTTGAAGTTATCTTTCACTTTGCAGCTTGTGTTTGCTAACTTTTTTTTGTTGACAAAACACAAACTGACTCCATGACTTGGTTAACATCTGGTTCTGATGTTGTCTTGGAAAATTGTGCAATCTCCTTGCTCTCAGGAATTGCACAAAGCATCCCGATAGTCAATCCTACTCTCCAGAAATATGCAAAGTAGTCCGATAGACAACCTTGCTTATAGAAATGTTGGCATTATGATACCTATGTTGTACTTGATGGCAACCCACTCATCTCAGATAATAAATTAAAGTGTAGAGAAAAGTTCATGCACTTTTATGCAGAGAAAAGTTTATTTCATGTAGAAAAAAGTTCACGCACTTTTATGCAGAGAAAAATTTATTTCATGTAGAGAAAAAGTTCACGCACTTTCATGCAAGGAAAAGCACGTATATGTTGGAGAACTTACCTTTGGTCCATGGTAGTTAGTCCTTGGTATTTGAACCTATGAGGAAAAGCGCGTATATGTCGGAGAACTTACCTTTGGTCCATGGTAGTTAGTCCTTGGTATTTGAACCTATGAGGAAAAGCACGTATATGTTGGAGAACTTACCTTTGGTCCATGGTAGTTAGTCCTTGGTATTTAAACCTATGGTTTTGGACCATGGTACGCACTTTCATGCAAGGAAAAGCGCGTATATGTTGGAGAACTTACCTTTGGTCCATGGTAGCTAGTCCTTGGTATTTGAACCTATGGTTTTGGACCATGGTACCTCGTCAAAAGTGTTGATCTCACGCAATTTCATGGTTGGTTCATGGTATTAGTCCGACAGTTTTTGATCCTATGGTTTTGGCCCGTGGTATTGCATCCAAAAGTGTTGATCTCACGTACTTTCATGGTTGGTTCATGGTATTAGTCCAACAGTTTTTTGATCCTATGGTTTTGGCCTGTGGTATTGTGAAAGGCCTAAGACTGTAAAAGAGGAAGGAGATCATTTGGCAAAGTATCTTCTGAATTATCAAATATCTGATAAAGTGCTAGATCTGGAATATTGTGATTGGGTTTTGGTGCAGATATGGATCTGAATGAAGAAGGAACCTGAGCGTAAGGAGAAGGATAAGTTCTATTGATGGGTCAAAATCTTAAGGCTGGAATAGTGGTATCTCTATATGATTTTGATCTGTGATATGTGGCATACGCTTGATCTATAAATCTAATAATCTGGGTCTGAATTATTGATGCATGTTTTATTTTACACATGTGATGATCTGGGTATGTCTGATGTAACAACTGCAAAGTTATAAGGAAATATTTGCAGATCTGTATACGGGTTGGCTTTGGTGAAATCAGAGATTGATGATGCAAGTGTAGTTGATGGGTTTTTGATGTTCTTGGATCCAATTTGAAAATTTATGAAAAGTGGTCCTTGAAAGAAAAGAAGTAGGGGGTTGTAGCTCCCTTCCAGGAGAGACTGGAAAATGAAAGAGAGAGTTGTAGCTCTCTACAGGTTGTAGCCTGCGTACTGGTAAAGGACTGCACCAGTACAAAATCATCGTAAAAGGAGTTTCTTATTAAAAGAAGATAGAGACATATTGCAGCAGGTGGTTTTCACCCACATTGGGTTTCCACCTTATATTTGGTGTTCTTTTGTGTGACTATTTGCTTTTCTTATTCCTGCTCATTATTTTATGATTCTGACATACAAAGTAATGATCAATATTTGAAGAATTATTCAAAGTATAAATAAGGAAGATATATTGAAAAGAATTTGATAATACTGATTCACCGCCCCTCTCAGTATTATTTCCAACAATTGGTATCAGAGCTAGGTCCTTCAGAGAAGCTTGATCGCTTGAAGGAAGATCATTCATCATGAGCAACTACGAGAGGGAAGCATCAATCAGGCCACCAATTTTTGATGGGACAAACTTCAATTATTGGAAGGAAAGAGTTACTGCCTATCTTCAATCTCTTGGTACAGAAGTTTGGGATATCATAGATACAGGCTACACTTTTCCTTCAGCTACTCCTACAGATACGGCCGAAAAGAAGAAATATGAAACAAATGCTAAAGCAGTCAATACTCTGCTGAGATGCTTATCTCAAACAGAATTCGTGAAGGTTATGCAATATAAATCTGCAAAAGAAATATGGGACAAGATTGTCTTGAGCTACGAAGGAGATGAATAGGTAAAGCGTGCTAAACTTCAAACCCTCAGGATTCAGTATGAGAATCTCAGAATGTATAATGATGAAAGTGTGGCTAACTATTTCCTTTGGGTAGATGAGATTGTTAATTGCATGAAAAACTTGGGTGAAGAAATAAAAGAGGCTATTGTGGTTGAAAAAGTTCTAAGATCATTGTCCCCCAAGTTTGAATCTAAAGTGTCTGCAATACAAGAAAAGGAAAATTTACGAATTCTTACTATGTCTCAGCTACACGGAATTCTAACTGCTTATGAAATGAGAAAGGGAGGTCCATCAGACAGAAGAGAAGTTTCTTTCAAGGCTTCAGGCAAAGGAGACTATTATGAAGCAAGTCACGTGCCAGAAGAAGAATCAAATTTTGTCAGAAATCTTCAAAGGGGAACTGGAAGGTTCAGAGGTAAGTTACCTTTTAAATGCTTTGCTTGTGGAAGAGTAGGTCATTATGCTGCAAAATTTCCTCATAAGGATAAAGGAAAGGAACCTGCTAGATGGAACAAGAAATAGATTGCAAATAAGAAAAGCTACTACACTCATGAAGATAGTGATGGTCTATCAAATAGTGATGAAGATGAACGAGGTAATGACTATAAACTCTTAATGGCATTTGAAGATGATGATTACATGGATGCTATAGATGTGGATAGCTTTTGTGAAGAAATTTCTAGACTCAAGACATGTATAGAAGAAAAGAATAGGATCATTGATACTCTACAACTTCAAATTGATGAAAAAGAAAAATATCTTGAAAAGTTAGAAGGCGAAATTGTTGGTCTTAGAAAAGAGATTGAGAAAACAAAGGCTATTAATCTTAAGTTTGTCAAAGGATCTGAAACTCTGGATGAGATCATCAATGTACAGCGTTCTCCTCTAAACAAGACAGGTCTGGGCTATAATGGAGAAACTTCTCAAGCATCCACCTCAAAGAGTTATCTTGATGCAGCAAGAAGGAATGAGCAAAAGCACAATGGAGATCACCAGGTAAAGCAGGGACCAATTACAAACAAAGACTATCAGGCAAATCAGGGGCAATCTGTCTCAAGGATGAACAAAAGCTACAACCAGCCACAGGTAAAATCCTCTCAATTTGTTTCAAGAATGAATGACAATAGAAATTACAATCGTTTGGCCGGAAGATTTGATAACCGCAGAAATTTCTTCAATGGACAATGTTTTTCTTGCCATAAATTTGGTCACAAAGCAGCTCAATGTGTTGCATATAAAACGATCATGACTAGAGAAGCTCAAAAACAAAGAAGTATGACCGGGATTACAAAAAGGACCTATAACAACTTTTCGGTTCTTGAAAATGAAGTTGAATGTTCTATTTGCAATAACTTTGGTCATGAAGATTCTGAATGCAGAAGCAGGTTTCAGCAGACAAAGGAACAAGCCTCAAGCACCAAAACATGGAGAATAAAGGAACCACAAACAGAAAGATGTGGGATAGCATTTTATGCAGAGGGATAGGAAAATCTATGGTACATTGACAGTGGATGTTCGAAGCATATGACAGGTGATAAAGAAAAAATTGAATCATATTTTTCTCTAGAAAAAGGAAAGAAAGTTTCTTTTGGAAATGATACTCCTGCAATTATAAAAGGAAAAGGCACTGCTCAGTTAAAAGAAAAGGTTAAAGCTGGAAATGTTTTGTATGTTGATGGATTGAAGCATAATCTTCTAAGTGTCAGCCAGATGTGTGATCAAAGAACCGAGGTGATATTCAGATCAAATGGATGTCTTGTTCGTGATCTTGATACAGGTAAAATAGTGATCAAAGGTAAAAGAACTCCAAATAATCTATACATATTTGAAGAAGGACAACAACAATGCTATCTGAGCAAGGATGATGAGCACTGGTTATGGCACCGGAGGTTGGGGCATCTAATCTTTTCACAATTAAGGAAAGCATGCAAATATCAGGCAGTTCGTGGTCTTCCAGATATCAAAGTTCCAGACAACACCATATGCAAATCATGTCAGTTTGGAAAGCAAACCAGAACTAACTTTCCAGAGAAGGAAGGATCAGCTAGCATGCCTCTTGAGCTAGTACATACAGATACATGTGGTCCATTCCGGAAAAGGACACCTCGAGGAGAAGAATACTTGATATTATTCATTGACGATTTCTCCAGGTTTGTCTGGTTAGGACTTATGAAGCACAAAGATGAAGCATTCAAAAAATTCAAATCCTTTAAAGCCTTGGTTGAAAATGAATCAGGATACAAAATTAAGTGTCTTAGATCCGACAGAGGTGGGGAGTTTACCTCAAATGAATTTTTCGATTTCTGTGAAGAACATGGGATAAGAAGAGAATTCTCTACAGCTAGAACTCCTCAGCAAAATGGAGTGGTGGAAAGAATGAACAGAACTATCCAACAAATGGCTCGTGCTATGCTTGATGAATCTGGAACTCCCGCAACTTTCTGGGGTGAAGCAGCACATGTTGCGGTTATTATTCTCAACAAAACAAATGTCCGAGTGAACAGAACTCAAACCCCTCATGAGCTCTGGTATGGTGAGACTCCTTCGGTAAAGCACTTCAAAATCTTTGGGAGCAAATGCTATATTAAAAATACTGATGAGCAACTTGGCAAACTTGAACCTAGAGCAGATGAAGGCATCCTTCTTGGTTATTCTCCACATAGTAAAGCATACAAGTTCTATAATAAAAGACTTGGAAGAATTGTTGACAGCATTGATGTAGTGGTTGATGAGAAGGGATACATTCCTAGGCAAGTAAATCATAAAGATATCGAAGAAGATGAAGGCCATCCTCAAAGACAGAATGATGAAGAAGAAGAACCTCAAGAAGAACCAGAGGAGCAGATAAGGATAGAAGAGAAGACTCCATCCAGATATGTTCAGAAGAATCATCCAGAATCTCAGATTTTGGGACAGAAAGAAGCAGGTGTACAAACAAGAAGAACAATTGCAGAAGCTTCAAGCTATTTGGCATTACTCTCTTCCACTGAACCACAAAATGTGAAAGAGGCATGCAAAGATGAATGTTGGGTCAAAGCAATGGATGAAGAACTTGAGCAGATCGAAAAGAACAACACTTGGGAGCTGGTTCCTAGACCAAAGGATAAGAATGTTATAGGAACAAAATGGGTCTTCAAAAATAAATTGAATGAAAATGGAGAAGTAATTAGAAACAAGGCCAGACTTGTTTGTAAAGGGTATGCGCAGCAAGAAGGAATAGATTTTGAAGAAACTTTTGCTCCTGTTGCAAGACTTGAGGCCATCCGAATGTTCCTTTCTCTCTCAAGCTTTCAAAACTTCAAAGTATTTCAAATGGACGTGAAATCAGCCTTTCTGAATGGAGACTTGGAAGAAGAAGTATACATTGAGCAGCCAGATGGTTTCATTCTTGGAAATTATCCAAATCTTGTATGCAGATTGAAAAAGGCTCTCTATGGCCTCAAAAAAGCTCCAAGGGCTTGGTACTATCGTTTGGACAAATATCTTCATCAACAAGGTTTTTCAAAAGGATCAGCAGACAGGAATCTTTATATAAAAGTTGAAAATGACAAATTGCTGATACTTGTTGTGTATGTAGATGACATTACCTTTGGCAGCAATGAAGAAGCTATGAGTCAAACTTTGCCTTGGTGATGCAGAAAGAATTCGAAATGTCCTTGCTGGGAGAACTGACATATTTTCTTGGTTTTCAAATCCAAAAAAATGAAGGAGGGATCTTCTTGTCTCAAACCAAGTATCTCAAGCAGATTTTGAAGAAATATGGTATGGAAGAAGCAAAACCAGTATGTACACCCATGGTCACAGGATGTAACCTCAGTGCAAATGATGAATCAGCAGCAGTGCATCAACCAACTTACAGATCTATGATTGGAAGTCTACTTTATTTGAAAGGTACCCGACCAGACATCATGCATGCAGTGGGAATAATTGGAAGATTTCAGGCAAATCCAAAGGAAACTCATCTTCAGGCAGTAAAGAGAATCTTCAAATATCTTCAAGGGACTCAAAACTATGACTTATGGTATCCTAGAGATACAGATCTCACACTTCATGCTTATACAGATGCAGATTGGGCCGGAAGCGTGGATGACAGGAAAAGCACAAGTGGTGGTGCATTCTTTATGGGTTCCAGATTAGTATCTTGGTTCGGCAAGAAACAAAGTTCGATTGCCTTGTCTACAGTTGAAGCAGAATATGTTGCTGCTGCATCTTGCTGCACTCAACTCCTTTGGATGATGCAGACCTTGCAGGATTTTCAAATCACTTGTACACCACCCATCTCCATCTTATGTGATAATACAAGTGCAATTAGCATTTCAAAGAACCCAGTCATGCATTCAAAAACCAAGCACATACCAATCAAGTATCACTTTCTCCGGGAACAAGTGCTTGAACAAAAGGTCAAGTTGGAGTATGTTCCTTCTAAGGAACAGGTTGCTGATATACTCACCAAACCATTGCCTAGGGAGACCTTTGAATACCTCAGGCAAAATCTGGGGGTTGTTCATGCATCATCTTGTTGTTGAATCTCTTCTGATTGTTGGTTGTACGCAAGGTTCATCTGAAGTATATGCGTACATGTGCTGGGTTGCGGATTGGTCAAAGATCGAATGGCACAGGTTCAGGGGGAGCATATCATGAATTATTGGCATTATGGAGGAAGTACAGAAGGAGATCATGGATGTTGGTCTGAATATTGCTACAATACGTCTCTATCTCTTTCATGGTCATGGATTATGGTTCTTCTTTGCAGATCTGGTTTATAGTCAGGGGGAGCATGTTTTTAGGGGGAGCATAACCCTTTGCCCTTGATGTCAAAGGCGGAGAGTGATTGGTTGTTGTTGCCATCAAGTCCAAAGGGGGAGATTGTTGGCATTATGATACATATGTTGTACTTGATGGCAACCCACTCATCTCAGATAATAAATTATAGTGTAGAGAAAAGTTCACGCACTTTTATGCAGAGAAAAGTTTATTTCATGTAGAAAAAAGTTCACGCACTTTTATGCAGAGAAAAGTTTATTTCATGTAGAGAAAAAGTTCATGCACTTTCATGCAAGGAAAAGCGCGTATATGTTGGAGAACTTATCTTTGGTCCATGGTAGTTAGTCCTTGGTATTTGAACCTATGAGGAAAAGCGCGTATATGTTGGAGAACTTAACTTTGGTCCATGGTAGTTAGTCCTTGGTATTTGAACCTATGAGGAAAAGCGCGTATATGTTGGAGAACTTACCTTTGGTCCATGGTAGTTAGTCCTTGGTATTTGAACCTATGGTTTTGGACCATGGTATGCACTTTCATGCAAGGAAAAGCGCGTATATGTTGGAGAACTTACCTTTGGTCCATGGTAGTTAGTCCTTGGTACTTGAACCTATGGTTTTGGACCATGGTACCTCGTCAAAAGTGTTGATCTCACGCAATTTCATGGTTGGTTCATGGTATTAGTCCGACAGTTTTTGATCCTATGGTTTTGGCCCGTGGTATTGCATCCAAAAGTGTTGATCTCATGTAATTTCATGGTTGGTTCATGGTATTAGTCCAACAGTTTTTTGATCCTATGGTTTTGGCCTGTGGTATTGTGAAAGGCCTAAGACTATAAAAGAGGAAGGAGATCATTTGGCAAAGTATCTTCTGAATTATCGAATATCTGATAAAGTGCTAGATCTGGAATATTGTGATTGGGTTTTGGTGCAGATCTGGATCTGAATGAAGAAGGAACCTGAGCGTAAGGAGAAGGATAAGTTCTATTGATGGGTCAAAATCTTAAGGCTGGAATAGTGGTATCTCTATATGATTTTGATTTGTGATATGTGGCATACGCTTGATCTATAAATCTAATAATCTGGGTCTGAATTATTGATGCATGTGTATGTGGGTTGGCTTTGGTGAAATCAGAGATTGATGATGCAAGTGTAGTTGATGGGTTTTTGATGTTCTTGGATCCAGTTTGAAAATTTATGAAAAGTGGTCCTTGAAAGAAAAGAAGTAGGGGGTTGTAGCTCCCTTCCAGGAGAGACTGGAAAACGAAAGAGAGAGTTGTAGCTCTCTGCAGGTTGTAGCCTGCGTACTGGTAAAGGAATGCACCAGTAAAAAATCATTGTAAAAGGAGTTTCTTATTAAAAGAAGATAGAGACATATTGCAGCAGGTGGTTTTCACCCACATTGGGTTTCCACCTTATATCTGGTGTTCGTTTGTGTGACTATTTGATTTTCTTGTTCCTGCTCATTATTTTATGATTCTGACATACAAAGTAATGATCAATATTTGAAGAATTATTCAAAGTATAAATAAGGAATATATATTGAAAAGAATTTGATAATACTGATTCACCCCCCCTCTCAGTATTATTTCCAACAAGAAATTGCATAGAACATCACGAAACTGGGATTCAACTCAAGAATTGCGTAGACCCAGCTGACAACTTGTCTTCAGCTAGGAAATTGCGTAGAGCATGAGAGGTAGCCAGAGCCACTCAGCCCAGGAATTGCACAGAAGCATTCCATCAGCTAATGTCTGATGCATGTGCCGGAAAGTTGCCTGGTTCCCTCCAAACCTATGCAATCTTCCCATGCATGCATGGCAACCTTTCCTGGAAAAAGAAAAAATAATCCCTAAAAACTATGATGTATTTTTAGCACTGGGAGTTACACTCGAGTTGATTTTAGAAACTTCCCTCCAAGTGTCGCTTTTTCCTAGATTTGTGGCATGCACGTCATAAACACTAAATCTACCAAATATGTTAAATGGATGTCCTAGAGCTCATTCTTCACATTCGATCTTGGAGCTCTGACATTCCCAAGGCATCTAAGAACCTTTGGCACGATCTTCACGACTTTTCTGAGTAAGTTTTTCTTTTCATGTCTTTTGCTGCTTTTTTTGTCACTTTTCTTTCCTTGGCTTGTGTGAGTGTTGTTTTCCTTGTTTTATTGAATGACTGCTAGCATTTTAATGTATTTTAACTTGTAGAAGCGTTTTTTCAAGTTTTGTGTTGCATTTCCTTAGTGTCGCATGCATGACCCTGCTTTTACACTAATGGTTGTCGTTGCAGTGACTCACTTCATGAGCTTCGTTTTTCTTTTGTTTGACTAATTCTTGCAATTGCTCTGATTACATGCATGTCCATTCACCCATATCTGCACCATATTTGCACATGAATTCAGTCCTACGGATTTTCAAGTCGCCCTTGGGCAGATTTGGGCTACCTTGGCTCGGATCTTGCCTTGCCCGGCATGCACTGCACATTCCTGGGACTCAAGGCTTTACCTTGGCTCTAGAAATTGCATAGAGGTTGCCTGTCACTGGCTTCCTGGATGTGATCTGCACAGTTCTAGGAGACAGTACCTAGTCTTTCCCCTGGGATTGCACAATGCGCAATCCTGACCAGCAATCAAGCCAGACTGAACTACGCATTGCATAGTTCCAATCCGCAGCAAGCCAAGATGGACTATGCTATATGCAGTTTCAGCTAGCAGTCCGCTCACTGGCAGTCAAGACTATGCAATGCGTAGTTCTGACTGACTGTCTCCCCGCCTCTCAGAGTCATAACTGCACAATCTTTCTGAGTAGTCACCTGGTTTGTTGCATGAACGATCCTTAAGTTTCTTTATGTTTTCCAGCTGACATTTTATTTCCATGAGTGTATGTCTATCTCCAAGCACCATAGGGAACAACAATAGCAGCAACAGTGAGCAGCAGACCCACACAAGATAAAGTCAAGAGGAAGATTTCCGAGAGTGTAGAGTCAAAGAAAAGCTACAAGTTTAAGGAAGATCTACTTGTGGAGAAAGTAGCTTTGGAGATTGAGGCAAAGAGGTGACAATGTGAAAGGAGAGTAGCATAAAGAAAGAGGGAGAAGCAAAAACTGGAAGAAGTAGAGAGAAAGTTGCAGGAAGCATAGAAAAGGTTCAAAGAAGAATAGGAGTTGTGCAAAAGAGAGAAGGAAGTGCAGCAGGAATAGGAATAGGAACAGGAGGAAGTGCAAGGCACACAGACATAGAAAACTATGCTGATACAGTTTGAAGACTCAGATCCACTAGCAGCAGATGATGAACAGGGTGAGCAGCCGCAGGAGAAGGAACTTTCTCAGCAGGATGAACAAATGTTTGAATAGATGGACATGGAGATGGTACAACCAGAACAAGATCAGGGCACATACCTCTTGAAAAAAGCAACCGAGGTCACTCCACGTGCTTCACCAGCTCCCGAAGCAGAGAAAGTCCCAAGTGAACAAGGAGAGACTATTCTCCTTGAGGATGATCTAGGAACATATGTGTACAACATAGCCTTTGATGAGTCACGACACAAGGTTGTACAAGCGCGTAGAGCACACACCCTAGATGATCATACATCTCCCGCGCACTATAAAGAATGAGTGATTATGTCTGATGTGCGAAGACATCCAGCTTCCTTGGCCAATGCTATGAAGGCTTATACCGAAGCCACAAGCTCAAGTGTGAAGTTCTTGATAGTGGAAAATGAGCACATGGCTAAGGACTTGCAAGTGGCTAATCAGAGAGAAGAACAATCAACAGGATCCGCCAGAGAAAAAATGAAGAAAGTGATACTCATTGAAGTAACGACTCTTGAGACATTGATGTAGAGACTGTATGACAAGATGGTCACCATGCACAAGGCATTTGTCCATTTACATGGCTTTTAGTAGTGTTGCATCAAGATTGCACGCATGCTCACAAACATACATGCCATTGTTGATCATGTGCAGACATGGAAAATGAGGTACAAGGGAACCTCGCTTTACTTGCACAAGATGATGAATTTGTAGGCAATGTTGGACAACACGTGCATTTGGAGTTAGATCCAGAACTATGACAAACCCCCGCTACGCATCACCAGTGTTGAGGCTTCATATCCATGGTTGCTTAGGAGTTTGGATGTCATCGCGAGGATGCACATGATTCCATCCATTGGAACACTCACCAAGGCCAGAGAAAAGAAATAAGTCCGGCTGGATATTGACATGTACTTAAAGCAATTGATGTGTACGAGCGCCAATGAAGATTTGCAGATCATCGCAGAAAACATACAAAGTTATGTCATCAGTCTCGATGCACTCAGGACAATGTTGCACATATTAAAGGATGAGTTGGACAAAGGTTCCAGATCAGTATACCCAAAAGTGATGGGGGCAAGAGTTCATTTCCAGAAATACGTCACCAAACAGTGTGCAGACACCATTACGCACTACCAAGCTTGGCATCAGTTCTTCACCAAATATCATAAGGAGGATGTTGCTGAGTTGGACTTTCCACAACCGTCCGAGTCTTAGTGTTGTCTTGTCTAGCTGACTCAAGCCTATTTTTGTCCCACATGGGTATAGGTGGAAATTGTATCATTATTGTAAATATGTTGTAAAGTGAAATTCCAAGTGTCATTAATGGAATGAAAACAATCATATGTAATGTAAAGAGTTATATGTAATGAAGTTGAAGAGTCATGAGGGTATTCCAAGAGTTAAAGGGGAATGTCAAGGGTCACCCCACCCTTTTCTATATATAGAACCTCATAACTCATAGAATAAGCTTTTGGGAGCCAATCTTTTGGCTAGGCATTTCTTAGAGAAGGCTTGGAGAGTATTGTGATGAGCCTTGGGTTATCCACAACGTAGAGCAAGTACATCTCTTTGGAGGAGCAGGTGGTGTTGACTGTAATGTTACACTATTAGGGCTAGTGGTTGTCAATGGTGTATGTATGGATGGAACATTCACTTTATATATATATATATACATATATAACAAAGCCAACACGTTTTCATGCATATGTTGTTATTGTAGTTGATATATTCTATTTTATTTAGCAATATATGTTATTTAACTTACGCGTTTGTGTATGAACTATTTTGTATGCAATTGTATGAATCTTGTTGCAGACGTGTTGTTGGTTTAACCCGTCACTTTGGATTGTGGACTATTTTGCTTTCCAGCTTGTGATGTCATTTAACTCGTGTGTTCCTTTCAGGCTATGTACTATTACAGGCTTCTAAGGGACACACTTTCTTTTCCCTCCATGTGTTAGAACCCCCATGCATCTCACTTGACTCGCCGCAAGGTCACACACTTGCTTTCGATAAAGATATCACACTTACCTCTGTGTGCTATCACAGTCAAGGCATTGCTTTACTACCCATTGTTGGGATTCCTACTCCAAACAGTTTGAGGTCTATTTGGGACTTCTTACTAGGGATATCCCTTGTCATGTTGGTGAGTCCAACACCGTCAACACAACCCAACTATTAGGGCATGCCATTGACATATTTTCTTTTGAATGATCAAGATAAGTGTAACACTCTCCTCACTCATCTACCCAAGTAACCATCCAACCGAGGTAAACATGTGACGAGAGGCTACTATGATTGGATTTGACCTCCTATGTGACCTTAAGGAAGTGGAATCGATGGAACACATCAAGAAACCTATCCACGTCAGCAACAAAACCCTCAAGAGACATGTCAGCCACTCAAACATCCTGTCCCTGGGTCCCACTGATGTTTTGGACATCTTAAGCCTTAGTCATTCCATGCTAAAGGCATGAGAGCGTCCAAAAACCCATAGTCGCTCTCACAAGCTTCACTTCCCGTATCCAAAGACCCAATTTTCCAATTCTATGCTAGCGACCTCGGTATTTCAACCACGTTTTCAGGCCCAGAGCCCAGGTCACTTCCCATAATGGAATAATAGTTTAAGATCAGTAAAAGAACAGGGAAAACCTTAATCAGACCCCTACTAGCCATGACAAGCATTTCGTCAAACATGTCAGCAACATGTAACCTACAGGTGTAAACAACATAATTAAGCATAGGGATCTCATACTTATTTGAGAATCACTATGAACCATTGTTTCCTCATGTCATTTGTTTCATTATCATCTATTAGGCCATAGATACATTATCCATTCATTTACAAGTAAAAACATGTTGAGAGCCATACATAGCTTCTGTCATAAAACACACATATAACCAACATAATAACAACATAAATGCTCATGAAAGTACAACAATATAGACCACATATAATCCATCAAAATACTCTTAGAAATACAAGGAGAAATGACCTTTCATTAATGATGCAATATGCCAACCGGAGATGGGACTACCATGTTCCACCCAAAATACCATGGAAGCCCATAGAAATGACCTCCTATTTCCACTCTGGAATCACGATCAGATGTGATAATCCACCTTTGTGTTTGCACTCTAACTTCACTTGTTGACAATCAAAACACCTAGCCAAAAAATTTGCTACATCCCTCTTTAGATTTGGCCAATAATAAAATTTCTTCACTGCAGTCAATGTCTTCTGATAACCCAGGTGACCTGAATAAGGTTTCGCCTGAAACTCTCTCAGGATCACCTTCTTGAGATTGCTACTATATGGCACACATATCTTGTCTCTGAATCTAACCAATCCATCCGTTGTAAGACAATAATCTATACCCTGTGCACCTGCACCTGTACCTGTGCTTGTACCTATACTTCCACATGTACCTGCACCACTACATGTACTTATACCTTCACCTGTACCTATACCTGTACCAATGCCTTGTTGTAACCTATGCACAATCTCCATATACCTGACATCTTGTTGACCTACATGCAAGATCCTATCTTGTAATTTTGTCCCATAGGAGCTCATAGATGCCAAGTGGTTTACCTATATCCACCTGCTGAGAGCATCTGCCACCCTATTCTCTTTACCTTTGATGTACCTAATCTCTAAATCAAACTCATTGATTATGGCCAACCATCTAGCCTGCCTGGTGTTTAGATTCGGTTGGTCAAACAAATATCTCAACCCAATATGATCAGTCATAAGTACAAACCTCCTGCCAAGAATATAGTGTCTCCAGATCTTCAATGCATGTATGATCACTGCTAACTCAAGATCATGTGTCAGGTAGTTCTGCTCGTGCTCGTTTAGTTTCTATGACTCATAGCATACCACCTATCCATCTTGCATAAGGACTCCACCAAGTCCTCTCTTGCAAGCATCTATGAATACTACAAACTCTTTGTCCAGATATGTAATCTGTAGCACTGGTACATGTGTCAACAACTCCTAAAGCTACTCAAAGCTAGCCTCACACTCCTCTGTCCATTCGAACTTCTTACCTTTCCTCTACAATGATGTAATAGGATAAGGAATCTGCGAGAAGTTCCCGATGAACCTCTGATAATAGCCTGCCAGACCCATGAAAGATCTCACCTCATCCACACTCTTAGGAGATACCCATTCCATGATGGCTCTTATATTTTCTGGATCTACATGCTCTTCCTCATTTTTAGAATGTACCAATATATCATCAATGAACACAATAACAAACTTATCCAAATATGGACGCAACACACTATTCATCAAGCACATAAATGTAGCTGGAACATTAGGTAAGCCAAATGGAACTACAACAAACTCATAATGCCCATACCTTGTCTAGAAAGTTGTCTTGTAAATTTCCTCCTATTTGATGCATACCTGATGGTATATGAATCTCAGATCAATATTTGATAACACTGCTACTCCCTCAAGCTGATCAAACAAGTCATCAATCCTTGGTAACAAATAGTTGTTCTTGATGGTCACTTTGTTCAACTGCCTGTAGTCAATTCATAATCTAAGAGTTCCATCTTTCTTCTTCATAAACAATGTCGGTGCACCCCAAGGTGATACACTTGGCCTAATGTATCCCTCGTCCAACTTTTCCTTCAACTGCAATTTTAACTTGATTAACTCAAGTTTTCTCATCCTGTAAGGTGATTTTGATGTAGGAGCTACCCTGGAAATAACTCATTCAAAAATTCTACCTCACTGTGAGGTGGCAAGTCTGTAATGTCCTTAGGAAATACATCCTAAAACTGCTACAAAACTAGGTACCTTCTCAACACATTTTCATCCTCAACCTCCTTACCTCTCTCACTATAAATGTGCACTACAAATAACACACACCCTTTTCTATGGCTACACTTTTCTTGCATATCTTTCCCCATCCTAACTGATGTGGCTTTCTTCTTATCCTGCAAGACTCTTGGTTCCCCATTGTCGTCAACACACTCAATGGCTTTGTCATAACAGTCTACCTTGGTTCTATGAAGATACAACCAATCCATGCCCAACAACATACTCTACGATCCCAACAGTAATACATTTAAATGTGTTGTGGTATGCATACCATTTAAATCAAATGCACAAGATCTTACCCAATGATGAACTCACTTCTTTGTACCTGTAGCCAACTGCACTAACCTAGAATCTGCATGCAATTCTTTACTCAAACCACACTTATCCACCAATTCAAGACTAACATAGCTATAATTAGATCCAGGGTCAATCAAAATAGAAATAACTTGATCACAAAGCTTACCGTCCATCTCAATGATAGATGCTTTGTGTTTTGCCTATTTGTTGTCCGTTGCTGCATAAATACGAGGAATGCTCTGCCCAACATCCCCAACATTCTGCGCCTCCAATGCACTGTATATCTTAGGCCTACCACCTTTATGTTGCGAACAATATCTCCTAAGGTGCTCCTATCCTTATGTCCAACACTCCAAATGACTAGTGCCCTCACCTCTATGTAGCTGTTGTGACACATGTCCCTATCTAGCTGCATTGAACTTCTTTTGCGGTGCCATATTTTATTTCCCATCTGCATTCTGAGGCCTTGTTCTCTTAGGCTGCCATTTACCTTTACCTTTGTCCTTCTGTTTCCATCCTTGCTGAGATTCATTCTTATGCTTTGATTTTTCATAACAATGCTTCAATTTCCCAATGACTTCCTCAAGTGACCGAGGCTCATCATACTCAATCTGATCTCTAAATGCTAATGGAAAACCTCTAAAAAATCTTTGAACTTTAGCATTCTCATGTGTAATATACGGTACATACCTCAATAGCTCCAGAAACTTGGTCATCTACTCTTCATCTGTCACAAACCCCATCTTTAGCTCATAGAATTCTTTGGCCTTACTATTGTAGTACCTATCTGACAAGTACTTCTTCCTGAAAAGCATCTTGAACTCCCACCAACTCAATTCATATGTCCTGATGTCTTTGACCCTCTTAACATCCTCCCACGAGATTTTTGCTTTACCTTTCAAGCTGAAAATAGTTATTATGGCCTTCATGTTATCTGTGTACTCCTGAAACTCAAAGAATTTGTTCATCCCAAGTATCCAAGCCTCTGCATCATCCGACTTCTTCACATATCCATCAAAAGTAGGTGGTTTTTCTTTCTTAAATTCATCTGGAAAGTATCACCTAACATTCCTCCTATAAGGATGACAGCGATGACGATCATGATGTCTATCAGAACCAAAACTAGAATAGTACATGTGTTGATCACCCCTTCTATCCGGAGTGTCCAACAACTTGTCGTCTCTCACCGTATGAGACCTATTTGACTTGTGTCAACCAGGAGACCTATTTCCATATGCCCCATTAGTTATATCCTCATGTCCATGGCTAATCCGAAGTGGCCCTCATCGCTGTAATTCTGACAAACTCTGAAGAAGTATTTCATTAACCTCTACTTGTTTCTCTTGTGCCTATATGATCTGATCATTATCTACCTTAAAACTCATCTCTTCCTTCAAGCTTCTCAGTGTACCTGCCAAATCAGAAGAGTGCTCCACACCATGTTGCTCATCTGATGCATAGGGAGATTCTTTGTAGTCTATCACCTTGCTATCCATTTGATCTCTTTCCTGCAATGCATAATATGTCATATAAACCAAATCACAATAAATCAACGTACCTTAGTATAATTTGGGGAGGTTACCTCATCTTCAAGATCAAAAAAACAATGTGATACATGTATAACATAATCATAACATCATATAGAAATATAACAAGTAAGTGCATCAACACATAAACATCATTCTAGCTAGGGTCTAGTCATCAATGCAATGCCATATGAAGAATGCATTCTATGACCTCATGCATGAAAGTAACCGTTAATCCATTGTACACATTTCCATATGCAACCGTCCACATGCATAAGAAATTCCAAATCAACTACACATATGCATAGACGCATGTAGTCGACATAAGTGATCAATTCTTCTAATCAACCTACAAGACTGATACATGTATCAAACCTACAAGAATGTAGCCTAACATAAAAGGATGTAAGTAGGTGACATAAAATCAACATGTAAGTGACATGTAACAATATTTAACTAGTCATATACTCATGATGATGCATTCCACAAACTCAACATCAAATTCTCCATGACAACCTTACTTCAACCATAATCAATCATAAAGTAAATGTAACAAGCATATGGAATGCAACTGTAAGAGACACACATGAAACTGACATGCATTCATGACCAACACACACTACCCATCCAGTCTGAGGGGTGAACCATGCTTTGATACCACCTTGTAACACCTTCCTCACACATCTACCCAAGTAACCAGCCAACCGAGGTAAACATGCGACGAGAGGCTACTATGATTGGATTCGACCTCCTATGTGACCTTAAGGAAGTGGAATCGACGAAAAAAATCAACCAACCCTCAGGAGACATGTCAACCACTCAGACATCCTGTCCCTGGGTCCCACTAATGTTCTTGACATCTTAACCCTTAGTTGCTCTCATGCTATAGGCATGAGAGTGTCCAGAAACCCATAGTCGCTCTCACAAGCTTGCCTGCCAGCGTCCAGAGACCTAATTTTCCAGTTCTGTGCCAGTGACCCCAGTATTTGAGCCACTTTTTCAGGCCCATAGCCTAGGTCACTTCCCTGAATGGAATGATAGCTTAAGATTAGTCAAAGAACATGGAAACAATGATGCAAAATCAATAAGTTAAACAAGACCTTAATTAGACCCCTGCTAGCCATGATAGGCATTTCGTCAAACATATCATCAACATGTAACCTATAGGTGTAAACAACAGAATTAAGCCTAGGGATCTCATACTTATTCCCTCATGTCATTTGCTGCATTATCATCTATTAGGCCATAGATACATTATCCATTCATTTACAAGTAAAAACATGCTAAGATCCATACATAGGTGTTGTCATAAAACACACATATAACCAGCATAATAACAAAAAAAATACTCATGAAAGTACAACCATATAGACCAAATATAATCCATCAAAATACTCTTAGAAATACAAGGAGAAATAACCTTTCATTAATGATGCAATAATCCAACCGAAGATGGGACTACCATGTTCCACTCGACCATAGATTCGCTGAGCCAAGTCTCTCTTCAGCCAATCAACCCCATGCCATATTCCAAGCATAAATGTGGGACTCATATAACACACCAAAAACACCAAATAAGCATGGATTCCACCGGACTTCTCCACCTGCACCATGAGGAATTTGAGTGGCTCCTAGTATCTCAGGTTTTACCGTATTCCACAGTTTGATCCAGGGATCACTAGGCCCTACACCGATGCACACTTTCATACGTATTTGAAAAATTATAAGCCACTTACTATTTTTCATGGACCTCTTTCCATTCATTACGAGAATCTCCCCTTATCTTTTGTCTTCATCTCTTTCATCGTCCCAAATTTCCGTACCTACTGTGTTTTCAATTTACTTGATGTACTCATTGCATAATATAAATACTCATATAATATATACCCCTCTGCCATAGACCCGTTGTCCCTTTGTTGAAAAAACCTTTCAATTTCTTCATATACCTCTCTAAGAAGAATATCCAACAACAAGAAAACACCCTAACTAATTCAACCTCATCTACTAGGTGAATTAGAAGATGAATGTGCAAGTCCATGAAAATCATCAACAACTGATAAGTCCCTATAATACTAGTGATTACCCCATTACTATTGTAGTTGTATCCCTTATTAACATTGTTGTGCCCCTATTGCCCCCATATTTTTATTATTGTGCCCCATAGAATCCCTCTATTGTTATTTTTGTGGCTTTATATTATTATTGCTAGGTCGGCTGGGTTATATTGTGACTCCTTAGACTCCTATATATAGAAAGGAGGTTTTGTCATTTGAATCATCCAAGAATTGTTCATTTATGTAATGTAAAGGAGGTTGCCCCCTCAAAGAGGCTGAATTCTAAGGCATTGATTTATCTTTTCTATCTTTTCTTGAGCTGGTTTCATAACATTTGGTATCAGAGCTTTGGATTCTAGGGTTTCGCTGCTCCAAACAGGTCATCGTGGCATTTTCGCTATAACTTTTTTTCTGTGACGTTTCAGAAGCTAAAAAAAAACCATTTGAGAAGACATTGTGCTGAATCTCAGGTCCAAATTTCAAAACTTTTCGTGGTATATTTTCGGAGATATGATCTGAGGAAGTTGGTCTTCTTGCAGACTCCTGAATTACGTTCCAAATAGGTGACCTGGGGAAAATCGTCATAACTTTCTTTCTGAGCATCGGATTGAAATTTCGTAAGAAGGTCATTGTGGGAGATTTTGCATAACTCTTCCTTGGAGAATCCAATTTCGATCAGACTGGTGGCATTGGAAAGAGGACGCAGGAGGCTACTACAGGTCGCAATTTTAGAATTGGATGATCCAAAATTACAGAGATACATCAGATTCAATATCAGGCTTCTACAAAGTGAAAAAATGTGTGTAGTTTTTTTTAAATTTTTGCGTAAGCTTGGTTTGAAGGAATTCAAAGGGCATAGTAAAGCATTATTATCGGTAACTGATGCCCCAAGGAAATAAAATGCAAACACCTAGTAAGGAACCTAAAAACTCTAACATGACACATGAAGAAGAGGAAGAAATGCTACATGACATATCAAAATTACAAGAACAAGTGCAACAAATGTCACGCTCAAAAAAGCTAACAAAAGCTAAGATAAATGGCGTGGAATTTAAGATAAATGGCATGGAATCTAAGATAAAGGGCATGGAAGCTAAGATGGATTATTCGAAGACATATTTGAAGAGAGACATGGCAGATTTGAAGACAGACATGGCAGATTTGAAGACAGATTTGACAAATTTTCTACAAGAAATACTTACTAATGGTGAAAAGGTTGCAAAGAAAACTCATGATGCAAACAAAAAAAATGTTAATCATGATTCCATAGACTCTAATGTTGGATCAAAGACCCACCATATTCCAAAAATCTATATGAGGAAGTTTGATGGAAAGGATCCCGCAACATGGATATTACAGATGGAGCAATTTTTCGATCTCAATAATGTGCAAAACACACAAAAGGTACATATTGCAACTTTATATTTGGAACCAAATCAATTTGTATGGTATCAATGGCTTTGCTCTCATAAACAAATTATCACTTGGGCAATTTTTACAGAAGAATTGACAGCACATTATGAGGATACAAAAAGCAACACTTTTTTTAGCCAATTGATAAGTCTCAAACAAAAGGGTTCAATAATGGAACACATTGAGGAGTTCCAAAAATTAAACATAAGGGTAAAAAATATTCCAGAGGAGCATAGGATTGATGTTTTCATAGGGACTTTAAAGGAAAATATCCAACATGATGTTCGCCTTTGGGAACCTAATTCATTAGAGAAGGCATTCAGGTTAGCAAGAAAAATGGAAAGCAAAATTATGGCAACCAGGAAGCATACCAGTCACAACTATAAATATGGAAGTGTTGTTACCCCTAGCCTTCCACAACCTATAAGGTTGACACCACAACAATTGGAAGAAAAAAGAGCAAAAGGGCTTTGTTATAGTTGTGATAGCAAATACACTAAAGGTCATAAGTGTGCTGAGAAGAAATTATTCTACATAGATTGTGAAGAGGAAGAAGAAAAGGAGCAAGAAAGTTCAAAGGAAGAGGATATACTCCAAGAACAGAGCCTAGATAAAGAAGAAATTAATCTGACCTTATCTTGTAATGCATTGGCTGGAATTACCACTCCTCAAACCATCAAGATAGAAGGACAAATCAAGAAGAAAAAGGTAATAGTGTTGATTGATTCAGGAAGTACCCACAATTTTATTCATTGTAAGGTAGCAAAAGAATTGAATTGCTTCCTATATCCAGCACCAGAGTGTCAAGTGATGATTGCAAATGGAGGAATTATAAATTGCTCTCGAAAGTGCCATAATATCAAGATATCCATGGGAGAATATGTATTGACTAGCCCAATGCTTTCCATTCCAATGGGGGGTGCTGATGTTGTACTAGGAGTCCAATGGCTACAATCCTTGGGTACAATAGCTTTTAATTTTTAAGAACTCTTCATGAAATTTTCTGCAAAAGGAAAGGAAGTTGAATTAAGGGGTATTACAGGGAAACCAAGAAAGATAATCAGCTCTAACGGTATGACAAAGCTTCTAAAAAAGGAACAAAGAGGTGTAATTACACAATTATGTTCGCTAGATGTTTCCACATCGGAATCATCTATTTCTCCATATCTCCAAAAAGTCTTGGACAATCATTCCAAGGTATTTGAGACTCCCAAAGGTCTCCTACCTATTTGTGATCATGATCATGCTATTCATATGATTCCAGGAAGTGTTCCTCCAAACATCAGGCCATACAGATATCCTTATGCCCAAAAGAGTGAAATTGAACGTATGGTTGCAGAAATGCTAGAGGCTGGTATAATTCAACCTAGTCAAAGTTCTTTCTCTGCTCCAGTAGTATTGGTGCACAAGAAGGATGGATCATGGCACATGTGTCCAGATTATAGGGAGCTCAACAAGCTCACTATTAAAGATAACTTTCCCATTCCTATCATTGATGAATTATTGGATGAATTGCATGGATCAATTTACTTCACCAAGTTGGATCTTCATTCAGGATATCATCAAATCAAAATGAAGACCGAAGACATTCCAAAAACAGCATTTAGAACTCATGAGGGTCATTATGAATTTTTGGTCATGCCTTTTGGCCTTACCAATGCACCTTCTACATTTCAAAGTTTGATGAATTCCATTTTCAAACCCTTCCTTAGAAAATTTGTGTTAGTATTTTTTGATGATATACTAATCTACAGCAAGTCTTGGAAGGATCATGTTGAACATGTTGACAGGGTGCTACAACTATTGGAGGAGAAACAATTATATGCAAAAAGATCCAAATGTTTCTTTGGAGTACAAGAGGTGGAATATCTGGGTCATATTGTATCTCATGAAGGAGTTAAGGTAGACCCTAGCAAAATTAAAGCCATTAAGGAATGGAAAATCCCCACATCCATAAAGCATCTGCGAGGATTTCTCGGGTTGACAGGGTATTATCGCAAGTTTGTTAAGAATTATGGGAGAATAGCAGCACCTCTAACAACATTATTGAAGAAAGATGCATTTCCATGGACTCCAGAAGCAACAAAGGCCTTCAAACATCTTAAAGAGGCAATGTGCCAAGCACCGGTCTTAGCTACACTAGATTTCACAAAAAACTTTATTGTGGAATGTGATGCTTCAGGAAATGGAATTGGTATTGTTTTAATGCAAGATGAAAGACCCATTGCTTTTGAAAGTCATCCAATCAAGGGAAAGTTTTTACACAAAGCTATTTATGAGAAGGAAATGTTGGCAATACTACATGCACTTAAGAAATGGCGACCCTACCTAATGGGAAGACACTTCAAGGTAAAAATAGATCATGATAGCCTTAAATACTTTTTAGAACAAAGATTATCTTCTGAAGAGCAACAAAAGTGGGTCACAAAGATGTTGGGTTATGACTTTGAAATCATCTACAAAAAAGGGAAGCAAAATGTGGTGGCAGATGCACTCTCAAGAAAGGATGAGGATGTGGAAGCGTTGTTGTGCACCATTTCTATTATCCAACCAGATTGGATAAATGAAGCAAGGGAGGAATGGAAGAATGATGAAGAAGTGTGGGCACTTATTCTAAAGTTACAACAAGATTCCAGTACATCTGATACATTTAGCTGGCAAAATGATTCGTTATGGTACAAAGATCGCTTATACCTCTGTAAGAATTCGCAAATCAAACAAAATATTCTTATGGAATTGCACACTTCTCCCTTAGGAGGGCACTCATGATTTTTAAAAACTTACCATAGTGTTAAGAAGGAATTTTTTTGGGATGGCCTTAAATCAGATATTCAAAAGTTTGTGGTAGAATGTTTGGTTGCCAACAAAATAAAGTTGAAACAATTAAGACCCCGGGTCTATTACAACCTTTATCCATTCCAAGCCAACGTTGGGAGGAGGTTTCAATGGATTTTATCACAGGTTTACCCAAGTCTGAGGGAAAGAGTGTCATCATGGTGGTAGTTGACAGACTTACCAAGTATGCACACTTTTGTGCATTATCACATCCATTTAAAGCCAGTACAGTTTCTACTGCATTTATGGAAACAATTCAAAAGCTACATGGAAACCCAAAGATTATTGTAAGTGACAGAGATCCCATTTTCACTGGAAATTTTTGGACAGAATTATTTTCTTGTCTTGGTACTCAGTTAACTCATAGCTCATCTTATCATCCTCAATCTGATGGGCAAACTGAGATAGTAAACAAATGTTTGGAAGGATATCTTCGTTGCTTTGTATCTGATAAATAGACACAATGGGTCAAATGGTTGCCTCTGGCTGAATGGTGGTATAACACTTCCTTCTATATAGCAACAAAAATGACCCCATTTATGGCACTTTATGGATATCAGCCACCATCCATCACATCATATTTAAGATAAAATTCTAAGGTTCAAGTAGTGGAACATCACATTGAACATCAACAACAGGTCCTCCAACTCTTAAAGGATAACTTCGTGCTAGCACAGAACAGAATGAAACAACAGGCAGATCAACATCGCAGCGAAAGAAGTTTTGATGTAGGTGATTGGGTATTCCTACGGCTACAACCATATAAACAAATGTCCCTCAAGCAAGCTAAGAAGGATAATAAATTATCACCAAAGTATTATGGTTCGTACAAGGTGTTGCAAAAGATTGGTACTATGGCATACAAATTGGAGCTTCCTGCAGTGTCTCGAGTGAACCCAGTTTTCCATGTTTCATGTTTAAAGAAGGTTATAGGCGACAAGCTCCCAGTTCAAACAATATTGCCAGAACTTGACGAGGAAGGAAAAATTATATTGGAACCGGAAGTAGTCACAGAAACAAGAACTCGACAGCTACGAAATCGATCAATTTCGGAGTATCTCATCAAGCGGAAGAACTTATCTGCTGAAGATTCCACATGGGAGGATGAGAATTTTATACAGAAGCATCCAGAACTACTCAAGCGTTGAGGACAACACTTTTTTTGAGGGAGAGGGGCATGATAGGTCCCTATAATATTAGTGATTACCCCATTACTATTGTAGTTGTATCCCTTATTAACATTGTTGTGCCCCTATTGCCCCCATATTTTTATTACTGTGCCCCATAGAATCCCTCTATTGTTATTTTTTTGGCTTTATATTATTATTGTTAGGTCAGCTGGGTTATATTGTGACTCCTTAGACTCCTATATATAGAAAGGAGGTTTTTTCATTTTAATCATCCAAGAATTGTTCATTTATGTAATGTAAAGGAGGTTGCCCCCTCGAAGAGGCTGAATTCTAAGGCGTGGATTTATCTTTTCTATCTTTTCTTGAGGTGGTTTCATAACAACAACTCCTCAAACATACAAACAATCTCAACTATCTCTTGACACCAC
This sequence comes from Pinus tabuliformis, assembly GCA_031772625.1. NCBI lineage: Eukaryota > Viridiplantae > Streptophyta > Pinopsida > Pinales > Pinaceae > Pinus > Pinus tabuliformis. Next base: position 1,770,620,054 of record CM062816.1, read on the forward strand.
CATGGATTGCTAGCCATATGAATCTCCGTTGATGTGATCCAACATATAAGTGCAGATAATTTAGATATGGCACATCGTATGCCTTAGGGGAAGTCATGCTTCACACACCCACACGTGAGCAGAGGATAATGACACTGCAAGTATATAGTACATTATACAAAAATTAATTATAAAATATTCCATTACATAAAAATAAAATAAAATAATAATATCATATTTTTGACATACACACTCTTAGAAGGTTTAAATGGTCAAGCGATTTCAACCTTGAAAAATGGTCTTCCACAATGAAGCAATGTAGTAGCGAAGACCCATAAAATGAAGGCACCCTCACATTCATTATAACTTCGTTTTCCAATGAAAGATCATATTTCTTTAAAGTCCATGGGACATCACCTTCTTTGAAATACCAAGAGGGATCAACCTCTTCTCTAGTTTCTTGTCTTGGCCAATGTTTCTTTTTAGTTTTTGAAGAAATAAGATCTATCCTAACAACCAATGTGTCACTTTATTTCAATGATATGTGCCTCCATAAAAAAGATGAAACATTTTTAAATATATGCATGGGATCTAGTAAGTGGGAAATCTTAAGATGCTCTCAATATGGGAGCTCATAAAAGACAAATTTCATTTTCATCCCAACGGGAAATTTCTCAACATAGGTGTCAAAAATTTCTAGATCATTAAACATAAGCTCCCCATTTGAATCAAACGTTTACACAAACCCCTTCTCCTTCTCTCTCTCATATGCTCTAAGCCATTCAGCTAGTGTCATTATTGAAGACCTTTGGGTTCTTTTTGGTTTACCATTAGAAGCGGATGTTGCTCTTCTGCAACGGTGTTATTCTAGGAGGAATACCCTAGGTCAGTGATACACTGACTTTCGTAGGTGGTTGGACCACCTAACCTTCAGAGAAGGTCCAAAACATTTACACCCATTATAAATTTTTATTACAATACATGTGAAATTATTATACATAGGTTGACATGTTAGCGGCCATGAAGATTAGAACAATTGCAATGAATTAAATTAATATGTGAAACAATATTATTACATATATAAACAAATCAATAAAAATGTAATTTACCAGAGCAAACTCCTAACCCTGGATAATCATATATGGCGTAAGCACATATGCCATAGAGAATTAAACTTCTCTATGTCTTGATGGGTTTTGATACATCGTATTCATGTATCCCTTCTCATAATTCCTTCATTTCATCTAACAATGGTTGTAAGTAGATATCCATATCCTTCACGTGCCTTCTAGCAAGGACTATGAGAGCCAACATAAGATATTGATTCTTCACAAACAAACATGGGGGGATATTTTTATTGATCACTACTACAGGCCAAATAGAATAGTTGGTATTTTGGAGGGAATATGGGTTGACGCCATCCATGGCTATGTTGAGTTGTAGACTTCATACTTCATCCTTGAATTTTTCAGGTCATGTATCCTCTATATGCTTCAGGGATATTAAATCTGTTGGGATTCACATAAAACCTGACTCACTTCTGTATGAGGCATGTTATCCATGGAACATATCTAGTTCTTTGCAACAAAAGAGCCTTTGAATCCTTTGGATAATAGGAATGTGCCTCAATATCTTATGAGGAGGATCGTGTGATTTATCCATTTTCTTTTATTTACAATACCTATCATTCCCACATTTGAGACATATCACTTTGTCTACATATTCTCCTCTATATATAATACAATAATTCGTACATGTATGATATGATATGTACTCAATACCCAATATTTTCAAAAACTTATTTGCCTCTTCACAAATACCAGACAAGACATTATCACTTGAAAGAACCTTATCTTTGAATAACCTGCACTTTGTACAATTTCAATATTTAACGTTCATAAAATCGACCATTTTTAAAGTTGATTGTGTAACAATATTTCTCAAAATATAAGGGAATTGATCAATCATGCAAGTGAATTATATCAATATTACCGAGAAACATGGATTCGGCATGCAAAACATTGCTTTCAAGTTGTATAACAACATCGGTCTTCCCAACTGAGTAGACTTTGACTTGTCGTTAAGTCCAAAGAGAGGGGTGGTGGAAGCATATTTTAGGCTTTCAAATAATGTATTAGTGATATGAGCATCATCCCTTAGCTCATCATTATGGAATGCATCTAACAACATTTCCTCCATGACATTTGTATCCTATAAGTAATCATCCATACCAACCTCTATTTGATTGCCTCCATTTCCAACTTGTGATGTAAAACTACTATTGTTGTAGTTGTTCCTAATTGGTGAATATAGATATAGTGGGAATTGAATAGGTGGTTGATTCAACTATTATTTGTATGCTTCCTCTCTAAATATTGCTCTTAATGAACCCTTCTCTCGAGTTTACTTCGTAGTGGGGCACACCAGAAGATGGTAGGTGGGTTGTTCATCATCACTAGAATCGTAATTTCAAAAAATGTTGGACACCATTAATACAATATGAATAATATTAGGAAGCATGTCAATGCAATTGGTTTGTTGAAATTACATTATACCAAATAATTATTACCGTTGTTGATCCAAGATTACGGCTAGAAGATGCCATGTTCTAATTGGGAGGGTGAAGAGGATGTCCATTTTTATCTACGAACTGCTTATGATATGTTGTTGTTAATAAGAGATTCCAACATTTTTGAGATGGAGGAATAGTTTTTGAGTCTGGACTCGATTATGAATCAAGATCTTGCAAATTTGGATACATTTTTATTTAAATTGACATGGTTAAAAAAAATCAATTATATAATCAAAATATAAATAAAATATAACCTTACTGGAGATGGAAATGGGAAATCTGCAAAGGACTTTGATCATCAATATGGAACAAACCATAATTTGAAGAATTGGCCATTTGATATTGTTGAGATTTTGTCCCTGCATTTGAGCAAAATGAGAAATAAAATTTGTGTGCATATCTAGAATTAATTTTGAGAACCATATAACCACAATTTGAATTTAAATATAGTTTTCAAACCATCTTTCACGAATATGACGACTTTAAGCAAAAAATGTATATTATGAACTATTGTAGTTCATGTGGATGTGTCCTAAAGGATAATTTGAGATGAATATGCCAATTAATGTGAAAATAAAATTTCAGATAGCTTTTAAACCCTACCTATGCACTTATGATTATGAAACACACCAATGCGTTTAAATAATAACATTGGGGCATTCAAATAATACTCACACTGGTTTCTGGCATTCTATAAATATAAAATATGTTACCATTTTGGTGCTCTTGTAAACAACCGCACCGATGCATTTAAATAAAAATAGCATTGGTACGGACATGTTTTTGGGATTTTTGAAAATAAAAATGAATTCTACCATGTCAGTGCTCTTATAACATTTACAAAACTGATGCATCTAAATACAAAACACATTGTTTCAGGATTCCAAAACAAATAATAAATAAATAAATAAAGAATTTTATCATGTCGGTGCATTGAAAAAAAAAATTACCTCGACAATTTCGGTGCACTTAACTTGTAAATGCACCGGTGCTCTTTATTATGGAACAAATCAATATTCATATTAAGTGAAGAAAAACACAATTTTTCTTTCTTTATTTCTTTTAATTGAAAAATGAGCGGAAATTGATTTTTCGAAATCTAATTTCATAAAATCTTTTAAAGAGTAAAATGTTATTCATTATTTCATTATTTTCCCAAAATTTCAAGGGAGTGATTTGCAAGAGAGACATACTAGGAACACTGTGAAACAATAGAATACTTTGGAGCAACAAAACTATTTAAAAGATCACAAACTGAAACATATGGTGATTCATTCAAAATCCTACACAGTAAAAATTTTAAATCTTATTGTTGATTTTACTAATAATTTTTTTTACAATTTATGTGAGCATTTAATTAAAAGAGAGATCATTTACAAAAGAAACATACTAGGAGCATTGTGGAGCAGCGAAATATTATGGAATCGCAGAAAGATCAGAATTTGAAAGGTATGATGGTTCACTCAAAACCTTGCATAACAAATATTTTAAATCTTACTGTTGATTTTATTGTTAATTTTTTTTACAATTTTTGTTAGATTTATTTAAAATAAAAATAAAATTAAAACCCTGTATAACAAAAAATTGACTATTGCTTTTAGTAGTAAAAAAATTTATGATCCTTTTTCCTATTTATATTTAAAAAAAAAAAGCTTCAAAACTTACCTTAAACCCTTCTTTATGTGAGTGCAGCATTTCACCTTAGGGTTTAACTCCCTCTACCACTTCACAATTAGGGTTTTTCATTTTAGGTATTTTAGATTTAATGGGTTTGCGTACTTACTATATATGGGACATTTGGCATGTAAAGTAGGGAGATCACTTATTGAATTAGATCCAAACCTTGTCGGCCCTGTCCATTTTTTTTAAAAACAACCTATGTTTCGCAATGCACTAATATAATATAACACACTGGTGCACCCTTTGTAATACAATGCACTGATGTATTATAACGTTGTTAGTTGTGTCCAAATTGTTTATCAATTCTCTGATGCAGGAGCATCTGGTTAACAGGGTGGAGATAGAAAGAAGGATGACATGGTTTCTGAGAAGGACAGAGGACATAGCTCGCAGAACGGACAGCATGTCTATTTCGTCTTTATTTTTAATTATTTTTATTATTTGTTGTTTTTTGTTTCTGTTAAAAATGCCTAGAAAACTGTAACGAATTCTAATTAGGAACAGTAATATTAGTTAGAATCATTAGCCGCTGAACAGTTATTTACTATTGTAAAAACAGACAAAGGGAAACAAGCTAGCCATGGATAAATGTCAAATATGAAATAACTGATGTAACTAATAATTGAACAACTGACAGCAGTTATCTAACTGCCTGGAAACAATGTACAAAAAGGAGGGAAAACAAGCCCATAGGGGTTCAGCAGTAAGAAGAGAAAAGAAGGAATAGAAATAAATATAAATACATTTTGTTTTCAGTGCACAAACAACTCTTACGTGCGTCCTCAGAAAAATAGAGACTGTACAATTCCATGCTGTGTTTATATTTCATTTTCTTTCATGTACAAAACCCATTACAAATTCTTGACAGACTTCGAACCAGTAGAAGGACAAACAGCCAAACGAGAGGTGACACCAACCAGCACCGGTCACGAGTTACAGCGCCCAGACAAATACAGTTACAAGGTATGCAAACGAAACTGAAGGTGATACAAGTTTTCTTTCCGCATATAACTAACAATTCATCTCAGCATAAATACAAATAATAACAGTCCATCTCAGCATACGAATTAGTGTTCAACGCAGCTTCAACCCTACCTAGTTCACAAGCCTAGGGTTTGACAAAAGTCATGAACACAAGCCGCGGCGAGAACTATTCACTACAGTAGCCAACAACCTAACCAACGACCCATACAAGAATCCATTACAGACAAGAAACAAAAACAAATCTACCCGGAAGATATCCAGAATAGCCGGACGCCAATGCCATCGACCCAGTGAGCGGCTCCACCTTCGTAGGGACGAAAGGAGGAAGGGTTAATTTTCAACCCTTGAAGAAAAGTAGGAAATAGAGAAATTGAGAGGGAAAATGCAGAGAGCAAGAGCAAGTAACCATACCTGAAGGTGAGCCACGACTGCGAAGTAAAATCCTCGAACAAACAAACCCTGCTCACAGAGGAGCCGAACCATTAGAGTCTAAATAAGTTGTGGTAAAGAAATATAGCAGGGAACGAGAGCTTACCAGTTGAGAAAGCCGAGAGCCGAACAGGGCAAGCTGCGAAATCCATCAAACTTGGAGGCTGTCGAACCGAGAGTGTAACCAGAATGCCATTAACTCATAATGCTCAAATAACCATGGACTTTTGAGAGAAACGACCAGACAACACCGAGACAAACGACAACACTAGTGGGAAGCGCCAAACGACAGAGGGACAAGCATACAAACGAAACAGAACGAACTTACCAAAGCAACACCAGACCGTCGGGGCACACAAGCCGGACCAGGAGCAACAGAACCGCAATCAAGCGTTTTCCATACAGCAAGCCGAGCAGGCAGGGATCGCATAGTGTTTCACCACAGACCATATGACAAATACAAAGGAAAAATTGCAGAGACTATAGAGCCAAACCACCAGGTAACAATAATAACCCAAAGGGCGTGAACAGGGTAAAACCCAAGCGAAAACTTTCTAGGATCCCGAGGAGGACAGTTGTCCACCGATAAGACCACCCCAATACATGCCAAGTTGATTGTAAATCAAACTAAAATTAATACCAAATCAAACGTATACTGTCTGTTCACAGAATTGTTACACATCAGCTAAGGTGAGGCGAGACCACGTGGGTTGGCCCCATCAAGTGGTATCAGAGCAACGTTCTGAGGAAGTAGAGGAAGATGGAAGCAGAAAGACGAGGACGTGGAAGAGGTGCACGTAGAGGAGCAGATGAAGGATTGAGAGAACAGCTGAGAATCCTTACAACTCGCTTAGAAGCAGTAGAGGCGGGTAGGCGACGAGACCCGAAACTTGGGGATGACAGTGAAGACGAGGCAGCAACTGTTACAGATGGGTCAGAGGAAGAAGCCCCAGAGTTGAGGCTGTTGCGATCAGTTCTGTTAGCCAGCAGCAAGCCCAAACCGGAGATCCCTAACTATGATGGTAGTCTGTCCGCGGATGTCTTGTTGGATTGGGTGAGTGAATTAGACAAATATTTTGAAAATGAGGAGATCAGTGAGGACAAAAGAGTTAGATTTGTTGTGACCAAGTTGAAAGGACACGCTGCCCTATGGTGGGATAGTGTCCAAGCGGACAGAAGGCGAATGAACAAACTGCCGATAAGAAAATGGCCAAGGATGGTGGCAAAACTGAAGGGTAGATTTTTGCCTAAAGACTACCAGGTTGAACTTTATCGGCGAGTGCAGAATTTAAGGCAGAAAGGTATGACTGTACAAGAATACACAGAAGAATTTTACCGTGTAAATTTACGTGCTGGTTATACGGAGGATACTCCCGAAAAAACAGCAAGGTACGTGAATGGCTTAAGAATGGAAATATTGGACGAGATTAGCATTCTCTCTCCCCGAAGTGTTGAGGAAGCCTTTCAAAGTGCTGTAAAGGCGGAGGAAAAAATCAACAGGAGACAGAACAACAGGAGAGGGAGAGGAAATGGCAGAGGACGAGGACAGTCCTATGGCAGAGGGAGAACTGCCGCAAACAGCGAGGAAGGCAGCAGTTCCAGAGCTTCAGGGACAGCAGAGAAAGGAGAAAGCACCAGAGGAGGTCAGCCATATCAGCGGGGACGAGGAAATGGCCGCGGAAGAGGGACTAATGTCCAGTGCTACAGGTGCCATAAGTGGGGGCACAGATCCTTCGAATGCCCAGAAGCTGAGCATGCGGGCCAGAGGGGAACACTTGTTGCATAGCCTGAGGAAGCTGAAGCACAACCCCGGGAGGTAGAAAACATGGCAGAAACAGGGGAAGCTTTGATTTTAAATAAAGTACTGTTGAAACCAGCCAAGGAGGTGGCTGAACAGACCCAGCGAAAAGCACTGTTCCGAACAGTTTGTAAATCACTTGGAAAGTGTTGTAAATTGATAATAGACAGCGGAAGTACAGACAATTTGGTTGCCACCGAAATGGTGGAAAAGCTGGGACTGAAGCGACTTAAACACCCCACACCTTACAGGGTGTCGTGGCTACAGAAAGGCCACCAGTTATTAGTTGATGAACAGTGTGAAGTTGAATTTCGCATTGGCAAATATCATGACACGGTGGTCTGTGATATTATGCCAATGGACGTGTGCCATATACTATTGGGAAGACCGTGGCAGTATGATCGGAAGGTGACACACGATGGGAAGACAAACTGTTATAAATTTGTGAAAGATGGGATCAAACATACACTTGTACCCATCAAGGAGGAGGATGCAGTGGAACCGAGCGGAACAAAGGCACTATTAATTGGAGGAAAACAGTTTGAGAAGCAGGTTGAGGAAAATGAGGTCAATTATGCAATTGTGAGGAGGACGAAACCGATGTTGCTAAACACAGAAAAATCAGAACTGCCTAAAGAAATTCAGGAGTTGTTGAAATAATTCCAAGACATTGTGGTTGATGATTTACCTGATAAATTGCCCCCCAAGAGGAGTATCAGCCATCACATTGACTTTATACTGGGAGCAAGCTTGCCAAACAAGGCAGCGTACAGGATGAGTCCGAAGGACAATGAAGAAGTTCGCAAACAAGTGCAGGAGTTGCTGGATAAGGGACTGATCAGAGAAAGTTTGAGCCCCTGTGCAGTACCAACAGTACTTGCACCTAAGAAGGGTGGAGAATGGCGAATGTGTACAGATTCGCGGGCCATTAACAAAATCACGATTCGATACAGATTTCCCTTACCCAGGATGGACGACATGATGGACTGTCTTAGTGGGGCAGCTTATTTTACAAAAATAGATCTGAAGAGTGTTTATCATCATATCAGAATTAGGGAAGGAGATGAGTGGAAGACAGCATTTAAAACCAATGAGGGCCTGTACGAATGGCTGGTCATGCCATTTGGATTAAGTAACGCTCCTAGTACCTTCATGAGATTGATGAACGAGATGTTAAAGGAATTTATTGGCAAGTTCGTGATAGTTTATCTTGATGATATCTTGATTTTCAGCAGAACAAAGGGAGAACATCTTCAAAATGTTCGAAGGGTGTTAGAGAAGTTACAGCAGAACAAACTACTGATAAACTTGAAGAAATGCACTTTCCTGCAGAAGGAACTGGTCTATTTGGGATTTGTGGTTGCAGAAAATGAACTGAAAATGGACCCAGAAAAGATTGAGGCAATTATAAATTGGCCGCCACCAAAAAGCTTATTTGAGGTACGTAGTTTTCATGGACTGCCAAGTTTTTATCGGAAGTTTATTAAAAATTTCAGTGAAAACTGCGCACCAATGTTAGAGACCATCAAAAAGGCAAGTCAACCTTTTTGCTGGACCAAGGCGGCAGAAGACAGTTTTCAGCTTTTGAAGCGGAAGATTACGGAGGGGCCAATCTTGAGACTGCCCAACTTTAATAAACTTTTCTAGGTTCGATGTGACGCAAGTGGAACAGCTATAGGCGTTGTGCTCAGTCAAGAAGACAGACCAGTGGCGTTCTTTAGTGAAAAACTAAATGAGAGTCGGCAGAAATATTCCTCATATGACAAGGAATTTTATGCAGTGGTCCAAGCTTTGAAACATTGGAGACACTACCTACTGGGCAATGAATTCATTTTGTTCTCTGATAATTCGGCATTACAATATGTAATGCAGCAGCACAAGTTAAACCATAAGCACTCCAAGTGGGTAGAATATTTGCAGAGTTTTAATTTTGTGTTAAAACACATAAGTGGGCAAGCCAACAAAGAGGCAGATGCTTTGAGCAGGAGAGCCTTGTTTCTACAGGAAAGCAGCATACAGGTGATGGGATTCGAACATCTGAAAGATTTGTATCAGACGGACACAAACTTCAAGGAAGCTTTTGAAGCATGCCAAAATCCCGTATTGAGAAACGCAAGCCCATGGTTAGACTATAATTTACAAGAAGGATTATTGTTCCTAGGTGGACAGTTATGTATCCCGGACTGTTCAATGAGGGAGAATATAGTACGGGAGAAGCATAGTGGTGGATTAGCAGGACATTTCGGGATCAACAAAACTTTGGAGCAAATCGGACATTTTTACTATTGGCCTAAAATGAGCAGGGATGTACAAAGATTGGTAAACCGGTGTAAAGTCTGCCAACTGTCCAAGGGACACAGTCAGAATACTGGACTTTACACACCACTACCTGTTCTGAGCAGGCCGTGGGATTCGGTCAGCATTGACTTTGTTCTCGGACTGCCTAGAACACAGCGGGGGTATGATTCGGTAATGGTGGTGGTAGACAAATTTTCAAAAATGGCTCATTTTATTCCTTGCCGGAAAACTAGTGACGCCACGTATGTGGCACACCTGTTTTTCACGAAAGTTGTTAGATTACATGGCTTACCCAAAACTATCATTTCAGACAGGGACGTAAAGTTCACAGGACACTTTTGGCGCACCTTGTGGAAAAAGTTGGGCACGCAATTGAATTTCAGCTCTGCGTATCATCCGCAGACTGATGGACAAACGGAGGTGGTGAACAGGAGCTTGGGGAATTTATTGCGGAGTTTGACTGGAGAAAATTCACGATTATGGGATTGAGCTCTTGCCCAGGCGGAATTCGCTTATAACGATTCACCCAATCGTAGCACCGGACTTAGCCCATTCCAGATTTTGTATGGCATGCATCCTCGAGGAATACATGAACTGCGAGATTTGGGAAAGCTGGAATGGAGAAGCGCAGATGGGGAAGATTTTGCAGAAGCCATGAGCGAGCTTCATGAAAAAGTCAAACTAAGGTTGCAGGACAGCGTATAGAAATACAAACAGCAAGCATACTCAAAACGACAAGAGGTGAATTTTAATGATGGGGACAAGGTCCTTGCGCATCTGCGCCGGGAACGGTTTCCTAAAGGCACATATAACAAGTTAAAATATAAGAAAATTGGTCCATGCAAGATCCTACGGAAATTTTCAGCCAACGCTTACGAGATTCAGCTGCCACCGGACATAGGCATATCACCTATTTTTAATGTGGCGGATATGTTCCCATATCACGCCCAGGCAGAGGATGATAGTGCGGTACAGCCAGAACGGGACACCCAGTTAGAAAGCAGTTCTTGGAAGAAACAGTTACCTTCGGCCCGGACCCATGAAATTGAAGGGATCCTCAGCACCCAGGTAGCCAAGAAGACGCGCAGGAAGGAATATCTGCGTTACCTCGTCAAGTGGAGAGACCAGCCAATGGAGGCCAGCTCGTGGCTCGATGCGGCACAAATTCAGAAGGCTGGTTATTCGGGGGAGGAACTCATGGAACGGAGCCATGAAATTTCTTTTACCCTGGAAGCCTGATGCAAGAGCATCTGGTTAACAGGGCGGAGATAGAAAGAAGGATGACATGGTTTCTGAGAAGGACAGAGGACATAGCTCACAGAACGGACAGCATGTCTGTTTCGTCTTTATTTTTAATTATTTTTATTATTTGTTGTTTTTGGTTTCTGTTTAAAATGCCTAGAATACTGTAACGAGTTCTAATTAGGAACAGTAATATTAGTTAGAATCATTAGTCGCTGAACAGTTATTTACTATTGTAAAAACAGACAAAGGGAAACAAGCTAGCCATGGATAAATGTCAAATATGAAATAACTGATGTAACTGATAATTGAACAACTGACAGCAGTTATCTAACTGCCTGAAAACAATGTACAAAAACGAGGGAAAGCAAGCCCATAGGGGTTCAGCAGTAAGAAGAGAAAAGAAGGAACATAAATAAATATATATACATCTTGTTTTCAGTGCACAAACAACTCTTACGTGCGTCCTCAGAAAAATAGAGACTGTACAATTCCATGCTGTGTTTATATTTCATTTTTCTTTCATGTACAAAACCCATTACAAATTCTTGATAGACTTCGAACCAGTAGAAGGACAAATAGCCAAACGAGAGGTGACACCAACCAGCACCGGTCACGAGTTACAGCGCCCAGACAAATACAGTTACAAGGTATGCAAACGAAACGGAAGGTGATACAAGTTTTCTTTCCGCATATAACTAACAATTCATCTCAGCATAAATACAAATAATAACTGTCCATCTCAGCATACGAATTAGTGTTCAACGCAGCTTCAACCCTACCTAGTTCACAATCCTAGGGTTTGACAAAAGTCATGAACACAAGCCGCGGCGAGAACTAGTCACTACAGTAGCCAACAACCTAACCAACAACCCATACAAAAATCCATTACAGACAAGAAACAAAAACAAATCTACCCGGAAGATATCCAGAATAGCCGGACGCCAATGCCATCGACCCAGTGAGTGGCTCCACCTGCATAGGGACGAAAGGAGGAAGGGTTAATTTCCAACCCTTGAAGAAAAGCAGGAAACAGAGAAATTGAGAGGGAAAATGCAGAGAGCAAGAGCAAGTAACCATACCTGAAGGTGAGCCATGACTGCGAAGCAAAACCCTCGAACAAACAAACCCTGCTCACAGAGGAGCCGAGCCATTAGAGTCTAAATAAGCTGTGGTAAAGAAATATAGCAGGGAACGAGAGCTTACCAGTTGAGAAAGCCGAGAGCCGAATAGGGCAAGCCGCGAAATCCATCAAACTTGGAGGCTGTCAAACCGAGAGTGTAACCAGAATTCCATTAACTCTTAATGCTCAAATAACCATGGACTTTTGAGAGAAACGACCAGACAACACCGAGACAAACGACAACACCAGTGGGAAGCGCCAAACGACAGAGGGACAAGCATACAAATGAAACAGAACGAACTTACCAAAGCGACACCAGACCGTCGGGGCATACAAGCCGGACCAGGAGCAACAGAACCGCAATCAAGCGTTTGCCATACAGCAAGCCGAGCAGGCAGGGACCGCATAGTGTTTCACCACAGACCATATGACAAATACAAAGGAAAAATCGCAGAGACTGTAGAGCCAAACCACCAGGTAACAATAATAACCCAAAGGGCGCGAACAGGGTAAAACCCAAGCGAAAACTTTCCAGGATCCCGAGGAGGACAGTTGTCCACCGATAAGACCACCCCAGTACATGCCAAGTTGATTGTAAATCAAACTAAAATTAATACCAAATCAAACGTATACTGTCCGGTTCATAGAATTGTTACACATCAGCTAAGGTGAGGCGGGACCACGTGGGTTGGCCCCATCATTCTCCCTGTGTAATATAATGCATCGACATGCCTCTGCCAAATAGCACTGTTAAGTCATTGCTGTGATTTTTTTCATTACAAATCACACTGTCACAATTCAAAATTAATTTAAAAATTAAATTTTCATTGATGATGTTGAAAAATGAAACAACCAGTGTCTTTAATGGCTTAAACACACTAGTGCATTGATTCAAATAAATGCACCAGTTACCAGAGCTCTTTTTAGCTGAAAATTATCTGATTTATTTATAAACTATATTTAATGGCTTCTGTATTGAATGGTACAAATTTTATATTGATAAAAAATGCCTGCGAAGGTGTCAAGTAAAAAAACTATTGATCGACACAATCATAGCACATCGAAAAAAGAAAAGAAGACAAGTTCTTTGTAAATTCTTTACAAAATCAATATGTTTGAAATATGTGTAAGTTTAACTAATATGTATTGGTTAGTGTGTTTCATGCAGAGCCACAAAATGAAGAAGATTGATAAGATTATTTCTAATCTAATTTCAAAAGAGTGTAAAAGCGTGATAGAAAAATTACATAAGGATGAATAAGGTGGATGAAAAAATACTATCAATATGAGTTTTTTTTAAGATACTTAAGAATATTAGATAACATGTTTCAAACAATATATTAATTCATATATATATTTAATGTTCTATAGGGAGCAATAACGAAGGAAAAGATCAATGTCGTTTTAAGAAACAAAAAATTATAGAACATGTAAATGACAATGAGTTGGTCCTTAGTTCATATGAAGTGGTGTTGGAGGTTAATGAAAGGGGGATTTTCTTTTACAAAACTATGAGGAATATAATGGAGTGAACATATAAATGTACTTTCCACTTACAATACAAAATTTAATCTTTCTAAGAAACAAATTATATCTAAACTATAGGAAGCGTTTCTGGAGTAATGGTCAAAGAGACATGTCAGACTTGCAATAGAAAAAAATTCAACAACAACAAAAGAATTATTCAAAAGGTAATATTCCTAATTAAAATGATTTTATAGAATTATGTGTATATATTACTACAAATCATTCATTTATTAATACCAATTTTATTATATTTAGTTTTCATATATCACTAGAAAAATAGTTTATTACCTTTTTAAGAAAGATTATGAAAATCCCAAAGGATCAATGAGCTAATATGCGAAACATTCCAATACGAATGTCCAAAAAGATGTACAAGGAGATTGTCAAAGAAATGGACATAATTGCATCACACGAGGAGCCATCTCAACAACAACATGCTTCAAATGTATGCAATCATGATTCATTTTGTACCTATAAAAAAATAATTTAGCATTAAATATTAATTTTCAAGTATTTTCTTGCAGAAAATAAAATAAAATGGAACTCATTCAACACGTAAAACAAGACGACAAGAAAGAAAAGGGTCGATATCAAAGTTTGTGAGTAATTGTTAATATTTCCTTACAACAACTCAAGGTTTCATTTTTGTATATTTTAAGTTGGTTTACAACAACCATCCTTGAATTTCTTTAAATAGGTGTTAACATACAAAGAAGAGCCATCAGAAGAATTGATTGACATTGAGTTAAATATGGGTTGTGAGTATATGTTAGCATATCAAAAATTAATTGTGGAATTTGTAAGTACCTATGTTGTTTTACTTCTCTGGATTTATAATTAATAGAACAAAAATATCCTTTATATTGATTCTATTGTTTATAATGGGGTTTAAAACATGTAGGAAACAAAGAATGGAACTACGCCAGCAAATGACTTGTTGGAACAAGACATGACACGTGGTTTTGAAACCAAGTATACATTTTATGAGTCACTCCATGCTATTGTACATTGTTATTCAATTTACATTGATGTATATTATTGATTTCAATTTTCATTATTCTCACTAATATAGATACACTCATTACAATTTATTTTTATGTTTACAGATAGAAAAAGATCAAGAAGATGAAAATAATCGATGCAACGAACAAAACATTCGTCCAAATAACCCAAGTCATGGAAGTAGCTCAAGCACTTACAACAATTCCAACGAATAATGATGATCTATTTGGATATCAATGCAACATGTTGTATTTTTTGAAATACTTTTATGTGAAAACCAAACATTTTGTTTAATGTAATGAACATAGTGCCCTAATTGAAAGACAAGGGGTTGCCAATAACAATCCCATTTTGTATGAAAAAGAGCCTCTTATTAGTATATAATAAAAAAATACATTTTATTTAATTATATTGTGTTATCCAATGTCATTGTGAAATGTTACACCATTGATTAAATATTATAATGAAGAGATGTGAAATATGATAATAGAATAAATTAATTCAAACATCATATACAAATGCGTTAATGAAATTTTAATTTATATCAACACTATTATAAGATATATGTCAATTTTTTTATGAATAACAAATTTTAAAAATTACAATAATTGCACTGTCGCAAGTCGATATTTCCAAAAATGAGAAAATATCATACAAGAAAATGGTGCATTCATATCATAAACATGTACTGATGCATTATGTTATATAAAACCACCGTTATAACATCATTTTTCCATGACCGGTGCCTTTTCAGAAAGCGACAACACCGAAGCGTTTAGTTCTTCAAGCATCGATATTGTTTGTAATTAACGCCCTAATGCATTGCAATTCTTAAAACATCAGTGCTTTCATAAAACTAATACCGTGGTGTTAGAAAACATTATTTCCAACGCTAGTGAATTATTGAAATTTACAGCACTAGATCTTTTATATCCTTAGTGCACTGGTGCGTTTATACAAATAATATGCATTGACGTTGGGATTTTAAATAAAAGCATCAGGTATACAATATTTTGTTTCTTTCCTCGGTTTCGTTCCTTAAAAGAATGCCTTGTGGCGTTCTTTAACATATATGCACCGGGTAGTATACATTTCAGCCACCAATGTTCTTTGCATTCAATGCCTTAGTTCTTTTAGTTATGTATGCATCCCCGACGCTTTCATATATGTAGCGCATCGATGCTACTTGTTCCATGTGTTGAAAATAACAACAAGAAATATTAAAAATAACGTCAAGAAAAATCCTAATTTAATTTGTCCTTGAATCAAAATTAGGAATTAAATTGTAATTCTATTTTCATATCAACTTGTAGCGGTTAACTAAGCTAAGTTGACTTAGTTGGCTCAGTAAATTTGAGTTGGAAGTCTATATAGAGTCACGCAGAGTGATCCCTAAATCTTAGGGGCTCGGGTTTAGTTCTTATTGAGTTGTAATTATTTAATTTAGTTTAACTGAGTTAACTTCAGTTAAACTAGTTCTAATTGTTGGAGGAACTAGTATAGGTCAAGTGAATTAAATTGGATTTAATTCACATGCAATGATTAATCATATAACTGATAATTCACTAAAAATAGCTCATGCATGTCGATTCAGAGGAAGACATAGTTGAGATTAGAGGTCAGGGACAATGTACTATCAATTGTAAATTCATCTAAATTAAACCCATGATTCATGCAATCAGAGGAAGCCCTATGGATGGATTGCGCAGTTATGAGTGAGGAATTTCCCAATTAAATATGGGCTAATTCCCTTGGAAACTGCGCAATGAAGTAGGAGCTTAGCAGGCAATAGATTTGGCTAACTATTGGCTTGAGTTGGTTTGTGAAGCAATGAGATAGTTTATACTTGTGCAAATATTGTTCGGGTTGAACAAACATTGTATTTTCTTCTCATATCTTCTGGTTAATGCAATATACATATATCGAGATATTTTAGCTGTTTCTTTCCACAGAAAAATATTGTGATATGTGCGATTGAAATTCTTCCTTTTCTTCTTCATGATTTCATTGATCAGTTTTTTCGTTTCTGCTGATGAGTACAGTAGATTCAAGTCTTTTGTTTTAGCATATCACATAAGCAGTTTGAATCTATAGTAAAAATATACATGGTATCGAAGCTTAAATCACTTTAGAAGAGGAGAATATGAGCTATTTTTGTAGGTGAAATTAAATTTGCAGTTTCATGCTTCAGAGTCAGCAGGATGTCGTTCTACGGTTTGAGACTTGTGTATGCGCTTGAGGGAAGATCAAATTACATAGCTTGGAAGGACAGGATGGAGGTAGTGTTGGAAGATAATGGGCTAAAATGAATTCATAGATTGTGATATCCCGAAGCCTCCAACATATGATGTTAAAGATCTGGCTAAATGGAGAAAGTGTGTGGCAAAGTTGAGAAAGATTATCCTAGAAGGAGTTCAAGATCATATTGTCTCAAATCTCCATGGTAAGGAAAATCCATTTGCAACGTGGAAGGCATTGATGGACCTGTTTCAAAACAATACTGACCACATGAAGCTGGCACTAAAGGAAAAACTCAGAAATATCAAGATGGAGAAGGGCGACTCAATTCTGAAGTACTTGACCAAGTTCACCCAAAGTCGGGATGAGCTTGGAAGTGTCGGGGTTACTGTTACAGAAGATGATCTGGTGAGCCTAGCACTTCTAGTACTTCCCAAGAGCTGGAACAACTACCATTACTTAGTTAATGGGAGGGAGATGCTACCCGAGTGGGAGCATTTGTGGTCTAAATTGGTATGAGAAGAGATTCAGCAGAACACCAGAGATAGGACCTCATCCAAAGAATCGGAAGAGGATTTTTCATTAGTCGAAAAGGAAAAGAAAGCAAAGGGAAAGAAGTCCAAGGTGAGGATGGTGTCAAGAAGAAGGTCTTGTCTAACATCAAGTGTTTTCACTGTCACGAGTTTGGGCACTATACCACGCAATGCCCGCAGAAGAAAGAAAGCAAGAAAGAGCCTACAGTAGTAGCAGCAGGTGAAGCACTAGCTTCACAATTCGAACTTGATTTCACTCTCATTCCATGCATGGAAAGCACTGTAATGGGAATCATGTGGTATCTCGACAGTGGTGCTTCGTTCCATATGACGGGGAATAGAGATCTCTTCAGTGACTTTGAGGAGAAATACCTCAAGCAAAACAGAGTTTGGAGATGATGGGAGGTATAGCGCGACTGGAATTGGTACTGGTACTTTTCAAAGGGAGTCTGGCTGCCCTCTCAAACTCACAGATGTGATGTATGTTCCAGGACTAAAGAAGAATCATGTTTCCGTTGTGGTATTGGAAGATCATGGTTACGATGTGATTTTTAGCAAAGGAACGGTTTTCCTTAGACATATCGCCATGGGACAGGTGAAACAAATTGGTGTGAAAGTCAAGAACCTGTATGCACTTGAGGAACTAGATGCATGCAAAGCCTTGAGGATCAAGGAAAATGTTAGAGACTTGGTGGTTAAGAGGGAGCATAAATTACCTCTCAACATGTAGCTTCAAGAAGTTGTGGAGCAACCACAATTGGAGAAGTAGAGAGGAGACCGAGTGGATACATCCACTCAAGCAGAGACCTCTAGTAGAGGGAAATTTTGAGCCAAGTGGGCAAAGGGAGCACATGCAACCATACCTCTAGGTGTGACGTGGGGCGATATGAAACCTTATTCCAAGAGTTTTAGAAATTGGGCAAGATCCATTGAGGTGTTTTTTGTCTCATGGATCATTACCTTGCGACAGGGGCCCACAATATTCAATAGCAGGAGGATCAGTGTTACACAAATACTGAGGAGTGCAGAGCAGTGTTGACAACAGAGTAGGAGGCTCAGTAGCAGAATCAACAACAACATAGTTTTTTCCAGTAGACAATTGCAGACACAGTTGATTCAATTTATTTTGTTTGGATGCTTTGTGGATGTTGTAGTAGCAACAAGAACATTGGAAATAGTTGCATGCACAACATTCCAAAGGTACCATATCGGGATAAAGTTGAATTCCTTTCTTGTTGAAAGGAGGTGTTGAAAATAGCAACAAGAAATGTTAAAAATAACATCAAGAAAATTCCTAATTCAATTTGTCCTTGAAATAAATTAGGAATTAAATTGTAATTCTATTCTCATAGAAACTTGTAGAAGTTAACTGAGTTAAGTTGACTTAGTTGGCTCAATAAATTCAAGTTGGAAGTCTATCTAGAGTCATGTAGAGTGATCCCTAAATTTTAGGGGCTTAGGTTAAGTTCTTATTGAGTTGTAATTATTTAATTCAATTTAAGTGAATTAAATTTAGTTAAACTATTTCCAAATATTGGAGGAACAAGTGAGAGGTCAAGTGAATTAAATTGGATTTAATTCACATGCAGTGATTAATCGGATAACTGATAATTCACTCAAAATAGCTCATGCATGTCAGTTCATAGGAAGAGCTAGTTGAGATTAGAGTTCAAGGACAACGTACTATCCGTTGTAAATTCATTTAAATTAAAACGAGGATGCATGCAATCATAGGAAGGCTTATGGATGGATTGCATAGTTTTTTTTTTACAGAAACGGTTAGGATGATATATTGATTCTTGGCTGGAAAGCCTTAATTCAATTACAATGAGGTAGACAGAGCTCAGATTTCTCCTCGGTTAGGAACCAAGTGATTTCCCCACTAATGAGCCTGCGAATTTTGCAAGCTATGTTACTTGTAGTTTTCACTATATTTCCTAATTTGCAGATACAAACAAACTACTCCAATAAAAGACAGTAAAACATTTTAATCAAACA
Organism: Pinus tabuliformis; assembly: GCA_031772625.1. Lineage (NCBI taxonomy): Eukaryota > Viridiplantae > Streptophyta > Pinopsida > Pinales > Pinaceae > Pinus > Pinus tabuliformis. The sequence goes on from CM062816.1 coordinate 1,770,639,457, forward strand.
TTTAAGGGATGGGATCCCAGCCTTCATCTCTGTCTCTTAGGAGAACTCCGAGGGGGAGAAGAACCGCTTTATTGGCTTCAGCATCGGCTTCTTTATTGTTGTCTCTCTTTACATGAAGGAATTCCAGATTCTGAAAGGAATTTATCAGGTATCTAATTCTGCTCAGCAGTCTTGATAATCTTAAATCTGAAGGAGATGAATTGTCCACAATGGCCTTTATAATAGACTGGGAATCCCTAATTATAATTGCATCTTTGATGCCCAGAAAAATGAGCAGCTTGAGCCCCTGGAAAAGAGCCAGTGCTTCAGCTTGAATGCTGGTGTTGAAGCCCACTCCCCAAGCGTATCTAGATTCAATTCTTCCCTCTGCACTTTTAATAACACCACCTGCTCCGGAGCTACCAGGATTGCCTTTTGCTGCACCGTCAAAAAAGAGAACTTTTCTTGCCTTCTTGATGCAAAACTCAATGAGTTCTGCAGCCTTGAGACGAATTTTCCAGTGCTTTAGCGAAGAGGGGAGCCTGACTCTATCAATGAAATGGAGATCAAGAGAGGCGCCCCATACAGCTTCTTGTTCACTAAGATCTGCCCTGTCTAGCTGGTCTCCCAAACAGTCTTTTAGATGGCTTTTAATTTTTACCCAGGTTATCTTGGGATCGCTCTTCTTGTCTCTGAAAATCCTTTGATTTCTTTCCAGCCATATGTGCCAGCAGATTAATTTGGGAAGGGCGAGCCAAGCTTCTTTGATATGGGGATTCTGAGCAGTGCCACCAGGGTACATACGCTTCCAGTTTGAGAACAGTTCTGAGCAGTGATTAGGGGGAGCGAAGTCAATGCTCCAAGGGCTTAAAGCCTCCTTCCAAAGGTCTGCAGCAAATTTACAGAAGAGCATCATATGGGAGGCATTTTCTTCATGTTCCCCACACAGCGAGCAGCGAGAGGGTCCTATAAAGCCTCTTTTCCGGAGCCTATCCTCGGTCAAAATTCTGTGATGGCAAAGAAGCCAACAAAAGGAGTCGATCTTGGGGATCGTTGTCTGAGACCAGATCCCCTGCCAGGGCTTCGGATTAGGCGGGACATTAGGATGCAGAGAGAGCTGTTTATAGCCCTGCAAAATAGAATAACTCCCAGGGATCGGACCCCATCCCCGAATGTCTGCTTTCCTGCTATTCAAAGGGGCTTTGCCTTTTAAGTGGGAGAGAAAGGTAGCATAATCTTTGGAAAGATTCAAAGGCACCTCTAATTTTTCCCATCTCTGCCAGTCGTCATTCTCCCAATGTGATAAGTCCCACAGCATTTTAATACCAGCTCTATCCATCCAGTCTTTCAACAAGACCAGAGAGCGATCATCAGCAAGGGGGTCACTGCCCATAATGCGATCCTCCCAGATATTGATGCACTTTCCGTTTCCAGGAATCCAGTGCGCATGAAGTTTAATTAAGGCAGAAGCTTTTTCACACAATTTATGAATCATTGTTCCGGAGGTTGTAATAGGATTGTCCAGGCAGCGTGTTCTCTGCCCACGGAAGTATTTTTTCCACAACGCTAGCTGAGCCCAACCCGGATTTGGGGCAATTATCCTCCATAACAGTTTTGCACCCAATGCGATATTTTGTTTGCTGATATTCTTAAAGTTCAATCCGCCTTCCATTCTGGGCAAGGAGATTATATCCCAGCTTAATAAGGGGATTCTCTTCTCATTTGCTTTGCCGCCTTTCCAGAAAAAGTTTCTTATATATTCCTCCATTTTCCTCGTGATGCCAATAGGAGCCATCATAACTGCAGCCTGATAAATGGGAAGACTGTTCAAGACAGCTTTTATTAGCACTGTCTTACCTGCTAGATTGAGCCAGTTGAATCCCCAGGATTGAATTTTAGACTTGAA